>CM062819.1:37827877-38514127 GCA_031772625.1 Pinus tabuliformis
TCTTCTATAGGAAGTCTGCAGGGATTCTACAGGATGTTCTATGGATGTTCCGAAAGAGGAATTTGGAGGGTTGGTGGAGGAAAAAGAAGTGGAAAAAGTGGAAATGGAGGTTGGATGAGGATGTGAAGGGGTCTAGGACCTGGTGAACGAAGCTAAGTATTGATTAATGCGATTGGATTTGTTCGAGGATGGAGGAAGCAATGTTGTACAAGGATGTAGGAATTAGGGCAAAGTGAGAAAATGTGGCGAATGAAATGAAGGGAAGGAATCTGAGTTAGGGGGTTGGAGTAGGTTTTCTGATGGAGGAAGGGTAGGCAGGGAGGTATCAAAGGTGTTCTGCACACTATTTTCCAAATTGATCAAACAAAGACTAGGGAAACCAAAGGTCCTAAAAACTTAGAAACATGATGAACATAAGTTTATTGGCAGAAAATCATGCAAGATAACTATGGAAACTAAGTAAGAACAGATTCTAAACATGCAAGTACAACTGGTATCAACTTTCCTAACTAAACATCTAACACTAGCAATTGCATTGAGAGGCAAAAACAATGTTTTTGTGGCAGCAAGTACGCCTTGGTCTCAGCTCATGGTCCCAAGGAGGGAGAGGTGAGATCAAGGGTTTCTTGATGGCCTTTTTGAAGATATTTTATGTTACCAACTTGTCAAATCAACGTGAAGCAGAAAAAGCTATCTTAATCATAAAAAACAACCTAAGTAACAAAACAAGATTTTAACCTAAATAGCATAAATTATTCTATGAATGCAACAAACACACATAAAAGTACACAAAGGAGGTATTGGCACTTGGGTTGGGCCCAATCCCAAGAGCTACAACCTCCGAAGAAAGATTAGAGCTGGTGCAAAGCTAGATTCATCTTTATTGATCAAAAAATAATAGTTACATCCCAAAAACTATCTATAAGAAAAAGTTCAAAAATGTGCTGATACAAAGCTGCACTAAAGTGCGAAAATAGACTAACAAAATGACTAACCTACTGACTAAAATATAACTACAATTTGACTAAAATTTGACTAACTCAACTAAGGCCCTAAGCCTTCTTATTTATACAAATTGAGGACCCAAACAATCCTCCTAAACTTTAGGAACTCGGCTGCCAAAACATGCAGTTAACAACAGTCCTACTTGACTTGCATGGCTGCCCCTTGTGCTCCAAGTTTTTGATGGAAAATTCGAGGTAAGGGTTCATAAATGAAGGGGACACCTTCCTACAAATCCTCTCCCTTGTTCTTCCACAAATTTGGCTGCCAAGTGCTCATTAAACCTTTGATTTTGTCTCAAAATTGACCAAAAATCTACATAAAGCACACATTAGACTTTTTGGCATAATGACTAACCCATTTCACTCTATTAGCATAAATGTAATAAAAAACATGCAATAAACTAATGAGAATGGTGGATTAAGTCGAATTAGGAGGCTAAATGAGCCCATATAATTACCCATTTCTGGGGCTCATCACAAAGGACTTGATGTGGCAGTGGATGTAGCATGTATCATGGCAAGTGATGTGGAATTCAAAAGTTGGGAAATTTGAATAATTGTGAAATGGGACGTTTTGGCTTTTTCAAGACCCATATGGTTTCGAATGAACCGAGAATACCAAAAAGCTAAATATTTGGATATGTAGATATTTGACCCATGTTCACTATTGTGATGTGGCATGAGGTGATGTAGAAGGGCTTTGAAAAGGAAAAGAGGCATTATTTGGCATTTTATTTATGAAAATAAAGGAAAATAGGAGAAAAGGAAGGTGAAGGTGAAAGGTTGCATGTGAGGAGGAAATTGAAGGAAAATAGAGGAAAAGTGAAGAAATCAGAGGCATCAATAATAAAAAGTCATCAAACCATCAGTATGGGGCCTTTTGACAGTAGAGTTTTGGAATTGGTTTTAAAGAGGACAAGAGCACCAAGAGGAGAATGAAAAGGAAAGCAAGGACAAGAAAAGGAAGGATAAGAAAGCAAAGGAAAGCAAGGATCAAACAAGGAAAAATTGGATCAAGCGACTTCAGTGGGAACACTTGTAGGTAACAGGTTGCATGTATGATTTCCTAGCTGGTTTTTGCATGCATGTGTGTATTTTATCCATTTTTTGTCATTAGAATCGATTTTTCCTGGTTTGAAAGTAGTTTCAGCCTTGCCTTTCCATTTTTGGATAGCCATGGTGTGATGGGATTCATTCTTGGTTGAGCTTTGGACTGTCAGAAGGTTTTGTATTTGGGTGAGGTGGTCTTGGGAAAATCCAAAGGGTTGGGGGTGGAGAGATGGTTTTCTTCGGAAGCCCTTAATAGGTGGGTGGAGACAAGAAAATTCCTTAATGGATGGTTAAGGAATTGTGAGGCATCCAAGCTTGGCTTGGTTTTGTGATCTTGGGATGAGTTTAGGTGAGATCACGATAGTGTGAGGGTGGAGGTGGTTTAAACTCTAGATTCCCTTGGTTGTTTATGGGTCAATTTATCCCATGAGATCCCAAATTCATGCTTGGAATATGGCACAAGGGTTATTAGCTAAAATAAAGATTTGGTTCATCCCAATCTATTGTCAGGTGGTATGTGGAAGTCCCTTGCTTGGTTGGTTTTTCATATGTTAATAATGTTGAAAATAGCAACAAGAAATGTTAAAAATAACATCAAGAAAAAACCTAATTTAATTTGTCCTTGAATTAGATTGGGAATAAAATTGTAACTCCATATCTCATGATAATTTGTAATAGTTAACTAAGTTAATTTTAATTGGTTTGTTCAATTAATTTGAGTTGAGGGTCTAACTAGAGTCATTTAGAGTGTCTCCTAAAGTTAGGAGCACTAGTTGAGTTTATTTTGAGGTGTAATTATTTAATTCGGTTTAACTAAGTTAAAGTCAGTTAAACTAGTTCCAACAGATGGAGGAATTAGTGGGGTGTAATCTATAGTAGTGCAGTGTAACATGCAGTAGTGAGATGTAACCTTCAGTAGTGGGGTGATTCCTATCGAACAATGGGGTGCTTCTTGAAGTGCAGTGTGGTGTTGCCTGCAATGATCAACCAGTAAATTGAAGATTCACCCATTATTAACTCATGCATGTCAGATCAGAGAAAGACCCAGTTGAGATTGGAGTTCAGGGACAATGTACTATTAGTTGTAAAATCATCTAATTAAACAGATGGTGCATGCATTCAGAAGAAAGCCTAAAATAAATCATTCATTAATTAGAAAACTCACTATTTTTAATCATTCAAATTTCCTTTAAAAGGAGGAATGAAGGAACAAGTTTAATCATTGTTTTGGTGAGCACGAGTTGGTGACAACAAGCAATAGGAAGCACAAGTTTGTGCATGGAGTTTGTGAGGGAAAGGAAATAGGTACTTGGGCAAGCAAGAAATTTTCTAAGTATTGGCTTAAGCTTGTTTAGGAAGCAACGAGACAAATAGAGATAGTGCAGAGGTTGCTCAAACTTAAGTAAAACATTGTAATCTTCTCATATTTTATGACTAATGTAATATACAAATAGCAGGGTTTTTTAGCTGTGGATTTCCCTAGGAAATCATTGTGTTATATGTGATTGAATTCTTTCTCTTATATGCTTCGTGACTTCATCAATCACTTATTGTTTCCGCTAATGAGTACAGTAGATTCAAGTCAATTGTTTTAGCATATTAGAATCTGCAGTTTCAATATATAAGGAATTTCCACATGGTATTAGAGCTAGGTTTATAGAAATTTCTACAAATAAGAGCTAGTATCCCCTTTCATTTCATGAGTAAATCTACTTGCTATTATGTGGCTTTGATGGTTGTTCTATCATTGTTATTATTTTGGTTATATGATGTTTATAAGCATGGTTTTGCCAGAGATTCCAGTTATGTCTCTTATCATGTTTTGATTGGTAAATGAATGGTTATTGAATGCATGACCTAATAGATGTTATTATTACAGTTATTAAGAGAGGGAAATATACCGTCTTGATGATTCTAAGATAAGTATCATACCCTAATGTTTAGATATGCATTCATGACCCGTAGATTTAATTTTCACTACATGTTTGATGAAATGAATGTCATGGCTAGGCTAGGTTAGGTCAATTTATTGACTAAGTTTTACATTAATGACTTTGTCCTTGTGTCATTCATCATTCTGGAAAGTTCTATCAAGTTCTGGGTAGAGGTCTATATCGTAGCCTTGAAAACATGGCTTAGATTTCAGGGTCCCATACTCAGAACTAAGAAATTGGGATTGCAGTAGCAGGGAGGCAAGGTTATCCATGCAACTGAAAGGTTACAGTCACTAGATTTCCTTGTTATGCAAGTGACTAGGAGTCCAAATCACTCAAAAATTAAGTTAACTCAGGGTTATGGCAACTGGAGTGGTTGTTTGGCTCTTGGGGGTCCTGTAGCTCCTGAGAAAGGCCAGTAAAGTTTTAGGTTATCGATTCCACTTCCTTAACTGTATTTAGGAGTTTGAGTCATGTCATAGTATCCCTCTTCTCATGTTTACGCCGAAATATTGGTGAAAGTGGGTAGATGTGGGAGGTGGCATTAAAAAGTGGTATTAAAGCATGGTTCAAACACTTGGACCAGATGGGATAGATGCATGTGGTTATGCATACATTGTCATGGTTATGGTTGTCATGAATGAGGTCATGGTATGAATTGGTATTGTCATACATGATGTTGGCATATTTATGTGATTATGGTTATACATGTATCACACTAATGTGGATTAATTTTGTAGATGAGATAGCCTCCCTTGAACTTCATTGAGGTATGTTGATTATGTTTATACTTTGGTTTAGCTGACTTGGTTTACTTGCAGGAAGAAGACAATTAGATATTGCGAACAAAATGGTGGACTACAGTTCACATGACTCTCCCTATTGATTAGATGGGAGCAAGGAGATGAGTATTCTTCTGATATAATAGACACATTGAGGAGTTTAAGGGTAGAGATCAGAAGTTCCAAGGAAGATAATGACAATTTGGTTGAGGCTCAGGAAATACTTGCAAGGGCTCAAGAAGAGAGGTAGAGGTCAATGCAGTAATCCTTCAGAGTTTGTTAATCTTGAAGAGACAGGGACAACTGAGGATTAGTAAAGAACAATAAGAGAAGACTAATGGGGAATATGGTAGTAGGTCTCGGTCAGAATAGAGGTTGGATGGAGCATACAGAGTTAGAGGTGGAAGATCATTGGGTACACCTGATAGGAGGACTGATATGTACATGTTTCATTGTAGTTCCTCATCTAGGATACAACATCATCATCATCATCACTGCCATCATCCTTATAGGAGGAATGAGTACTTTTCAGAGTAGTTCAAGAAAGTCAATCCTCCTACATTTGATGGAGAGATGAAAAAGTCAGAATATGCAGAGGCATGGTTGCTTGGGATGAAGAAATTCTTCAGATTGCATAACTATTCAGATAAAATGAAAGCCAAAATAGCTAACTTCATTCTTAAAGGGAAAGAAAATATCTAGTGGGAAGATGTGAAGAATGTAAGATGTCAAAATGTGCCGTTGGACCATTATTGACCATGGTTAATCGTGATTGACCATAATTGATCATGGTCGACTATGTTTGATCAATGTTGACCATGATTGATTTTCATATTGACAAAATCATATGATAAACTATAAGATAAATATTATAAATCAATGTATTTAAACCCTATGATAAATATTTTAAACTCTAAAATAAACATGGTTGACCATGGTTGATTTTCATATTGAGATAATTTTTGTCACAGTGCAACATTGGACCATGGTTGATTTTTATATTGAGACAATATTTGTCACAAGGTGACATTGGACCATGGTTGATCATGGTTGAGTATGATTATAAACCCAAGGGATTTATATTAAACCCTAGTATTAGTATTGTAAACCCTATGAATATGAACCGCTAGATTAATAAACTCAAGGGAACAATAAACCCAATGGATTAATACTAAATCCCCAAGGGTTTATAAACCCAAGGGAATAATATTAAACCCAAGGGATTAATATTATAAATTCAAGGTATATAAACCCTAAGATAAATATTATAAACCCTTAAATAGACATGGTTGACCATGGTTGATTTTCATATGGAGGCAATCGTTGTCACTATGTGACATTGGACCTTGGTTGACCATGATTTATTTTCATATCAAGAAAATATTTGTCACAATGCGACGTTGGACCATGGTTGACCATGGTTTTTTCATATTGAGACAATATTTGTCATAATGCAACATTCGACCATGGTTGACCATGATTGACCACGATTAACCATGATTGATTATCATATCGAGAAAATCCTATGATAAACACAAAGATAAATATTATAAACCAAGGTATATAAACCCTATGATAAATATTATAAACACTAAAATAAACATGGTTTGTCATGGTTGACCATGGTTGATTTACATATTGAGACAATCTTTGTGACAATACGACGTTGGACCATGGCTGACCATGATTGACTTTTGTATTAAGACAATCTTTGTCACAATGCGACGTTTCGACCATGGTTAACCATGGTTGACCATGATTAACCATGGTTGACCATTGTTGACCATGGTTGATTTTCATATTGAGACAATCTTTGTCACAATGTGACGTTGGACCATGATTGACCATGATTGCCCATGGTTGATGATGGTTGATTTTCATATTGAGACAATCTTTGTCACAATGCGATGTTGGACCATGGTTGACTATGATTAATTTTCATATCAAGACAATCTTTGTCACAATGAGATGTTGGACCATGGTTAACCATGGTTGATTTTCATATTGAGACAATATTTGTCACAATGCGACGATTGGAACATGGTTGACCATGATTGATTTTCATATCGAGACAATCTTTGTCACAATGCGACATTGGACCATGATTGACCATGGTTTATTTTCATATTGAGACAATCTTTGTCACAATGCAACATTGGACCATGGTTGACCATGATTGATTTTCATATCAAGAAAATCTTATGATAAACACTAAGATAAATATTATAAACCAAGGTATATAAACCCTATGATAAATATTATAAATGCTAAAATAAACATGGTTGACCATGGTTGATTTATATATTGAGACAATCTTTGTCACAATATGACGTTGGACCATGGTTGACCATGATTGATTTTCGTATTGAGACAATCTTTGTCACAATGCAATGTTAGGCCATGGTTAACCATGGTCGATCATGATTAACCATGGTTGACCATTATTATAAACCCAAGGGATTTATATTAAATCGTAGGATTAATATTATAAACCTTATGAATAATATTATACCCTAGGAATATGAACCCTTAGATTAATAAACCTAAGGGATTGATATTATAAACCTAATGGATTAATACTAAAAACCCAAGGGATTATAAACCCAAGGGAATAATATTAAACCCAAGAGATTAATATTATAAAACCAAGGTATATAAACCTTAAGATAAATATTATAAACCCTAAAATAAGTATGGTTGAACCTGATTGATTTTCATATCAAGACTATTTTTGTCACAATGGGATGTTGGACCATGGTTGATTTTCATATTGAGACAATATTTTTCATAATACAACATTGGACCATGGTTGTCATAATGCGATGCTAGACCATGAGACAATATTTGTCACAATGTGACCATAGTTGACCATGATTGATTTTCATATCAAGACTATTTTTGTCACAATGGGATGTTGGACCATGGTTGATTTTCATATTGAGATAATCTTTCTCAAAATGTGGTGTTGGACCATGGTTGACCATAACTAACCGTGGTGACCAATGTTCACCATGGTTGATCAAAAAAATCATGGTTGACCATGATTGATATCCATATTGAGAAAATATTTGTCACAAAGCCAATGGATTAATATTATAAACCCAAAGGATATAAACCCTATGATAAATATTATAAACCCTAAAATAAAAATTAAACCCTAACATTAATATTATAAACCTCACCCCAGATGCGGGTGCAATTACTGCCTGTTAATCTCATTGCATGCAAACGCGGCAGCTGTCCAAACACTTGGACGGATCCGGCAGTCCACACACTTCGTTATCAGTTGATATGAAAGGAGAAGATTGTGGAATTAAGGCTCTGGTTACAACATTTAATGGTCATTCGGTTCGAGATCCTCAGCCAAGCGATTTAACCATGGCATGCTCTCTGGTGTTTGCAGCTGACATTTGCAATCCTGTCTGCCTCTGCTCGTTATGCTTTCCGCACCCATGCTCTGTTCACGGTGTATGGAAGCCCCTCTGGTTTCTTAACTTGGTTTATTCCGCCTATGTCTGGTTTCTTAACCTGGTTTATTCCGCCTGTGTCTGGTCTATTAACTTGGTTTATTCCGCCTGTGTCTAGTCGCCTTCCCTCCAGTTCCAGTCATCCTATTTACCTAAGCTGCCTGCGCACCCTGCAATGGCTCGACATCGTGGCATCCCCCGTCGTGGAAGCAATTCTGGTACTCGTGGCGGTTCTCGGCGTCGTGGTGGCTCTGCCCCTCAGAGCATCACTCCTTTAGCCTCTGCCTCTCCATCCTCTCCGCCTTCTGATCATTCTTGGCCCTCTCTGAATAGTTCCTTTCAAACTACCCGGTTCAGGTTCAGAAGTAGGCTCAATAAGCCTTTAATCTCAGCCACTATCACTATAATTTTCTCGGAGGAGGAAGATGAGCTTACGAGCTCGGATGACATCTCCAGGGCTCAGTCTCAGTCTCAGGATATGAGCGAATTTCAGGGTGACATGGCTGGAGTAGTCCTCAATGACAATTCCAAGCAGAATGAGGATGGACTTCAGGAAGCCCCTCAACCCCAGTCAGCTTCTCCACAAGAGCAAATTCTTGCTTGTGAACCAGTGCGCTTTTCTGGAAGCGTTCTGAATCTTGTTATTCCCCTAGAAGGCAGTATGATGGGAGCTGAAGACAATGAAATGGTGACCTGGATTGGCTCCCCCAACCAGGCAAATGTGGACGCGACAGGCTCTCCTCCGCAGGATTAAAGACTTCTGGCTTAAAATGCCATGACAGCAGTCCCTCTTCTGATTTTTGGTACTCAAGTTATGTTTCCGTGGTCCTTTCTGTGCATGTCTCAGGCTTCTTTTGATATCAACATGAATTGTTACAGTCTTCAGGTCAAAAGTCTGGTTTTGGATCTTTTTGTAATAGCAGCTTTAAAGGATAGTATTTCTGTAAGTGATCAGCTACCTCTGAAGCATAGATCAACTATAGGATAGTCTAGTTTTTGTCTCTCAAGCTCACTTCAATTCTTGCTTCAAAAACTCTCAATTATGTAAAAGGATTGAAGTTTGCTATATGCATAAGTCTCTTTGGTGATGGGCAGGCTACGACCCCCTCAGAGGTTTAATCCTCTCTGTAAATATTTTTATCTTTTTTAATAGAATAGTCTTTATCCAGAAAAAAAAAATATTATAAACCTCAGGATTAAATTTATAAACCCAAGGGATTATAAATAAAGGGAATAACAATGAAACATGGTTGACCATGATTGACCATGGTTGACCATGATTAAACTTGGTTGACAATGGTTTACCATGGCTGATTTTCATATTGAGATAATATTTGTCACAATGTTACACTGGACCATGGTTGATCATGGTTGTCACAATACGATGTTGGACCATGGTTGACCATGGTTGATTTACATATTAAGACAATTTGTCACAATGTGGCGTTGGACCATGGTTGACCATGACTCTAAGTGCAAGGGATCTATATTAAACCCTAGGATTAATATTATAAATCCTACGAATAATATTATACCCTAGGAATATGAATTGTTAGCTTAATAAACCTAAGGGATTGATATTATAAACCCAAGGGATTAATATTAAAAACACAAGGGATTATAAACCTAAGGGAATAATATTAAACTCAAGGGATTAATATTAAACCCAAGAGATTAATATTATAAACCCAAGGTATATAAAACCTAAGATAAATATTATAAACCCTAAAATAATCATGGTTGACCATGGTTTACCATGGTTAATTTTCATATTGAGACAACCTTTGTCACAATGCAATGTTGGACCATGGTTAACCATAATTGATTTCATATAAAGACAATCTTTGTCACAATGAGACATTGGACCATGGTTGATTATCACATTGAGACAATCTTTGTCACAATGTGACATTGGACCATGTTTGACCATGATTGATTTTCATATTGAGACAATATTTGTCACAATGCAACATTAGACTATGCTTGATTCTCATATTCAGACAATATTTGTCACAATGCAACACTGGACCATGGTTGACTATGATTGATTTTCATTTCAAAAAAATCCTATGATAAACACTAAGATAAATATTATAAACACTAAAATAAACATGGTTGACCATGGTTGATTTACATATTGAGACAATCTTTGTCACAATATGATGCTGCACCATGGTTGACCATGATTGATTTTCATATTGAGACAATATTTGTCACAATGCGACATTGGGCCCTGGTTAACCATGGTTGACCATGATTGACCATAGTTGATGATGATTGACGATGTTTGAATAGGGTTGATTTTCACATTGAGACAATCCTTGTGACGTTGGACCATAATTGACCATGATTATAAATCCAATGGATTTATATTAAACTTTAGGATTAATATTATAAACATTATTAATAATATTATACCCTAGGAATATGAACCCTTAGATTAATAAACCCAAGCGATTGATATCATAAAACCAATGGAATAATAAACCCAAGGGAATAATATTAGACCCACGAGATTAATATTATAAACCCAAGGTATATAAACCTTAAGATACATATTATAAAACTAAAATAAACATGGTTGACCATGGTTTACCATGGTGATTTTCATATTGAGACAATCTTCGCCAAAATGTGAAATTGAATCATGGTTGACCATGTTTTTTTTCATATGAAGATTGTCACCCAACAAACCTTCCAAATTCACCCAATAAACCTATTAAACGAATTTCCTCTTTACAAGCATGTGACACAAATATCTGTTCTACCTCAGTAGTGGATAAAGAAACTATGTTTTGAAGCTTTGACATCCAACTACAACTCCACCTACAAGAGTAAAGACATATCCAGAAGTGGATCTCCTCTTGTCCAAGTCACCTACAAAATTTGAATCAACATAACCACAGACTAAATCACTACTACCATTATAGGTGATATAATAATTATTTGTGCCCCTAAGATACCAAAGCACCCATTTCACGACCACCCAATGCTCTTTACCTGAATTTTCCATGTATCTACTATAAAAACCAATTGTATGTGAAATATATGGCCTTGCACTAACCATTGCATACATTAAGAACCCTACTGCATTAAAATATGGTACATGAGACATATACTCCTTTTATTCATCATTACTAAGAAATAAACTTGAAGAAGGATTGAAATGAGAAGTTAAAGGGATTTGAACAGGTTTCACATTATTCGTACTTAACCTCAAAAATATTCTCTCCACATACTTTTGTTGTGATAATCACAACTTACCATTTTTTCTATCTCTATGTATTTCCACACCCAAGATTTGCTTTTCTACTCCAAAATCCTTCATTTCGAATCTCCTATCCAACTGAGCTTTCAACATGTTGATCTTAAACATTATTTTGCGTGCTACATGCATATCATCAACATATAACACCAAAATAATGAATATGTCATTTTCCAACTTTTGAAAGTAAACACAATGATCATACTCACTTTTGGTAAAATTGTAGCTCATCATGAAGGGATCAAACTTCTTATACCATTGCCTAGGAGACTGCTTCAGGCCATACAATGATTTCTTGAGTTTGTAAACAAACCTCTTGTTGCAATTTTGAGCAAACCCTTCTCATTGTTACATATAAATATCCTCATCTAAATCCCCATATAAGAATGTTGTTTTAACATCTACCTACTTTAACTCCAGATTAAGTAATGCAACTAATGCCAACACAAACAAAATTGAAACAAGATTAACAATTGGTGAAAAAATATCATGGAAATAAATAGCTTCCTTATGAGAATATCCTTTTGCAACCAGCCTTGATTTTTTACTTTTGAATAGTATCATTAGCACCTTTTTTCAATTTGTAAACCCACTTGCAACCAAAAAGCCTCCTATCCTTAGGAAGTTCCACCATATCCCATGTCTTCCTTATTTGTAAGGCATCCATTTCCTCTTTCATTGCTACTGTCCATTTATCACTATCATATACTTCCATTGCTTCCTGATATAAACTAGGTTCTCTATCATTAGGAATCAAAGCAATAAATGTAGCAAAATTGTCATACATTTTAGGAAAATATATGGTCTGTGTATATCTTCATAGAAGTTGTTGCAGTATTTCCTAAGTTTCTTGAGAAATTTTTGTATCCTCCTCTGCTTCTACAAGAATTTCTTCATGAAGATATTCACGATCCTCCTCACTTGAATGATTGGGTTTCCAATTGAACTTGTTGAGTCTGTGGTACTTTTTCCTATTTCATTCCACCATCTACAAATTTTGATTTTATGAGTGACAATTCATCAAATATGACATCTTTGTTAATGATGATTTTGTGGGTAGTAAGATCCCACAACCTATATCCCTTAAATCCATCACCATATCCAACAAATATTAGTCTTTTTATTTTTATTTTGGATCTAACTTAGAATACTGATTCTTTGGAATGAGAGCATAGGCATCACAGCCAAAAACTTTAGGATTTGAATAATCACAAGGTTTGCATGTCCATACCTCTTTTAGAATCTTATAGTTAATTGCAGTTGATGGTGACCGATTTACTAGATAACACGCTGTAAGAACTTCTTCTGCCCACAATTCCTGCTGCAACTTGGCATTATTGAGCATACTTCTTGCTCTCTCTAGAAGAGTCCTATTCATGCGTTTAACAACACCATTTTTCTAAGGAGTATAAACAATGGTTTTATGTCTTTAAATCCCAAATCCCTTCCAATAATTTTCAAATTCCTTTGAAGTATACTCGATTCCATTTTCAGTTCTCAAACATTTAATTGACCTTCCAGTTCTCTTTTCAACGAAAGCTCTATACTACTTAAAAATAAGAAATACATCAACTTATCTTTCTAGTAAATAAATCCAAACCTTTCTATAGTAATCAACTATAAATGTTACAAAATATGAAGATCTTCCAAAATATACTTTAGGAGATGGTCCCCAAATATATGAATGGATGTAATCAAGGATACTTTTATTAACATGTTTCTTGTTTTAAATTTCTATTTATATTGTTTTCCGTAAATACAATTCTAGCAGAAATTCAAATTCAAAGATTTCAAGCTTGGAAGTAACTTACGATCAACCAATACCTTCAACCCTTTCTCACTCATATGAGCCAAGTGTTTATGCCATAAATGAGTATTCACTTTCACCTTCAAATGGTGCTATTGCATGATCTATTTATGCCCTTCCTTCAAACTTATAAAGGTTCCCAAATCTTTTAGTGTTCATGACTACCAAGATGCCTTTCGACACCTTCATAATTCCATTTTGAATTGTACATTTATAAACAATAGAATATAACACTCCCAAATATATTAAGTTCTTTCTTAGCTCAGGCACATGCCTCACCTCTTTTAATGTTTTAATAGTACCATCATATAGTTTAATCGTGATACTACCAATCCCAACATTTTTTCATGTAACATCATTACCCATGAAAACCACACCGTCATCAATAGATTGGTATGAAAAGAACCAATTCCTATGAAGACACATATGATGGGAAGCACCATAATCTAGCAACCAATTATGATGATGTTGAGAAATAATAGAAGTGGAAAATACCTCATCAACAATACCTACACTTATTTCAACTGAATTAGCTTCCTTTGTAGAGTCCTTTTTAGCAGCTTGTTCCTTTCTTTTCTAGCAATCCTTCTTAAGATGCCTTGATTTGTTATAGTACCAACACTTTAACTTACTCTTCTTGCCTCTTGACTTCGATCTTGATGTGTCTCTCGAATTCTATTCTTTTTATTTCGATTGAGCTCTGGCTACCATTGCTTCTGATGTTGAGGTTTCAAGGCTAGATTTCCACCGAGTTTCCTTAGACAATAAAGCTCCCACAATAGCATCAAAATCAATGGTATCAATATAAATAAAAATAATAGAGGTATCAAAATGTTCCCAAGACTCAGGAAGAGAACATAACAATGTAATTTCCTCTTCTTCCCCTTCGAGAATTACATCTATAATAGACAACTGACATAAAAGAGTATTAAAATATTTCAAATGATCAAAGATCTTTGTACTGTCCTTCATTCACAAACTGTATAAATTCCGCTTCAAATAACTTCTTTTTTTCAAGGACTTCATCATATAAAGGCTTTCTAACTTGATCGATAATTTTGCTGTTGTTTTGTTTCCAACAATGTTAAACAACACATCATCTACCAAGCACAGATGAATAACACTAGTGGCTCTTGCATCCATGTCCTCCTAGTCTTCTCCATCCATGTCCACGGGTTTCTTTTCCCTGCCCAACAATTCCTTTGCCATGCCTTGCTGCATGAGCATAACCTGCATCTTAACCTTCCATAGATCAAAGCTATTACTCTTATTGAACTTTTTTATTTCAAACTTCGCACTCTGCATCTTTACCAATAACACAAACATTTCCCAAAAGCTCTAATACCACTTGGTGAATTGAGAAGCGAAAGCATAATCCGCAAATAGATTTAATTACAGAAAATAATGGAAAATAAATAATATCTAGTAGAATAATCAAACACCTAAATTGAAACGTTGTTTTACATGGTAAAACCCTCCTTTGTGAGGGAAACATCCACAAAGCAATGATAATTGATATTCTTATTATTCAAGGGAGATTTAAAATAACCAACTCACAAGCATACATTATCCAACCATTCAACACACTCTCCATTATTTTATGTGTTCATATTGCCTCATATAGGCTTACATGGATAAATATCAGCCTGTCGGATTTTTTCTAAATCAATCCACAACTTTTAAACCAGTTACAGAAGAACTTTTTTACATAATATAAAATTGCTCCTTTTATATGTTTGTTCTAAACTCAGAATAGAAAAAGAAACTTGAACCATATGAACCAATTTTAGTTACTGTCCCAAGAATATAGAGAAATAGTTGGTACTTCAAACACAACATATTCACTAGACAAGGAATCTGTTGGCATTATGTTCTCTGGTATGGCTATATGTTACAGATGTTGTACTTGATGGCAACTCCCATGACAAGGCTCTCATTTTATTGAAAAATAAGAAGGACGCAGGATATCAGTTCAGAAGGTGCGTACCCGCAGGTACACCTTGCAGGGACTGCGTCCAAAGACGCAGACCAGCCATTCAGGAGGTGCGTCCACCCAGTGCACACATTTCAAGGCAGAGAAAAGCTCACGTGGGGGTTTCTTGTGTTTTACTCTTGGTATCTAGCCGATGGTATTGTGTTATTATGGTGTCGGCTCGTGGTATTGTTCCATGATTTGAGGAGGAGCTTGCCTATATAAAGCAAAGGAGATCATTTGGTTTAAGCATGGTTTTGGTTGAATATCTTATGAGGGCTAGATCTAGTCTAGATCTAAACAAGGTGATTCTACTGATGGACCGAGATCTCTTCGGCGCATGTTCAGATCTATAGATCTGACTGTCTGGGTTACTTCTGAAGTCTTGAAATCATCTATGCCCGGAGGGACGCAGGTGCAGTAAGGGTTCAAGTGCGCTGGGACGCAGGCGCAGAAGGGTTCAGGTGCGTCGGGACGCAGGCGCAGAAGGGTTCAGGTGCGTCGGGACGTAGGCGCAGAAGGGTTCAGGTGCGTCGGGACGCAGGCGCAGAAGGGTTCAGGTGCGTCGGGACGCAGGCAATTCAATAGATTCAGAGCGAGGGACGCAGGCTATCAGTTGAGCAAGGTGCGTCCGGGACGCAGGCTAGCAGTTGAGCAAGGTGAGTCCGGGAAGCAGGCTAGCAGTTGAGCAGGGTGAGTCCGGGAAGCAGGCTAGCAGTTGAGCAGGGTGAGTCCGGAAGCAGGCTAGCAGTGGAGCAGGGTGCTTCCTTCTCTTAAAATCTTTGTTTATCATTGTTGTGTTCTGGGTTTGGTCCTATTACTGTTGATCTAGTTACTACAGTTGATTGGGTGATTCTCTCATACTTGATGATCAATTGATGCTTATGGATCCAGTTTGAAAATTTATGAAAAGTGGTCCTTGTAAGAAAAGAAGTAGGGGGTTGTAGCTCCCTTCTAGGAGAGACTGGAAAACGAGAGAGAGTTGTAGCTCTCTGCAGGTTGCAACCTGCGTACTGGTAAAGGACTGCACCAGTACAAAACCATTGTAAAAGAAGTTTCTAATTTGAAAGAAGATAGAGACATATTGCAGCAGGTGGTTTTCACCCACATTGGGTTTCCACCTTACATCTTGTGTTCTTTGGTGTGACTATCTGTTTTCTTTGTTCATGCACATTATTTTATGGTACTGACATGCAAATATAATTCAAAGATCAAATAAGGAAGGTTCATTAAAAGAATTAGATAATACTGATTCACCCCCCCCTCTCAGTATTATTTCCAACAATTGGTATCAGAGCAGGTCCTTCTGAGGAAGCTTGATCGCTTGAAGGAAAAGATCCATCAGAATGGCTAATCCAGAAAGAGAGGCACACATCAGGCCACCAGTCTTTGACGGGAACAATTTTACTCACTGGAAGATAAGAACCACTGCATATCTACAATCACTTGGAGTAGAAGTTTGGGGAATCGTAGATGGAGGATACAAATTCCCATCAGCAACTCCTACAGATCCAGCAGAGAAAAAGCAATATGAGCTCAATGCCAAAGCTGTTACTGTCCTATTGAGTAGTTTGACTCAATCAGAATTTATGAAGATCATGCATTTCAAATCAGCTAAGGAAATATGGGACAAAATCGTCACAAGCTACGAAGGAGATGATCAGGTAAAAAGAGCAAAGCTTCAAACTCTCAGAATCCGGTATGAAACTCTTAAGATGCGTAATAATGAAAGCATAGCTAATTATTTCCTGCATATGGATGAGATTGTGAATTGTATGAGGGATCTGGGTGAAGAATTTGAGGAAGTTGTCTTAGTTGAAAAAGTTTTGAGATCTCTGTCTGCTAAATTTGACTCTAAAGTATCTGCCATAGAAGAAAAGGAGAATGTGCAGAAAATCACCATGTCACAACTTCATGGGATCTTAACTGCTTTTGAAATGCGACAAGAGGTACCACCAGAGGCCGCATTCGAAGTATCAGAGGAAGAAGATGAGGTAAATTTTGTCAAGAATCTTGAACGAGGAACTGGACGGTTCAAAGGTAAGCTACCTTTCAAATGTTTTCTATGTGGTAGAGTTGGTCACTATGCTGCTAGATGTCCTCATAACAAAGGAAAGATATCTGAAGAAGATGGTAGAAGCTATTATACCCATATTAAAAGTTCATTCAATGATAGTGAAGATATTAGAAGTCACATGGCACATAAGAAGAAGAATGCTTCATCCAATAATAGCGAAGATATTAAAAGTCTCATGGCACATGAAGAGAAGAATGCAGAAACTGAAGAAGTTGCCAAATTAAAAGAACAATTGGAGACAGAAATCAGGGTAAGGGAGCAATTGCAGGATATAGTAAAGGATCAGAGTACAACTATTCAGAAACTTGAATCAAGGATCCTCTCTCTAAAAGAAGATCTTAAAAAATCAAGAGAACAGAACAGAGAAGATCTTGAAGATCAAGAACATGAAGTGATCAAACTAAAGCGACAAGTGGAAGAAGGAAGAAAAGCTGAAGAAGACCTAAGGAATCAATATCTGAAAAAGGAAGAACAACATCAAGTTGAGGTAAATATCTTGAAAGGTAAAATAGAAGAAAAGGATAAGCTTTTACGATTTCAAGATAGTACTAAAGTCTTGGATGATATTCTTAATAGTCAAAGGTCTCCTGCTATCAAGACTGGTCTTGGTTTTCATGAATATGTTGAAGGTGAATCTAGTTCACAAGGTGAGGCAAGAAACTCTAATGAGAAATCTGAAATGCTCAACGAGGAACAACCAAGGAAAGAAATTCCTCAAGGAAGATCCTTTACTCCTAACTATGATAGACGATTATTTCCTCCACTAAAAAAAGTTGAATGTTATGTATGTCATAATCTTGGACATGTTGCAGCCAGATGTAGAAGTAGAATGGTTCAAGACAGATCATCGCATCCCAGGTATTTCAGAGGATATTGTTTTGCCTGCAATGCATATGGACACAAAGCAATTGATTGTGATAGAAGGAACATGAAAAATGTAAGATGTTATAGATGCAACAACTATGGGCATAAAGCAAGGGAATGCAGGAGCAGATTTCAAAATTCAAAACAAAAGGACCATACATCATCACAGTTGTAGGAATTGAAGAAGACAGAGACAGAAAGGTGTGGCATAATTCAGACAGCGGACATAACAGACACAGGGGAATCTGAAAGTGATGAAATTCAGTATTCCATCTTGCATACGCTGATATAATGAAGACAAGTCGCGTATATACGCGAGTTACAGGCTGCAAAGTCGCGTATATGAAGAAAGGGCAGCAGAACAGACTCAAGTTCAGTCATGGTTGGCTCAGGCTCAGGGGGAGCAGAACAGACTCAGGAAATGGTTCAGTCATGGTTAGCTCACAGGTTCAGGGGGAGCATATAATGCATTGTTGGCATTATGGAGGATGGTCAGAAGGAGATCTTGCTGCAATATGTCTCTATCTCTTTCATGGTGGATTATGGTTCTTTGTTGCAGATCTGGTTCATTTTCAGGAGGAGCATGATCTTAGGGGGAGCATACCCCTTTGCCCTTGATGTCAAAGGGGGAGAATGAAGCTGAAGATTGTAAGGTTGCCATCAAGTCCAAAGGGGGAGATTGTTGGCATTATGTTCTCTGGTATGGCTATATGTTACAGATGTTGTACTTGATGGCAACTCCCATGACAAGGCTCTCATTTTATTGAAAAATAAGAAGGACGCAGGATATCAGTTCAGAAGGTGCGTACCCGCAGGTACACCTTGCAGGGACCGCGTCCAGAGACGCAGGCTAGCCATTCAGGAGGTGCGTCCACCCAGTGCACACATTTCAAGGCAGAGAAAAGCTCACGTGGGGGTTTCTTGTGTTTTACTCTTGGTATCTAGCCGATGGTATTGTGTTATTATGGTGTCGGCTCGTGGTATTGTTCCATGATTTGAGGAGGAGCTTGCCTATATAAAGCAAAGGAGATCATTTGGTTTAAGCATGGTTTTGGTTGAATATCTTATGAGGGCTAGATCTGGTCTAGATCTAAACAAGGCGATTCTACTGATGGACCGAGATCTCTTCGGCGCATGTTCAGATCTATAGATCTGACTGTCTGGGTTACTTCTGAAGTCTTGAAATCATCTATGCCCGGAGGGACGCAAGTGCAGTAAGGGTTCAGGTGCGCCGGGACGCAGGCGCAGAAGGGTTCAGGTGCGTCGGGACGCAGGCGCAGAAGGGTTCAGGTGCGTCGGGACGTAGGCGCAGAAGGGTTCAGGTGCGTCGGGACGCAGGCGCAGAAGGGTTCCGGTGTGTCGGGACACAGGCAATTCAATAGATTCAGAGCGAGGGACGCAGGCTATCAGTTGAGCAAGGTGCGTCCGGGACGCAGGCTAGCAGTTGAGCAGGGTGAGTCCAGGAAGCAGGCTAGCAGTTGAGCAGGGTGAGTCCGGGAAGCAGGCTAGCAGTTGAGCAGGGTGAGTCCGGAAGCAGGCTAGCAGTGGAGCAGGGTGCTTCCTTCTCTTAAAATCTTTGTTTATCATTGTTGTGTTCTGGGTTTGGTCCTATTACTGTTGATCTAGTTACTACAGTTGATTGGGTGATTCTCTCATACTTGATGATCAATTGATGCTTATGGATCCAGTTTGAAAATTTATGAAAAGTGGTCCTTGTAAGAAAAGAAGTAGGGGGTTGTAGCTCCCTTCCAGGAGAGACTGGAAAACGAGAGAGAGTTGTAGCTCTCTGCAGGTTGCAGCCTGCGTACTGGTAAAGGACTGCACCAGTACAAAACCATTGTAAAAGAAGTTTCTAATTTGAAAGAAGATAGAGACATATTGCAGCAGGTGGTTTTCACCCACATTGGGTTTCCACCTTACATCTTGTGTTCTTTGGTGTGACTATCTGTTTTCTTTGTTCATGCACATTATTTTATGGTACTGACATGCAAATATAATTCAAAGATCAAATAAGGAAGGTTCATTAAAAGAATTAGATAATACTGATTCACCCCCCCCCCCCCCCCCTCTCAGTATTATTTCCAACAGAATCTTGGCCATTGATTTAAAAAAAAATGAAATTATACAACCCCACGTCCACCCTGAGTTGAAATAGGTATGTCTATTGGTGTAATAAATAAAAAAAATTATTATTAATTTTTCAAAAATGAAATTATAAATTATAAATAATAGATCATCCTAAGCCACATAAGTCGTTTAGGTGATATCTAAAGCCTTTAAAGATCATGATTTAAACTTGGAATTTTTTAGAAGATAATTCTAGAAAGTTAAAAGAACTGAAAAATTAGCGAGGAGAGTCGAGAAGTGCATGTAAATACAACATTGTTTCAGTATTTTTGCTCTACATCAAAAAGAGCTAAGTTGATCCCAAATCTTGTAAATTAATCAAATTTTTGCGTGAACTTCAGGGCCACAAGTTATTGTTGTTGGAAAGGCAGAGGAGACAAAGCATAATTCACACATAAAACACGATTTGTTTCTCTTCTATTGATCTTTCAAAACATGGTACTTACAATGAACCCGATGAAGGATATTTAACCTTTTCCAACTAGCGACTTGCCTAAAATATCTTGACATGCATCCACATGCAACCACACACTAAAATTCGTCTATCACTTAACTTGACTTGACTCAACACTCAAACACTCAATCACTCAGTTAACTAACTCTCTATGTTTAGCTAACTCCACATGCAGGAGTAATTACAATTTCTAACACTCCCCCTTAATTACGACCGTATGACTCAACATAACTTGACTCGATTATCACTCAAACATGCCTACTGGTCTATGTCTCAGTTAGGCTTACAATGACTCAAGACTTTCACAATTTTGCATTTTATTTTTCTCTTCTTCCAAATTTTATATCCTCGAAATTGCTTCATTCTCTATTGAACTTTCTTGCTGTAGGCTTTATTGACTTGCTGTTGCTGCAATTTTTCTTTGACTTGTCTTGATCTTCTTCTGAAAAACAATTAGATCATGTCTTCTACACCTTCCTCTTCAAATATTCATTCAACCATGGACTGATGCCATAACATTGCATCTTCAAACTGTCTTCTTTGCTTTGCTTCTTGCGCTTCATATTCCTGACTTTCTTTCTGCCATATTTCTTGATAGCAAAATCTTATCTCTTCTTGACTCCATTGCTGAAAAATGGTTTCAATGCATTCATCTTTGTCTTCAAAAACATCCATATCATTCTTTTCACTTTCATCATCAGGTACTTGTTATGAAACCAGCTCACAAAAAGATAGATCAACGCCTTAGAAATTAGCCTCTTCGAGGGGGAAACCTCCTTTACATTACACAAATGAAAAATTCTTGGATGATACAAATTACAAGACCTCCTTTCTATATATAGGAGTCTAAGGGGTCCTAATATAATTAGAGCCGACATAACAATAATAATGTACGGGCTTTATAATAACAATAGTGCGCTTCTATGGGGCATAATAATAACAATAGTGCGCTTCTATGGGGAAAAATAATAACAATTTGGGGACTACATGGGCACAAAAATATAATAAGGGGTTTGTACTAATAACCATGAGGGGTTACACTATTAGTATAGGGACCTAACATGCCTCTCTCCTTCAAAAAGTGTTGTCCTCAACGCTTGAGTAGTTATTGATGCTTTTGTATAAAATTCTTGTCCTCCCATGTGGAATCTTTAGCGAGTAAGTTCTTCCACTTGATGAGATACTTTGAAATTAATTGATTTTGTAGCTGTTGAGTTCTTGTTTTTGTGACTGCTCCAGGTTCCAATATGATTTTTCCTTCCTCGTCAAGTTCTGGCAATATTGTTTGAACTAGGATCTTCTGCAACTTTTGAATGAGTGGCCATACTTCTTCGTCCTTCTTCCATTCATCCCTTGCTTCATTTATCCAATCTGGTTGGATAATATAAATAGAAGAAAACAAAGCTTCCACATCCTCATCCTTTCTTGAGAGTGCATCTGCAACAACATTTTGCTTCCCTTTTTTGTAGATGATTTCAAAGTCATAACCCAACATATTTGTGACCCATTTTTCCTGTACTTCTAAAGATAATATTTGTTCTAAATTTTTTTTTAAGACTATCATGATCCATTTTTACCTTGAAGTTTCTTCCCATTAGGTAATGTCACCATTTATTAAGTGCATGTAGTATTTCCAACATTTCCTTCTCATAAATAGCTTGCTTGAGATGTAGCCATAAAATTACCCAATTGCCTACATCAAAACTTCTTTCACTACGATGTTGATCTGCCTGTTGTTTCATTCGATTCTGCACCAAAGTGGCGTTATCATTTAAAAGTTGGAGAACTTGTTGTTGATGCTCGATGTGATCTTTCACTGCTTGAATATTTTCCTTCTTGATATGTCCTTCTATCCTGAAAGTTTGAGGAGTAATAATTTCTTCCAATGCATTACAAGATATGGTCGGATTCATTTCTTGATGCTCGATGTGATCTTTCATGTCTTGAACATTTTTCTTCTTGATATGTCCTTCTATATTGATAATTTGAGGAGTGGTAATTCCAGCCGATGCATTACAAGATATGGTCAGATTCATTTCTTCTTTCTCGATGTGATCTTTCACTTCTTGAACATTTTTCTTCTTGATATGTCCTTCTATCTTGAGAGTTTGAGGAGTGGTAATTCTTGCCAATGCTTTACAAGATATGGTCGGATTCATTTCTTCTTTCTCTAGGGTTGGTTCCTGGTGTATGTCCTCTTCTTTTGATGTTTCTTGATCCTTTTCTTCCTCCTCTTCATAATCTATGTAAAATAATTTCTTCTCATCACACTTATGACCTTTAGTGTATTTGCTATCACAATTGTAATAGAGCCCTTTTTCTCTTTTTTCTTCTAATTTTTCTGGTGCAAACCGTGTAGGTTGTGGAAGGCTAGGAGAAAAAACACTTCCATAATTATAGTTGTGAGTGGTGGGATTCCTTGTTTCCATAATTTCACTTTCAATTTTTCTTTCCAACCTGAATTCCTTCTCCAATGAATCAGGTTCCCAAAGACGGACCTCATGTTGAATGTCATCCTTTAAAGTCCCTATGAAGACATCAATCCTTTGCTTCTCTAGAATATCATTTACCCTTATATTCAATTTTTGAAAGTCCTCAATGTGCTTTGCCATTGAACCCTTTTGTTTGAGATTTATCAATTGGCTAAAGAAGGTGTTTCTCTTTGTATCTTCATAATGTGCTATCATTTCCTTCATGAAAATTGACCACGTGAAAAGTGGTTTACGAGAACAAAGCCCTTTATACCATAAAAATTGATTCAGTTCTAAATAATATAAAGATGCAATATGTACCTTTTGTAACAGTTGCACCTCATGTAGATCAAAATATTGCTCCATCTGTAGTATCCAATTTACCGGATCCTTGCCATCAAACTTCCTCATATTACCATTTATTGATTTTAGGAGCTCGATCTTGAAAAAAATGTAACTTTGTAATTAAAGGTCTGCAATTGTGACCTAAAGTAGTCCTCTGCGTCCTCTTTCCAATTCCACTAGTCTGATCGAAAGTGGATTCTCTAAGAAAGCGTTATGCCCAATCTCCCAAGATGACATGTTTATATACTTTTTAGGTAGAGCGAAATTGTACTAAGTTCCAAGTGTTACCGTTTTGACGTTCAGACTGGAAAACAATACACAACACAGTACAGTCTGTCCTCTTTCTATATCTTCTTACGAGATTTCAATCTGATGCTCAGAGAGAAAGTTATGATTCTTTTCCCTAGGTCACCGGTTTGGGATGTAATTCGGGAGCTTGCAAAAACCCTAAATGTCTTGGACTGTATCTCCGAAAATATAGCGAAACAAGATCTGACTGAAACCCTAGAATCCAAAGCTCTGATACCAAATATTATGAAACCAGCTCACAAAAGGATAGAAAAGATAGATCAATGCCTTAGAAATCAACCTCTTCAAGGGGGAAACCTCCTTTACATTACACAAATGAACAATTCTTGGATGATACAAATGACAAGACCTCGTTTCTATATATAGGAGTCTAAGGGGTCATGATATAATTAGAGCCAACATAACAATAATAATGTAAGGGCAAAATAATAACAATAGTGCGCTTCTATGTGGCACAATTATAACAATTTGGGGATTACATGGGCACAAAAATATAATAAGGGGATTGTACTAATAACAATAAGGGGTTACAATAGTAGTATAGGGACCTAACAGTACTGCTGTTCTTTTCCTGTAATCTGCACACTCAAGATCATTATTCACAATTTCATTCAATTCCTTTATTCCAACTGCTGCTTTAAGACTTGCTTCAATTTTTTCTATTGGTTTATGAATCCATTATTCAATGAGCTTTAGATCTACATCAAATATATTAACAACCTTGCTTTCAACTTCTACTCCCATACTATTTTGAACACCTGCATATTAAAAAACAATGTTAAAAACATATTTAATATGAATCTCTTCAGTGAGTCCTTCCTGCTCTACCTCTTCCTTCTTTCCCTTCTTTTCAACTTCACTGAAACTATCTTCCACTATTATGTGGTCAATGGATATTCTCATAAAAAACTCTTCAACCACTTTATCTTGTTCTTGATCATCAACTGTTGTTAGATCACATACTGCTTCATGAACAATTCCAACTGCTTCATATCTTGCTGCTACAGTGGCAGCTTCAACCTTAAATGTTCCGTCAAACATTGCGCTTACCATATTGTCACAATTAATCCCCGTTTCAAAAAAGAAACCACACATATCATCAACATAATGTTCATCTACACTATGGTGGCATATCTGAGCATGAATGTGCTCATTGACAATTTCAACTTCACCAAATCCATCAACTGTGGCTGGATTCACCAATTCACATATAACTTTGCAGTCATCATCCACATGTGTCTCATCACAGTTGGATTCACCATAATCTGTATCATCCACATTATAGTGGAGTCCTTGAGCATTTATATGCTCTTGCTCTGTTTCACACATAGAGGCTGCTGCTGCTCTCTCTGCAATCTTTGTTGCATCTTCTTCATCCATATGCATGCTTGCATAATGGGTTTCAATTTTATGGTCTTGAAAACCATCATCCACTTTTGAGTGGGACTATCCAAGCTCTGTTTTCATCTTAGAGTCTTGCTCATCTACTCTTAGATCCGCGGTTAACTTCTTTGCTTGTGACATCACCTGTTGTTGCATGCCACTCTCCCTTGCACCAAACTCTGCTTCTAGGAATTTCCATGCTTCCTTGGAAGTTGTAGCTTTTGCTACCCTGGACAAGCACTTCTCATCCAATGTCTATTTTATAAAATTCAATGCTAAAGCATCGCATACTTCATCATATGGGTTATTAGACCTATACTCAATTAACTCTTTAGCTCTAAGAAAAGTTAGCATCTTGATAACCCAATGATCAAAATATTTACCTGTAAACATAGGAGGTGGTAGTAGATCAAAGCTACACCAATCACCCTCGATTTCTTCTTTGTCTTCTGCTAGACTTCTCAGTTCCTCGGCTGCGGCCTAAACCTCTCTAACCATGGCAACAATCTTTGCCTCTTTTTTTCGATTATTTTTCTTAGTCTTCTTCAGTCGCACTTTGCCGCCCATGACTATTGTCATTTCTTTTCTTATAGTTGCTTTGCTGATTGCATGAGGTTGTCTTCCATATCGCCCTCGGGAAAAAAAATATGATTTTCAATATGCGCCCCCGTAAGGCACAATCTTCATCCAAAACATTATCATGCTTGAAATTTTGCATAAAAACAAACTTTTGCAAAACCCAAACCTCATTTTCTCAATAATTTTTTTTTAATTCTCTTTCAATAAAAAAATCACTTTAAAAATCTCCCACAAAATATTTTAGAGCACCAATATTTCAATTCTTTGCGCCTAACAAAAATCCTTTCAAAATACTACTATGTCTGCGCAAAACAAAATTCATAATCCTTCATAAAAAAAACTTTTTAAAGAAACCTTTAAACGCCTTTTCGAAACTCCTTTTATATTTATAAAACCATTTACCTTTTGTACGCCCCTTTAATAATCAAAACTCTTTTCCAATAAACACAAAGCATTGCCACGTATTGATTTTTTTTTTTTAATATGACTTTGAAGATCAACCCAACGTGACTCTTAAACCTTTGACTTCGTTTTTAAAAACAATATGCCGATTTTCATTACTCTATGAAGCTAACACTCGTTTACGCATCTTCCTCATTGACAATGACGACTTTGCTAAACGGAGTGCCGACTCGAGATTACGGTTCTACGACGACGAAATAATACTTTTGATTTCCTCACACTGCTCTGCAAGCTGCGGCTGCAGGTTCTTTCACTCTTTAAGCTTAGTGGCTCTCAAACCAATTTGTTGGGAAGGCAGAGGAGAAAAAGCATAATTCACACATAAAACACGAGCTGCTGCTCTTCTATTGATCACATAAAACATGATACTTAGAATGAACCCGATGAAGGATACTTAACATTTTCCAACTAGCAACTTGCCTAAAATATTTTGACATGCATCCACATGCAACCACACAGTAAAAGTCGTTTATCACCTGACTTGAATCAACACTCAAACACTTAGTTAACTGACTCCCTATGTTTAATTAACTCCACATGCGAGAGTAATTACAATTTCTAACAATTGTGAGACTGAGCGGGTATGTGCATAGTCCTTAGATGGTTAGCTGGGTTATGGCTTATGTTTTATCAACACGTTTTGTGGTGATCATTAATGGTCATTCGTCAAAGTTCTTTGGACACCTAGAGGGATGAGACAAGGGTGTGCTTTGTCCTCTATTTTGTTTTTTATTGTGATTGATGGTCTTAATGGAAGGATATGGGATGCTAGGTTTAGGGGGATTATCTTCGGAAGTAAGCTATCTAGGCTTGTGACTTTGTCTCATTTGATGTTTGTTGATGACGTTATTTTGTTGGGGTAGGGAACTGATCCAGGTGGATGTTGGTGGCCACCCACCTATCCCATTTGGACCCCCACAACTGTCTCTTTTAGCTTTTTCAGTTTCCTAAATTGTAGCACAGTTTACTATTTTTAGCAGTTTTTCGGGTCCTGAACTTCCGGAGCCGTTTTGAGGCCCTAAACGACGTTTTTTTGGGAATCTGGGGCAACATTGGTCCATGGACCGATGTTGCCTCCCAAAGTGGTAGTACTTGGATAGATCTTTCTGGGTGCTTTTGGGGACGCATCTAATTTGGTTATGCATTCTGAGAAGTCTTCTCTATACTCATTAGTCCAAGAGTCGTTGCTGGTCAAGGAGATTGCCACCCACTTTGGGGTTAAATAATTTCCACTGGATGGTGGATTTCGATACTTTGGGTTTTTTCATTAAAACAAATAGGCACTCAATCAGTGACTAGGAGTGGATGTTGCTATAATTTGAAAAGAGGCTAGAAACATGGACCAACAAATGGTTATCTCTTGGGGGAAGATTAGTTATGATAAAGGTAGTGCTTCAAAGCATATCAATTTACTGGATTCACATTATCTGACTTCCAACTATTATTATCCATAGTATCAAGTTCATCATGGAAAACTTTCTTTGGTTGGGTGTTGGAGATAAGAGAGAGATTCATCTTGTAAATTTTGATGTGATATCTAAACATGTGTCTATGGGCAGGTGGGGTATTATTGATTTCCACATTTTCATTTAGGAATTACTGATAAAAAAACTTTGGAGGGCGGTCAATGCAGAGGGGATTTGGAATCAAATAGTTAAGAGTAAATATTTAAAAAAAAAATCTTTGTTATTATGGATTACAGTGTGTGCCCTTGCCAAAAAGGAGGCATCGTTTATTTGGAGAAACATGGGGAAAATAATCCCTTGGTTCATGAGTAATTTAATATGGATTGTGGGAAATGGACAACAAGCAGAGATCGTCCTGGCATGCATCATTGGCATGCCCAAATTATACACATTATCTCCTCCACTTATATTTTTCCTACATATCAGGGGTATATTTAAATTAAAAGATATCATTGTGGACGAAGGGTCTGGATGCTAATGGAAAGAGGTTGCAGGTATTAGACTTTTAGGTGTCCTGGATGTGAAGTGGGAGGAATAATGACTTCTTTTGAAGTCATCTGGTATTTTCATTTCTGAAGAGGCTGATCGCCTCACTTGGAATGGTCCAATGGCCAAGGAGAAACTCATTATCAAAAACATCTATGCTTATTTATCTCAAGGTAGGCTATAGATCCAATTTTTGGGTGGTTACAAGCATCATGGAAGTGGGATATTCCACTAAAATTGATTTGTTTATGTTGGCTGGTGGCCCATGACAAAATCCTCACGTGGAAAAATCTACTTAAGAGAGGTTTATGGGACCTGGTAGAAGCGCACTTTGTATGGTTTCATCAGAGGACACTTGCCATATTTTCTTGTAGTGCTCCTTTCCTATTTCAGTTTGGAAGGAGGTTGTTGCTTCTATCAAAATTTCCACTATGTGGGAACAATCCTTGGTGGTTTCTGTCTTGCTAAGTGGTTCATAGAGAACAAGGTATATAAAGCCCTCCCTTTCTATATCATGTGGGGAATCTGGAGGACACGTAACAGTCTGATAATTGAATAGAGGAAGTCATTCATGAGGGATACCTGCATCATGATTACATCTTACTTTCTTGAGAAAGGCCAGGTGGTCCATAAGTATGCCAATAGATGCATTTTTATGAAGGATGCATGCTAAAGATTCTTAGTTAGATTTTTTGACGGGGTTGCTCCACAAGGAGTTTGCAATAATGAGATGTTGATTTACTTGATCCTTCATGATTTCTATAATTTCAAGTGGGGCATCCTTATTGTGCCAAGTGGATGGAAATCGAAGAGATAGATATTTTTGGAGACTTTAAGGTGATAATTGATTGGGAAATCAATGATCATCTCTACAGGCCCCTGCCCTCTCCCATTGGATGATGAGGATCGGGTCATTATATTCAACATTTATAAGAGTCTATGTCTCCCACATTTATAGAGAACAAAATGTTGAAGAAGACTCGTTATCGAAAGAAGGATGCACAACATCATTGGATAAGATTCATTTTTAGAGTTTCTCTAAAGGCACCCTTTTGCAGGATGGTCACCTGGTAATATGACAGGGACTCCGTATTTCTTTGGTCTGGTTATACGTTGTATGGAGGAATGGTTTCCATTTTTATCCTATATTTTCCTTGGCAATTATTAACGCTGCGCTGAATGCCCTCTGTATTTTTTTTTCATTTTTTTGGGTGACATACTACATCAAATGTTAGTTTCCGGATCAGAGGATATTTTTTATGGTTATCTCTGGGTTGTAGGAGATTTACATCCACTATATGTTACATCTTTATGGTATCATACTTACAATATTTTTTTGTAAAGACACCTGAAAGGGGGAGATGGTTTCATTCAGATCGAAAGCTTTTGTAATTTTTTCATACATGAATGGAATATTGGTTTTCTCTTTTGAATTTTTTTTTTTTGCATAGTCCATGCGATTTGTGAGGGGGTAGGGTGTTGTGATAGTAAGAGCACAGGGATAAAATGAATGATTTACCTGATTCAATCCAATGAATTGGTAACCTTAAAACGTGAAGTGCATGAAATATTTATAGCATGGTTACCAAATTTGAATTCAAATTCAATTCTATACGAAAAAATCCGTCTATTTAAAATTCAATACAAAAAAATTCGGGAATATACAACTTAATATGATTAACATATTATTTTTTTTCTTCAAAATTTAGAAAAATTAAAGTAAATGATGCTTATATTAATTTTTTCAAAAAGAAATCATTAAATGCTTTTCTTATACTTATTCCCAACATTCACTTTGCATGTCTATATAAGATGATCCAAAAATAATGAAGTACAAAATGCATCCAATTTATTAGTATTACAAAGTGAGAAAAAATGTAAATAAATTTAATAACATAAATAACAAAACTTGAAATATGAAGTTCAACATAGAGAATGAGACAACGCATATTAAAAGTAAGTTTAAAGTGATGCCACATACCAAGAAATTTATGCCCCAATCACTATTCCTATGGGATCCAAATTTATTTAACAATTAGTGTGTGCACAAATTATCCTTGTGTAGACAAAAATGAATCTCTAATTGAATTCCACACCACTGATCATCTCTTTTATAGTGGACTTGCAAATTATCCTTTATGCAGACAAAAATGAACCTCTAATTAAATTCCACACCACTCATCATCTCTTTTATAGTACACTTAGTAGCTATAATAATTGCTATCATAAAAAATAAAAAATAAAAATGAAAATAAAAATTTTAAAATTTTTATTTTTTAAATATAAAACTTATACTTCTCTACAATATTTTAATAAATAATTATATGTTTTAATAAATACTTTACTATTAATTAACTATAATTTCTTAATATAAAATGTCTATAATCTTTTTAATATAAAAATTATTATTTTTTATATTTATATTTTAATAAGAAATTTTTCTAAAATTTTTAATATAAAATTTCTTAAAAATTACTATTTTCCATTTTTCTAATATATAACTTATTATGACTCATCATTCTTATTTTTTAATAAAAAATTTCTCCGAATTTTAATGTAAAATTAAAAAAAAAGCCACTGTTTTTCATTCTTTTTAATATAAAACGAAACGTCAACCAAAGAAACCGTACCGTATCGGGATCCATCATCAATCAACATATTTTTCCACGCATCGAATCGTGCGGGCGAATTTACAGGCGAATTTGGTAACTATGATATATAAAGATAGAGAAAGGTTATTCTCTTCTTTGATTTCATCCAATGAACCGATGGCCCCAAAACACTTAATCCACCGTTATTTATTTATTCATGAATAAATACCAGAGAAGTCAATAATGATAGACAGAAAAAAATGGGAGAGAAGCTTAACTGTAATTGGATTGAATCAAATCAATAAATTTGAATATATAATATTAAAATATGAAAAATATGTAAATTTTCAAACATAAACACAAATTAATAATAATCTAACCATAAAACAAATATGTATAATAAAGTAGTTGTTTATAATGCGACTTTTTGGAGATTCCGGTCGAAGAAATTGAGGTTAAATTTTGATTTGTTGCAGTTAAAATGGTTTTTTAACTGTATATTTGGATGTTGTGCAGAAACTAGCTATCAAACTTACGATTCCAATAAATTCCTGCAGGATTTCGACCGGAAAAACCCGCCGAAAAAGCTTTCAAAAAATCGAGTTATAGACAACTGCTATAAAAAACACACCAAACCACGTGTAAATGATACATATCCATAATCCAACATGTTCTACGTGCAAAGAAATGTGTTAATGGTATTCACGGTGTCAACCTGAATTTGTTTGTAGATGCATCTGGCAAAGAAATGTGTTAATGGTATTCACGGTGTCAACCTGAATTTGTTTGTAGATGCATCTGGTCCAGTGGAGATGAATTTAAGTCCCAATAAAGATTTCCCATGTTATTTATGGAGCAATTAGCCAGTGAAAAGGTCTGCAAATGATTATACCAATGAACAACGCAGCAACAACTATGGAGACAAACAAGAAAAATGGAAAAGCAGACATGGTACATATAAACAATTCGTATTATTCACGGTAAAGTCAAATTACAAGACGAGATCTAACGGATTCTAAATAAAGAAAATATTGTTGAATTTTCTTTTAGACAAACTCTAACCACTAACAAACAAAATCTAAAACATTATTCCCAGGGACAATCCTCACGGATCAAACACACCCACAACAGGAAATGCTGCATCTCATTTGCGAATGAGAAAGGCTCCAAGCAGATCACCTCGATTGCGCGCATATTCCTGACATTTGGCAGTTGCCCTCTTTTCAATCCTCAAGAACAATTCATCCGTTAGTATATCTGAACCCAACTGAGCCCTCACCAGATTCTCGAACGCTGCCCTGTAACTGATTGATACCATCCTCCCGAACATCTCCTCGTCATTGTTTCTCACCTCTGAAATTGGATGCACAGGGAACCCACTGAGCAGCTTCACTCTCTCCACAATCTCAAACGATTTCTCCATCTTCACTATGCTTTCCAACTCCTCAACATTTGGGCAGAAGAGCGGCAGATTGAATGAATCCATTTTCTCCTTCTCAATCATTCCCTGCACCTCTTAAAATCCATTAAATTCCATATCAATTATATTTAACATTTACAATGCAGTGGATTCCATAGAAGAAGAAGAAGAAGAATATATTACCTGATTGATAAGCTCTTCAAACGCAGCTTGCATGTGATGAGCAATGTATCCTATTCCTCCTTGCTCTTTTATGTCCTTGGAATTACGACCCACTAGACATAGGAACATGCATCCTCCGGCTACCATTTCCTCTGCTCGTGCTGCCAAAAATGAAGAAAAATCTTTGCGAAATTGGGAAAGATAAGCAGCACCCACTTCATCGGTGGATATATAAACTGCCCCTCCATTCCATGCCGGAGAATTTTTGTCTACAACGCTATCAGGAATCTGCAATACCATTTTGACTCAATTAATATGTGCAGTACCGTTGGCAATTGAAAGTTCACAAACGACATCACGTAATGTTGGGAAATGAAAGTTATTGACAATAGGGAAAGAGGAGATGAAATTCGATAAGAGCGACATTGACCCAACAAAAAACTGGGTCGGAAGATGCAGGGAGGATAATAAAAGTGTGTAGAAAGATGAGAAATCATAAAAGTTCATTTGATTGTACGTAAAATTGCCGTACTTCCATGTCGAAGGTGCCGGGGAATACCTGCGAAAGCCAGTGAAGGCTGCTGGAAGAGTGACAAAAATGGAGGCTCTGAGCTGGAAAAAGTCTTTTGTAAAACGATCCGGAGACCACTGTCGCAAAGTAAGATCTTGACGCCGGAGGCTCACTGAAATTATGCTCGCTTTCATTCTTCTTGTGCGCGCGGTCTGCTAATTGCTCATGCGGAGGCAGCGATCGGAGGAGGGAGTTAAAATCATTGGAAGGAAGATCAACAAAGTTAACTTCAAATTCCGGCACCTCCACACAATGAGCACTGCACGTTGCTTGTACGGCTTGGACGATGGTGTCGGCGACAATAAGTGTGTTAATTCCCGTTGCACACCCAAGATCTGCAACGCGAAACACCCCATCTCCTCCTTTCAGCTTTTCAAAACTCATACGTTCAGAGATTTCATGCTCCAGAATAGGCTTTATCACTTGTATCACTTTCAACTGCAATTGTTTCTCCAAATATTAATAAAATGGATAACACAAACTACAATACTCTGAGAAGGGATTTAAGTGGGGATCCATATTCTTATATAAGTTTCAAGAATCGATGATTATGATTCAAGGAGAGAGAATTAATTGAAATAGGACGTACCTGGCCGCTAAATAAAGAAACGCGAGCATAACTTGTATCTCCATCTCCGCCCTTCATGCCGAGCACATTCTCCAGTGATTTCACTCCCTCCATTGCAAATATTGGATTGCCTTTCCTGCACATGTACAGCACTTCCAAATATCTCTCTCTCAGTGAGAAGGAGTTCATGTGATGCTATGAAACACGATGTAATGCGGCTTATTTATAGCGGCGACAATCGAAATACAATTAGAACTCGACAACTCAAGACTTCCGTGCCGTGTGAGCGACGGATCTTTTTTCAGCTCATTCCTTTGTCTTCCATCTCCTTCCAGAAATTTTGAAATTGCAGTCGACTTAATATGAAATTAACTGTACGCAGTGACAGAACCAATGACAGGTTTATGGTGTGGAATATGTGGACCGACGAACATAATATTATATGACTCAGATAAAGAAATGCTTACCCTAATCTACAAAATGTGAAAACCGATGACAGTTTTATGGTGTGGAATGTGTGGACCGACCAACAGACTCAGATAAAGAAATGCTTACACTAATCTACAAAATGTGAAAACACCGACGTTCAAATTTGCTTGGGGTATCTTTGGATTTGACTGGTGATAGTGTTGGAACTTGGGCCAGCACTGGTTTTATTTAGTTGTTTGGTGGAGAAGTCCATTAAAATACACTTGTTATGACTAGTTAAACAAACAAGAGTGTGAAAGCAAGTGTTTGAACCACCCACCCACTCACCCTTCCCTGGACTATAGTGAAAAGATTTATTCCTCTGACTATTTGTACATGCAAGGATGGATTGTCAAGTGGACAACTCTATGAGAAGTAGGACATAATGACACCTAAGTGGACAACTCTATGAGAAGTAGGACATAATGACACCTAACCCACATAAGTCAACGAGTATTATCACACTCGTCCTTTAAGCCAATTATTTATAACAACACCTTCTCACAAGTCATGCATACTTTTTTATGTTCAACTGTAACTATCTTCCCCCTTGGAACAATTTGGAAATTATTTTCTTAATCAAATCAAAATTTAAACTTGTTCAGTAATATTAAATTCATTTAGAAAATGTTACATGAGAAGCAGCCATAGATTATATCCGGCCGATTCTTTTAATCTTCAACCAGATATCACATATTCCCGAAATCAGATTTGAAATTCTTTCAATAATATATATATATAAAGTTCCCGAACACGGATTTGAAATTTTTTCAATTATCTATATATATATATATAAAGTTAAATAAATTTATATTATAGAAATATAATATATATAATTTTGAATAACTTTATATTATAAAAATTTACAATAGTTATATTGGGGTGGCATTTAAGTCATAATTTTTTAGAATTAGCTTCGAGTTTACAGAGGATATGAAACCAAAATACGATAGACTCTTTTTTTTTTTTTGGAGGATGGAGGCTAAGTGTTGGACATGTAACAAAATGTTTGATAGGGGGAGAATACATAACAAATTTCATATATTTGAATTAAAGAAAGACAAATCTAAAAAGAGGCGAGGTTGGAACACTTGCTTAGGGAGATCTTTGCAACATAGATTCTTCTTCCTCAATGGGCACTAGTCTAAAGTAATAGTCATCAAGGAATTTCTTTGGCATCAATGACCCCTTCGACTCTTGGTTGCTTAGTAGGATGTCCTGATGTGGATGGAAGATCTATTGCAGGAGGAGCTAACGAGGGCGACAAGTCAGTCCTAAGAGGAGCTGACTGAGATGGGATGTCAACGACCATGCCTAGCGAAGACGAGAGCAATGAAGATTGAGATGACAGGAGCAAGTTTATGCCATGGGAGTTGGTCATGTCACTAAGAGTTGCCTTGAGGTTATTTCTAAAGTGATTCAAGTCAAGAATGCAGGCCTCCATCACGAACATGTTCTCCTTGTGGTCCCTAAGGTGATGAACTAGGATGTTCCTCAGGGCCCAAGCATGATTATCCACGAAGTGAAGCAATGCAACTTCAAGGTCTTCTACTTGGCAATGTACCGTTAAGGAATACTTAGATCAAAATGTTCAACACTCAAGTTATGACATGAGGGAGCAGAGGCCTACCCCTACCACAACTACCATGGTGAGGTTGACCATATTCCTCGACCTTTGAGCCAGAGGGTGTGGTCTTGTAGATTGTACTGGGATTTTTTACTCAGGCGTCGAGAGTAGTGAATAAGTAGATAGCAGAATGATGGAGCACGCAGGCACCAAAAGAAAGGAATTACGTAGGGGAGAGGAATTTGCATACCAGAGAAGGAAAGAAAATGTGGTCTGTGGTAATTTCTTGTGCACAATGACTGGATCGACTTTGGAATAGGGCATAAATTCTCCCATGGAGGAGGAACAAGTGAGCTTCGTGTCTTTCTAGACCATGTATTATAGTTGCAAAGATGAATGACAAGTTCACCAAGTGGATTGAGGTAGTTAGTATCGTGTAGGTGGCCACCTTAACTCTTGGCTTGAATGTCTGGCAGCGCTGTTAGCTAGTAAATCATGCAAGCACCGCCAAGGAGTGATCTTGGGGCTCATGGATTTGTGAGCCATGGGAGATTGGAGGGTACGATGCTAAGGTTGGTGTCATTTGTGTTTGGGGATTTATTCATATACAATTAAAGGAAATAATTCAAATACTATATCTATGTGTGTGTGTGTGTTTATTATCAAACATATATAAACTTGTTCTTATAAGTCATGCAAACTCCTTCATATATAGAAATATAATTATGTGTTATTTATTTTTAACACTTTTCATTGTTAGTAGTGAATTAAATATCGTTGGTCATTTATTTGGATTAGATGGTGGAATTGTAAGTAGTGGAATTCTATGTGGAGGAATCATAATGTTAAAATTATTTGAGATTTCAAGATATGGAAAAAATTACATTGATGTTGAATGCTAGTGTAAAAGGCACAAGGACACATGAAATCTATATGAGGACTTTGAGCTTTGTAGCTACATGAGTGATGATGTGGCAATGTTTTACATTGTTGTGGCACATAGACCAATCTGGGATAATGTGGCATGTTGACAAGTCATTGACATTGAATGGTGATGTGGGATGTACTGTGGCAAGTGATGTGGAATCTTGAAGTATGGAAACTTGATTAATTGTGAATGGGAATTTTTTGGATTTTCGAGATCTAGATGGTTCTAGATGAATGTGTAAAACTAAAAAGTTGAATATCTGGATACATAAAGATTTAAATTTTGTTAATGTTGGGTTGTGTTATATTCTTTCCATGACTAGCCCAAATGCCGGGGGGTGGCAACCCCCCCTGTATGTTGCGTCGGGCACTGCTTAGGGGTCACAGGGGGGCGTTAACCCCCCTACATGGGGTCCGGGACAACGCCCCAAGAATGTTTTTTGGACCCTATATTAGGTGGCTGAGCTACCTATGGTTTTGTGCATGGATTTCGCACATGGTTTTGGGCATGATGGTTTTTAGTCCATGGTATTTTGTAGATCTGGTCAAGGGAACTATGGTTGTGTTCTAATCCAAGGTTAATGGATTGGGGTTTATGGATGCTTTAGCATGTATATATATGTATTATAACATTGAAAGGAATATAATGAAAAAGCAATCTGGTAGTCCAAGTAGTAGGATGAAATAGTCTCATCCTTATTGTCGGAGGAGATGAGACAGAAAAATATGGAGGTCCAGAATGGTGATGCCTTGTCCGTACGAGGACGGTCCTAGAACAGAAACATAAATAAGTCCTCTAGTGGGAGATCTAAATCTAGAGGGAGATCTAAATCTCCAAGAAAACCTGTAATGGTCTGCTGGAAATGTGGAAAGAAAGGGCAATACAAAAGGGAGTGTAAATCTAAAGCTCATGAGAAAGGAAATGTATCTGATGATGCTCCTTCTGCAGAGGTGAAAACCACCTCAGATGAAGGTGGGGATGTGTAGTTGGCTTCTTCTTCAAATACACATGTATATCATGAGGTATGGTTGATTGACTCAGGTGCATCCTTTCACTTCACTGCCCATTGAGAGTGGTTCTGCGAATATGAGAAATATGATGGTGGTGATGTCTTCTTAGGGGATGACAAGAAGGCTAGAATCGTTGGTCGCGGAAAAGTCAAGTTGAACTTGTAAGGTGGAAGGATTAGAACACTTCTAGGTGTTCTACATATTCCTGCATTGGCCAGAAATCTGATTTTTGTAAGCAAGTTGGATGATGCAGGTGTAAAAACAGTGTTCGAGAAAGATACCTACAAGATGGTTTGGGGAGCACTGGTATTAATGCGGGAAGTTCAGATTGGAACACTGTACAAGCTTCAAGGTAGCACTATTATTGATGGGTGCAACAATTCTATGGTTCCTGAAAGTGGAGCAGAAAATCTAGTGGGTTCTAGAGAAAAGACCATGTTATGGAATCAAAGGCTTGGACATATTGGAGAGAAGGGTCTTTGAATACTTCATCCTAATGGTATGGTAGAAGGTATGTCTAATTTCTCTCTGGATTTTGATTTATGTGAAAATTATGTATATGGTAAGCAGAATTGGGTGATTTTCCAGTCTGGTGGTAAGAGGGCGAAACAAATATTAGAGCTTGTGCACAGTGATGTGTTTGGACCTATGTCGGTTCCATCACTAGGTAATTATGTGTACTATGTATCATTTATAGATGACTTCTCAACGAATACATGGATATATTTCCTCAAGAAGAAATCTGAAGTCTTTGATAGGTTTAAATAATTTAAGGCTTGGTAGAAAACTAGACAGAGAAGAAGATAAAGGTGTTGAGGACAAATAATAGTGGGGAGTTTTGCAAGAAGGAATTTGAAGAGTTCTGTAAGAAGTGTGGTATAGCATGACAAAAGACAACTCCATACACACCCGAGAAAATGGAGTTGCAGAAATAATGAATAAGACATTGATGGAAAGGGAAAGAAGAATGCTTAGTGGTGTCGAGTTAGGACAAGAATTCTGGGAAGAGGTGATGGAGACTGCATGTTACCTGGTCAACAGATCACCTTGATCAACGTTGGAAGATAAAACTCCACAAGAGGTATCGACTAGTAAGAAACCTTCTCTTTCACATCTGAGGGTATTTGGATGTGATGCATATGTACATGTTCCAAAGGAGAAAAGAAAAAAGTTGGATAGTAAATCTGAAAAGTTCATCTTTATTGGGTATAAGGATGGTTTAAAAGGTTATAAGCTTTGGAACCCAGTAACAAGGAAGGTTGTGTACAATCGAGATGCGATGTTTAGAGAGGTGAAATATGTTATTAAACATGAATTCCTACCAAAGGAAGCTGAGAAGATAGAGTTTGAGCTAAAGGAGGAAGAATCAGACTCTATAGCAGAAGAGGAATTAGAAGATGAAGAGCCACAAACTTCGGCTGTGAGAAGATTAGTTCGAGAAAGAAGGTAGCTAGAAACATATAGTCCATCTGCTTTTTGTTCAATTTTTTATTATCTATTACTAATGATGATCCCATAACTGTGAAGGAAGCAACAGATTTAGAGGATGGAAAACTCTGGAAAGAGGCCATGGTTAATGAAATGGCATCTTTGCACAAAAATGAGGCTTGGGATCTAGTGTAGTTGTTGGCTGGAAGGAAACCCATTGGCAGGAGATGGGTGTTCAAGAAGAAGTTAAATGCAAAAGGAAAGGTGGAGAAATACAAAGCTCGGTTGGTAGCAAAAAGTTATTCCCAGGTGTCGGGAATTGATTTTGGTGATATTTTTTCTCCTTTGCCAAGGTAGCTTCTATTATATTACTTTTATCTGTTGTTTCTGCTTTTAATTTTGAGGTAGAAGAGATGGATGTGAAGACAACATTTTTTCACAAGGATCTGGAAGAAGAGATCTACATGAAGCAACCTGAAGTCTTTGCGGTGAAGGGTAAGAAAGAACTGGTATGCAAGTTAAAAAAGTCTTTATATGGGTTAAAACAATCACCGAGGATGTCGTATTAGAAATTTGATACATTTATATGAGGACTCGGCTTCACCAGAAGCAAAGAAGATCACTGTGTGTATTTTAAATTAATTGGTGACCATATTATTTATCTAGTCTTGTATGTGGATGATATGTTTTTGGTTGGAAATGACAAATAAATTATCCAAGATTTGAAGACCCAATTGTCCTCCAAATTCGACATGAAAGATTTTGGTGCTGCAAACTATATTTCGGGCATGGAAATTAAACGAGATCAGGCAAAGAGGAAGCTCTGGTTAAACCAGAGGAAGTATGTCGAGACAATACTACAAAGGTTTAATATGTAGGATAGTAAACCGATGAAGGTTCCTATTCCTATAGGTGTAAATTTATTTGTTGAACAGTGTCCCCTGACACAAGAAGATGAAGAGGACATGTCCCATGTTCCATATGCAAGTGTAGTCAGTAGCCTAATGTATGCAATGGTCTATACTAGACCAGACATTGTGTTGTATCTTTGAGTTGATAATGGTCAGCTATCAAGCCAGGGCATCTAAGATAATTCTTTTGGGGTTTTGTTTTAATTTGGAGGACCAATGAATGAAACAGATATAAAACTGTAATGCCTAACCTTTTGAATAATGTTAATACCAAAGTAGAGGGCTGCTATAAAATTTCACACAATGAAATAGCTTGTATAGTGGTGAGAAGAAACAAAAAATAATATGATTATCACAATTTTCAAACTGAAAATTAAATAATCATAAGTATGAAAACCTCTGACTAATGTTCAGAAGGTTCAAGAGAATATGCTTAAGCTTACAACAAGATGCTGATGATTTATTGATTCAAAGGGAATTAATTAAACAGACAGTTCATTAATCCATTCTCTTTATAGATTATCACTTCAGAAGCTTATAGGAATAGATTGAAACACAATTATTCCTACCTAGTTATCTCTGGAAGACATAAGAATAGAAGAAAAACATAACGAGTGTTACTGGAAAAACTTACATGGAAAACAAACTGTGTAAAATAGAATTCAGAATCCTTTGCTTTGTATTAAGGGTCCAGAAAAGTCAAGTACATCAAATGTCTAGAAATGCTTCATCAAGGGTGCAACCTTTCTTCAAGGATGCCACTCTTCTTCAAGGATGCAACCTTTCTTCAAGAGTGCAACCTATCTTCAATGGTCAACCCATAATAACTCATGAAGAGAGTTATTTATACAACAATAGAACTAAGAAAATATCCTAAACTGCTTTTACAAAAATAGATTATTATGAAATCAAAATAAAGAGTTCTAGTTGATCTGGAACTATTTTGATGTTGTGCTGTTGGTGATTGATGCAGGAGCATAAGGCTTGAAGACAAATTCGAAGAATTATTCCAAAAATACAAAAAAATCTACAAGCAAAGGAGTGGGGTCCTTTAGCCATCAATTTCCATGTTTTTTCTAGTTAAGCATAGAGCTAGAATATAGGATTTGATCATGATGTAATAAGTTTAGTTAGTTAGCTGTAGTGGAGATTCTCGAGGAGAATGCCTCACAGAATAGATAGGATTAATAAATTTTAGCCTTTGAATTAGGATCTGGTTGTTAGGATGAACCAGTACTTATGTAATTTTCACGCTATTGTAAAGGGATTTTGACTGTTGAAGAAATTTGGCTTCCTTGGAGCGAATTCAATAGATTTGGAAGATTTAGTTCTCTATATGTGAATGATAAACTCTCTGTCAAATCTCGAAGGATAATCTCCTTCGAATCTCTTTTTATTGTGAAATTTGAGGTTTAGATGGTGTTTTGTGGAATTGGATGGAATTGTGTTGATTTTGTTAAATTTTGTGGTTTTCTTTTTAATTGAGTTTATTGTAATCCTGAGTATATTAAGCGGAAGGTCGAGATTGTGGAGGAAGACCACAGACAGAGGCCGAGGCAGATCAACAGTATTCGGGCGCGGAGGTTAACCGATAATTAACAAGCTGAAGAGGTTTGAAGAAACCGCGGGCGGATTTCGGGCGGACGAAAGACCATAAGCGATATTTCCCCTTCGGCCCCGATTCCATACATATTGTGCCACGTAGTGGAGAGGAGAGAGAGGGAAACCACCTTTTCAGGTGGATTTGGAGTGCACAAGTCAGCTGGCCGATATGCATTTAAACTGTTAGATCTGACGGAGCAAGATCAACGGTTGACAAACAAGGAGCAAGTTCGAGGTTGGGGAGTATCATAACCGTTGGATCTTGAAGAGATCAACGGCGGAAAAGCGTGATGGGTTTTAGAAGGCGGATCTCAAGTTTTATTAAGCCATGGTTTATATTACCTTCCGGTCCATTTATTATGGAATATCCCTACCGATAGTGTATTTTGCGTGTTAACGCATTTCTTTTGGGAAAACAGGGCCAATAGAGTGTTGGAAATAATACTGAGAGGGGGGGTGAATCAGTATTATCAAGTCAAATATTTTCTTTTTTACACCCAGATCATATACGCTACTTCAGTTAGAGAAAATCGCATATATACGCAACTACAGATAAGGAAACCAGCGTATACCATGCAGACTTATAATTTAATTTATTCTACAGATGTTTATCATTAATTTGTGCATCAGAAGCAAATAAACAGTAACCAGGAACAGTAAAACATAGCAGAAGACAACCACACACAAGAACACAAGATATAAGTTGGAAACCCAATGTGGGTGAAAACCACCTGCTGCAATTCGTCTCTATCTTCTTTTAATTAGAAACTTCTGTTTACAATGTTTCTATACTGGTGCAGACTTATACCAGTACGCAGGCTTCTACCTACAGAAGGCTACAACCTTCTCTCGTTCTCCAGCCTCTCCTGGAAGGGAGCTACAACCCCCTTAGCTCTTGTACTAGCTGAGATACTAGTACGTAGGTGCTGACCTACAGAAGGCTACAACCTTCTTCTTTCTTCCAGGGACCACGTTTCATTAATTTTCAGACTGGATCCATGAATAACATCAATCAAACATCAAGAATTTCTGCATCAAACAATCTCCTTTTCACCAATCAAAACTGAATCAAATAAACACTTCTCTGACCGCTGTACCCAGAACACAGTAACAGTAACCACACACCAATTCTGACCCCAGAACACTGCAGCAATAAACAGAAGTAGCTAGAGCATAAATCAAGAGATGTACGCTACTTCAATAACCAGAAACCTGTGTGCATACGCTTCTGTGTCAAGATGAACCTACGTATACGCTTCTTTGACTCACAGAAACAACGTGTATATGCGCTTTCACTTCACTGAACCTGCATACAGATCTGTAAAGAATAATTCATCTTTTCAGTCATTAGTTAACCCAGATTATTAGATTTATAGATCAAGCGTGCGCCACATATAACATATCAAAATCATACAGAGATACTATCATTCAAGCCTTAAGATTTTGACCCATCAATAGAACTTATCCTTCTCCTTGCGCTCAGGTTCCTCCTTCATTTAGATCCAGATCTGCACCATAACCCAATCACCAGTATTCCAGATCTAGCACTTTATCAGATATTCAATAATTCAGATGATTTTCTTGCCTAATGATCTCCTTCCTCTTTTATAGTCTTAGGCCTTTCTCAATACCACGGTCCAAAACCATAACAAAACAATACCATGGACCCAATACTTGGGATCAACACTTCTGATGAGATACCATGGTCCAAAACCATAGGTTCAAATACCAAGGACTAAATACCATGGACCAAAAATAAGTTCTCCCTTATGTACGCGCTTTCCCTTGCGTGAAAGTGCGTGTATATGCATACACGACTTTGGAACATCTAACCTGCGTGTATACGCGTCTTTGTCAAGGTTAACTTGCGTATACATGATTTCCTTCATTCTGAGAGCCTAAACTGCGATCTATCACCAGAGTGAGTTGCCATCAAGGACAACACCTTTGCCATAGTGCCAAACTTGTGTCATAATGCCAACATAGAGTTAAGTGCCTCTGTTATGAAATTGTGTCCGATAACGAAAGGTTTGGCTATTAACAACAAAAGGGTTGATTATAGCAGCAAAAGGGGAAAGATTAATTACACAGTCAGTCTAGAAATAGATTATTGATACTCTATTTGAGGAAGATGAAGGGATTCCGCCAAAATTAGAGGAAGTTGTATCAGGGTTTGAACGTTTGTCAATATCGCTTGCACCCAGGCCATCATTAGTGGTATCAGAGAAACCTGTTGACATTGAATTGAATCTCAGAAGCAAGAGAAGGAAATTTAATATGGCTTTCAGAGTTGGAAGAGGATGAGGACATGGTAGAAGAGGACGACTAGTTGCAAATGCTGAGGTGATGGAAGCTATGCAACAGATGCAAGCTAGATTAGAAGCATTAACAGCAGGGAGAAATATATATGATGGGGATGTTAGTGAGCCTGAGGTTGAAACTGAAGAAGAGGAGGAAACTGTAGTAGTTACTCCTGAGATGAGATTCTTCCAATCAGTGTTGAGATCCACAACTAGGCAAAAAACTAAGGTTTCACTATATGAAGGAGGATTGAATCCAGAAGAATTGATAGACTGGATTAATGGCATGAAGAAATTCTTTGATTATGAAGAAACAAAAGATGAGAAGAAAGTAAAGTTTGCTGTCACCAAGCTAAAAGGACATGCAGCACTTTGGTGGGATGGAGTGTAGGCAGAAAGAAAGGGTCTTGGCAAGCAACCAATCAGAAATTGGAATAGGATGGTAGCAAAGCTAAGAGGTAAGTTTCTACCAAGTAATTATTAGCAAACCTTGTTCAAACAGATGCATAATCTTAGCCAAAGGTCTATGATAGTGAGGGAATATACAAAGGAATTCTATAAGGTAAGTATAAGAGCTGGACAAACTCAGGATACAGATGAGAAGGTGGCTAGATATGTGAATGGTCTTAGGATGGACCTTCAAGATGAGATAAGTATACTGTCTCCTAAAACAGTAGAAGAAGCTTATTAGATGGTACCGAAAGCTGAAGAAAAACTTATGAGGAAGCGGTCTGCTAGAGGAAGAGGTACTTTCCGAGGAAAAGGAAGTCAAGGTGGTAGAGGAAAATCTACAACACCTAAAGATGGAGCTAGCAACAGCTCAAACCAGCATGCAACCACAGGAGGTGATGCAGGTGGCAGAGAGAGTTTTTCTAGAGGAAGAGGAGGTAGAGGCAGAGGAAGAGAATTAAGATGTTACAGGTGTAACAAACTGAGACACAAAGCTTTTGAGTGCCCAAAGAATGCAGGAACAAGTCAGAGGAATGCAATTGTTGCTCAAGTTGAGGAAGAAGCAGCAGTAGTGACAGAAGAAGAAAATGTACCAGAGAGAGGAGAATCTTTGGTAGTCAATAAAGTTTTGCTCAAGCCAGCAAAGGAGATAGTTGAACCATCACAAAGAAAGACTTTGTTCAGAGCATTGTGTAAGGTTCAAGGGAAATGCTGTTAGATGATCATTGAAGTGACATCACTAATAATTTGGTCTCTACAGAAGTGGTGGAGAAATTGAAGCTAAAGACAATGAGATATCCAACACCTTACAAGGTGTCATGGTTACAAAAGGGACATCAGTTGTTAGTGAAGGAAGAATGTGAAGTGGAGTTGCAGTTGGGAAAATATAAGGATAAAATTGTATGTGATGTGATGCCCATGGATGTGTGTCACATATTACTTGGAATACCTTGGCAATATGATAGAGGAGCTATGCATGATAGGAAAAGAAACACCTACAAGTTTGGTAAAGATGGTATCAATCATACATTGCTGCCTATGGGAGAAGAGGATGGATCAGGAAAGAAGGCTGATCCAAAAAATCTATTACTAGGAGGAAAGAAATACTTACAATAGATTGAAGAAAATGAGGTAAATTTTGTTGTAATTTGCGAGCCCAAGGTAATAATGACTTCTACTAAAGTTTCTGATTTACCCATTGAAATTCAAGAAGTGTTGGACAACTATTGTGATATCATTGTTGATGAATTGCCTAATGAGTTACCACCGATTAGAAGAATTAGCCATCATATAGATTTGATTCCTGGAGCAAATCTACCAAACAAAGCAGCTTACATAATGACTCCCATAGAAAATGAAGAGGTTAGAAAGCAAGTTCAGGAACTGCTTGACAAAGGACTGATCAGAGAAAGTTTGAGTCCTTGTGCAGTACCAATAGTGTTGAGTCCAAAAAAATATGGAGGGTGGAGAATGTGTACTGATTCAGGAGCCATCAATAAAATCATAAACAGGTATAGATTTCCTTTACCTAGAATTGAAGATTTGATGGATTCTTTGAGTGGAGCAAAGTATTTTACAAAACTAGATCTTAAGAGTGGGTATCATCAGATAAGGATAAGAGAAGGGGATGAGTGGAAAACTGCTTTTAAGACAAATGAAGGGTTGTATGAATGGAGAGTAACTCCTTTTGGGTTGTAAAATGCACCAAGTACGTTTATGAGACTCATGAATGAAGTTCTTAAAGAGTTTATTGGGAAATTTGTAATAGTATATCTGGACGATATATTAGTTTACAACAGGTCTAAGGAGGAGCACATGAGACACCTGAATTATGTCTTACAAAGGTTACAGTAAGAGAAATTATTGATGAATTTGACGAAATGTTCATTCATGAAAGAGGAATTAGTGTATTTGGGTTTTGTTGTTTCCCCTGAAGGATTGAAGATGGATCCAGAAAATATCAAGGCAATCATGGAGTGGCCTTCACCTAAAAGTATCTTTGAGGTAAGAAGTTTTCATGGTCTTGCTAGTTTTTATAGGAAATTCATAAGGAATTTTAGTAAGATCAATGCCCCTATTTTTGAGACTATAAAGAAGGATAACCAACCATTTAGATGGACTGTTGAAGTAGAAAAAGAATTTTCAGCTGTTGAAGAAGAAGATCACTGAAAAACCTATTTTGGTTCTACCTGATTTTAGTAAACCTTTCCAAGTGAAATGTGATGCCAGTGGAGAAGCTATTGGAGATGTTTTAAGTCAGGAAGACAGACCTATAGCTTATTCCAGTGAAAAGTTGAATGATTCAAAGAAGAAGTATTCATCTTATGATAAAGAGTTTTATGTAGTTGTGCAGTCATTGAAGAAGTGGAGACATTATCTAATGTCAAAAGAGTTCATACTTTATTCAGATAACCATGCATTGCAGTATATTATGCAACAGCCAAAGCTTAACCAAAAACATGCCAAATGGGTAGAGTATCTTCAAGGTTTCCATTTTGTCTTGAAGCATATAAATGGCTAATCAAACAAAGTTACAGATGATTTAAGTAGGAGGAATACATTACTTCTAGAGAGTTAAATTCAAGTGTTGCGTTTTGATTTTCTTAAAGAATTATATGAGACAGATTTAGATTTTAAAGAGGCATTTGAAGCTTGTAAGAATCCTGTTTTGATGGATAGCAATAAATGGTTGGATTATTTCTTACAAGATGGATTATTGTTTAAGAGAAATTAGCTGTGCATACCAAATTGTTCTATGAGGGAGAACTTAATCAAAGAGAAACATAGTGGTGGACTTACAGGACATTTTGGTATAGATAAGACTTATGAACAATTGAACAGATTTTATTTCTGGCCAAAAATGAAATCTGAAGTGGAAAAGTATGTGAAAACTTGCAAAGTCTGTCAATATGCAAAGGGAAGAGGCCAAAACATAGGTTTGTATGTTCCATTACCAATTCCAGATAGGCCTTGGGATATATTAATTATGGATTTTGTTTTGGGCTCTTACCAAAGACTCAAAGAGGAAATGATTCAATTTTTGTTGTAGTGGACAGATTTTCAAAAATGGCACATTTTATTCCATGTTATAAAACTAGTGATGCTACTCACATTGCTAATTTGTTTTTCAAGGAGATTGGAAGATTGCATGGGTTTCCTAAGAGTATTGTCTCAGACAAGGATTCCAAATTTGTTGGACATTTCTAGAGGACACTATAGAAAAAGTTGGGAACTAAACTGAGTTTCAGTTTTGCCTATCATCCACAGAATGATGGATAGACTGAAGTTGTGAACAAAAGTTTGGGTAATCTTTTAAGGAGTCTTACTGTAGAAAATCCAAAGCAGTGGGATCAAGTATTGGCACAGGCTGAATATGCATATAATGACTCACATAATAGGAGTACAGGGTAGAGTTCGTTCCATATAGTTTATGGAATGCATCCAAGAGGAGTATCTAAGGTAAGAAACTTGGGAAAAGATGAGATGAGAAGTGCAGAAGGAGAATATTTTGCTTCAGAAATACAACCAATACATGAAAAGGTGAAACAACAGCTACAAGATAGCAACATCAAGTACAAAAATAGAGCAGACATGAGAAGAAAAGAAGTGAACTTTCAAGTTGGAGATTGGTTTTAGCACATCTAAGGAAGGAAAGATTCCCAAAGAGGGAGTATAACAAATTGAAGTTCAAGAAATTGGATCATGCAGAATATTGAGGAAATTTTCTGCAAATGCATATGAAATTGATTACCCCCTAATGTTGGAATATCTTCAATTTTCAATGTTGTTGATCTGTACAAGTATGAAGGTGAAATTGCAAATGATACAGAAGAAGACCAAGAGACACAGGAAATTGACTGGGTAAAATAGTTACCTACAACAAAGGAATTACAGCTAGAAAGGATTTTAGACAAGAAAGTGTTCAAGAAAACCAGAGGATAGGAGTACCTTCAGTATTTGGTCAAATGGAAGGATCAGTGATCCAGGTGGCTCCAGAAAGATACATAGGAGAATGAGGGTTATGAATGCTTGAAAATCAAAGTGATCAGAATGATGTCGACATAGGACCAAAGCGTATATCTCATCTTCCTGATCACGGAGGTGCAAACGGTTCGTCAATCCGAGTCTGGATGATGAAGTTATCGCGAAAAAAGTTGCCTTGGTTCCTTTGAAAAAAGGAGGTTTTTGTCATAAAAATGGACTTAGAGCATTTATAAGGAAAACCTTATCGGGAATCGTGTAAAGGCAGACTTTAAGACCCCCGATCAACGATTGCCGATATATGGGGTTGGAGAAGTTAAATCGGCGATATCGGTGCTTGCAAATCGGTGATGGAATGTTGGCATCGGTGGATCGGGTTGGCGAAACCCAAAGGCCGAGGAGCAGGACCCCTGGGTGTAGCGAATGCAATTAGCGATCACCGATATCGGTGATCGGAACGATCAGTGATCGGCGTCGCGGATCCCTCGATATGCAGGGCTATGATTGAAGCGATAGCGATAAGAGATTAGGTGCAGACTCGATGGGCATTATAAGCCTGATTTGATAAAATTTGAGATCCGGTCTTTTATGTTTTGGTCAGATTTATCAGGTTTTTAATGTATTTCTATTTTAACAAGAAGAAGGCTATTCCGAGGATTTTGTTGCACCAGCCAATGCTTCTATGCAAACGGCTTCTATTATAAACAAAACTAACCTCCGATTTTTAAGTGCGGCTTTGATCCAAACATGTTATAAAACATGATGGATGTAGAGAGCCGAGGAAGGAAAAGGTTGCGTGAGGGAAGTGCGGAAAGGCTATGTAACAGTGGGCGAGCGCTGTATGACAGAAAGCCCAAGAGGCTGCGTGGAAAGGCTGCTAGGAAGAGGTCCGAGAGCCTGAGTGCCAGAGAGAGCTTGAAAGCCAGCGCAGCGCTTGAATCCCATAGAGCCACAGAGCTTGATCAATCCAGAACGTAGATAGCAATAGAGTCATAGTGCTTGAAATTCTGGCAGATCGCAAAGCTGCAGTGACATAAACCAGAGCGCTATAGAGCTAGATAGCCAGCGAGCTACATAGCCGGGAGTCCAGAGCAGTTCTTCTCTTTTTGATCGATTATTCTGTGTGATCGATTCTTATTCTTTGATGAATTCTTCTTTGATTGATTCTTCTTTGTTTGATTCTTCTTGCAATCAATGCTGCGAAATCGATATTCAACAAGCTTCAGCACTTTGACAGTCTGATTCAGATGTCCACATTCTTGTGCGAGCAACCATCTTCTTTCATTGATGCCTTGAGATCGATGGTCTGAGCAGCTTCAACAGTGAGACATCCACTTCTTTATATGGCCCGTGGTGTGATTTATATGGTTATTGTGCATGTACTTCTTCTTTTACATTATGCTGCATGGATCCTTGATTAATGTTGATGCAGGATCTTGTTTATTACATGTTGTCATGATTCCTTGTTTAATTTGATTTGAAATCTTCTATGTGATGTAGTTGTTGTCATAACTCATCATGTTATGCTTTGACATCCCTTTTGTGCCATGTTGGTGGGATGCTCACTATGCACGTTTTTGTATCATATTTGTTGTTGGGAAAAGTATCCAATACGGAATGACCCTATCCCACTCTAAGGGTGATAGTACCTCAGCAACAACTGAATGCAAAGCTATTCAAGATTACTTCTTTATGAGATGAGAGAGAGAAGAGAAGGATGATCTACTAACCGTTATCTTGCGCTAATAGTCGATCCAATCCTCACTCCTTGCTGCTTGCTCCTGGCTCCTTGCTCTTTCACCGGCCCAGCTACACAAAGATCCTGTAAAAGCACAAGAAAAGGATACTACAAGAAGCATACATCCATAACTGATTCAAGGATTAGAATAAATCAAATATACAAGCATCAATTCACCATAGAGACACATGCATATAGAAGAACCTCAAATACTTTATTAATGGAAGAAGTAAAGTTCTGAGAGTGTTACAACCATAATAGGCCCAATCCAGCAACACCTCCCAGCAGAAAGAAATCTCCTCTTCACCTCCTTCAAAGCAATCACCCAATAGTTCTATACACAAACCAACAACACTTCCTTACTTGCACAAAATTCCAGCCTTCATAGACCTCATGAGAGAGCTCTATATATAGAAGTTTTGGAGAAAGCATGAGTCAGCTTGAGACTGACATGAAGCTGACTAGTGTCCTCTCCTACTTCAGTTAATCTTCAGTTCTTGAATCCACTTGGAGTCTCTTGCCTCCACTTGGAGATCTAGATCCTCTTACTCATCACAAGGCGAATTCCATGATCCAAGTGTCAGTTTGGAAGCTTCCTGGGCAATTGACACCTTGCAGAATGACTGTGCCACTTGGCCAATCTCGCCCAGCGCAGGTAGCCTTCATTAGTTTTGACATTCAGCGCAGGTACAGAGTGGAGCAGTTGACATTCAGCGCAGATGCTCAGTGGAGCAGTTGACATGATCCAGAAACAGCTTGTTTTTGAGTGTTTTCAGGGGGAGAACTGATTTTCAGTGCTGTGGTTTGCTGACCTTGTTCCTCTAGGGGTAGGAACGACATGTTTAGGGACTTTGGATCCCTTAGATTATTGACATTTCATGCTTCATGCTGTTAGGCACAAAAATGTCTATAACAGTTGCCCCCTAAAGTATGAGGTCGTTTATCGGGTGAAATGCTTTATCAGGAGGATCCGAAGTTCATTCAATCGCTGAGAGGTGCCCTGTAATAAAATACAATACAATACATTATTTTTTTCATTCTGCTTTCATGATCTAGCTGAGGCGGGCATTCCCATGCTCAGCTTTATAAATTCATTTTGGTACATAGAACAGACGATCGTCTGATGGTAGACTGATAATTCTCTGCTGAAATTATCATCCTTCGAGTAGGATGATCATCTGCTGCAATGATGTACATAACAAATGTCTTTATATCCTGAATATATATCGCAGCCCGGATGGATGAAACTAGATCCGGGGTCTTCAAACTCGTTCGATCTTCACTCTAAGTACAAGTCGATCCATGTGAGAATTGCGTTGAAGTCGAACATGGAAAGACATCGCTTGATTACCGGTCAATAATGTAAACCGTTAACAAGCGCGAGAGGAATCACCAATAATGACAATGACCCTCAAGGTACTGCAGTACAATTCACGTGGTGTGAATAAAGGACTTGGCGTCGAACACCACGCAAAATCTTCTGGTCGAAGGTCATTGATGTATACCTGTCGCCGGAAGTGAGAAACTTGCCATCGAGGCATGCAAGCTTCAAAGTACTGGGGGTTTGTTCCTAGATCGACTTCTTGGATAATGAGCTGAAGTCGACAAGAAGCGATCCGTCAAAGGAGGGCCTTAATGAATCCCACATCAGTGACACGGAACGGAGCTAATGATTTTAGTGGAGGTGAAAACAATCTGTGAAATATGATTCAGGGTGGCGATCATGGGTGGATGAAGGATAATGTATGGCAGTGGATGGGACACGGTTTACTCTTTCTGAACACATCTCTTGAACATATAACGACACTGATGTGATGGATTGGTAGCATTACCCCAAATGTGGATGGTTTGGCGAGGACCATGGTGATGAGATCGGTGAATGAAACAACCCAACCCGATGTGATATGGAGGACAAAGTGTCATGTTCAAGAGCGACTTGCTACCATTAAAGCTTTGAGGTTCTCCCAATTTTTCCCCAGTCATTTCTGACCAGTACCTCTTTATTTTTGTCAAGCTTGAGGAGGATAACATATGCTTGTTCTATAACCTGCCCTTCGGGCAAGCCCATCGCTATGTTTTAACGAGCCTAGCGATAGGGAAACTCGTTCTCGTCTAAAGACAAGTTTGTCGCTATTTAATCATTTTAACGAGTCTAACGACAAGGAAAACTCGGTCCTTTTCATTTTTAGAGAGTCTGAAAAGGTACAGAAAGTTAACTCCAAAATTCCTTTTTCGTCATCTAATCCCTTAAGTCCGAAAAAGTATAAAACAATACAGAAGGGATGAGTTTTCGATAACTTTAATGAGCCGAATAAAACAAGCGCTCGATCTTTTTGTGCAATAATCCCTCAGGTCCAAAAAGATTAAAATCTAGAAGAGGGATAGCTCTTCCGGTCACTTTAACGAGCTGGAAGGCCAAAACTCGGCAAACTTTTCATATTTTACGAGTCAGGAGAAAAGAGCTCAAAGAAAACTCGTCTTTTGAGGAACGAGTGATAAACACGGATAGCAGCAGATTCCAGGTACAGGTTGGAATTTTCCAATCACGGCAGTGTCACAAGGATGGCTAAGTGAAATCACTCTTCGCAGCTGTTCCTCAAAATGGGTAAACAATCATATGGAGGTGAACGATTGGCCAAATGAAATGGAGGTGGCGGGTGCAAACACGACCAAGGCTTTTGTGGCTAATAAATTTACGATCACAATGGTTATTTACCGGAATAGGTTCATTTTTTAATGAGCTTGAACTCTGGAGGAAACTCTTTGCTCAAAAGCTTATGTTTATTTTTTAACGAGCATGAACTATGACGCTAAAACTGCTCGGATCTCGCTTTTCTATTTTTTAACGAGCATAAATTCCGCAGTAAAACTGCTCGATATACCAGTCATAGGATAAGAAATGTCTTCCTGCAAGATTCCAATTTTTATAGAGCTTGCACCTCACATAAGCTATGCTCTAAATTTGGCAATTTTTGACCTTTGCCCCCCATCCTTTCTTTATGTAAGTTAGGAAACGATCAATGACCGCTCTTTGCTTACACTCCAAAAGGTTTGCATGCCCCAGGTATAAGGTACAATTTCAAGGCTGCCCCTACTTATCCTCCAAAACATTTGTTTTGATGGGTGAGGCTTGCCTCTTTCAGGTTATCCAAAAAATGGTTTTATTTGCTGCCGCAAATGAAACTCTTTCTTTGGCGATGTCTATCATTAGGTTATCCAAAGATGGTTACTACTTGTTGCAGCAAAGGAATCCCTTTCTTTGGAGGCTGCCCCTACTTATCCTCTAAAACATTAGTTTTAATGGGTGAGGCTTGCCTTTTACCCAAAGATGGTTACCATTTGCTGCCGCAATAGAATCTCTTTCCTTGGTAGCCTACCTGTTTAGACAAAGGTGAATGACTAAAATCATCAAACACATAACTTTGACAAAAGAGTCCTGTTCTAGAACAACCCCTCTTCCATCCACGGACGGGGTACGGACTAGTCATACTTTTTCGCGGAAATTCTACCTTATACCCAAGGTTTCCTCTGCCCGAAGCAGACCAGGATGCATGCCCCCTGGGTTCCAGCCCTATCTTTCCGAATCACTCGCACTCATCGGGAAGGAGGACTGGGGGTGGAGACATTTCTTGGGTGAATAGACCATTCAGGGTTGGTATTTGACTATTTGCGATGCGTGATCCCGGAAATGAAAGTTGGTCTACGAGCTTGACCATTCTTCCTTTGTGTGGAAAACACATTACTCTAAAGAGTGAGGAGACTATAGCTCCCATGCAATATATATAGTCTCGTCCAAGGAGTAGGTTATAATCCAAGGGTCCTTGAACGACCATCACGTTCAATTGAACAGTCTTCCCTTTCAATGTAACAGGTACATTGGGGAGGATCCCTAATGGTCGACTGGTTCCTTTATCAAAACCCGAGAGATTTCTTATCTCAGGCAAAAGCGCCGGGGAACCCAGTGCTTTCCAAGCAATAGAGGAAAGGATACTCACAGATGCCCCTTCATCAATGATAGTTCCAGCCATTACCATTCTGTAGATTTGGACTATGATTCTGAACGGTATATTGGTTGGTAACCGGGGTCTGCCTAGTTGGTTCCAATCAAAGGATGATGAAGTTATCTGTTGACACCTAATCCTCGTGATTGAGTGAATATAATGTAAATAGATAAATAAATAATATGAATAGTCATCGGGAGATGAACTGAACAGTCTCTCCCTCATGTATTTAATGAAGACCTACCTAAAGGAATAAACATGAATCAGTTTTTACTTTTAGGAGTTACTGCCTGGTCTAACATGGTATCAGAGCCAGCTCCTTTTTTAGCTTTTATGTCCTTTGTAACTCCCTATTCTGCTCCTCTGCTCCCCATTTAAAATCTTGCTCCATACAATGCGCTACTCCATTCAAAAGCGCTATCCATACTGCCATTTTCCTTGTCTAATATCTGTCCCAATTGCTATTTGTGTAGCCTGAATGACTTGCTCCATGTAGTAGCCTGAACCGTTATTAGCACGAAATGACCTGCTTCACGCAGTAGCCTGAACGTTTGACCTACTATCATTTCTTTTGCCTGAGAAGACTCATAAGAGCCTGGAGCTCCAAGTCCATAACCGCAAGTTCATTTTTGTATTTGTTCAAAGATTTTTTTCCTGGCATTTCAGGTGTCAATTGTGTTGATTAGCTTCAGTATCTGCTCGAGTGGATTTCAACTGGCTGTCCAAAATAACTTCTAGAGAAGTCTGATTAAGCTTCTGTGACAGCAAAGCTTCTTTGCAGACATCTCTCATCCTGTATTCCTCCTTGTCTTCGCCTTCAAAATCATCTGTGTCTTGGGTTGCAACTCTCCACCTCCGCCATCCAAATGAGCTTGTCGTTGTGTTTCTGGTCTGTTGGTTTTTTTCTAAGGGGCAGAAGAGGGATACCCAAGTCGTGTTATGATTGCCTGCCGGTTCTTGTCTGAGGGGCAGAAGAGGGATACCCAAGTTGTGTTACCACTGCGCCATGCGAAATTGTGCTGATGGAGTCGACATTAATAGACCTTCGCCATAGTTTGACTTCACTTGGGTGATCTCGATTGAATAACTGGCTACCATCAACGCCATTCCTCTGTTGCAACATATGCCTGATATGCTCCTGCAAAAACTGCCTCCGAATTTAATGTAAGCACATCTGCATGCTTCATTGTGTGGTAACGTGCTTCACGTACATCATAATTTTTGGTTCCATTATATGTGATGCTTTTAATGGGCATATATTACATTATAAAATTACCATTGGAGTAGTATTTTTATATAATGATGGATGCATTTGTATCAAACATTGGAGCATTTAATACGTTGGATCATGTATGTAATATGTTGAAGGAATTAGTATGTTAACACATTGGAGGCATTTGGAGCAAATACGTTTAGAGAAAATATGTTGGAGAAAATAAGTTTGGAGAAAATATGTTACATAAATATGTAGCGTGAGGTGTTGGCATCCATATTGGCATATGAGGAAGATATTTGAAATCTTTTGAGAATGCCTAGCTGATTTATGTTTTATATTTTCATTAAAGACAAAGATAGTACATAGAAAGAATGCCCTTTTGAAATGTAAAAAAAAAAAAAATTACCATCAGAAGTACAATTTTACTGTATATTGGCAGAAGTATTTTTCTATCAGCAGAAGTTTTTTTTTTACAGAATGCATTCAATCATATCCATGGTGGGAATAGTTCTCAGTGGCAAGGAGAACTATCCTGAATGGTCTCGGATGATAAAACACACCCTCATTTTCAATGAGTTGTGGAAAGGAGTGTGTGTTGGAGATGGAGACAATGAACCAGTACAACCTACCTCATACAAAGAGCTCGTCATTTTGGAAAACAAGAACAACAAAGATTATGCATTAATCGCAGCATCTGTAAATGAAGAGGTGAGTCACCATATTTCATCATATTCAACTGCCTTTGAAGCCTTACAAAAGCTGAAAGAACTCTATGACTCACATTCTGCACTTGAAGTTGTTCAACTTATGATTAAACTCTTCACTCTTGGACTGCAAAATAATGATCCTCTTGCTCTTGCATCTGAAATAAAGTCTATAATGCATGATATCAAATCCACTAAGGTTGAATTGGATATTCATCTTATCACTTTTCTCAAGGCACTTTATCCTACTTCAATTATCTTGAATCATTGCAAGCAAATGGAAATCTCAAAGATATCACCTTTGAATCTCTTGTGAAAAATTTTCCTGAAAGAGAGAAAGCTTTTGGAAACAAGACAACCCCTAAATCTTCTGAAGAGGTTGTGTGCATTGCTCATAAAGAAAAGCATCCTACTCAAGATTCTACAAGAGGAAGAGGTGGTCGAAGAGGAAGAGGAAGATATTTTAGAGGCAGGGGGGGCAAATACTCTCAAGGAGAAAACACAGATTTGCACTGCATTCGCTGCAAAAGAAATGGATCACATGATGCCTCTACATGCAAGCTACCATGGGAAAAAATTGAGCAGAAAAGAAACCAACATAAAGGTAAAATTGATGATACAGACAAAGGAAAAGCACCTGAATCCGCTCACTATGTTGTGGCACAATGTAACATTGGAGTAAATGAAGATTTATTTAATGCTTCACTTGCTTCTTGGAAAAATGATTGGTTGCTTGATTCAGGAGCAACCTGCCACATGACTCATAGAAAAGATTTTTTTGAAGATTTCACTGACAATGTTGATGGAGCAGTATACTTTGTAGACCAATCAAAAATCAAGTCATCAGGGCTTGGCACAATCAGGCTTAAACTGCCTGGTCTTCTAGACTCTCTTTTGCATCATGTTCTATATCTCCCACAGCTTAAGAGAAACTTGTTGTCCTTGGTCCACATCCGCCAGCAAGGTCACTCCATTCATATGTTTGATGGCAAGCTTGAGGAAAGAAAAGCATCTGACCACTCACTTGTCATGAGGGGAATAGAACAAGAAAGGCTTCTCAAGCTGCAAGGAACCTCTGGTCATGCACAAAATTTCTCATACAATTCTCATCATGAAGAAGGTACACTTCCATAAAGTTTATTATGGCATGCTAGATTTGGACATTTGAACTATGACAACGTCTGCTTGTTGAAGAAAAATGGTGTTGCTAGCTTGCCTACAATTCCTAGGAAACTTAAGCAATGTGATGCTTGCATTCTTTTTTTTAACGAGATCAGATACTTGTGTATTATAAAAAACTTCAAAAGGCAAAGCCTGTTACATACTGTAGGAAAAGCTGAGAGGGAAGGATCCAAAATGGGTGCGCAGACCCTTGATCCTTGTTGATGGACTTGGTAGAAATAGTTTGAAAAAGATAACGGCTATACTGCCGTACAAACAAGCCTGCTAATAAACAAAATTTACAAGACATTAAACAAATTACTATTGCTGATTGACAGAGTCGTCAAGCTGAGGTTCCTTTTTGGCGCTGATTTTAGTCGAGGTCTCCGCTTGCATGCTTTGTGTTATTGAACTGATATGTGAAATTGCTTCTTCCATGTGGTTGCACTTCTCCTTGAGATTTTCAATCTCTGCTTTTTGCTTCTCCAGTTTTTTCCTCTTGGAGTTTCTGTCCGCATGGAATTCCTCCTTGAGCTCATTAAAGTGCTTAACAAATCTTGTAATCACAAAGCAGTGGGCTTTACATAAGGTGCATTCACTGTTTGTGATGATGCGCTCCAGAGGGTTTGCAGCTGTGTCACGATCTTCTGGGAGCTCTGCCATTTCTGAGACTCGGGTGTAGAGAGCTTTAGAGGATATTGACGGGAAGAAAGAACAGGGGGAGCGTAAGGAAAGGGGGTGGGATGAAGGGGAGAGGGAGGTGCAGATCGGGAAGAGAGCAGGCCCAACGTTGAAGGAGGTTGTGTAATGGAGGGATAGCTACAATACAGGAGAAGACGAAGGACTGAAGGGAGCTGGAGGAGGATGACACTGAGACAAGGAGACGGAGCAGTTAGCTAAAAGGAATAACAGAACAAAACAATTGCAAAAATTACCCCTGAGAACGATTGAAGGTGGCCTTCCGATTGAGCTGAACGAAATGCGTTCTCTAGAACTGTCCCCAGGCTGAGTGAGGGGAGGCGATCCTTTGCACTTATGCGAATGAGGGGATGGAGATCTGAGATGCGCTGAGAGGGAGGGACTCTGGTGCTTATAATGCTGAGTGAGGGGTTGAGCCAACTGATCTGCCGGGAGATCCTCAGAGATTTGGCTGAGCTTAAGATCAGATTTGAAATTGTTTTTGCAGTCGATGAAGATTGTGAAGCGACGGAGGCCTACCTTCTGCTCAGAGATGTCACGGGAGAGCTGAGAATTCATGGACTCGTACCTGATCTTCTTGTCAAACACGATTTCGTTTGCGCTGCTCAAGGTGGAGGGGGGCACGGTGTCAGGGAGTATGCTGGCTGGAGGCGGCTTGGCAGGCTTAGAATATCGAGCAAGAGGGATATTATGATTGCTGAGATGACTGGATTTCAGAGTTTTGGGGAAGTGATGGAACCTGCTACGGGATCAATTTGTCATAGATGTGATCATTTTCTCTGGCTTGTCTAGTAGGCCTGTTGGATGCCCTTGTGGCAAGTGAATCAGCTTCTGAGTTATGTTCCCTTAAAACGTGTTTGAATGTTGTGTCTCCCAACTGGCCGACGTTGTCCATTATTCTGGATTTTAGACTGTTTAGTGCCACTTTTTTAAAGTCTCCCCCTGAATCTATAGCTGCAATAATGATTGTTGAGTCTCCCAGGATGATTGGGTTCTGGGTTCCCATCCGTTTCAGTATGGTAGTGCCTAGGAGGAGGCTGTAGGCCTCGTCCATGTTGTTTGACATTTGCCCCAGGCCCCATTCATAGGTTAGAAGAACTTTGCCATGCTGATCCTTTATAACTCCCCCTGCCTCGGCTTTCCTTGGGTTGTTTTTGGAGGCCCCGTCAAAATGTAGAGTGGTTCGATTTTGATCGAGGATCCATTGTCTTATTTCTTCCTTGGTGCCTCTGAGCTTCCAATTATAGCCTCTCTTGTCTGCTGTGGAGTGGATTTGTTTATGCTTGTCATACTTGAGACAGAATTTGTTGAGCCAATCCTTCTCATCCTTGTGCCAACTGATTTGATCTGGGAGGGAGACAGTGTTGGCACTTATTGCTTCGGATATAATCGCCATTGTTTTTGCCAAAATGCGAGCTGGATTAGGCTTCTGGTTGTTGAAGATGAAGTTGTTTCGGGATAGCCAGATTTGCCAGCAGAGGGTTGCTGGGATGCATTTCCACAGGCGGATGATGGAGCTCTTGGATTTCTTGGGGAAAGGATAGCATTTCTCCCAATTTTTTTGTAGATTGGGAAGCTGGTCAAAGGTCTCGCTAATTTTCAGAGGGCTGATGAGCTGAGTCCAACAACTTTGAGCGAAGGGGAAGTCCAAGAAGAGATGATGGCTGCTTTCTTCCTCAGCACGACAGTGGCAGCAGATTGAGGGGCCAATTATCCCTTTTTTCCTGAGGTTCTCGGCTATGAGTATCTTGTCTTTGAGGAGTGTCCAGTTGAAAAATTTTATCTTCAGCAAACACTCTGATTTCCACACTGCTGCATAAAGATTCCATTTGCCTGTTGTTGAATTTTCCTGAAGAAGCCTTTATCCCTCTTTGATAGTGAAGTTTCCTCCACTGGGATCCCAAATGTACCTATCGCCGATCCCTTTGTTTGTGGGGGCAGAGCCTGAGAGAGAGGTTTTGAGATCAATCCACAGATCCCTGAGAGCATTTGGGATAGGGAGGCCCTTCCAATCATGCCAGCTGTTGTGATCCCATATGGAAATATCAAATAGAGAGGTCATATTCTTTGCTTCCATCCAGGTTTGCAGGGGTCTGAGGTTCTGAATAAGGTTTCTTGGATTTGTCCCCATGATTCTATCGGACCAAAGATTTATAGTTTTACCGCTGCCAGGCACTTTTGAAATATGGTTTCTGAATTGGGGGAGGACTTTTTTGATGAGCTTCCAAACATGAGTGCAAGGTATCTCAGTGATTATTTCGGCGAGGATATTAGAGTTCGGGCCATTGAGATACTTTCTTTTCAAAGATTCCACCCACCAGGAGCCTTTTCCTATTAACATTCTCCAGATCAGTTTGAAACCCATAGCTCTATTGGAGAGACTCGGGATTTTGATGGCTAGGCCTCCGTTTTCGAAAGGGAGGATGACTTGGTCCCATCTGACAAGGTTGAACTTTTTTGAGTCTTGCTTCCCTCCTTGCCAGAGGAAGCTTCTCATAATTAGTTCCATGTGCTTATGAGTGTTGGCAGGGGCCAAGGTTACTGCATATTGGTATATGGGCAGAGCGGAGAGGATGGCCTTGATGAGGGTAGTTCTACCAGCCAAATTTAGCCAAGATAGCCCCCAGCTTTGGAGGAGTCCCCTCATTTTTTCTATGTGCTTCACCCAAATTTCAGACTTGACTGTTTCCTTTGCTAGTGGCAGGCCCAGATAAGAAAAGTGGCTCCAATTCCTTTGCACTAGAATGTCCAAGATCAGGGAAATTCTTTGCATGATTTGGGGAGAGGTGTTCCAGGTGTATATCTTGCATTTTTTGTTGTTTAGCTTTCCCCCTGATGCTGCTAGGAAGGCATCCAAAATTTTCTTGAATATTTTTGCCATCAAACTTGAGGCTCCCCCGATTAATAGGGTGTCATCCGCAAAAAGCGAATGGTTGATTTCTTTAATCCCTCTTTCTATACTGATCCCGGTGATCTCCTTTTGCTTGCGTAGTCTCTCTAGATGTATGCTCAAGGTCTCTGCCATTATGATGTATAAAAAATGAGAGAGGGGGCAGCCTTGCCTCAATCCCCTAGTGCTTCTGAAATAGCTGCTCGGTCTGCCGTTGATCAGGGGGGCAGTCCAGGGGTTAGAGATGCATTCCTTAATAATGCTTATAAATTTGTTGGAGATCCCAAATTTGCTAAGAACTTCCATCAGGAAATGATGGTCCACCCTGTCAAAAGCATTAGCCCTGTCTAATTTGATGATCATGCCTCGTTCTTTCTTGTTGATACTGCTGTGTATTGCCTCCTGAATCAGAATGACATTATCCGTGATTTGTCTTTGAGGTACAAATCCCCCTTGGTTCTCGGAAATGAGGGTTGTGAGGAGCTTTTTAAGCCTGTTGGCTAGAATTTTGGTAACAATCTTGTAAGAGACATTGCAAAGGGAGATGGGCTTGAACCGGTCGAAGGAGAGGGGATTGATATCTTTGGGAATGAGGGTGAGGTGTGAGGATTTGGTGTTTTCCCCCATCTTGCAGTTTTTGAAAACATTTTTTACCATCCTTACAAAGTCTTTTTTTATAGTGTCCCAATGGTTTCTGAAAAAGGAAACAGTGAAACCATCTGGGCCTGGGGTCTTGTCCTGTTGCATGCTGAAGGCTGCCATTTTGATTTCCTCCTCTGAAACATCCTTGTCCAATTCGCTGTTTTGCATGACTGAGATTTTGCTCTCAATTGGTCTGAGGAATTTCGTGCTGTCCGGAGACTGGGGGCCTGCTGTTAATAAGGATTGGAAATGCCTGAGTTCTGCCTCTTTTATTGCTTCTTGCTCGTTGATCTCTTTCCCTTCTGCCATGATTTTATCGATTTGGTTGCCGGCGCGTCTGAGCTTGACGTTTTTGTGGAAAAAGGAAGTGTTTTTGTCTCCGGCCTTTAGCCATAAACACCTCGATTTCTGCCGTTGTTCTTCCTCCTCTACCCTGTTTTGTCTATACAGTTCCCTGTACATTTCGTTTTCTTGTGTTTGGTCCTCCTTTGTGTATTGAGTGTTCTCTTTTGCCTAGCTCCACTGTTCCAACTGCTTTTGAAGGTCTACTTTTTTTTTGTTTTCCTTAGCTGCGTTTTCTCTTGCCCACTGCTTTATGGCTATTCTTAGAGACTTTAGCTTGGTTTCCCAGATATAATGAGGTGAGCCTATAACTTCCTTAGCCCACTGGGCTTGGATGAGGTTGCAGAAGTCTTCTTTAGCGTCCCAGATTTTGTTGTATTTGAAGGGGAGGGGCCCCAAATTTCTTCCCTTGTCCAGCATTATGGCCACTGGTTTATGGTATGAGGCCGAGGCTTGAATGATTTTGGATTTGATAGAGGAAAAGCCTGCAACAATTCTTTCATGAACAAGGATTCTGTCTAATCTCTCCTTGATGTTATGGATGCCGATTCTTTTGTTACTCGACGTAAATTTCCCGTTGTAAGGAGGAATGTCTATCAGATTGTGATTCTGGATTATTGATTCCAACGAATCTCTTGAGGGGTCTGCGTGGAAGTTCCCAACTAGTTTTTCCTCGTCATTTCTTATTAGATTCAGATCTCCTCCCAAGAAAATATTCCTGTCCTGAAAGGACTGCAAGTCTGTGGTTAAAGAATCCCAGCAGAGAGCTTCATCCCTATAGTGATTCAAAGCGTAGATGTTGTATATAGTGTAGATTTCTTTTGAGGTTTTGTTTCTGAGATCTGATCTTACCCACCAATTGCAAGAGTTTATATTGATGGGGTCCCATTTGTTCTTATTCCATAGAGTTCCTATACCTCCTGATGCACCTGCTACTCCTATTGATGTACCAGAGTAGTTTTTGTATTTTGTGCATTGCTTTTGGAAATCTTCTCAGAAATTTTGGTCTCCTGGATGAGGAGAAGGTCTGGTTGGTCCTGTTTAATTATATCCCGGACTGCATTTGTTTTTAAGGAGGAGCCCAACCCACTGCAATTCCAAGAGACCACTATAATCATTTTCCAATTTTTAGTTGGTGCCCGCTCTTCTCCTTTAGTTTTTCTCCACTTCCTTTTTGTCTATCAAGATATGTATCCATAGGTTGCTGGGTGCCGGTGGCCATTTCTTTTGCTGCTGTTTCATCTCTGATCTCTTTGTTTGACTTCCTGCCTGCCTTTCTCGGAGGGTCAAAGGAGAGGCCTGCTTCTTTTGATTTGTTTCGAGTGAGTATTCGCTCGATGGTTGGGGGGGGTGAGGGTGGGGGTTTCGATGGGGAGGAGATGACTGCTAGGGCAGTATCTCGGGGGGAGGGGATATGGGATCTTCCACTGATAGGGATTCAAAGGGGTTAGAGGAAGAGGGGAAGGGGGGAGCTGAACAGGAAGGAGGAGGAGGAGGAGGGAAGGGGGTTTCCGGGAGGGGCTTGGAGCTTGGTCCTTGTGAGGGTTTTCTTCTTAACTTGTTCCCAAGGACCTTCAGAGATTTCTTCATTACCATTAGGCTCATTTAATTTTGACTTGCTACATCTATTTGCGAAGTGTCCATATTCGTGACATACCTTGCATTTGAAGGGCAGCTGCTCGTAGTCTAGTTGTTGGATGTGTGTCCAGTGATCTACCTTGATCTTGATAGCTTCCAGCAGGAATTTCACGAGGTCGACTTCGACACATATCCTTGCACACGCATGCATGTTCTCCTTTGGCTCAGATCTGTCGATGTATTTGCCAACTGCGTTCCCAATAGCCTTTACAGATTCGTCTCCCCAGCAATGAAGCGGCAGATGAGGCAGGCGGACCCAAACCGGGACTGCGTTTGGGATGTCCATTTCCAGATCAAAGTCTGGAGTCCATCTGTTTAGATAAAGGCCTCTTGAGTCCATGAAATAAGGGCCGTTTCTGAAGATGAGGTTCCTGTCCTCTTTTGATTCAAATAGGAAGGTGTAGAAGCCCCTTCCGCAGAACCTGATAGCTATTTTTTCTTGTGTCATCGCGCTCCAGTTACGTTCTACCCATTTTTGGACTGATCTGGGTGAAGTTCAAAGGCCAGTGAACTGGCCGACAAGGCCTCTTTCAGCTAAGGCGATTGCTGCCTTCCTCGGAAGGGTGGGAAAAAGAGAAACTTCAGGGATTTCATCCAGTTTTTTGACGAACTTTGTCGCAGATGGACGGATTCTTGTTGATGCATTCTCTGGGATGAGAGATGCGAACAATTTTTCATGATCTTCCAGATCTGGTGGGGGGGGATCAGACCCAGCCATTAAGGCGAGGGGGAGCCAGAGTGCAGGCGCTTAAGAGTAAAGAAAGAGGCAGAAAGGGAGAGTCCCAGTGCTGGGGTGAGCAGGAGGCCCGAGGGGCGAAGGAGAACTGGGAGAGGCCCAGAGGGGCATAGACGACAGCGGGCCTGCTAGGCAGGGGCCTGGGGCAGGGCCAGACGGCGGGCGTGGGAGTCTTCAGATCGTCTTCTTCAGAGCTCGCGCAGTCGTTCCCAAATCCCATCTGATGATTGCATTCTAGGAAAGCATAGCAAACAGTCTTTTCATGATTCACATTCAAGAGCAACAATGTTTACGCATCTTGCTAGAATGCAAGTAGGAAGAATCAGAATCTATAGTAGAAGAAGAATTAGAAGATGAAGAGCCACAAACTCCGGCTGTGAGAAGATTAGTTCGAGAAAGAAGGTAGTCAGAAAGGTATAGTCCATTTTCTTTCTGTTCAAATTTTGCTTTATCTATTACTAATGATGATCCCAAAAATGTGAAGGAAGTAGTAGATTTAGAGGATGGAAAACTCTGGAAAGAGGCCATGGTTGATGAAATGGCATCTTTGCACAAAAATGAGGCTTGGGATTTGGTGGAGTTGTCAGCTGGAAGGAAACCCATTGGCAGGAAATGGGTGTTCGAGAAGAAGATAAATGCAGAAGGAAAGGTGGAGAAATACAAAGCTCGATTGGTAGCAAAAGGTTATTCCCAGGTGTCGAGAATTGATTTTGGTGATATTTTTTATCCTATTGCCAAGGAGGCTTCTATTAGATTACTTTTATTTGTTGTTGCTATTTTCAATTTTGAGGTAGAAGAGATGGATGTGAAGACAACATTTTTTCACAAGGATCTGGAAGAAGAGATCTACATGAAGCAACCTGAAGGCTTTGCGGTGAAGGGTAAGAAAGAACTGGTGTGCAAGTTAAAAAGGTCTCTATATGGGTTAAAACAGTCACCAAGGATGTGGTATTAAAAATTTGACACATTGATACGGGGACTTGGCTTGACTAGAAGCAAAGAAGATCACTGTGTGTATTTTAAATTAATTGGTGACCATGCTATTTATCTGGTCTTGTATGTGGATGATATGTTTTTGGTTGGAAATGACAAAGAAATTATCCAAGATTTGAAGACCCAATTGTCCTCCAAATTCGACATGAAAGATCTTGGTGCTGCAAACTATATTTTGGGCATGTAAATTAAATGAGATCAGGCAAAGAGGAAGCTCTAGTTAAACTAGAGGAAGTATGTCGAGACAATACTACAGAGGTTTAATATACAGGACAATAAACTGATAAAGGTTCCTATTCCTATAGGTGTAAATTTATTTGCTGAACAGTGTCCCACGACACGAGAAGAGGAAGAGTACATGTCCCGTGTTCCATATTCAAGTGTAGTCAGTAGCCTGATGTATGCAATGGTCTGTACTATACCAGACATTGTGTTGTACCTCTGAGTTGATAATGGTCAGCTATCAAGCCAGAGCATCTAAGATAATTGTTTTGGGGTTTTGTTTTAATTTGGAGGACCAATGAATGAAACAGATATAACACTGTAATGCCTAACCTTTTGAATAATATTAATACCAAAGCAGAGGGCTGCTATAAAATTTCACACAGTGAAATAGCTTGTATAGTGGTGAGAAGAAACAAAAAATAATATGATTATCACAATTTTCAAACTGAAAATTAAATAATCATAAGTATGAAAACCTCTGACTGATGTTCAGAAGGTTCAAGAGAATATGCTTAAGCTTACAACAAGATGTTGATGATTTATTGATTTAGAGGGAATTAATTAAACAGACAGTTCATTAATCCATTCTCTTTATAGATTATCACTTCAGAAGCTTATAGGAATAGATTGAAACACAATTATTCCTACCTGGTTATCTCTGTAAGACATAAGAATATGAAGAAAAACATAATGAGTGTTACTAGAAAAACTTACAAGAAACACAAACTGTGTAAAATAGAATTCATAATCCTTTTCTTTGTATTAAGGGTCCAGAAAATTCAAGTACATCAAATGTCTAGAAATGCTTCATTAAGGGTGCAACCTTTCTTCAAGGATGCCACTCTTCTTCAAGGATGCAACCTTTCTTCAAGAGTGCAGCCTATATTCAATGGCCAACCCATAATGACTCGTGAAGATAGTTATTTATACAAAAATAGAACTAAGAAAATATCCTAAACTATTTTTACAAAAACAGATTATTATGAAATCAAATTAAAGAGTGCTAGTTGATCTGGCACTATTTTGATGCTGTGCTGTTGGTGACTATCACTGAAAAAACTAAAAATTGTTGAAGCTGGCTGACTGTTCCTGTTATTTAGGTTCTGCTATCCTTTAGACTTTGATATTTTTCCCTTTAAGCTGCTTGGCTATTTGGTCTTCACGTTGGATGTCATATTTACTTATGACCTTTCATCTTATACACTTTCACTTGTATTTATTTATTTGCCTCCTCTGTTTAGTCTTTTACCATGAATGCTCTGTTTTAACATTTACTGTGTAAATTGTTTCCTTCTGCTCTGTGATAATTGTCTTTTTCTTCTGAATAAAGGCTTTTGAATGGATTTCCTTGTGAATCTTGGAGTAAACAAGTTTTTAGATCAGTATCAAATTGTTTATCCAAACTTTTGGCCTTCTGCTAATCACCTGCAAAATACAACAATTATTAAGAAAAACACAGGCTGACAGGGAGGGCCATAATGGCTTCAGGGAACAGGATAGTGTATGGACGGAGTCTTGGCAGTAGTCAGAAGTTGAATTTGGTTTCAGAGGTTTAGGGTGGTGCAGGCAGGGTTAAGCAGTGTTTAGTGAAAAAACGAGCGGAAGGAGTGAAAATGAGGGTCTTCAGCATTTAAACGGGTAACGGTTAACTTTTGGCGTGGAAATTCATAATGTGAACAGTGAGTGGTTTCATCGTACGCAGGGAGGCAGTTTCGGAGGCCATCACACCGCTTTTGAGTGAAGGGCAGTATTTTTTGGAGAGCACGCGAGTTAACGTGAAGCTGTCACGTAACCGCAAGGGGCCTGAGCAAAACCACGAATCTCACGTGCTCTCAGGCTTGTAAAGGTTGGACATCGGGATAGTGTGATATGGATGTGCAGCGTTAGATCGGGGGTGAAAGATCTAATGACTATCGCACGGTGAAGTTGCACGGAGGTGATTCAAGTAGATATTAGCGGGGCCCGGGGGATAATTACAAAGGATTTGTAATTATTTAATAATAAAGCGACGATTAAACATATGCGGGTTTATGGAGTGGGACCAGGGTTAAGCACGACGAGTTTGTTTAGCCGTACCAAGGGTGGTGGGTTAAAAGGATTTATATCGGGAAAAAGTGAATTTTGTAGAGTTAATTAAAATAAAGCGAGGGGGAGACAAAACTTAGGCTAAAGGGTCTTTAAGGGTTTTTTAGACGTTTTGTTGGGAAAATGATGAATTGCGGAGTTAAAGTTAAATAAAGCAGAGGGGGGAATAAAACTTAGGACAATGGGGGTTTTATGGGTTTTTAGAGAAATTACAAGGGGAAAGTGATTCTTTTAAGGGGAAAGGGTTTCACACTAGGAAAAAGGGGTTTTGGGTAGGAGAATGATTTTGGAGGGTAATTTGCTAGGAAAAATGTGTAAAACCAAGGGAAAGGGTGAAAATGAAGGGAAAGGGTATTTTAACAAGAAATGAGGGATAAATGGGGGAAATTAGTAAATAAGTAGTGGAGGGTGAAATGAAATGAGGGGAATCTAATTAAATCAGCTTGTGAAGATATTTTCACTTTCATAACTACACTTGCACATTGAAACATTGGATTAAGCATGATAAATGTGCTTGTACTTCAATCAACTTTGTACTTTGCAACATTTTTTCTACCTATCCTTTACTTACTCTAAGATATTTTCTTCACTTTATTGGGTGCATTTAGGCTAGCAGACCCTTTTTCTTTCCTTTTTCTTTTGAAAAGAAAACTCTCTAATTCTAACCTTATAACATTCAAGGGTTCAGATTAAACTGATGAGCTCCTTATTATTCTCTACCTAACTACTGATCTGCCAAGATTAAATAGTTTGGCTAGATCTTTATTCTCTAACTATAAACATGAAATTTAAAGCATGAACTAGTCAAGATTAAACTATTTGACTATCATGGGTTGTGGCATTTATGACAAGCTGCACACAACCATTATTTTGCATAATAAAGTAAAAGTAGTGGCACTTGGACTTGCACACTTTCAGAGTTTATTGCGTTTTTGCTTTTCTCTCTAACCTAACATTTTATTTTTGCTTTCATTTTTTAGGGCATCTATTCTAACATTTTCTTTGATATGGACATATTTATCAAAATCTTTCCTAACATTTTATTCAGTGTTCTTTTTGTCCATATCCTAGCTTAACATTTTTTTGAAAAATATTTTCATTTTTTGGACTAATTTATTCTAACTTATGAAAACCAAAAAATGCTACAACACATTGCACATGTAGTGGGAGTATTGAGCAGGCTTATTTTAAAACTAGGGAAGGAGCATTGGACAACAGTGAAACGGGTTTTCAAGTATTTGCGTGGCACTAGTCGTTATGGTTTGTGCTACCAAGGAAGACCTGGATTGGACAGAGTTTTGGACATTTGTGGCTTTGTTGATGCAGGCTGGGCTGGAGATCTAGATCAGAGAAGATATACATGTGGGTATGTGTTTAACCTATTTGGAGGTGCATTCAATTGGATGAGTAAGAGACAATCTTTAGTGGCACTTTCAACTATAGAGGCAGAATACATGATAGCCACTCATATAGAGGCAGAATACAGAGGCATAATACTAGCAGTTTGGTTCTAGAGATTGTGTTCAAGTATGGGGTTAGTATAACGAGCTATAAGGATTCACTGTGACAACCAAAGTGCAACTTTCTTGGCAAAGAACCCTGCTTATCATTCAAAGACAAAGCACATTGATGTTCAGTATCACTTTGTGAGAGATATGGTTGAGGACAAAAAGGTGTTGCTAGTAAAGTTGGACACTTTGAAGAATACTACAGATGCATTGACAAAGTCATTGAGCACTAAGAAGTTCTCTTGGTGTAGAGAAACAATGGGCATTGCAGGGCTGGATCAATGACTAAGCTCTCCTGTGGCCCCCTCTGGAAAGAAAACAAGTGGGAGAATGCTGGGTTGTGTTATATTCTTTCCATGACTAGCCCATGTGCGGGGCACTGCTGAGGGGTCACAGGGGGGGTAAGCAGGGGGGCGGTAGCCCCCCTACATGGGGTACAAGCCAGCAGCCCGGGATTTTTTTTTTTGGACCCTATATTAGGTGGGCGGATATAACTATGGTTTTGTGCATGGATTTCGCACATGGTTTTGGGCACGATGGTTTTTGGTCCATGTTATTTTGTAGATCCAGTCAAGGGAACTACCGTTATGTTCTAATCTAGGGTTAATGGATGCTTTAGCATGTGTGTGTCTATATATATATATATATATATATATATATATATATATATATATATATTGTAACATTGAAAAGAATATAATGAAAAATCAATCTGGCAGTCCCGGTTTTGGGATCCAGGGGAAAATCTCTATGTATATCTGTTTTATGTTTTATGCTCTTGCCATTGTTTATTTTATGTTTTTAGAATTCATATGTAGATAATTTTTGTACGGGGTTAAAGCCTATAGTTAACTTTTGCAATGTGGCATGAGGCGATGTGTACTAACAATGCTTTGATGTTGAGGTGAAGGCTAGGTGGTATTCTCTTGGAGGTGATGTGGAGTGTAGAAGGTCCATATAGTGAAGATTTGGAAATCCAAAAAAATTGGTTGAATGAGAGTTTTAGAAATTCCTAGATTTGAATGCTTAGAGGGTAAACCTATTGTATACAATGGAAACAATGAATGCCAAAATCTAAATGTTTTGAAAATCCTAATTGTGACCAGAAATCCAAAAGTCTAGAATTTCTTATAATGGAGACTTAAAGGAAAATCTTATATCCATGTGCAAGAATAAATGTTACTAATGTCTCTCTTAAGGATGTGGCATCACTTAGTGGTGACATATGGGTATATGATTTCCATGTGTTATCCACAAATTATTGATGTAGCATTGTACAATGATTGTTAAATTGTAGAACAAAAAGGTTTCATTTTACTTGTGGCTTAGAAAAATGGAGAAATTTGAAATTCCACATCAGTAGGATGACTTAAGTTGTAGTTAGTAGGAGTTAGATGACCAAGTCACTTAGTTAAATCAATCAATTCAAGTTTGTGGGAAATAAGTAGAGTTGAACATGAGTTGATTGCTAAGATATAGCAATCCAGTGGAGTTATAGTTAGTGAAACTCAATTATCTGAGCTATATTCACGAATAGAGTCAATAGGAGTTCAATTGAGTAGTTGTAACTATTGTTAACTCATTGATCTCTCAGTTAACTAGTCAATTTACTAAAAATAGTCCTAGTCACGCATGCAATTGAATTGCCTAGCTAAGTTGGAGGAAAAGGCACATTGTAATTATCAATTGTATACTATTGGGTGTACAAGTTTTGTATTGGAGCAGGTGAGAAATTCCTCTAGGATTTGCGCAAGGAAATATGATATTTCCATATCTTTTAGGATCTAATTTACTCAGGAAATGTGCAAGGAAATAGGAGGAAGGATGAGGCCTATTTTGGCTAAGTGTTGGCCAAAGCAGGTCAGAGACAAGGAGATTAGTATTGCAGTGCAGGTTGAGCTTCAAAGATTGAAGTTGTCATTGTAATAGATCCACATTCTCATTTAATTTAATACAAATAGAGGAGGGGTTTTTTTCCCAGTTGGGTTCCCTAATAAAAACAATGTATTAATTATGATTGAATGATTGCATGTGATTACATGTGTTTCTATTGTATGCTTTCCTTTCCACGAATTGAGTAGAAGAAATTAGTGTCTATTGTTTTCAGTCTGAATTCATTAGAATCTACAAATTTCGAGCTATTTATACATGGTATCGAAGCCATTGAAGACTACATAGAAATTGGGTTCCAGATCCTCTCTTAGAAAAAATGTCGATTTTCAATGTTTTTGGTGCATATTTTCTTTAGTGCAAGAATAATTCTTTAAATGGATTGAGGCTTGAGTATGAATTGGAGGGAAATTTTAATTTTTATGCTTGGAAAGAGAGGACGTAAATTTTCCTCGATGAATATGGAGCATTAGAGTACACAAAAATTTCTGAAACCACTAGATTCTTATGCACAAGCACTTGCTTAGTAGAGGAAAGACACAAAAAAAGGAAGGAGGATTATTTTGGAGGGTGTCAGAGATCATGCAGCTTCAAACTTGCATGGAAAGGAGACTCCATTTGGAAAGTGAAAAACTCTCACATATCTATTCCAAAGCAACAGTGATGCTAGGAAATTGGAATTGAGAGATAAGCTCAAGAACATTCGAATGGGAAAAAAAGGAGATTTTTGTTCAATACCTATCTAGATTCACTCAAGTTTGAGATGAACTTGGAGGAGTTGGAGAAAATGTGCCATCATCAGAACTTGTGAGGTTAGCACTCCTTGGCCTTTCGAAGTCACGACACAACTATCAGGATTCAGTTAATGGAAGAGACAAGATACTAGATTGGGAGAGACTTTGGTTTGATTTGGTGTAGGATGAGATTAGAAGAAACACTAGAGATGGCGTTGCATCCAAAACTAATGAGGAATAAAACTTTGCTTTGGCAGGAAAAGGAAATAAATCCAAGGGAAATAAGGCTCAAGGCCAGGCATAATCCAGCCAGAACGATGGCAAGATGAAAGACCTTAGTAATATTAAATGTTTTCACTACCATGAATATGGACACTATGAAACCATGTGTCCGCACAAGAAATCTAGTAAGAAACCTGCAAGATCAACACAATGTCATTCTATCACATCATAATTTGACTTGGATTTAACCCTCATTGCATACATGGTAAATACTGTACGAGGTAGTGTTTGACACTTAGATTTTTGTGTTTCATTTCATATGATAGGAAGTAAGGAATTCTTTAGTAGCCTTGAGGAGAAGGACCTACAATTACACATAGAACTTGGATATGATGGGAGGTATAGTACCAAAGGGATTGACACTCTCACATTTAAGAGGGATTCAGGCTCTCATATTCACCTAAAGAATGTAATGTATGTACCTGGTCTGAAGAAAAATTTAGTTTTTGTAGTTGTACTTGAAGACCATGGATATGATGTGGTGTTTAGTAAATGGAAATCTTATCTGAAGCATGTTGCTACAGGACAAGTAAAATAAACTGGTGTTCGGGTTAAAATTACATACAAGCTAAAGGTGGATGCATGCACTGCATTGAGAAACAAAGCATGACATATTTAGGGCTGAGATATTGGAGAGATCTAGCATAGGCTCATAGGAAACCTATGCCATGGAGCTTTGAAAATAATGCAACATATCACCATTGGACTTCCAAAATGTTGGCATTATGGTACATGTGTTGTCCTTGATGGCAACCCACATACAGGTTAGTTAAGAAATGATAAAGGCAACCCACATTATAACAAGTATATTTAGAGGTAACAGAGAAATGGCACAAAAGAACAGGATGATGGGACAAAGGATTACAAATCAGAATCAAGAAATTAAGGAAAGAGAATGGTTTAAGTTGTATACGTTATTTACCCTAGTCCAAGTAGCGTATACACGCAGGTACACAAAATAAAAGGAGCGTATACATATGCACACAGTTTCATAGAAGGAAAAGCATGCATGGGATGGAAAATTAAGGTTAAAGAATACCAAGGGTCCATACCATGGTATTAGCCCACAATATTGAGTGGAATAACGATTACTTGATCCCGTCTAAGAATACCATAGGTTCTAAGTGTTGTTTTGGTGCATGGTATTGACAAAGGCTCTAGTATATAAGGAGGAGAAGATCAAAGGGCTAAGTGTGCAAGTGAAAGGGTTTTTCATGAATACTTCTATCTGAAGTATATTTTGTGTTGTAAGGGTTATGGTTATGATATAGATTTGAAACATCTTGTGCACCCTTGGATACAATGTTGAATTAAGATCATGAGACCTAAAATGACTTATCATTGTATGATCTGATAATGGATAGGCTAGATCTAAGTTCTAACACATGTCTTATCATTTAAAATGTTATGATTTGGGTATATCTTAAGTCTTGAAAAGTTGCAAAGTTATAAGTCATTGTTTGCAGATCCATACGTAGGTTATCCTTGGTGAAGGCGCGTATACACATGGGTTCAGAACTTCCAAGTAGCGTATGTAGAGGAAGGGCTTGTTGTTCAGAAATGACTCATATATCTGATCAGTGCTATTGTTTTACTGTTTTTTGTCAATAATGTCTTCATTAGATCTGAAGTAAAACTGATTGTGTAAGGAGATTGAGTGTGGCTTACTAATTGATTGAGTAAGAAGGATGATATTTGTTGCTATCTTTTTATAACTCTATAATATGATAGTAGATCTTCAGAATGTCATTGTGTAGTACAATTTTTGGCTCATAAATTTTATTTTTCAGTATCTTTAGAGGTATACACAGGTTAGGTTACAAAAAGTAGCGTATACACATAAGTTGGCCTCATTGAAGTGGCGTATACATTTAGACATATGATTTTTGAGGTTGCAGTTGGTTTTGGTTTTTGATGCAGTGTTCTGGGATCAACTCTGTGTTCTGGTGACAGTGATCTAACTGTTCAGATTGATTGATTATGTATTGCTTCAAATTTGATGGGTTTCAGTGATTGGTTGATGCAATTGTATTTGATGGTTGTATTACAATTATGGTGATTGATTTTGAGCTTCAATGTTACTAATGGGTCCAGTATGAAAATTTGATGAAATGTGGCCTACATATTGTGTTGATGTGTACCAGGAGTATCCAGTATGAAAATTTATGAAATGTGGTCCCTGGAGAAAGAGTGAAGGTGGTAACCTTCTGTAGGTTGGCGCCTATGTACTAGTAAACATATCATCCAGTACAAGAGCTAGGGGTTGGAGCTCCCTTCCAGTAGAAGATGGAAAATGAGTGAAGGTTGTAGCCTTCAACAAGTGGTTACCTACACACTGGAAAAATTCTTCACCAGTACAAAACTTGTAAACACTTTTTATAATAAGAAGATTGTAGACTGAGATGACAACAACGATGGTTTTTTACCACATTGGGTTTCCACCTGAAAAATCTTAGTGTTCATGTGCGTTGCTTATGTGTGTTGATTTATTATGTTTTTACTACATTTGTTTACTGCTTAGTAAATTCATCACACATTGATTTAAGTTCAACATACAATGAATTAGTTGTTTTACAAGTTTATTACCTATACACTGGTTCCATTCATTATAGTTTCAGACATACACTATTTGGTTTCTGTAAAATTGCATATATAGTTTGAAAGGGAAAAAATATTATTGTGAAAGTTTAAATATTGATTCACATCACCCCCCCCTCTCATTATTTTTCTCAACAATTGGTATCAGAGAAGGTCCTTAAGAAGAATCTTGATTGCTTGAAGGAAGATCTCTCAAGATGAGAAATCATGAAGGAATGGGACCTATTAAACCACCAATCTTCAATGGAAATAACTTAGCATATTGGAAGATAAGAACCGGAGCCTATCTTCAGTCACTTGGAGTTGATGTTTGGTCAATTGTGGAAGGAGGATACCAATATCTAACAACAATCCCCACAAATCCAACATAAAATAAATTATACGAAACCAATGCCAAAGTCGTCAATGCATTATTGGGAAGTCTATCAGAATCAAAATTTGTCAAAGTCATGTAGCTCAACACAGCCAAATAAATATGGGACAAAATCATTCAGAGCTATGAAGGAGACTCCTAGGTAAAATGTGCTAAACTTCAAACTATCAGAATTCAATATGAAACTCTCAAGATGCATAGTGATAAAAGTATTGCTAGTTGCTTTTTACGAGTAGATGAGATTGTAAATCATATGAAGAATCTGAGTGAACAGATAAAGGAGGCTACTTTAGGAGAGAAAATTTTGAGATCTCTATCTTTTAAATTTGAGTCAAAAGTATCTGCCATTAAAGATAAGCATGATCTATAATATGTTACTGTAGTTGAACTTCATGGAATTTTAACTTCCTTTGAACTGAGGGAAGGAGGTCAATTAGAAATCAGAGAAGTCGCTTTAAAAGCCTTTGTAAAGGGAAAATAAAAGGAAGAGTTCAAGGAATCAGGATATTTATCTGAGGAAGATGAGGTAAAATTTGTGAAGAAATTTCAACGGGGTTCCAGAAGATTCAGAGGTAAGCTTCCCTTCAAATGTTGGTAGTTGGTAATTATGCTTCTAAATTTCCTCATAAAGATAATCATGACAAAGGAAAGGATTTTGCAAAAGGTAATAGGAAACAATTTGTTAATAGAAGAAGTTATTATACTCATGAAGATAGTGATGGCCTATCTAATAGTGATGAAGATGAATCTGAACAAGATATGAAAATACTCATGGCTTATGAAAACGATAAGTTTATGGATGCCTTAGAAGAAGAGATTTTATTGAAGAAATCACTCAACTCAAAAGATGCTTGGAAGAAAAAAATATGGTTATAGACACTTTGACACATCATGTTAGGTTCCTATAATATTAGTGATTCCCCCATTACTATTGTCTTTGTAGCCCTTATTGTTATTATTGTGCCCCATAGAAGCCCACTATTGTTACTGTTGTGCCCTTATATTATTATTGTTATGTTGGCTTTGATTATATTGTGACCCCTTAGACTCTTATATATAGAAATGAGATTTTTTCATTTGTATCATCCAAGAATTGTTCATTTGTGTAATGTAAAGGAGGTTTCCCCCTTGAAGAGGCTGATTTCTAAGTCATTGATCTATTTTTTCTATCTTTTGTGAGTTGGTTTCATAACATTTGGTAACAGGGCTTTCGATTCTAGGGTTTCGCTGCTCCAAACAGGTCATCGTGGAATTTTTGCTATAACGTTTTCTCTACTTAGTTTCAGAAGCTAAAACAAAAACCCATTAGCAGAAATCGTTATGAACCTTGGTTCTGAATTTCAGATCTTGGCTCACTATATTTTCAGAGATATGATTTGAGGAAGTTGGGGTTTTTATAGACTCCCGAATTACATTCCAAACATGTGACCTTGGTAAAATCTTCATAAATTTCTCTCGAAGAATTAGATTTAAATTTCATAAGAAGTTACAAAAAGAGGACGGACTATAGTTTTTTGTGTATCTTTTTTAGATCCGAAGGTCGAAACAGTGACATGTGTCATGTCGTACAAGTTCGCTCTATTGAAATATTATATAATCAAGTCATCTTGGGAGATTGGGCATAACCCTTTCTTGGAGATTCCAATTTTGATCAGACTGGTGGCATTGGAAATAGGAAGCAGAGGGCTACCAGAGGAAGAAATTTTAGAACTTGGAGATCCACAATTACAGAGATACAATAGATTCAATATCGAGCTTATACAAAGAGAAAAAAGGTGTATAGTATTTTTAAAATTTTACATAAGTTTGGGTTGAAAAATTAGTTTGAAGTTCAATGGGAATAGTGAAGCATAATAATCATTAATTGATGCTGCAAAGAAATAAAATGGAAACACCTAGTAAGAAACTTGAAAGCTCTAGCATGACTCATGAATAAGAGGAAGAAATGCAACATGATATATCAAAATTACGAGACCAAGTGCAACAAATTTCACTCTCACAAAAGGTAAAAATAGCTAAGATTGATGGTTTAAAGAGAGGCGTGGAAGCTAAGATAAATGACGTGGAAGCTAAGATAAATGGCGTGGAATCTAAGATGAATGGCGTGGAAGTTAAGATGGATGGCGTGTAAGCTAAGATGGATGGCATGGAAGCTAAGATAAATGGCATGGATGCTAAGATGGATGGTATAGAAGAAAATCTGAAAGGTGACATGGAAGATTTGAAGATAGATTCGACTAAGTTGCTACAAGAAATGTTTACTAATGGTGAAAGGGTAGTAACGAAAACTCATGATGAGAACAAATAAATGTTAATCATGATTTCATAGACTCTAACGTTGGATTGAAGACCCACCATGTTCCAAAGATCGATATGATAAAGTTTGATGGCAAGGATCTCGTAACATGGATACTACAGATGGAGCAATATTTCGATCTCCATAATGTGAAAAACACATAAAAGGTACGCATTGCAACTTTATATTTGGAATGAAATCAATTTGTATGGTATCGATGGCTTTACTCTCGTAAACAAATTGTCACTTGGGAAATTTTTACGGAAGAAATGATAGCACATTATGAGTATACAAAAAGAAACACTTTTTTTAGCCAATTGATAAACCTAAAACAAAAGGGTTCAATGATGGAGAACATTGAGGACTTTCAAAAATTGAATATAAGGTTAAAAGATATTCTAGAGGAGCATAGGGTTGATGTGTTCATAGGGACTTTAAAGGATAACATCCAACATGAGGTTTTCCTTTGGGAACTTGACTCATTTGAGAAGGCATTTAGGTACTTGGCAAGAAAAATGGAAAGCAAAATTATGGCAACAAGGAATCCTACTACTCACAACTATAAGGATGGAAGTGTTGTTTCCCCTAGCCTTCCACAACCTACAAGGTTTACACCCCAACAAATGGAAGAAAAAAGAGCAAAATGGCTTTGTTACAATTTTTATAGCAAATACACTAGAGGTCATAATTGTGTTGAGAAGAAATTATTTTATAGAGATTGTGAAGAGGAGGAAGAAAAGGAACAAGAAACGTTAAAAGAAGAGGATATACACTAGGAATAAACCCTAGAGAAATAAGAAATGAATTTTACCATATATTGTAATGCATTGGCCGGAATTACCACTCCTCAAACTATCAAGATAGAAGGACATATCAGGAAGAAAAAGGTAATAGTGTTGATTGATTCGGGTAGTACCCATAATTTTATTCATTATAAGATAGCCAAGGAATTGAATTGATTCCTATATCCAACACCAGAGTGTCAAGTGATGGTTTCAAGTGGAGGAGCCATAAATTTCTCTAGAAGGTGCCATAATATCAAGCTATCCATGGGAGAATATGTATTGAATAGCCCAATGTTTTCCATTCCAATGGGTAGTGCTGATGTGTTATGAAACCAACTCAAGAAAAGATAGAAAAGATAGATCAACACCTTAGAATTCAGCCTCTTGGAGGGGGCAACCTCCTTTACATTACATAAATGAGCAATTATTGGATGATTCAAATGACAAAACCTCCTTTCTATATATAGGAGTCTAAGGAGTCACAATATAATCTAGCCGACCTAACAATAATAATATAAAGCCACAAAAATAACAATAGAGGGATTCTATGGGGCACAGTAATAACAATATGGGGGTAATAGGGGCACAACAATATTAATAAGGGGTATAACTACAATAGTAATGGGGTAATCACTAGTATTATAGGGACCCAACATGCCCCTCTCCTTCAAAAAGCATTGTCCTCAACGCTTGAGTAGTTCTTGATGCTTCTGTATAAAATTCTTGTCCTCCCATGTGGAATATTCAGAGGGTAAGTTCTTCCACTTGATGAGATACTCTGAAATTGATCGATTTCGTAGCTGTCGGGTTCTTGTTTCTGTGACTGCTCTAGGTTCCAATATGATTTTTCGTTCCTCTTCAATTTTTGGCAATATTGTTTGAATTGGGATCTTTTGCAACTTTTGAATAAGTGGCCATACTTCTTCGTCCTTCTTCCATTCATCCCTTGCTTCGTTTATCTAATCTATTTGGATAATATAAATAACACAAAACAATGCTTCCACATCATCATCCTTGAAGAGTCTTCCCATTCGGTAAGGTCGCCATTTTTTAAGTGCATGTAGTATTTCCAACATTTCCTTCTCATAAATAGCTTGCTTGAGATGTAGCAGTAAAAATACCCAATCACCTACATCAAAACATTTTTCACTACGATGCTGATCTACTTGTTGTTTCATTTGATTTTGCACCGAAGTGGCGTTATCCTTTAAAAGTAGGAGAACTTGTTGTTGATGCTCGATGTGATCTTTCACTGCTTGAATGTTATGAAACCAGCTCAAGAAAATATAGAAAAGATAGATCAATGCCTTAGAATTCAGCCTCTTCGAGGGAGCAACCTCCTTTACATTACATAAATGAAAAATTCTTGGATGATACAAATGACAAAACCTCCTTTCTATATATAGGAGTCTAAGGAGTCACAATATAATCCAGCCGACCTAACAATAATAATATAAAGCCACAAAAATAACAATAGAGGGATTCTATGGGGCATAGAAATAACAATATGGGGGTAATAGGGGCACAACAATATAAATAAGGGACATAACTACAATAGTAATGGGGTAATCACTAGTATTATAGGGACCCAACATGCCCCTCTCCTTCAAAAAAGTGTTGTCCTCAACGCTTGAGTAGTTCTGGATACTTCTGCATAAAATTCTCATCCTCCCATGTGGAATCTTCAGCGGATAAGTTCTTCCACTTGATAAGATACTCTGAAATTGATCGATTTCGTAGCTGTCGAGTTCTTGTTTCTGTGACTGCTTCCGGTTCCAATATAATTTTTCCTTCCTCGTCAAGTTCTGGCAATATTGTTTGAATTGGGAGCTTGTCACCTATAACCTTCTTTAAACATGAAACATGGAAAACTGGGTGCAATCGAGAAGCTGCAGGAAGCTCCAATTTGTATGCCATAGTACCAATCTTTTGCAACACCTTGTACGGACCATAATACTTTGGTGATAATTTATTATCCTTCTTAGCTTGCTTTAGGGACATTTGCTTATATGGTTGTAGCCGTAGGAATACCCAATCACCTACATCAAAACTTCTTTCACTGCGATGTTGATCTGCCTGTTGTTTCATTCTATTTTGTGCCAACACGAGGTTATCCTTTAAGAGTTGGAGGACTTGTTGTTGATGTTCGATGTGATGTTCCACTGCCTGAACCTTAGAATTTTCTCTTAAATATGATGTGATGGATGGTGGTTGATACCCATAAAGTGCCATAAATGGGGTCATTTTTGTTGCTGTATGGAAGGAAGTGTTATACCACCATTCAGCCAGAGGCAACCATTTGACCCATTGTGTCTGTTTATCAGATACAAAGCAACGAAGATATCCTTCCAAACATTTGTTTACTATCTCAGTTTGCCCATCAGATTGAGGATGATAAGATGAGCTATGAGCTAACTGAGTACCAAGACAAGAAAATAATTCTGTCCAAAAATTTCCAGTGAAAATGGGATCTCTGTCACTTACAATAATCTTTGGGTTTCCATGTAGCTTTTGAACTGTTTCCATAAATGCAGTAGAAACTGTACTGGCTTTAAATGGATGTGATAATGCACAAAAGTGTGCATACTTGGTAAGTCTGTCAACTACCACCATGATGACACTCTTTCCCTCAGACTTGGGTAAACCTGTGATAAAATCCATTGAAACCTCCTCCCAACGTTGGCTTGGAATGGATAAAGGTTGTAATAGACCCGGTGTCTTAATTGTTTCAACTTTATTTTGCTGGCAAACCAAACATTCCGCCACAAACTTTTGAATATCTGATTTAAGGCCATCCCAAAAAAATTCCTTCTTAACCCTGTGGTAAGTTTTTAAAAATCCTGAGTGCCCTCCTAAGGGAGAAGTGTGCAATTCCATAAGAATCTTTTGTTTTAGCTGGGAATTCTTACAGAGGTATAAGCGATCTTTGTACCATAACGAATCATTTTGCCAGCTAAATGTATCAGAAGTACTGGAATCTTGTTGTAGCTTTCGAATAAGTGCCCACACTTCTTCATCATTCTTCCATTCCTCCCTTGCTTCGTTTATCCAATCTGGTTGGATAATAGAAATGGCACACAACAATGCTTCCACATCCTCATCCTTTCTTGAGAGTGCATCTGCCACCACATTTTGCTTCCCTTTTTTGTAGATGATTTCAAAGTCATAACCCAACATCTTTGTGACCCACTTTTGTTGCTCTTCAGAGGATAATCTTTGTTCTAAAAAGTATTTAAGGCTATCATGATCCGTTTTTACCTTGAAGTGTCTTCCCATTAGGTAGGGTCGCCATTTCTTAAGTGCATGGAGTATTGCCAACATTTCCTTCTCATAAATAGCTTTGCTTAAAAACTTTCCCTTGATTGGACGACTTTCAAAAGCAATGGGTCTTTCATCTTGCATTAGAACAGCACCAATTCCATTTCCTGAAGCATCACATTCCACAATAAAGGTTTTTGTGAAGTCCGGTGTAGCTAAGACCGGTGCTTGGCACATTGCCTCTTTAAGATGTTCAAAGGCCTTTGTTGCTTCCGGAGTCCATGAAAATGAATCTTTCTTCAATAATGTTGTTAGAGGTGCTGCTATTCTCCCATAATTCTTAACAAACTTGCGATAATACCCTGTCAACCCAAGAAATCCTCGCAGATGCTTTATGGATGTGGGGATTTTCCATTCCTTAATGGCTTTAATTTTGCTAGGGTCTACCTTAACTCCTTCATGAGATACAATATGACCCAAATATTCCACCTCCTGGACTCCAAAGAAACATTTGGATCTTTTTGCATATAATTGTTTCTCCTCCAATAGTTGTAGCACCCTGTCAACATGTTCAACATGATCCTTCCAAGACTTGCTGTAGATTAGTATATCATCAAAAAATACTAACACAAATTTTCTAAGGAATGGTTTGAAAATTGAATTCATCAAACCTTGAAATGTTGAAGGTGCATTGGTAAGGCCAAAAGGCATGACCAAAAATTCATAATGACCCTCATGAGTTCTAAATGCCGTTTTTGGAATGTCTTCAATCTTCATTCTGATTTGATGATATCCCGAACGAAGATCCAACTTGGTGAAGTAAATTGATCCATGCAATTCATCCAGTAATTCATCAATAACAGGAATGGGGAACTTATCTTTAATAGTGAGCTTGTTGAGCTCCCTATAATCCGGACACATGCGCCATGATCCATCCTTCTTGTGCACCAATACTACTGGAGCTGAGAAAGAACTTTGACTCGGTTGAATTATACCAGCCTCTAGCATTTCTGCAACCATACGTTCAATTTCACTTTTTTGGACATAGGGATATCTGTACGGCCTGATGTTTGGAGGAACACTTCCTGGAATCAGATGAATAGCATGATCATGATCACGCATAGGTGGGAGACCTTTGGGAGTCTCAAATACCTTGGAATGATTGTCCAGGACTTTTTGGAGATCTGGAGAAATAGATGATTCCAATGTGGAAACATCTAGCGAACATAATTGTGCAATTACACCTCTTTGCTCCTTTTTTAGAAGCTTTGTCATACCATTAGAGCTGATTATCTTTCCTGGTTTCCCTGCAATACCCCTTAATTCAACTTCCTTTCCTTCCATAGAAAATTTGATGAAAAGTTCTTGAAAATTAAAAGCTATTGTACCCAAGGATTGTAGCCATTGGACTCCTAGTACAACATCAGCACCTCCCATTGGAATGGAAAGCATTGGGCTAGTCAATACATATTCTCCCATGGATAGCTTGATATTATGGCACTTTCCAGAGCAATTTATTGTTCCTCCATTTGCAATCATCACTTGACACTCTGGTGCTGGATATAGGAAGCAATTCAATTCTTTTGCTACCCTACAATGAATAAAATTGTGGGTGCTTCCTGAATCAATCAACACTATTACCTTTTTCTTCTTGATTTGTCCTTCTATCTTGATGGTTTGAGGAGTGGTAATTCCCGCCAATGCATTACAAGATATGGTCGGATTTATTTTTTCTTCATCTAGGCTTTGTTCCTGAAGTATATCTTCTTCTTTTGACCTTTCTTGCTCCTTTTCTTCTTCCTCTTCACAATCTATGTAGAATAATTTCTTCTCAGCACACTTATGACCTTTTGTGTATTTGCTATCACAACTGTAACAAAGCCCTTTTGCTCTTTTTTCTTCCAATTGTTGTGGTGTCAACCTTATAGGTTGTGGAAGACTAGGGGCAACAACACTTCCGTCTTTATAGTTGTGAGTGGTATGCTTCCTGGTTGCCATAATTTTGCTTTCCATTTTTCTTGCTAACCTGAATGCCTTCTCTAATGAATCAGGTTCCCAAAGGCGAACATCATGTTGGATATTATCCTTTAAAGACCCTATGAACACATCAATCCTATGCTCCTCTGGAATATCTTTTACCCTTATGTTCAATTTTTGGAACTCCTCAATGTGCTCCATTACTGAACCCTTTTGTTTGAGACTTATCAATTGGCTAAAAAAAGTGTTGCTTTTTGTATCTTCATAATGTGCTATCAATTCTTCCGTAAAAATTGCCCAAGTGATAAATTGTTTACGAGAGCAAAGCCATTGATACCATACAAACTGATTTGGTTCCAAATATACAGTTGCCATACGTACCTTTTGTGCGTTTTGCACATTATTGAGATCGAAGAATTGCTCCATCTGTAATATCCATGTGGCGGGATCCTTGCCATCAAACTTCCTCATATCGATTTTTGGAATATGGTGATTCTTCGATCCAACATTAGCGTCTATGGAATCATGATTAACATTTCTTTTTTTCTCATCATGAGTTTCCTTTACTACCTTTTCACCATTAGTGACCCTTTCTTGTAGCAACTTCTTCAATTCTTCCATGTCTGTCTTCATATCAATCTTCAAATCTGCCATGTCTCTCTTCAAATCTGTCTTCGAATCATCCATCTTAGCTTCCATGCCCTTTATCTTAGATTCCACGCCATTTATCTTAGATTCCACGCCATTTATCTGAGATTCCATGCCACTTATCTTAGCTTCTGTTAGCTTTTGTGAGCGTGACATTTGTTGCACTTGTTCTTGTAATTTTGATATATCATGTAGCATTTCTTCCTCTTCTTCATGAGTCATGCTAGAGCTTTCAGGTTCCTTACTAGGTGTTTGCATTTTCTTTCCTCGGGGCATCAGTTACCGATAATAATGCTTTACTATGCCCTTTGAATTCTGTTAAACCAAGCTTACACAAAAATTTAAAAAAAAACTACACACCTTTTTTCACTTTATAGAAGCCTGATATTGAATCTGATGTATCTCTGTAATTTCGGATCATCCAATTCTGAAATTGCTACCTGTAGTAGCCTTCTGCGTCCTCTTTCCAATGCCACAAGTCTGAGCCAAATTGGATTCTCCAAGGAAGAGTTATGTGAAATCTCCCACAGTGACTTGTTTTTAGACTGGTTCAGTAGAGCGAACTTGTACGACGTGCCACGAGTCACTGTTTCAACCTTTGAATCTGAAAAAAAAACAAAAGAAACTACAGTCCGTCCTCTTTCTGTACCTTCTTATGAAATTTCAATCTGATCCCCAGAGAGAAAGTTATGACGATTTTCCCCAGGTCACCTGTTTTGAATGTAATTCAGGAGTCTGCAAAAAGACCAACTTCCTCAGATCATATCTCCGCATTATCGCGCGAAAAGCTCTGAAATTTGGACCCAAGGTTCAGCGTGATTTCTTCTCAAATGGGTTTTTTTTTTGCGACTTCTGAAACGTCACAGAAAAAAAGTTATAGCGAAAATGCCACGATGACCTGTTTGGAGCAGCGAAACCCTAGAATCCAAAGCTCTGATACCAAATGTTATGAAACCAGCTCAAGAAAAGATAGAAAAGATAGATCAACGCCTTAGAATTCAGCCTCTTCGAGGGGGCAACCTCCTTTACATTACATAAATGAACAATTCTTGAATGATACAAATGACAAAACCTCCTTTCTATATATAGGAGTCTAGGGAGTCACAATATAATCCAGCCGACCTAACAATAATAATATAAAGCCACAAAAATAACAATAGAGGGATTCTATGGGGCACAAAAATAAAAATATGGGGGTAATAGGGGCACAACAATATAAATAAGGGGTATAACTACAATAGTAATGGGGTAATCACTAGTATTGTAGGGACCCAACATTGAACCTTTTTCTTCTTGATATGTCCTTCTATCTCTAGAGTTTGAGGAGTGGTAATTTCTTCCAATCCTTTACAAGATATGGTCGGATTCATTTCTTGATGCTCGATGTGATCTTTCGCTTCTTGAAAATTTTTCTTCTTGATATGTCCTATCTTGATAGTTTGAGGAGTGGTAATTTTGAACAATGAATTACAAGATATGGTTGGATTCATTTCTTCTTTCTTGACGTGATCTTTCACTTCTTGCACCTTTTTCTTCTTGATATGTCCTTCTATCTTGAGAGCTTGAGGAGTGGTACTTCTTGCCAATGCTTTACAAGATATGGTCTGATTCATTCCTTTTTTCTCTGGGTGGGGTCCTGGCGTATATCTTCTTCTTTTGATGTTTCTTGATCCTTTTCTCCCTCCTCTTCATATTCTATGTAAAATAATTTCTTCTCAGCACACTTGTGACCTTTAGTGCATTTGCTATCACAATTGTAACAAAGCCCTTTTTCTCTTTTTTCTTCCAATTGTTGTGGTGTAACCCTTTTAGGTTGTGGAAGGCTAGGAGAAACAACACTTCCATCTTTATAGTTGTGAGGGGTACGCTTCCTGGTTTCCATAATTTTACTTTCCACTATGTCACAAAGCCCTTTTACTCTTTCCAATTGTTGTGGTGTTGCTCTAAAGAAGGTGTTGCTCTTTGTATCCTCATAATGTGCTATCATTTCCTCCCTGAAAATTGACCACATAACAAGTTGTTTACAAGAACAAAGCCCTTCGTACCATAAAAATTGATTTGGTTCTAAATATGAAGATACAATACATACCTTTTGTAACAGTTGTACACCATGTAGATCAAAATATTGCTCCATCTGAAGTATCCAATTTACCGGATCCTTGCCATCAAACTTCCTCATCTTGTTTTTTCTTGATTTTAGGAGCTCGACCTTGAAACGACTGTAACTCTGTACTTTCGGATCTTTAAGTTCTGAAATTGCGACCTATAGTAGCCCTCTGTGTCCTCTTTCCAATTCCACCACTTTGATCCAAATTGGATTCTCTAAGGAAGAGTTATGCACAATCTCCCAAGATGACCTGATTATAGACCTTTCCAGAAGAGCGAAATTGTATGAAGTGCCACGTGTCACTGTTTTGACCTTTGGATCTGAAAAATGCATACAAGAAACTACAGTCTGTCCTCTTTCTGTACCTTCTGACGAAATTTCAATCTGATCCGCAGAGAGAAAGTTATGACGATTTTCCCCAGGTCACCTGTTTGGAATGTAATTCAAGAGTCTGCAAAAAGGCCAACTTCCTCAGGTCATATCTCCGCAAATATAGCACAAAAAGCTCTGAAATTCGAACCTGAGGTTCAGCGTGATTTCTTCTCAAATGGTTTTTTTTTGCAGCTTCTGAAACGTCGCAGAAAAAAAAGTTATAGCGAAAATGCCACGATGACCTGTTTGGAACATCGAAACCCTAGAATCCAAAGCTCTGATACCAAATGTTATGAAACCAGCTCAAGAAAAGATAGAAAAGATAGATCAACGCCTTAGAATTCAGCCTCTTCGAGGGGGCAACCTCCTTTACATTACATAAACGAGAAATTCTTGGATGATTCAAATGACAAAACCTCCTTTCTATATATAGGAGTCTAAGGAGTCACAATATAATCCAGCCGACCTAACAATAATAATATAAAGCCACAAAAATAACAATAAAGGGATTCTATGGGGCATAGTAATAACAATATGGGGGCAATAGGGGCACAAAAATATTAATAAGGGGTATAAATACAATAGTAATGGGGTAATCACTAGTATTATAGGGACCCAACATGATGTTGTACTGGGAGTCCAATGGCTGCAATCCTTGGGTACAATAGCTTTTAATTTTCAAGAAATTTTCATGAAGTTTTATTCGAAAGGAAGGGAAGTTGAATTAAGAGGTATTGAAGGGAAACCATGAAAGATAATCAACTCTAATGGAATGAAAAAGCTTCTAAAGAAATAAAAAGAGGTGTAATTGCACAATTATGTTCGCTAGAGGTTCCCACATCGAAATGATCTATTTCTCTAGATCTCAAAGAAGTCTTGGACACTCATTCCAAGGTATTTGAGACTCCCAAAGGTCTCCCACCTATTCTTGATCATGATCATGCTATTCATTTGATTCCAGGAAGTGTTCCTCCAAACATCAGGGCTTACAAATGTCCCTATGACCAAAAGAGTGAAATTAAATGTATGGTTGTAGAAATGCTAGAGGCTAGTATAATTCAACCTAGTCAAAGTTCTTTCTCTGCTCTTGTAGTATTGGTGCACAAGAAGAATGGATCATGGTGCATAGTCTAGATTATATGGAGATCAACAAGCTCACTATTAAATATAAATTTTGTAGGAATTTACAGGGTAAGTTCCTCAGAAAGAATACCAAAAGGACACCGCTCACAACCAGATCACAGATCAATACACCAGTATTTTTGACGTGGTTAAAACCCTCAAAGAGGGAAACAGTCCACGGCCTGTCCCAACGTGGGTACTACAGGAAATTTATTAATCAAAGAATGAAAATTTACATAAGCTTCTCTCATGCACGGATTACCCGAACAATGACCCTCCATGCACTTTAAATAGAACTCATGGACCAATCGGGTGTCAAGCCACGGATCAAGTGTCGGTAATACCGAGGAGAGAATGAACCGTCAGATCATTACATATCGTGACCGTCAGATTGTAAGTTACAAAATGTACAACGGCAAAGAAACACACTTTAGCTAACTCTATACCTAACTCTATACTAGACCAAGTTGAACTTAACTGTTTCCTATGTGTCGGAATATCCTAACATCCCCCCTTAAGAACAACTTGGGATAGGATTGAAGGATTTACAAATATGACACAATAGGAGAAGGAAGGAGGCACTAGAGCCTATCCCCCCTTAGTGACAACTTCCTGAACTCCAAGAATATATCGAAGTTTAGTGAACTTCGCCTCTGTGAGAGCCTTTGTGAAGATGTCTGCAACCTGATCATCTGTTGAACAATATTGCACTTCAAGAACATGGTCATGAATGAGCTTTCTGATGAAGTGCATGTGTAGTTCAATGTGTTTGCTGCGCTGATGCTGGACTGGATCTTTGCATAGCTGAATGGCACTTTGATTATCACACCAAAGTGTGGTTGTATGCTACTGCTCAAAGCCAAACTCTGATAGGATCTGACGAAGCCACAAGGCTTCCTTACTAGCTTCCACGGCACCACGATACTCTGCTTCTGCTGACGAAAGAGAAATGGCAGCCTGTTTCTTACAAGCCCATGTAATAGGTCCTGAACCAAGAGTGAAGACATAACCGGCAGTAGACTTCCGATCATCAGGGTCACCAGCCCAATCAGAATCAGTGAAACCAACTAACAGAGGAGCTGCTTTGGCACTGTAATGAATCCCAAACTGTACTGTACCTCGAACATAACAAAGTATTCTTTTAGCTGCTTTCCAATGACTTTCACGGGGGTTTTGCATAAAACGAGCAACAAGGCCAACAGCAAAGGAAAGATCAGGACGAGTATGGGTTAAATACAAGAGTTTTCCTACAAGTTGACGGTATAAGGTAGCATCAACTTCAGGAGAAGTACAAGAGACTGAAAGTTTGACTCGAGACTGAAAGGGAGAAGGGGCTGGCTTACAGTCTTCCATGTGAAAATGACGAAGAATATCACAAGCATACTTGGACTGGGAAAGGAAAATACCCTCCTTGGATTGCAAGACTTGAAGACCGAGAAAATAGTGTAAGTGTCCTAAGTCTGTCATTTCAAATTTCTTTTTAAGGCTGGACTTCACATGGTTTATAAGGTTGGGATCACTACCAGTAAGAATAAGATCATCAACATAAATAACAAGGATGATAAGAGAGTTGCCCACTTTCTTGGTGTAGACAGTATTGTCAGAATGACACCTAGAAAAGCCAGATTCTAACAGAAAGCTATCCATTTTGGCATACCAAGCCCGAGGAGCTTGCTTGAGGCCATAAAGGGATTTCTTAAGTCGACAAACAAGGCTGGAGTCTGTTTGTATGAAGCCAATGGGTTGTTCCATATAGATTTCTTCCTGCAAGTCCCCATGCAAGAAGGCAGATTTAACATCCATCTGATGGACTTCCCATTTTAAAGAGGCAGCAAGGGAAAGAACAAGGCGGATAGAGTTCATTTTGGCAACAGGGGAGAAGGTTTCAGTGTAGTCAATGCCTTCAACCTGTGAAAAGCCCTTAGCAACGAGACGAGCTTTATGTTTATCAACTTTCCCATCTGGTCCATACTTGGTTCTGTAAACCCATTTACATCTAACAAGTTTGCGTCCCTTTGGTAGAGGAACAAGATCCCATGTATCATTTGTCATCAATGAATGATATTCTTCATTCATAGCTGCTTCCCAATGTGGATGGCCTGAAGCTTCTGCAAAAGTGTCAGGATCATGATTTACTGGAGCTTGAGCCAGTAAAGAAGAGGCTCTTTCAAACTGAGAACGTGTACGTCGCTGATCTGTAGGATCACCGGCAAGATCACCTGCTGCATCCCGAGTAGCACGGACCCATCTTGGAAGTTGAGGATCCTGAGAAGGTGGGGGAGGATTATCATCCCCGCTTTCATCATCTGAAGAAGAAATGTTTTCAAAAGTAGAAGAGATAGGAAGAGGTGGCACATCCGCCGGACTAGGCTCGCAGGCCGATTTATTTTCATCAAATTTTACATCTCTTCTAATGATAACATTTTTGGACTTAAATGGAATAAGTCTATAACCTTTTACATCTTCAGAATATCCAACAAAAGTACATTTCTCACTCTTAGGTTCTAAAGCTTTATGCTTTTCATCTGGAATATGGGCCCATGCTTCACTTCCAAACACACGAAAGTGACTTACATCTGGTTTGATGGAACTCCAAGCTTCTTCTGGAGTGATATTCTCTAGAACCTTAGTAGGAGTGCGATTGATTATATAATTTGCACAATTAATTGCTTCGGCCCAAAAACTAAGACTGAGTTCTTTAGATTGCAGCATACAATTAGCCATTTCCTTTAAGGTGCGATTTTTCCTTTCAGCTACACCATTTTGTTGTGGAGTGTATGGAACAGTATGTTGCATTTGAATTCCATTTTCGGTGCAAAAGTTGATGAATGTGTTTTTAACATATTCTCCACCATTATCAGTTCTTAGCTTAAGAATTTGATGTCCAGATTGTTTTTCAACAAAGGCTTTGAAGGCCAAAAATGTGTTAAATACTTCGCTCTTGAGTTTTAAGAAGTATACCCAAGTGCGTCTGGAGAAATCATCAATGAAAGTTAAGAAGTACTTGCAGCCAGAGAATGAAGCAACAGGAAGAGGACCACATAAATCACTGTGCACAAGCTGTAAAGGGGCTGAGGCGTGCCAAGAGGCACGTTTGTCAAAACTGTCCCGATGATGTTTTCCGAGTACACATCCAGAACAAACACCATCTCTGCAAGATACCATAGGAAGACCTGTCACCATATTTTCTTTACATAGATGCTGAAGGGAGCGATAGTTTAAGTGACCAAATCGCTCATGCCAAAGTTTGCTCACTTCATCATTATGAGCAACAAATACTGAGGGAAGATTTGATGACCCAAAGTTGTGAAACTTATACAACCTTGTGGAATCATCAGCAAGACCAGTAGCTAAAATCTGTTTAGGATCTTTTAGATCCTTGATTACAACATCATGAGGTGAAAATTCAACAATTTTACCTTCACCTGAATGAGTTATCTGATAGACAGATAGAAGGTTGCAGGATAAGGTTGGAACACATAATACATCATTAAACTGACCATTGTCTAGATGAACAGTTCCAGTCCCTACAACATTAAGAGATCTATCATCACCAACATATATATTTTTGGTGTTACAATCATTTAAAGAAGAAAACATGGCTTGGTTTTTGGCCATGTGATAAGAGGCTCCAGAATCAATGAGCCACTCATGAGAATGAGAAGAAGAAGAAGATACATTTAATGCATAACCAGACTGAGATGATTGACAACGACATGCAGAAAGTGCCATTCCGGAAGTTGAAGTTGAAGTAGGCTCCACATGGATGTTATGTTTCTTCATTGCGGCTTCCAAGGCTTCCATCTTCTTAAAGCATTTAGATTCTAAGTGGCCATCTCGATTACAAAAGTTACAATGTCTATCAGTCTTCTTCCATTTGTTTTTATTGGTCTTATCATTTTGCTGAAATGATCTTTCATTTTGAGGCTGAGTTGGTTTAGGACCATTCTTTTGAGGATATGACTTCTTAGGATTCTTTGAATTTGGTTGCTGCTGGGCGGCTAACGCTTTCGTGGAAGAGTTTCCAAGATTAAGAAGACCAAGGTGTAAGAGTTTTTCTTGTTCTCTTATTAAGGAATCACAAAAGGAGTCAAAGGAAGGGGCCTTGTAGTCTTTTCCTTGACAAATGAAAGCTTCCCTTGTAGAATGGAAAGTGGAAACAAATACAGAGTAGGCTGGTCCCAACTTAGTAAGGATGGAATAAATAAGGTTACCATCTTCTTTCTTAACTTTAACACCTTCCAAGAGATATCTAAGGGTCTTGAATTTGGACAAGAAATCTTCAATGCAAGAAAAATTATTAGGATCCAAAGTAAGCAACTCATTTTCAAGTTGATGGGCTCTAATTTCATTTTTAATCCCAAAAACTTTAGCGAGTTTTTCTAATGCTTCATGAGGAGTTTCAAGTTCTGCAATGTGGAATCTAAGATCAGGAGAAATAGACATCCCTATCAAACCACGTGCTTGATCTTGTCTATTTTCCCATTTTGCAGCCTTGTCTTCATCTTTTGGTTTCTTCTCTTGGTCTGTGGCTATTCTGAAGAGACCTTTACTTCTAAGTAAATCTTCCATGTAGGCTACCCATTGGAAGTAGTTAGTGCTGTCAAGAATGACTTGGCATGGAATTTCCATTTTTTTTTTAAAAACTGAAGCTGAAGATGCTGAAAGTAAGTGTTCCAATGGATAGATCTCGAAAAAATAGGCGGTTTAAAAAAAAACGGCTCTGAAAAAGGCTTCCGGATGAAGAAGTTATGGCTTTTTGAATTAAAATTGTTGACGTTGCCGGCAAAGTGCGCGAATGTGCGGCAATGAAAAAATCCGCCCCCACAAAATGGAGACTTGAACCCAAGACCTCTACTCTCGTAAAATAGCTTTGAACCAATTGATCTATACAAAAAATTTGAGAGAGAGAGAGAGAGAGAGAGGGGGGGGGGCTTGGTTTGTGTGCTTGCCTTGAGAAAGCTCTTTTTCCCTACAAAACACAAAACACAAAACACAAAACCCAACACGAATATGCAAAGAAAAACGAACCTTGCGGCTCGAAGTTAGCTTTAGCCAAAAAACTAGAAATTAAAAAAAAAATCTCAAAGTTAGCTTTAGCCGAAAAACTAAATATTTTTCTCAATGTTTCTGATTTTCCGAGATCACACTAAGGTGCAGGGAAAAGAGCATACGCATGAGAAAAATCCTTCCTTTCTGTTTCTGATTTGCCCAGATCGCACAGAGTCGCAGGGCAAAGAGCATATGCAGAAATGAAAGGTATAGATCCGGTTAAAAAAAAAGGCTAAATAAACCGAAACCGAAATAAGCAGAGAGAAAATAACAGTAAACTGAAAAAAACACTGTATACCTCCCGATCTGAAAAATGACGCAGCTAGGGCTACCGGAAACCTTTTCGCGTGAAACGAAAGGGGTTCCTCACTGGAACAGATGCTCCGAACGCAACAGAGCAGTCCTCTCGGCCCGAAAGCAGTCAGAAACAACAGATCTAGGAAACGACAGCCGCATGCAGTTCTACCGGCTTCAGATTTGGATCACCAACGGACGCGGCCCTCAAATAGCTCTGATACCATGTAGGAATTTACAGGGTAAGTTCCTCAGAAAGAATACCAAAAGGACACCGCTCACAACCAGATCACAGATCAATACACCAGTATTTTTGACGTGGTTAAAACCCTCAAAGAGGGAAACAATCCACGGCCTGTCCCAACGTGGGTACTACAGGAAATTTATTAATCAAAGAATGAAAATTTACATAAGATTCTCTCATGCACGGATTACCCGAACAATGACCCTCCATGCGCTTTAAATAGAACTCATGGACCAATCGGGTGTCAAGCCACGGATCAAGTGTCGGTAATACCGAGGAGAGAATGAACCGTCGGATCACTACATATCGTGACCGTCGGATTGTAAGTTACAAAATGTACAATGATAAAGAAACACACTTTACCTAACTCTATACCTAACTCTATACTAGACCAAGTTGAACTTAACTATTTCCTATGTGTCGGAATATCCTAACAAATTTCCCATTCTTTTCATTGATGAACTATTGGATGAATTGCATGGAACAATTTACTTCACCAAGTTGGATCTTCGTTTAGGATATCATCAAATAAGAATGAATACTAAAGACATTTTGAAAACAAAATTTAGAACTCATGATGGTCATTATGAATTTTTGGTCATGCCTTTTGGCCTTACCAATGCACCTTCTACATTTCAAGGTTTGATGAATTCCATTTTCAAGCCCTTCCTTAGAAAATTTGTGTTAGTATTTTTTGATGATATACTAATCTATAGCAAGTCTTGGAAGGATCATGTTCAACATGTTGACAGGGTGCTCAAAATATTGGAGGAGAAACAATTATATGCAAAAATCTCCAAATGTTTCTTTGGAGTACAAGAGGTGGAATATCAGGGTCATATTGTATCTCATGAAGGTGTTAAGGTAGACCCTAGAAAAGTTAAACCCATTAAGGAATGGAAAATCCCCACATCCATAAAGCATCTACGAGAATTTCTTGGGTTGACAGGGTATTATCACAAGTTTGTTAAGAATTATGGGAGAATAGCAACACCTCTAACAACATTATTGAATAAAGATGCATTTTCATGGACTCCAGAAGCAGCGAAGACCTTTGGATATCTTAAAGAGGCATTTTGCCAAGCACTGGTCTTAGCTACGTCGGACTTGATAAAAACATTTTTTGTGGAATGTTATGCCTCTGGAAATGGAATTGGTGTTGTTTTAATGCAAGAAGAAAGACCCATTTCTTTCGAAAGTCATCCAATCAAAAGAAAGTATTTACACAAAGTTATATATGAGAAGGAAATGTTGGCAATACTACATGCACATAAGAAATGGTGACCCTACCTAATGGGAAGACACTTCAAGGTAAAAACAAATCATGATAGTCTTAAATACATTTTAGAACAAAGATTATCTTAAGAAGAGTAGCAAAAATGGGTCTCAAAGATGTTGGGTTATGACTTTGAAATCATCTACAAAAAAGGTAAGAAAAATGTTGTGGCAGATGCACTCTCAAGAAAGGATGAGGACGTTGAAGCATTTCTTTGTGTCATTTCTATTATCCAACCATATTGGATAAACGAAGCAAGGGATGAATGGAAGAATGATGAAGAAATGTGGGCATTCATTCAAAAGTTACAACAAGATCCCAGTACATATGATACATTTAACTACAAAAGTGATTCATTATGATACAAAGATATCTTATACCTATGTCAGAATTCCCAACTCAACCAAGATATTCTTATGGAATTGCATGCCTCTCCCTTAGGAGGGCACTCAGGATTTTTAAAAACTTACCACAGGGTTAAGAAGGAATTTTTTGGGTCTGGCCTTAAATCTGATATTCAAAAGTTTGTGGTGGAATGTTTGGTTTGCCAACAAAATTAAGTTGAAACAATTAAGACCTCGAGTCTATTACAACCTTTATCCATTTCAAGTCAACGTTGAGAGGAGGTTTCAATGGATTTTATCACAGGTTTACCCAAGTTCGAAGGAAAGAGTGTCATAATGGTGGTAGTTGAAATACTTACCAAGTATACACACTTTTGTGCATTATCTCATCCATTTAAAGCCAGTACAATTTCTACTGCATTTATGGAAACAATTCAAAAGCTACATGGAAACCCAAATATTATTGTAAGTGACAGAGATCCAATTTTCATTGGAAATTTTTGGACAAAATTATTTTCTTGTCTTGGTACTCAGTTAGCTCATAGCTCATCCTATCATCCTCAGTTTGATGGGAAAACTGAGATAGTAAAAAAATGTTTGCAAGGATATCTTCGTTGCTTTGTACCTAATAAATAGACACAATGGGTCAAATGGTTTCCTCTAGCTGAATGGTGGTATAACACTTCCTTCCATTCTACAACAAAAATTACCCCATTTATGGCACTGTATGGATATCACCCACCGTCCATCACAGCACATTTAAGAGAAAATTCTAAGGTTCAAGAAGTGGAAGATCACATCGAGCATCAATAATAAGTTCTCCAACTCTTAAAGGATAACCTAACTTTGGCACATAATAGAATGAAACAAAAGGCAGATCAACATTGCAGCGAAAGTAGTTTTGATGCAGGTGACCCGATATGTTTATGGATACAACCATATAAAAAAATGTCCCTCAAGCAAGCTAAGAAGGATAATAAATTATCACCAAAGTATTATGGTCTGTACAAGGTGTTGCAAAATATTGGTACTATGGCATACAAATTAGAGCTTCCCGTAGCTTCCCGAGTGCACCCAATTTTCCATGTTTCATGCTTAAATAAGGTTATTGGTGACAAGGTCCTAGTTCAAACAATATTTCCAGAACTTGACAAGGAAGTAAAAATCATATTGGAACTTGAAGCAGTCACAGAAACAAGAACCCGAAAGCTACGAAATTGATCAATTTTGGAGTATCTTGTCAAGTGGAAGAACTTACCCGTTGAAGATTCCATATGGGAGGATGAGAATTTTATACAGAAGCATCAAGAACTACTCAAGCATTGAGTACAACACTTTTTTGAAGGAGAGGGGCATGTTAGGTCCCTATAATACTAGTGATGCCCACATTCTAGCCCTTATTGTTATTGTTGTGCCCATATTGTCCCCATATTGTTATTATTGTGCCACATAGAAGCCCACTATTGTTATTGTTGTGTCCTTATATTGGTATTGTTATGCCAGATTTGATTATATTGTGATCCCTTGGACTCCTATATATAGAAAGGAGGTTTTGTCATTTGTATCATCCAAGAAATGTTCATTTGTGTAATGTAAAGGAGGTTTCCCCCTTGAAGCGGCTGATTTCTAAGTCGTTGATCTATTTTTTCTATCTTTTGTGAGTTGGTTTCATAACACATCAACTCACTGAAAGGGAAAATCACGATGAAAAATTAGAGTGTGAAGTAGTGATTCTAAAAAAAGAACTTGAGAAGACAAAATCTATGAATCTTAGATTTTCTATAGGATCAAAAACCTTAGCTGAAATCATCAAGGATCAACATTATCCTCTTATAAAGACTGGTCTTGGATACACTCGAGAAACATCTCAACTAGAAAAAACTTCAGTCATCACCAAAAGCTATCTTGATGCAACAAAAACCAATCAACAATGCGTCAATCCTTAGAAAAAGCCTAAATGTACTCCCTAGGTAAATCATGCTCATTTTAATCCAAGGGTGAACATCAATAGAAGCACCAACCAAAAGGTGAACATTACCAAAATATATTATGATAAAAGAAAACTTCTTCTTTAATAAACAATGTTTTTCATGCCATAATTTTGGTCATAAGGCTGCTCAATGTGTTGCTTACAAAACTATCATGACTAGAGAAGAAAGAAAAAAGAAGAGCATGACCAGAATCAAGAAGAAATCTTATAATAACTTTTCTCCTCTTGAAGATGAAATTGAATCATTTTGCAATAACTTTGGTCATGAAGAATCTGAATGAAGGAGAAAATTTTGGCCAACATATCAAAAGGAGCAAACATCATCAAAATCGAAGGTATGGAAAAAGAAGGAACTACATTTAGAAAGATGTGGCATAGCTCTATTTGCAGAAGGACAAGAAAAGTAGTGGTACATTGATAGTGGATGCTCAAAACACATGACATGTGATAAAGATAAATTCATTTGATACAATGCTTTAGAAAAGGAAAATAATGTCTCTTTTGGAAATGATACACCAACAGTCATTAAGGGTAAAGGTTCTGTCTATCTAAAAGAAAAGGTTAAAATGGGAAATGTTATGTATGTTGATGGTTTAAAGCATAAATTACTTAGTGTTAGTCAAATGTGTGATCAAGGAAATGAAGTTGTGTTTCGATCAAAAGAATGTGTGGTTCATGAGATTGACACTAGAAAGACCATAATCAAAGGTACAAGAACTCCAAGCAATCTATATATACTAAAAGGAGGTCAAGAACAATGTTATCTAAGAAAAACATAAGAGAACTGGTTATGGCATAGAAGATTGGGGCATCTAATCTTTTCTCAAATAAGAAAATCATGTAGGCTCAAGGCTGTTCGTGATATTCCAGATATCATCATCGTAGAAAATACCATTTACAAACCATGTCAATTCGGTAAGCAAACAAAAGTTCAATTCAATGCCAAAGAAGGATCATCAAATAAGCCTCTTGAACTCATTCATACTAATTTGTGTAGACCGACAAGGAAAATGTCACCTCGTGGACAAGAATACTACATTTTATTCATTGATGATTTTTCTAGAATGTGCTAGATTGGTTTACTAAAACATAAAGATGAAGAATTTGAAAAGTTTAAAGTCTTCAAAGCTTTAGTTAAAAATGGATTAGATCTAAAAATAGAATGTCTTAGATTTGATCGGGGAGGAGAATTCATATCAGATGAATTTTTTGAATTTTGTGAACAATGTGGAATAAAGAGACAGTTCTTTGTTTCCAGAACTCCTCAACAAAATGGCGTGGTGGAAAGAATGAATAGAATAGTTCAACAAATGGCTCGAGATATGCTTGATGAGTCTAGAACTTCTGACACCTTCTGGGGTGAAGCTGCACATACTATAGTAAATATTCTCAACAAAGATCATGTACATGTAAATAGTGATCAAAATCCATATGAAATTTGGTATGGTAAGCCTCCTACTGTAAAACACTTTAGAGTTTTTGGAAGCAAATGTTTCATCAAAAAGACTGATGAAAAACTTGGTAAGTTTGAACCCAGAGCAGACAAAGGAATATTTCTTGGTTATTCATCTAGAAGTAAAGGATACAAATGTTATAATAAGAGACTTCGAAAAATTGTTGAATGCATTGATGTTGTAATCGATGAAGCATGCAGAAATCCGAAACATGTGACATTAACAAAAGAAGATGATAATAATGAAGACGATGAATGATTTCCTGTATCAAATTGAAATGATATATAGGAAGAAACCAATGAAGCATCAGAAGAAGATACATCTGATAGGGAAAAGGCTCCATCCAGGTATGTTCAAAAGAATCATCCAGAATCTCAAATTCTAGGAGAAAAAGAGTTTGGAGTACAAACAAGAAGAACTCTTGTAGGATATTCTAGTTATCTAGCCTTATTATCCTCCATAGAACCACAAAATGTAAATGAATCTAGCAAAGATGAATGTTGGGTTAAGGCCATGGATGAAGAACTTGACCAAATTGAAAAGAATGATACTTGGGAATTAGTTCCTAGACCTCATGATAAAAATGTTATAGGAACAAAATGGATATTCAAGAATAATTTGAATGAAAATCGAGAAGTAATTAGGAATAAATCAAGGCTTGTTTGTAAAGGTTATTGACAACAGAAGGTATAGAATTTGAAGAAACTTTTGCACTTCTAGCTAGACTTGAAGCCATAAGAATGTTTCTTGTTCTTTCAAGTTTTCGAAAATTCAATGCTTATCAAATGGATGTAGAATCTGAATTTCTTAATGGAGATTTAGAAGAAGAAGTATACGTTTAACAAATAGAAGGATTCATTCTGGGAAATCATGCAAAGCTTGTATGGAAACTCAAAAAGTCTTTATACGGACTGAAACAAGCTCTGAGGGCATGGTATTATCGTCTTGACAAATATCTTCAACAACAAGGCTTCACAAAAGGATCTGTTGACAATAACATATATACAAAAATTGAAAATGATAAACTGCTAATTATTGTTGTTTATGTTGATGATATCATCTTTGGCAGTAATGAAGAATCTATGAGTCAAAAATTTGCTTCTGTTATGCAGCAAGAATTTGAAATGTCTTTACTTGGAGAACTAACCTATTTTCTTGGTATACAAGTGTAATAAACAAAAGATGACATATTTATCTCACAAACTAAATATCTCAAGTAGAGTCTGAAGAAGTATGGAATGGAAGATTCCAAACCAGTATGTACTCTAATGGTAACATGATGTAGTCTCAATTCTAATGATGATTCTCCTACAGCGAATCAACCAGAATACAAATCTATGATTGGAAGTCTACTTTATCTAATAGGTACTAGCCCAGATATCATGCATGAGGTATGAATTGTTGGAAGATTCCAAGCCAATCCAAAGGAATCACATCTTCAGGTAGTAAATAGAATATTCAAATATCTCCAAGGAACTCAAGACTTTGGTCTATAGTATCCTAAAGATAAAGATCTCACCCTTCATGCATATACATATGCGGATTGGGTTGGAAATGTTGATGACCGGAAAAGCACTAGTGGAGGTGCATTTTATATGGAATCATGATTAGTATCTTGGTTCAACAAGAAACAAAGTTCTAATGCCTTATCTACAACAGTAGAAGAATATGTGGCTGATGCATATTGTTGCACACAAATACTCTAGATGATGCAAACATTACAAGATATTCAAATCACATGTTCTCCACCCATCTCCATCCTATGTGATAATACAAGTGCTATTAGTATTTCGAAAAATCCAGTCATGCACTCCAAGATCAATAACATACCCATTAAGTACCACTTTCTATGAGAACAAATGCTTGAACAAAATATTAAATTGGAATATGTTCCCTCCAAAGAACAAGTTGTTGATATATTTACTAAATCTCTTCCCAGAGAAGCATTTGAATATCTCAGACAAAAGCTAGGAGTTGTTTCTGCCTCATCCTGCTGTTAAAACCAGTTTATTCAGATTGAGAGGAATGTTTCCCATACACAGATTTCATGAAGCAGACTTGCGTATATACGCAAATTTCTGTGTCGACAGTAACGTATATGTTTTTCTGATAGAAAAATAGCGGGTCAGACTAAAAAAAAGAAAGTTTCTGACATGGCTGTTCAGTCTGATGTTGATCGATACAGTCTGCTGATATGCTTTTCTCCTTGATATTTATTTATGAATATGCCTTGATGAACGAATTTTTGACAATATACAAGTATCTCAGGTTGAAGGGGAGCCTTAACCTTCAAAATATTATGCATTGTTGGCATCATGGTTGTTGAATTTAGTTAGGGTCTCAGTTATTAATGTCATTTGCTGAAAAGGTCATGTAAAGATCTATGGTGTAATAATAATCTCTTACTGTCATAGTCTATTATGAATGAGTCCTTTTAGACACATAATGTAATTTGTACCCCCACTATGCATGGGAAGAATGATTTAATAATTGCAATCTTTAGTCATGTATGAACATTTGGTGTATCCACACTTGGTTGGGTGATTGATGTATGTATGATTCATTGGTGATAGGAAGGTCATACTCACATAGTTGAGTTATAGAGTCATGTTATTCTTTTGAAAAATATTTCTGCAGACTCTGCTTGTGCTTAGGGGGAGCATGGAAAGTATAGTGCATCTCAGCAGGTACTAAGGGGGTGGGGGGGGGGGGGGGGGGGTGGGAATATCATGGTCTGCCCTTTGCCCTTGATGTCAAAGGGGGAGAGTATCTTGGTGTTGTTTGATATATATATAAGGTTCTACCACAACAAAAAGAGGCTCAATGGAGGAGGCTAAGGTTGACGTTGCCTTTGCCAAATTAGTTATACATTTCATTGCGTGATTATAATTGTCACTATAGTTTTAAATAGTAGATGAAGCTCCTCTTTGTATACTCTTGACTTCAATAGATGGCAAAGAACTTTCTATTGGATTTTTTGACATATAATTATGTTTGGAATTTTCTTTGTATGCCATATACTGAGTCATTTCACTCCCCAGTGGTTCTTTATTAGTTCCTTCAACCTACAAATCATTTCCAATGCACAATTAGTTGGATATTCAGAAAAATAAAAATACATATCACAATGTATAATATTCAACAAAAAAAGTTTATACTTACAAATATGTGTTTTTTGGCTCGCAACCCGCCCAAGCCCAAAAAACATCGATCCTTCACATATTCTCTTGCTTTCTTCACTCTTATTCTCTTTGCCAAATACTCTTAAACACAAATATTTTCCTTCAAATCTTCCCATTGTTTGCGAGTCAAGCTACTCTCCCTATCTTTTCCATCCAAGATTATTTTTTTGCATTTATGCCTTAGTTATTCATCAAAATTCTCATTCCGTGCTTGTAATATTTAATGGAAATCCTTCCACCAATAGTCTCAAAAACATTTTCCATTTGTATGGACCACTTGATCAACATTTCTTGGATCTTTATCTGCAAAGTTGGATTTGGTAACATCCAAATGAGACCTTATTCTTGTGCCCAACGTTTTGGCCCACCTAGACACATTTGGTCCAGTAGGCTCACCATCTTTTACCTCAATCAAGTAAGTCTTCTTCCATTCTAATTTCCTTTATTTGGCTTCCCTTTCTGTGGACCTATATAGGCTTTGACTAATTCTTTGTCTTTTGACTAAAGTTGATACATCTTTAAAACCAAGACTAGGTGATGAAAACCACTCATACTTGTGGATAAAGAAGGTGCAGTAGTTCCTAGTACCTTGCTTGGAGGAGATTTAATTGGTGTGCTTTATGTGGTATAAGGATGAACTAGTTGGTCCTTGTCCACAATATGTGTGGCACTACGTAGCACACAAATCTCCTCAAATGTGCCTTCAAATATTTGCTTTAAATTTATATAAAGTTCTTGCAACTCTGCTTCTCCAAAATATGCCATTTTTTCACAAACACCTTGGACATGATCATTTGATATATCAAGAATTTGATCATTAGTACTGTTAGCTTCATCTCCATCTATTGAATTACCAAGGTGTTTGCTTCTACGAGTTGGCAATGATATGTCTTTGCTTGCTTTTTATTTCTTCTCATTTTCTATGGAATCCAAGTTTCCCCTATAAATAAAAAAACTTATCAATTTATAATTCAAAACATATATGGTCTACATCATCAAATATATTATATATAACTTTGATTAAATATGCATAGAAGTCAAAAATGACAAGGAACAACTACTTACTTATTCATCAAACCAAGAGATGACAAATATTCTTGATTTTTTGTGATGCATTCTTTACGAACACTCTCATATTGTATCAACTTTTCATCATTGTTGAGATCATTTTTACGTTTCAACCCCTTTTTCATAGTATTTATGTCCTACATTTCACATTTAAAGAAAAAATATTAGTGCATGGACAAACAATGGCTATAAAATATATTTATTCTACAATCATGTATTATGATCAATTAAAATGAATTAACCTTAAACTGATAATGAGAATGAATCGACATCATGGTAAATTCAAAAACTAACCAAAATGGGAGTTGTTCCTACTATATTATCAAAACCATTTCTTCAACACACTGTTACTATCATAGCATCAGTGGAGACTTTTTCCCCATGGAAAAAGTCGTAATTTTATTCATAAGACAAAATTACATTTTGTAGATGCTAAAGAGCATATGCAAATGATCTGTTCCAGTTTTCACAGAAACCAAAAGATAATAAAAAATGAAAAAATAAAATAGCTATTATTTTCTCCCTTTCTTTTTCTCCACCTTTCACCATCCTCCAGTGTTGGGGGTAGCAGTTACAATGGATAGCTGATTTTCTGTTATAGTTGTGGGAGAGTCCTTGTCCGACTCAGATCCTTCTGATCCATGAGTTCTCTTGTTGCCAGATATTTCCTTTCCTGTTGGCTGGGATACTTGTTTTTGCAAAGGGTTGTTGGGGACTTCCTCTTTCTTTGGTGTGTTGTTTTGGACTTGTTGTTCATTCTTATCTGCTTTGTATTCTGTAGTCTCTGCTATATCTTCTTCTTCTTCCAATGGCTCTATATGTTGCCATCCTTTAGGCTTCCTTTGTTGCTGCTTATTCCATTTGGGGATGTTTCTTGCCTGTGGACATGCACTGAGCAGGTGGCCTATTTGTAGACATCCACGGCATCAGAACGTTGTGTTTTCATAATCCAAGGGTTGTATCCACTGTGTGTTATTGAAGTTCAGTGTTATACTTTCTGGTAGTCCCTGGCTGAGATCTACTTCAACACAAATTCTGGCAAAGGTAAATATTCCCTTTGTGAGTCTATCATCATCCGTCTTTAGAAATTTTCCCAAGGTGTTCCCTATAGCGATTAATACCTTGTGGTGCCAGAAATGTAATGGGAGGTTGTGCAACCTAACCCATACTGGCATCTTTGATACCACCATTGTGTTGGCATCAAAATCTGGAAACCAAGGGGTGATGAAGAGCCCTACGCTGCCCCAGAACCATGGCCCCTTGTTGAGGATATGTTCCTTATCCTGTTCTGTATTGAATCTTACTATAAAGAAACCCTTGGGGCATAAGTAAATTTCGTAGTTTGGTGTCCATGTAGTATGTATCCATTGGTGCAGAACGTCAGATCTGGGCCAAAAACCATTAAATCTACAGATAACTGAGTGGGCATATAGATCTGAGTACAAAGCATTTACCTCAGGCATTGCAATGGTGAGAGCAGGATTCTCAATTTTTTGTTCTACAATGTAGGGCCTGGGAAGTTCAGGGGCTATTGTAGGATTGGTCTGCGCTTTCCCTTTACCCTTGACTGCGTCCTTGAAGGAGCCTGTGTTCTTTGAGCTAGTTCCAGAACATCCGCCTCACAGACAGAGATTGATGATGATGGTCGAGTCTGTAGTTATGTTGTAATCCTGGAGGGTGTAGTTGTCCTGTAAACTGTGTCCCATGTAGATCAGATTTTTCCCATGAACTGGTATGCCAAGGAGGCTCTGTATTTTAAATCTCAGATCCTGGATCCTACAGCCCTTCCAGAGCCTTAGGCAATAATGCCTACCTTCTGGTGTTTTGATGAAGAACTGTGTGAAATACGTCATTGTAGGGCATGTATCCATCTGAGAATGACCTCGATTTGTTGCCCAGGGCATCTTGTTCCAAACCACTAGATCTCCGCCATTTAGGTTGCCTTTTAGGCCTTTTTCTGTGTTTTGGGCCTGTGAGTCAGGGCAAAGAGTTGTCTTGGCACTTGTATGCCTCCGGATCTGAACTTTATGTGGATTGTTCGGTCCTCTGAGTACCTGATCTATTAGGTCGTTAACAGATCTGAGGATCTTATCACCTTCCGTGGGTAGATAGGTTGTCCCAGATCCGTACAATGCCCATATAAAAACAGCATAACCAGTCTTAGGTTTATTAAAGTAAATGAGAAGCATGCTGTTCCTTACCTCTGGATCTATGGTGTATAGGCTGCCAGATCCAGCACTATAAATGCCAAAAATCCCTTGACCATGAGCCTGAGCAGACACAGAAACGGTGGCTTCAGAAACCCTCTCTGTCACTTTGGTGTACGCTCCATTTCTGTTTCCGTCACTACAGCCTGTTGTCACCCCACGATGCATTATTTCACATGCTTCTTTCCCTTTGGGGTTCGTTGTGCTCATGAATGTGTATGGGTCCGGAGATTGCCAGAGGATTCAGGCTCTATGGTTCTCTGTAAAGGGCGTGAAACCCCTGCGACCATTGGAGCTACTTGGCTCCCAACCCTTACAGCCTAAGAGCAGGCCGGTTGATGCATAGGTATCCATCATTGCTGCCATGTTGACGCAGATGTAGAGCCCATCAGTGGAGACTTATTACAATGAATTGAGGTAATTATAGCACCTCATATCTATGGTGAACCCTCTTAAACTATGGCAGTTAGTATTTCCACTTAAATAACCTTGGATTTGAATATTTATAAATTAAATTTTAATACCAACTTGGATTGTAATCCCTCATAAACAACTCTTAATCTATGGCAGTTGAAATAGAAAGAAAAATGAGACATGAACAAGAGCATATTCTGTTGATTCGTATTCTAGTTATTTCCTTTAAACTATGTTGCTAATATGTTGGTAGAAGGGACACTTCAATCAGTATGAGCAACCTATCTAGAAGTAATGGATTTTCAATGAAAATATAGGAAAATGTTAAAATCATGCATAGTTTTTATTTTTTTAAATGGAAATTTTTTTGTAACATTTGCTTAAATTTATCACATAATAGAAACATAACATATTGCAATTGGGAATGCATATTGGTTGTCCCAACCATTTTAACATTATTAAATCTGTTATATGTGTACTAGTGCCAATACCATACAACTTAGGTGAAGAGATCCCGAACCATATTAAGACTTTGAGCCCTTAGTAAACAGAGACTTACATTGAGCTTTAAGGTTTGCAAGCTGAAAATAAAATATCCCTCACTAAATAGATACACATTCCCCAATTTAACAAAAAAAAAATTAACATTAGAAGATTCTTGTTTTACAAGTTGACTTTTATAATCCAACCCTTAAAATAAAAAATTACAAGTTTTTCCTAAGGAAAAAAAACAGCAATAAAAGTTAGAATAAATATTAAAGTTAGTGTAACTTTATGTAAGCAATTTCATAACTTTCATATATCGTTCTATGGGATACATGCATCTTGTTCTTATTGTGCCACAATGCTCTAGTTCATGTTCTAGATGTATAAGCATATGCATAGAAATAATGAATATTGCTAGTGGAAATTCTCGTTCCAATAAGCAGAGGACTTCAACAACCTCTCCCCTCAAATTATCAAAGTTTGAAGGATCTAACACATGCAAACTCATTCTTTTTAATATTAGGCCCAACCTTATAATTTCCAATCTTGGTCCCTTTTCCAAACTTGATATGACTGCAATAGGTAAAATATCCTCAATTATGACATGATAGTCATGGGTCTTGAAGCTTCTTAAGCTATTATTTTCGGTTTGGCTTCTAATATTACCACTTACATATCTAATAGGAAATCGAGTCTGAGACATCAACTTTAAGAATTGTGCACGTTGATCCTTTGTCCACACATAAGGAGCAATAGGTTTTATGTATTTTCCATTACTATATCTTCCAACCAAAAGATTTCAACCAATATTTAGTTCTTGAAGGTCTAGGCATGATGACATTGTATCATATGCACCAAAAATAGTTTCTATAATAGAAAAAGCTATGTTTTTCTCAGTATGCATAAAGTCAACAGTGTGCCTAATGCTTATATGCTTAAAGTATGGCAATTTATAGAATATGCACACTCTTTTTACGCCGAATATGCACACTCTTTTTACGCCACTATCATTAAGTGGATCATTTTTACTATCACAAATGCCACCATTTTCAATAAAATGCAATTTTTTCTTCATTCTCAATAATGTAATCACTTATTATTGCCATTGAAACATGATTTTTTTCAGCAATATGGATGCTCCATTTTGAGGTAAGCATGATGTCCATAATAAATACACTTGTGCAAACTACTTGAGTGCCTTACAAAACCCTTAAAGATGCAAGTTGTACATCCATGGTATCCATGAACATTAAGACCAGTCAAAGTGCCATATGTAGGAAGATCGTGGATTGTAAACAATAAAGATACTCTTAAAGTGAATTGAATTGAATTTCCATCCCTTAAAATTTGAATTGCTTCAATTCCTTTCCACAATTCCACTAGCTCGTCAAATAATGGCTCTAAATAAACGTTAATTGTATCTGAAGTCACACGTTTTTTCCCTAGTATAATCAATGACAACATCAAGAAAAATGGCTTGGTTTCTAACCATGGAGGAAAGTTATAGCTTATTAAAAACACTGGCCAAGTTAACCATTTAGTGCTTTGATATGAGAAAGGGTTCACCCCATCTAGAGCTAAACCCAACCTTATATTGTGAGGATCTTGGGAAAAATTAGGTGATTTGTTTTCAAATTCCTTCCAAATCTTAGAATCAGCCACAATTGTTGTTTTCCATCGGTACTCTTATTTTGGTCATGGCATTGCATTAGATCAACAGTGTATCGACATTTGTACATTCTAAGAAACTGCAGGATTAGTGGAAAGTGACAAAGAACCCTTCTCAGAGCTAAATTTGATTTCAACCTTGGTCTATACCTCCCTTCTTTACATTTTGGATATTCAGCCTCACTTGCAGGATTTTTGTGAAATAATACACATCCATTCACACATGTGGATGTTTTCATACCCGAAGCCTAGCTTAGTGATTTTCACTTTACATGCTCTTCGTTTTGTTGGAAATGTGGAGTCAAGTGGTAACAACTGTTGTAAAAATGCAAGTAACTCATCAACACTCTCATTTTTCCAACCATGCACCACTTGCAAGTTAAGAATTAAAAGGATTGTTGTTAAATGACTTAAATTGCAAGTACCATACACAGGTTTTAAAGCATCCTCCATCAACTTTTGTCATTCATCCTTGAAACCCTCATTCAACATTCTATCAACTTCAATCCTTTCATAAAAAGTTCCTACCTTTTCATTTGTGTTTGTTGCCTCTTCATCTATGTCAAGTGCCTCTACATCTCTCATTCTATGCAATTTTATCCTATCTGGATAACAATTTTGAGGGAAAGGGCTTATACTGCTATGCCCATATTTTAGCATATGTTGAAAAATCACACTTCTTTTCTCATCTTCCCACCATGACAATAATTACATGGATATGCATATTTAAGCAAGCTCTTCTCATCAACTATTCTCTCATCATGTGCATGGTGTTCATCTTTTTTCAAAATTGGGCGTTGAATCATCTTCAATTTTCTACATTCAAAGATGAAACAAATATGTTAACTCTTTACTTTCAACTCTTTTCAGAATTTTGTTTGTAAAAGAGAAGTTTGAGCTCACATTTGAGCACAAATATCAATTGTGAAAACTTTTTAGAAACAACATATAGGAAGAGAAGACTACACATTTTTTACCAGTGTGAACACACCCATACACAACAATAACATATTCAAACAACAAAAGAAAGTCATATTTGAGAGAAAGCCTGTGGATCAACACTTGTTTGAGGTTTTTTTTTTGTTGTTTTTGTTTTTGTTTTTTTGTATTTACACCTTTCAATGCAGATCTATCATCATGACAACAAAAATTTTTGGTTAATATATTAGCATTCTTAAGGGCACATCCCTTGCTACCATTTTTAAACCCTCATTATAAAACCAATGAGGAGAAGAACACACGAATGGGAGTTGCCTTAGTAGAAAATAGGATGCATCACTCAACTACAGTGGAGGCACTGATGTAGTGGAAGTTACCAACTATGCACTCTCTCCTTTAAAGCCTATTTCTGACATGTTCCAAATGTTCATTCCTAGAAAATTAGGGCACTCCACTTGAGGGAGTCACTTACCTATTCATGGTAGCATGACGAGTTACAAATTATCACCTTTTTGGCACTTAAAGGTAATACATTATGTTTTTGGCCACTTGCATGGAGGTCACATTAATGAAGGATTTACACCACATTCTCTCATTATTTCTAGCATGCAAGAGGGTACATCATTTGGAGATTTACATTATTTTTCTAAGCTTGAAGAATTTTACCCTAGTAGAAAATATGCATTTGGTGTTATATTTTCTATTCCTATCTTCATCGATAATTATGAGACTGATCTTTGATACTCATTCAAGACCTTCAAAACTTGTAATAATATTACCTAGGATAAAATGGCTCTTAATAAACTCTAGTTGATCAAGTAAAATGGTTCAGGCTGCCATATTTTTGATTATAAGACATTAAAAAGTGTGACAAACTGACAATTGCTCACTATGTTTATCTTGTTGTCTATCTTCAAATTTGTGTAGTTTATCTTGTTGTTGAAGTCACACACCTTGTATGTGTCTCAAATAATTGATTTGTCTACAATAGACTAAAAATTGTCCCACATTTTCTTCAATGGACATGTGAATATTCGACAGGAAACTTTTCCTCCAATTACCATTATGGAAGAATCATATAGGAACAAACCTTCCTCTCAAAGAAGCAATACGGTTTTGTGGATACAAGATAGGTGAGATTGGAAAGCATCCAATATTATCAAATCCATTCGTTTCAGAAAATAACTTGATGACCAAGAAGCCACAAAAAAATAATGTTGATGCTAGTTGGCCCCCAACAGTTTGGACTAGAGTTGTAACATCTAGAGATGAGTCATAAACACATTTAGCAAATTCAGGTATAGTTCAAGAGAGTGTAAGACTAGAAAGATCTTTCTTGTTATAGATAACACTCATGTATCTCATCCAAACAACTTGAAGTGGATTGATGAACAATGTGTAACAAGATAGATTTGATGTTTCACTTGTTTTAGTCATTTTTGTCTACTAATAATTTTTCTCAAGTTAATGAGCTGGCTAGAAAAGGGGCCTTATATTATTCCAACATAAGAGAAAATCTTGTTTCAAATACAAATATGGGACACTTTTTGAACTCTTTCCACACACCTCTTTCTTCAGAGGAACTCATAGAGAAACCCTCTAAATTTCTTGAAGACAAAACACATTGCACTCTCATAGCTTTGTAGATGAAAACATAATTAAGCTTCAAGTTAATTCAAATCTATCTTATCTTGTCAATTTTGAGGAGCGTATTGTCTATGACTCTGACGGTTCTAATGAAGAGCAAGGTACAATTCCCCATGCACATTTGTCCACAAGCCATTGTAGCAAAAATCATGAAAGTATGAGCATCTTAAGACAGAAACTACTCAAGGCATAGATAGTCATATGTGAAGAAGATGTTGAACAATTGGAAGAAGATTGTTCTTTAGTAGCCCTACAAACACAAGATTTTTTGAACCTACTTAAAATTGATAAAGGGAGTGTTGGGAATGCTCAAATTTTAGACCTACAACAACAATCACCATTCAATAATAAGGAAATACACAAATTATTGAGTTGGAAATTAAACCTCATAAGCCTTATTTTGTGCATTTTGAAGGTGATCATATTTATGATTCAAATGAAGAGAAGGCTACAAGCACATACCTTAGACAACCATAAGAAGAAAAACTATGCCTAGAAAATAAAGGTAAGAAGCTTTCTAAAATTTGACCATATACATTTCCTTTCATAGAGAAATCAATATTCTTTCAAAAATCCCAAAGCTGAAGAATCAAGAAATAGTGATGGATGCCTTGTAGAAGAAGATATTTTCAGCTGGCACAAGGAATTCTATATTAAAAATTTTCATGATAGATTTCACCAAGTTGTTACAACAGTCCAAGAATATGTTGAAGCTTCTACATAATCACTGATCGAACAGGAAAATTACCTAGTACCTATTTTTTTGAGGTTACAAAAAATCACCCGATTTTGAAAATTGATGATTAGTGATTTTCATGTTGAGTTTAAAAAGTGTTGATGTAGCATAAACACATTTTTTAAAGAGTTTATTTTTGACACTTTAAATTTTTTTATGTATCGAGTATGGACATTTTTTTTAAATGTTAGTGATTTTCATCTTGATGTTGAAAAGTGTTGATGCAACATCAACCCTTTTTGTTATAGGGTTTATCTTTTACACTTTAAATTTTCTATTATATTATCTGTGGATATATTTTTTAAATGTTTGTGATTTTTTTTTTTTTTTGGTAGGTAAGCACCCACGGGGGATTTGAACCAGTGACCTATCGCAAGGAGTGCCTTAACAGTACACCCATTCACCGTCAATCCAAAGCCCCGTGGGCTAAATCTTTGTGATTTTCATGTTGGTTAAAAAAAAGAAAAAAAAAACATAACAAAAAAATACTCAAATAATAAAAATATTCATAAAAAAAACAAAAAAAAACACTCAATAAAAAAATAAATAAATAAATAAATGAAATCAATAAATAATATATATATATATATATATATATATATATATATATATATATATATATATATATATATATATATATATATATATATATATATATATATATATATCAAGAAAACATATAATTTAAAGGAAAAAAATTGAAAATTAGCCAAAAATAAAAAACACATCTATAACGATTTTTTTTTAGCTAAACAAAAATAAAGTACAACCACATAATAATAATAATAATAATAATAATTATAATTATTATTATTATTAAAAATATTAAATATTTCAATAAAAATACAAAATACAAAAAATTAAAAGATGCTAAATTAAAAAACTGGAATATTTATCTATCTATCTATATATATATATATATATATATATATATATATATATATATATATATATATATATTTTCCACTGGAAAAATCGTAATCTTTCATTATGATTGAAAAATTACATGTTGTAGATGCCTTCCGGCATATGCTGTAAACAGATTTCAAAAATGGTGCTCAGAGAATATGCAAAGATCCTTCATCACCACGCAGGGTGTATGGATTCAAGAAATAACATGTGACACAGAAAAAGAATTATGTATAGGTGGGGAAAAGTCAGACTTTTCACCCTTTTTTCTTCTCAACTTTTTTCCAAACCCCCTGTGGTTCTGTTGGAGTTATAATTGCTAGTGTTGTTTCAGCCATAGGTTGTGGATTATCCTTATCAGAATCTGACGATTCTGATATGTGTTGACATTTATTTCTGCCCATATCCATAGTATCTGTTGAAATTACCCGTGCTGTGTCTATATGTTCCTATGGATTTATGTCTTTCTCTGTTGGTTCTTTATTCATCTGATTAGTCTGGTTGAGGTTATCAAACTCCATCTCTTCTTCCTCCTCGTCATCTGAAGCAGGTGGGGGAAATTGCCATCCCTTTGCTTGCTTTTCTGCTTTCTTCTTTCTGCGATTATCTTTTTTGGCTGCTGGACACTTGCTTTGAAGATGTCCTGTTTGTCGGCATATTCGACATCTGAAGGCAGTGTTTTCATAGTCTAGAATCTGTGTCCAGCTCCTCTGTTTATGCTTCAGCTGAATTTGATCTGGCAAGCCTTCGCTGAGATCAACTTCCACACATATTCGTGCAAAAGTATAAATTCGTTCTTCCACTCGCTAGGTGTCCATTTTGATGTAGCGTCCAATAGTATTTCCAATTCCAGCTAGTACTTGATCATTCCAGAGATGTATTGGGAGATTGTGTAATCTCACCCAAACTAGCATCTTGGAAACGACCATTGTGTTTGCATCAAATTCTGGGAACCAAGGTGTGATGAAGAGTCCTGTGGATCCCCAGAACCAAGGTCCTTCCTGCATTACTATGTCTCTGTCGATTGTTGATAAGAATTTTACTATGAAAAATCCTTTGGAACAGAGATGTATTTCGCATTGCATGGTCCAGTTCGTGAAGATCCAGTGGAATAGATCCATCGGTTTGGGCCAAAAGCTATTAAATCTACATATTATTGCTTGTCTTTCATATGTATTGCAGTGCTCATCTATTTCTGGTGTATCTATGTTGTATTCTGGAGTATGATTCAACTGTTCCACAATGTAGGGCCTGGCCTCCATACCTGATTGATTTGGTGCTGCTTTTTCTGTGTTTTTCCCTTGTAGGATGTTTTTGAAAGATATGCTACCTAGTTTTTTCCCTGAACCAATACCACTTCCTTAAGCCCTGTAAGGATTTCTGTCCTTGACGGATGCGCCCCCTCTTATTCTCAGATTGAGAATGATTGTTGACAGATGTACAATTTGGTATTCCCAGAGGTATTTTGTATCTTGAAGTGCTCTGCCCCCATGTATCAAATTTTGTGATCTGATGGGGTATCCCAACTATTGCATTATAATTTCTTGCATTTGCGTAACATTATCAGTTCCTTTTACCCAGATTATTCTCGATTTTCCTTCTGGGAGCTTTAAAAATACTTGGTATCTTCTTACCGGGGTTCCAAATCTTGTATTCAACGGATCTATAGCAGAGGTTTTGTTCCACATCTTTTGTTTACCCCTAATCAGTGGTTGGGCTTCCGGATCTGACCAGAGATGGGGTCGATCTACCATGCGGTGGTCTAGATCGGAGAGCCCAAGGCTCGATCTGTGCATAGGCAGGATAAATGTTGCCCAAGAGAGTCGATCTGCCACAGGATTGTCCAGATCTAACTGCCCGGGACTCGATCTGTACATGGTGCCACAGAGCGATGGGTATGGTGCCCAATCGGGGCTGAATAGCTGCTGAATATCTAGATCGGTGTCATAATAATATAGATCATCAATCTGATATGCAAAGAACTGGAAATTTCCTTCATACCTTTGACAAGATCTGCGATTTACCATCCTGGGGGCTTCATTATTGCTTGAGACAGTTCCTCCATCAATCATGTTTTCGCCGGCAGCTATGGCTTTGGGGCGGACTGTCCTATGGCTGATCCATTTCATAAACTCTTCCCTCTCGCCTGTACCGATCAAGGGTTTACCGATTGTCTTCGCCTCCTGAGGAAGACCCTTATTCACCAGATCTGGGCAAGATCGCGCCTCCGATTTCCTTATACTCCCTGACTGCTGTAGATAATAAATAATCCTTACTCTCTGTGCTCCGAGTATGGCCCAAGCAGCACCAGAGGGTTTGCCGACGCGAGAGGAAGCCATAGTTATCGCAGAGCCTTGGTCTCGTCTCTTCATCCTTGATATTCTTGTGCTATTTGAATGTTTGATCCTATATATATATATATATATATATATATATATATATATATATATATATATATATATAGATATATATATATAGATTATAAAAATTATAAAATGAAAAAAAAATTACAAAAAAAAATCCCCGCCAAAGGGCTGACAGGGGTTGGTCACTAGCATGGGCAGGGAGGTCGCTGCATGCAACCTGCCTCCCTACCAGCACCTAGGGGTGGCGGGGATTCTTTTTATTTTTTATTTTTTTATTTTTTAACTATTTTTTGATTTTTTTTAATGGTTTTGTTTTGATTTTTTTTTGGAAATTGTTGTTGTTGTTTTTTTTTTTTTAATTATTATTATTATTATTTGGTTTTAACAATTTTTTTCTTTTTTATATTTTTTTTTAATGTACTTTTTAATTTTATTTATTTATTTATTTTAAAAACATTTGTTTTTTGATTAAGTTTATTTATTTATTTGTTTTTTAAATTATGTCTATTTTTGTTTTTTTTTCTCTGATATTATTAGTATTATTATTGTTTTATATATTATAAGTTTTTTTTTTAATACTTTTATAGTTTCTTTTGTCTATATATATATAATGTTTTATTTCTTGTTATTATTATTTTTTTTAAATTATTATTTTTTTTCCTATATTTGAATTTGTTTGTCTTTTGTATTTTTTTACTGTTTTTAATTTTTTATAATATTTGAATTTTTGTTTTCTTTTGTATTATTTTGTGTTTTTTTATTGTTTTTTTCAACATTTGAGTTTTTGTTTTCTTTTGTATTATTTTTTGTGTTTTTTTGTTTTTTTTTTTTGTTTTTTAAATATTTAAATTTGTTTTATTTTGTATTATTTTTTGTGTTTTTTTTATTGTTTTTCTTTTTTATCAATATTTAAATTTTTGATTTCTTTTGTATTAATTTTTGTGTTTTTTTTTTTTATTGTTTTTATTTTTTTCAATATTTGAATATTTTTTTGTTGTATTTTTCATTTTTAATTCTTTATACCTTTAATTTGTTTTTTTTCTTCTTATTCTGTAGGGTTTGTGTCGATGCTCGTCTAGCAACTCGATACCATTATGTGCAATTTGATAGTTGATTTTAAAATTTTCATTATAATGAATCAAGTCTGCCCCCATAATGTATCAATTTCATGGTTGGTCTTTAAGTTTTCATTACAACGAGTCAAGTTCACCTACACCGCGTGTCAAGGTTGGTTTGTTTGTTTGTTTTTTTGTTTGTTTGTTCGTTTGTTTTTTTGTTTTTGTTTTGTTTTGTTTTGTTTTTTTTTTTTTTTATGTCTATATTTGTTTTTTTCTCTGATATTATTATTATTATTATTTATATATTATATGTTATTTTATTTATTTTTGTATATTTTTATAGTTTTTGTTTACTTTATATATATATTTCTTGTTATTATTTTTTTAAATTTTTGTGTTTTTTTATTGTTTTTATTTTTTTCTATATTTGAATTTTTTTGTCATTTGTATTATTTTTTGTGTTTTGTTTATTGTTTTTAATTTTTTTCAATATTTGAATTTTTGTTTTCTTTTGTATTATGTTTTTGTTTTTTTTTTTTTTTTAATATTTGAATTTTTGTTTTCTTTTGTATTATTATTTTGTGTTTTTTTTATTTTTTTTTCAATATTTAAATTTGTTTTCTTTTTGTATCATTTTTTCTGTTTTTTTTATTGTTTTTCTTTTTCTATCAATATTTAAATTTTTGTTTTCTTTTGTATTAATTTTTGTGTGTTTTTTGTTTGTTTGTTTTTTTTTTTTAATATTTAAATTTTATTTTATTTTTGTGTATTTTTAATTTTTTTCTTCTTCTAGAGGGTCCGTGTCGATGCTCGTCTAGCAACCTGATTCTATTATGTGCAATTTGATAGTTGATTTTAAAATTTTCGTTATATTAAATCGAGTCTGCCCCCACAATGTATCAATTTCATGGTTGGTCTTTAAGTTTTCATTACAACAGGTCGAGTTCACCTACATCGTGTGTCAATTTGATGGTTGATTTTTAATCTTTTGTTGTAATGTATCAAGTTGTCTTAGGTTAATATTTTAAAATTGCTATATATTTAGCATTTAAAGAATAAATTACTCTTGGTATAATAACTCGTTCATTCAGGTGTTCATTTTTAAAGTTTTTTGTCATACAAATTTTCTGTAATGTCATGCTTGAAATATTTTGGAAACTTGAAATTTTTTGTATTCATAGTCTTTGGTTTTAATTGCATGGTTGAAATATTTTCAATATTTTAACGTTTTCTAAGTCATGATATTTTATCTTTAATGATATGGTTGAAAACAATTGCAATTTCATGGTTTTTTTGGAGTCAAGATATTTTATTTTTAAAAACATGGATAGAAATTGTTTGAATTTGTTGACACCTAATCCTCAACGGATGGGTGAACCGGAACGTGAACAGTCATCAAGAAGATGAACTGTTCCGTCTCCTTTTTGTATATAAACAATAGTTCTTTAATGAAATAATATCTCAGTTTTTTCTTTCGTTCATTCTGGAGTTACCCTGGCCTGACATGGTATCAGAGCACAGGTCCCAGAATCCTTGTAACTCCTCTGGCCATAATGCCTCTGCTTGAACGTTTGCCATAATGCCTCTGTCCTGCGCTGCTCTGCCTCTGTCTGATATTCCTCTGACAGATATCTCTGCGCTCTCTGACTAACATGAACGCCTGAGACTGCGCACTGCCCGGTTTGAATGCCTGCGTTATTTGTTATGCTGGTTACCGTTGATACTGTCAATCTCATGACTACAGCCATGCTCAGATAGCCGTAACCCTTTTCCAGAGCTCCAGTGAACGAGCACCGACGAGACAGCGCATTTCCTTCTGCGAGGAGCCGGAACCTATCCCTCGACGCCTTACAGCTGGTAATGGAGGTATTTTCCTTCTCTTCACGCGTCTTATCGTTGGTATCGTGCTTCCGCTCTTGAGCGAGTAGCTCGAGGCATAAATATTTTCACGTGACCCTTAGACGCTAAAGTTTTCTATCCGAATCTCACCATAAGTTCAAACGTATGAGGTTTTCTGTCCATTTCATCCCTGCGCAACATCTAATGAAAGTTTGGAAGTTTCCTCGAGGGTTTCGGCCAACGTTTTAACCCACGACATCGAGTTCTTTATTGTTTGTCTTTTTAGTTCAGCCTTTTGAAACTTAACAGGTTTCAAATGGTGATTATCGGAAAGAGCCATGGCGGAGCTAAAGCTATCGGAGACCAGGGATTTAACGCGCATAGAGCGAATAGGCGCCCACTCACACATCAGAGGCTTAGGCTTGGATGTACAATAGCCTTCCTCAAAATTTGATCATGTGGTGATTAGGTGTTGCGAGGATCTCTTTCAGATTTTGGTCCTGTGGTGATTCGGTTCTGTGGAGAAGTCCTTTCGGACTTGTAGAAAAACAAGTGCGTTTACAGTAATAGATTCTGCTGCCTTGAATGGTATATGATGGTCCATGTTGTTGTGCGTTGAATTTATATACGTTACAACTGAGATTGTATGTGCGTTGATTGCATGCTGGTGTATTTACAATACATTGAAATTTTTTATGATCACTTTATATGCGGTGTTCCTTTTATCTGAGATAGCGGTGCTGAGTTAACGCTGTTGCTGTGGCGGTGCTTTATATGTGCACTAACGCTGTATATATGTGTGCACTGTGGTTACATTAACCAGCGTTTGAGTTTTGAATGCGTAGTCTATACATATGTAATATGGTGAGGATCTTTGGAGGGCTTTGAAGAAACAGTAAAGTATTTGCCCTTTTTTGAGTACAATTTCACTGTACATCAGTAGAAGTTTTTTTTATCAGCAGAAATTTCTTATCAGCAGAAGTTTTTTAGCAAAAGTATTTTTTTACAGAATGCATTCAATCATTTCTATGGTAGGAATAGTTCTCACTGGTAAGGAGAACTATTCTGAATGGTCTCGGATGGTAAAACACACCCTCATCTACAATGAGTTGTGGAAAGGAGTGTGTGTCAGAGAAGAAGACAAAGACCCTGTGCAGCCTACATCAGATAAAGAACTTGTCATTTGGGAAAACAAGAACAGCAAAGCCTATGCATTGATCGCAGCATTTGTAAATGAAGAAGTAAGTCGTCATATTTCATCCTATTCCACTGCCTTTGAAGCTTTACAAAAGCTGAAAGAACTCTATGATTCACATTCTGCACTTGAAGTTGTTCAACTCATGATTAAACTCTTCACTCTTGAACTGAAAAATAATGATCCCCTTGCTCTTGCATCTGAAATAAAGTCTATAATGCATGATATTAAATCCACTAAGGTTGAGCTGGATATCTCTCTTATTGCCTTTCTCAAAGCACTCTATCCTACCTACTCCAATTATCTTGAGTCCTTACAAGCAAATGGAAATCTTAAAGACATAACCTTTGAGTCTCTTGTGAAAAAGTTTGCTGAAAGAGAGAAAGCCTTTGGAAAGAAAACAGTCCCTGAATCTTCTGAAGAGACTGTTTGCCTTGCTCATAAAGAAAAGCATCCTGCTTAAGATTCTACAAGAGGAAGAGGTGGACGAAGAGGAAGAGGAAGATACTTCAGAGGCAGGGGGGCAGACATTCTCAAGCAGAAAAGGCAGATCTGCATTGCATTCGCTGCAAACGAAATGGATCACATGATGCTTCTACATGCAAGCTACCATGGGACAAAATTGAGCAGAGAAGAAATCAGCAGAAAGGTAAAACTGATGACACAGACAAAGGTAAAGCACCTGAATCCGCTCACTATATTGAGGCACAATGTAACATTGGAGTAAATGAAGATTTGTTTAATGCTTCACTTGCTTCTTCGAAAAATGACTCGTTGCTTGATTCAGGAGCAACCTGTCATATGACTCATAGGAAAGTTTTTTTTGAAGATTTCACTGACAATGTTGATGGAGCAGTATACTTTGCAGATCAGTCAAAAATCAAGCCATCAGGGCTTGGCACAATCAGGCTTAAACTGCCTGGTCTTCCAGACTTTCTTCTGGACCATGTTCTATATCTCCCACGGCTCAAGAGAAACTTGCTGTCCCTAGTCCACATCCGCCAGCAAGGTCACTCCATTCATATGTTTGATGGCAAGCTTGAGGTAAGAAAGGCATTTGACCAGTCACTTGTCATGAGGGGTATAGAAGAAGAAAGACTTCTTAAACTGCAAGGAACTTCTGCTCATGCACAACATTTCTCATATATTTCTCATCATGAAGAAGGTACACTTTCGTCAAGTTTATTATGGCATGCTAGATTTGGACATTTAAACTATGACAGTCTCCGCTTATTAAAGAAAAATGGTGTTGCTGGTTTGCCTACAATTCCTAGAAAACATAAGCAATGTGATGCTTGCATTCTAGGAAAGCATAGCAAACAGTCTTTTCATGATTCACATTCAAGAGCACATAGGAAGCTTGAACTCATTCATTCAGATTTATGTGGTCCAATGCCTGTTCCTTCTACAAATGGAAATAAATATATCATGACATTTATTGATGATTACACCAGAATGTGTTGGGTTTATTTACTGAAGAACAAATCTGATGCTTTTCAAACATTCAAGAATTTTCATAAATGGATTGAAAATGATGCACAATCTCATATTGGGTCTATTCGCACTGATAATGGAAAAGAATATACATCAAATGAATTTGAACACTATCTTCGCCAACATGGGATTAAACATCAAACAACTGTGCCTTATAATCCTCAACAAAATTGTGTAGCTAAAAGATTGAACAGAACAATTTTGAATATGGTCCGATCCATGCTTTTCTTCAAAAATGTAAAGATAATGTTTTGGGCTGATGCTGTTCTATGTGTTGCATATATAAAGAATAGATGTCCATCTAGTGCTATAAGAAACAAGACTCCTTATGAATTATGGTATGGACATGTTCCTTCGGTAAAACATCTCAGGATCTTTGGTTCCACCTATTATGCTTTAACACCAAAGGTACATAGAAACAAACTTGGTGCTAGAAGTCGTAAGTGTATCTTCCTGGGGTATTCAAACACATCTAAAGCATACTGCCTCTATGATGAAGTAAATAAAAAGTTTGTTTTATCTAGAGATGTCATTTTTCTCGAATCATCCAAATCTAACAATGTTGTTGAGCAGCAACTTGATCGCTTGGATAGATTCGCAAAAGCAAAATCATTTCAAGAATTTGATAATCAGATTCCACATCTTGAAGGGGGGATTCCTATACTAGAACAACATGTGGAATCTTCTTCTGAAGAACAATCTCCCCTGCATGAAACTCCAACAACGGATGATGCTTTAAGTGATGTAATTGATAGAATTGGGAGACTCAATCTTGATTCAGTCCCAACTCAATCAACAGAGCAGCCTGGACCATCTCAGAAAGGTCCACCAAAGTGGGTGACAAAGACACTTGAAAGTGTTCATCCTGATGAAATTGGAAAAACAGGAACCAGAAATACAAACCAACAAGATTGAGGTGATGTAGATGACTCTAATTCACCTGTTGATATGGATGTTACTTATGATTGTGAATTGAACTTGTCTATAGATTTTGAACCAACTTCCTTCAAAGAAGCTGCTTCTCATGATGAATGGAAAGAAGCGATGCAGAAGGAGTATGATGCCCTCATAAAGAATGGCACTTGGAAGCTGGTTGATCCTCCATTTGGAACCAAACCAATTGGCTACAAGTGGGTCTACAAGAACAAGTACAAAGTTGATGGCTCACTTGACAAGCACAAAGCTAGGCTTGTGGCAAAAGGTTTTGCACAGAAGGAAGGGGTCGATTATGAGGAAACTTTTGCCCCCACAGCAAAATGGGCCACCATCCGGACACTCTTTGCACTAGCTGCTCAGAACGGTTGGAAAGTCCATCAAATGGATGTAAAAACTGCATTCTTGAATGGAGATCTAAAAGAGAATGTTTTTATGTCCCAGCCTGAAGGATTTGTTGTGAAAGGACATGAACACAAAGCATGCAAACTTGTGAAGTCCTTGTATGGCCTCAAACAAGCACCACGAGCCTGGTATGAAAAACTAACTGAGCATCTTCTGAAACTCAACTTCAAACATTTTGATCTTGATGATGCAACTTTATTTGTCAAGAAAGTTGGCAAAACAGTTGTATATCTTGTGGTATATAGATGATCTTTTAATGACAGGGAACAATGAAAGCTATATTGCATACATAAAGAAAGAATTAGGAAAAAGTTTTGAAATGACTGATTTGGGCTATGTTCATTACTATCTTGGCATTGAAGTAACCCAACATCCAAAATCCATATTTCTTTCTCAAAAGAAATACATTGGAGATTTGTTAAACAGATTTGGCATGACAGAGTGCAATCCTCTTTCTACTCCAATGGAACAAAACTTGAAGCTCACATCTATTGAAGGAAAGGAATTTGAGGATGCAACAAAGTATAGACAGCTTGTAGGAAGTCTCATCTACCTCACTACTACCAGACCAGACATTTCATTTGCTGTTGGAATCCTCTCCAGGTTTATGCAAAAGCCTTGTGAGGGACATTGGTCTGCTGCAAAAAGAGTTCTAAGGTACTTGAAGGGAACTCAAGACCTTGGAATCAAGTATACACAGGTGGACGACTTCAACTTCATTGGATACTTTGATTCAGACTTCGATGGAGACAAAGAAATTGGGGTATCTACTTCAGGATATGCTATGAGTCTTGGATCAGGAGCTGTCTCCTAGAGATCACGCAAACAATCAGTACCAATAGATTCCACAACAGAAGCAGAATACGTGGCAGCAGCTGAAGCAACGAAAGAAATTTTGTGGCTCAGGAAAATTCTTGAAGATTTGCAGGTAAAACAAATACAATCAACTCCACTTATGATTGATAACACCTCTGCAATAAAGTTGGCCAAGAACCCAAAGTTCCATGATCGTACTAAGCACATCAATACTAAATATCATCTGATCCGACATCATGTTGAGGCCAAAACAATCCATCTCCGTCATTGTTCCACAAACGAGAAAATTGCAGACATCTTCACCAAAGCGCTTGGAAGAGAAAAGCTTGAAAGATTCAGAACGATGCTTGGACTCACCAACATCCCTTCAGATTAAGGGGGGGAATGTTGACACCTAATCCTCAATGGATGGGTGAACCAGAACGTGAACAGTCATCAAGAAGATGAACTGTTCCGTCTCCTTTTTGTATATAAATAATAGTTCTTTAATGAAATAATATATCAGTTTTTTCTTCCGTTCATTCTGGAGTTACCCTGGCCTGACAGAATTATCAGGATTTGAGACACGATATTTTATCTTTAACATCATGTTCGAGAATTGTTGGAATTTTATAGTTTTTCAAAGCCCAAATATTTCATCTTTAATTCCATTGCTAAAAAATATCAAAATTGTAACCCATTTTTTTTTGTTATTCCATAATCAACACTTATTTTTTAAGGGTGTTTTTTCATCCATTTTGCAAAAAAAAAAAGGTTTTTACTTCCATTTAAAAAAAATGTTGAAAAATTTACCCTAAAAAAAAATGTTGTTCTGGCATACACAATTTTCATTTTTTTGGTTGTTTTTTCATGTTTTTTTTTTTTGGGTTTTGGGGCCAGAGTACCCGTTTTGAGGTAATATTTCCCATTTGATCAGTAACTAATCAAGATTATATTTTCTTTCGTGCTTGTTGACCCTGTAGCAAAGTATATGTAATATTTGAGTAGCTTGGAGATAAGACTCTTCTTACAACCAATTTCTTTTTCTAGTTATGTATCAAATCCTGTTAATCAATTTCTTTTTCCAATTTTTAAAACAAACTCCAACTAGAAAACCATGGGGAGGAGCAAAAGGAAAATATTTTTTGGAAGTAGAGGAAGAAGTTGGCCATGGCCTTCAAGCTTGTTAGCACATGATAGGGAAGCTCTATCTAGATTGTCAAGAATATTCTCATGTTTTGACTTCTCTTCTGCCACTAACTTTATCTCCAACATCATTGCACCAGAAATCAATGTCCAATGTGCTAGCAATTTCTATTCTTACAAAGATATATTCTTATGATTAAACAATTATCATTTCCAAGATAGCAGTCAAGAGTTTTATAGATGGGTTGTGCTAGCAGTTTCTATTCTTGAATATGTGGGCACCCTAAAGAGTCAAAGTTGCCTCATGCATTTACCTACAACTGAAACATCTTTTGCTGGTTACAGAATTTTAAACTACTGCCATCTCTCACTTTCATTTTTTGTTGCAACCTTCCTACTTACTTGATCTTTCCAATTTTTAACAATAAAGTTTTGATTCTTTTCCTAAATGGGTTTAGGTTTCTCATCAGGCTTAGTTTCTTGTGTTAACCTTGTCTTACAATTTGATTCCCTTGAACGTGTATCATGAAAATATTTATCAATAAAATCATAGCCAAAAATAAATATAATCTCAGTGGTACTCTCATGTGGCAGTTCAACTTCAACTACTTATAGTGCATTTTCATTTTCTTCCAAGCTCTTCCTATATGTATGTATATAAAGAATATGATAAACTTGAGGCATCGGATATGAAATGACATAATGCTATATCCGGGCTACATTCTGATTCTAGGTACTGAACCCAGGGTTTTTCATTATGGAATTGAGATTGGTGTTGGCAATTGGAAATTTGACAAAGTTGATTGGAGAGACATAGATATGACAAATGTGTGTTGGAATTTGTTTCCAGAACCACCTAATATTTCTACACTAACATCAATAGAGGGTGAAGCCAAGACTGGTGCATATGTGGGATTCATAGATTAGGGACCTATTCATAGGGCTCTACAAAAAACACCAAAGTGAAATGTAGTTTAGGACAATGGATATTTGTTTGTTGTGGTTGAATTGATGTGGGAAGTGGTATGCACCCATGATGCAGTTATTATGGATGCATGAGTTAGTCTATCAATTATAGCCTAACCAAAAAGGAAATGTTTGATCTTGCCTATATGGCTAGTGGAAGATGAAGTCCAGGAATTGTTGAAAATGTTCCTGTAGATACTAGATAGTGAGAGATATATAGTTAACCTAAGGTGGTTACTTGTGTGGTTACTAGGATGATTTGAAAACACATTATGTAGACCCTTACACCATGTCTACTTAAGGGAAAAAATAAGCATTAAGTGTGTTAGGACATTAAATGAGGCGCTGCATTTACATGATCTTTCCATATTAGGACATCAATAGAGGGTGGAGCCAAGACTGGTGCAGATGTGGGATTCATATATTAGGGACCTATTCATAAGGCTCTACAAAAGGCACCAAAGTGAAATGTAGTCTAAGACAATGGATATTTGTCTGTTGTGGTTGAATTGATGTGGAAAGTGGTATGCACCCACGATACAATTACTGTGGATGCATGAGATAGTCTATTGGTTATAGCCTCACCAACAAGGCAATGTTTGATCTTGCCTATATTGCTAGTGGAAGATGAATTCTAGGAATTGTTGAAAATGTTCCTGCATATACTAGATAATAAGAGATATGTAGTTAACCTAAGGGGGTTACTTGTGTGGTTACTAGAATGATTTGAAAATACATTATATAGACCCTTACAACACGTCTTCTTAAGGGACAAAATAATCATCAAGTGTGTAAGGAAATTAAATGAAGCTCTGCATTTGCATGATGTTTCTAGTTTACGACATCAACAAAGGGTGAAGCCAAGACTGGTGCAGATGTGGGATTCATAGATTAGGGACCTATTCATAGGTCTCTACAAAAATCACCAAAGTGAAATGTAGTCTAGGACAATGGATATTTGTGCGTTGTGGTTGAATTGATGTGGGAAGTGGTATGCACCCATGATACAGTTATTGTGGATGCATGAGATAGTCTATTAGTTATAGCCTCACCAACACGGCAATGTTTGATCTTGCCTATATGGCTAGTGGAAGATTAAGTCTAGGAATTATTGAAAATGTTCGTGTAGATACCAGATAGTGATAGATATGTAGTTAACCTAAGGGGGTTACTTGTGTGTTACTAGGATGATTTGAAAAAACATTATATAGACCCTTACACCATGTCTAATTAAGGGACAAAATAAGCATCAAGTGTGTTAGTATATAAAGTGAGGCTCTGCATTTACATTATCTTTTCAGTTTAGGACATCAACAAAGGGTGGAGCCAAGAATCAAGACTGGTGTAGATGTGGGATTCATAGATTAGGGGCCTATTCATAGGGCTCTACAAAAAGCACCAAAGTGAAATGTAGTCTAGGAAAATGGATATTTGTGTGTTGTAGTTGAATTGATGTGGGAAGTGGTATGCACCCATGATGCAGTCACTGTGGATGCATGAGATAGTCTATCAGTTATAGCTTGACCAATAAGGCAATGATTGATCTTGCCTATATGGCTAGTGGAAGATGAAGTCCAGGAATTGTTGAAAATATCCCCGCAGATACTAGATAGTGAGAGATATGTAGTTAACCTAAGGGGGTTACTTGTGTGGTTACTTGAATGATTTGAAAATACATTATATAGACCCTTACACCATGTCTACTTAAGGGACAAAATAAGAATCAAGTGTGTTAGGACATTAAATGAGGCTTTGAATTTACATGATATTTCCATTTTAGGACATCAACAGAGGGTGGAGCCAAGACTGGTGTAGATGTGGGATTCAAATATTAGGGACCTGTTCATAGGGCTCTATAGAAAGAACCAAAGTGAAACGTATTCTAGGACAATGGATATTTGTGTGTTGTGGTTGAATTGATGTGGGAAGTGGTATGCACCCATGACACAACTATTGTGGATGCATGAGATAGTTTTTCAGTTATAGCCTGACCAACAAGGCAATGTTTGATCTTTCCTATATGGCTAGTGGAAGATGAAGTCCAGGAATTGTTGAAAAGTTTCCTACAGATGCTAGATAGTGAGAGATATGTAGTTAAGCTAAGGGGGTTACTTGTGTGGTTACTAGGATGATTTGAAAATACATTATATATATCCTTACACCATGTCTACTTAAGAGACAAAATAATAATCAAGTGTGTTATGAAATTTAAATGAGGCTTTGAATTTATATCATGTAAGAGGGTATTGTCCCGATTTTCATTCTGAACATATCTTTGACAAAAATATTGTACATGTCCAAACTCCACCAGCTTTATTTGATCAAGACCAGATTAAAAATAATTTTTGAAAATATTTGAAAACAGAGTCTTATGACAATGTAAACCATGATAAAGGTGATGAAATTATGAAGATAACAAAGGAAAAGAATCAAAATTTTATTGTTAAAATATGGAAATATTGACCAAAAAAAATATCTGGAAAGATCAAATAAGTAGGAAGGTTGCAGTAAAAAATGAAAATGGGAGATGGTAGCAGTTAAAATTCTACAACCAACAAAAGTTGCGTCAGTTGCAGGTAAATGGTATAATAGGGTTCCTTACACCATGTATGTATGTATATAAAGAAGATGATAAACTTGAGGTATCACATATGAAATGACATGATGCTATATCCGTGCTACATTCTGACTCCAGGTACTGAACCTAGGGCTTTTCATTATGGGATTAAGCATGGTGTTGGCAATTGGAAATTTGATAAGGTTGTTTGGAGAGACATAGATAACCACCTAATATTTCTACACTCACATCAACAGATGAAAAAAACTTGAGAAGGGACAAAATAAGCAATAAGTGTGTTGTGACATTAAGAAAGAATTGTCTTGATTTTCATTCTGAATAGATCTTTGACAAAAATATTGTACATGTCCAAACTCTACCAAGTTTATTTGATCAAGAACATATTAAAAACGATTTTTTTGAATGTTTGAAATAAATCCTGTAGGAGAAAATAGAGTCTTATGACAATGTAAATCATGATAAAAGTGATGAAATTCTAAAGATAAGAAAGGAAAATAATCAAAACTTTATTGTTAAAATATGGAAAGATCAAATAAGCAGGAAGGTTGTAGCAAAAAATGAAAGCGTGAGATGGCAACAATTTAAAATTCTGCAACCAGCAAAAGATGTTTTAGTTGTAGGTATGTGCATGAGGCAACTTTGACTCTGTATGGTGCCCACAGATTCAAAGCTATTTTTATTTAGGGGTTTGAGTTTTGAAGGTCCAATGTTCAAACAACATCTATGTGAAAAAATCTGGATTCAGTTAGTATCTGATTGAGCGTTAATGAATAGACATTATTGTTAGGATATTTGCACACTTAAGAGTTGGTTAAGATCAACCTGCTCTAATATGTTTTTAGATAAAGTGTGCTTCTCGAACAATTATCACATAAGCCTGGTGAGAAAAGTAACACATCGTGAGTAAGCCTAACAGTTGAGAACAATGCTTCCATCCTGGAAATCAAAGGGCATACATCATAAAAAAGGATAAGCCCTTGTGCTTAATCACTGAAAAAACACTCTCAGGTGTCTATAAAACCAATTTAAATTTACTTTTGCACAACTTCAATTATGATTCTAACTTTAAAGTTCAGATATAGAATTAGGAACATAGAATTTTTTTATAGGTAACATTTTCATAAATTGTTGTTATTAAAAAACCCAGTCAAAACATTTAGAATCAGTTCTTCAGGGCTGGTAAGAGCACAGTTAAAACCCTGATCAGTGTGGAACTTCTACAAGGATCTATATGCTTATGGTTGCATCATTGACTCAGTTCATGTTGATTCTAATACAGTCAAGGATGCTTTTCTTGTGAAGAGATCCACTCTCGAGGGCATCCATGAAGTCCCCGTAATCCAAAGGGGGACTTCATGTTGGTCATTTTGATCCTGGTCATGAGTTAACACATGCTGGTCACTAGCTATGATGGTGGTGTTATGAGCTACGCTGGTGGTGTGATGGTGAAACCAAATAGACCTGAAGTCAGTTGAGTGCTCGATCTGGAAATCAAGCGTAAATGACTTGTCCCGATCAATCAAGCGTAAATGTCCTCGACCAATCCAACATGGATGGACTTCTCTCCCGTTGATCTGGGATTCATGTAGGTCATTCTTATTACTGAAATTAGAGAATTGCTACTAAATGGTATAGATATGGACTACTAGCTGGACCACTAGGGACAGAATGCATGGTGGTACTGCCCTACCCCAGTGGTAACCCAATGCCTATGAGAATAGGTATCGAATGCTAGGCGGTCCAGTGAGAAAAAAATCACTCCATAGACTGAGTAGAAAAAAATCAAAAACCCAGTCGATCCCTAGCAAAAGAAAATAAAAAACCTTGTCGATCCCTTAGCAAACGAAAATTAGAAACTTTAGAGTGAACATAGGGTTGCCTTTCACAATAATAGAGGTATTAAAAATGCATGTAAACCAATAAATCCAACTAACATGTGATTCCAAAGACTTCAATTGTGATTTAGCTATTTCTTGCCTCTTCAAAAGCCTCAAATTTGTTTCAAATTATCTTCTATCCATGACAGAGGCTATAATTATATAGAAAATTTCACAAGCCCTAAAAATCTCTAACCATATCATGGATTTCTCTCAAATATCTCAAAATATATCAAAACCCTCCCGCCAATGATAAAAATTTGGCTCCAAAAGAGCCATCTTGATGGACAGATCATCCTATTTTCATGGAGAGTTTAGAACCAGGGTAAACCTCAATTGAACCTCGTCATCGCAAGAATAACCAATTTTCATGGAAACATGGTTCTTAGCATATTTTCGTAGGTAAGAATAACAGTTTTTCGCGGGTAAGAATCATTGGTTTCCGTTCTTGGGCTTTCATACCAAGCTTTCATAGATTATGGGATTTCATAGCCAGTTTTCCACTCCTTCCAGTCCCTAGCCTTCTCGATTATTGCAAGTTTAAGTTTCTTTTTAGTTGTGAGTTAGGTTTTTGTTATTTTGCTTTTTATTTTATTTAGAGTTGAATGAGTTTATTATAGTTTTTGTTATTTTTATTTTAAATTTAATTAATATGCTTAGTTACCATCTTCAAAGGCTTTTGTGTTTTTTCTTGAAATTATTTTATCACTTATTTTATTTATACACTATCCATTATTAAAAATAACTAAATTATTAACAAAGGTTCATATACTATTAAAAACAATGAAATTATTAACAAAGGTTCATATATCATTAAAAAATTAACAAAATTAAATCATTAACAAAGGTTTGTATACCATTAAAAAATTAACAAAGGTTCGTATACCATTAAAAAATTAACAATTTGATTTTCTTGAAATGAGCTTCATTTCATCACTTACTTAATCTATCCACCATTAAAAAAAATTAGATCATTTTTTTTTTATTTTTTTTTTCGATCAAAAACATTCATTATATTATCATAGAAGAAACTTTCATTATATTATCATAGAAGAAGTTTCAACAAAATACATCACCAATGCAACAAAATACAGTGTCACGGGCTTAAGGGTTGGCACAAGCCTTGCTCTAAATAGTAAGAAGCCTGAAGAGAAGCCAAGACAATTGAGGTCTTTAGTTATTGTTGGCAAAAAAAGAGCAAAATTACATGTCTCAGAATTACACATGAAGGAGGGGTATTGGTAGGAAACACGAGAGGTGCAACAAATAAAGAGGCATGTTACATGCATATGATAATCAATGTGTTTCACCTGAGTCTCTAGGGCGCAGATATTGTCATTTGTGTATCAGAACTGATGTCGAATACCTTCCACCAAATCCAGGGACTCATTCTACATATGCAGGAGATCATTGATATAAGCAACCAATTCATTCATCTCACCGTACCTCTACTCCCTCAGTGTATCAATGTTGATTTGTATTTTATTCAATTGAGTCGCAATGGACTCCAAGGTGACCTGAGCTTTTACGTGGCCTGAGGAGTAGGTTGGAGACAGGTCCATGTTCTCAGCGAAGTGATGACTCTCAGTCGACTCAGACTTTGAGCTAGGCTCTCCATGCTGCTGGAGTTCATCCATATGTGGTTTGGCACCCACCCCCTTCGGGCATGCCCTCGATGTCGAGGAATACAACCAGCACCACCACCATGGGTCGCACCACCATAGGAAGCGTACTACTTGACCAGAGAAACACACCATGAAATTCTAAATTGACAATACTAAAATAAAACTCCACTTATTGTACTAGATTCATTGAACATTAATAATAATATCCGGCTAGGAAAGAGCCCGAAGTCCCAATCACTAGCACCATAACCATGACCAAAAAATAAGAAGGAAGGCATGCCATAGGTCCCAAGGTCCGTAGAGCTCAAACAACCCCAGAGATGGCACTTGAAGTCACTATGCCCAGCAAACTGATTATCCGAGGGAGCTTCCTCGAACTAGAGATAGAGCCAGAATAAGGAAAACTCTGTGTTGGCTCCTGACCCATGCATTCCAGTCCCTGAACCAGATAATTCGTTACGCGGGACATAGAAATATTCCCCCGAATCCCATGACCATGCTTGATGCAGGTGCCAATCCCCTCCCAGCCGAATTTTATGGTCTCGTCCTATTTTGCTACCCCATGCCACAACCTGAGCCAGGACACAAACAAACCACATGACCTCGTCCTCTCCTGACACTCTCTCCTCATCGCCCAACACCTGCAAGTGACCTCTTGCATGTAGTCCCTATGTGGAATTAAACACTACTCACGGGGAGTGGGGTACAGGATCCAATGACTCTTCATTGCATTCGTGTGGCACATGGAGGCCCCTCTAGCTCCTTGATCCAATATTGCACCGCCAAATGGCCTCCAAAATCATCACCCCCATCGGGGAACAATTAATTAATCATTAACAAAGGTTCATATACCATTAACAAAATTAAAAAAATTAAATCATTAACAAACGTTAATATACCATTAAAAAATTAACAATTTGATTTTCTTGAAATGACCTTCATTTCATCACTTACTTTGTCAGCTATATATCCACTATTAAAAACAATTAAATCATTAACCAAGGTTCATATACCATTAAATAATAACTAGGGATGGGGTTTTTTTTAATCATATATATATGTAATGTAGATGGATTCAGAGACCCTTGTAGTGAAATGTAACACTTCAGTATCAAAATTGCAATTTTCAATTTCTGGAGTGGCACAATTAAAAATTACTAACATAAATGACTAATTCATATACTTGTTGTACTTTTTATTTGGTCGTAATTTTATTCTTTGACTATAATAGTCATTTACGTTAATCATTATTAATTTTGTCACCTATTATCTAGTCATATATTTTAATCATAAACTAAATTAGTCATTTGATTTAGTCGTTTTTTGTTTAGTCATTTATTGTTTAGATGTATATTTTATCCCTAGACTAAACTAGTCGTTTAAGTTAGTCATTTTTAGTCCAGTCACTTAAAATTGCTCAAATTTAGTAGTAATTCACTTGAAATAATTATGGTGACTAACTTTTTTAGTCACCTAGTCATTATTTTCATCATTTTCTACTAGTGAACAAACTAATTTATAAGTGAAATAGAAGCTTCTAGTGATAGTTAGAAGAAAAGTCTTAGAATGCGGTTGATAAGGATGTTGCGTATCCTTATTAGTTCCAAAGCTTATTTATTGGGACTTTAACACTTCTCTCCCATGATATTAATGGACTCCATGTGAATGATATAATATTATCCATACACACTACCCAATATCAATAAGGATACACTAATTTACTACCAATGTTGGATCCTTCATTACCCATGACATTGTTTATGACAAGTAAATTATTGAATGGTACATTGGATGGGATGTGAGTCACAGGTGGGTTAACTATCTAGTTGTTTCTAGATCCATTTATTTATAACATGCCCACCTCCTCTTTAGGCCATGTTGGTGTCACTAAAGAAGAAAGGAAAGGTCACGCAATGGTCAATTTTACACATGGTTAGCATTAATGTCACTTCTCTAAACCTACTTGGGTAATTAGGCATCAAAGCTTGCCATCCTCGATGAAGAATAAGGGTATATATCATTTCCATTGTAAGCACTATGGTATGTGAGATCTTAGGGGGAGGTTCGAAGAGGTATTCCGAGATGTGAAAGGGAGATTACAAATTTTCAATGGGGTGTTATGAGGTCCATCACCCAATGGAATAGATGGAGGGAGCTTTGTCAAAAACAATATTAAAGATGACTGCGCAATAGAAACTACCACTCTACTCTTGGCATTTGAGGAATCATATTCAAACCTTCAATAGGCCTCTCACAAGAACTAATTGGAGTTGGATAATTACCACTTCTCTCTTATCGTTTAAGGAATCATACATAATTTCAAACCTTTATATAGGTCTCTCAAAAGAAGCAATGAGAGTTGGATTTGTAGCCAAGTTTTGTGTCTCATCTTGGTCTTTCTCAAGTTGTCTTATAGAAGTATGGGGTATTTTCCACTCAAGAAACACAACTTTGCTAGGTTGTCGAGAAGAAAATGGAAGTAGTTACCCTTATACAACTTTTCTAGGCTGTAGAGAAGAAAATGGAAGTAGTTACCCTTATAGACCAACCATATAAGGACATGCTAAGCACTAGAAAAGGCTATGTACCTAAGGGTAAATATTTTAGTTTATTTTCTTTGAATTTTCTATCCATTGTCATATAAATTTGTTATTGTTAATAAATCATTACATCTATTAAAAATATCTAATATAAAGTGATATAAACTAAAATTTAAAAAAAATGAATTTGACTATTTTATTTAAAAACCTCCTCCTCCTCCTCCTCCTCCTCCTCCTCCTCCTCCTCCTCCTCCTCCTCCTCCTCCTCCTCCTCCTCCTCCTCCTCCTCCTCCTCCTCCTCCTCCTCCTCCTCCTCCTCAAATACCTACTTAGAAAACTCATTAAAATAACCCTTGGATTTAAAAAATAAAATCTTTTTAAAACTTGGATAATGAGTCTAAAAGTTGCTATACCATATGCCCATATGCCCTAATGTTATAATAGTTCTCTACCCTATGTCCTCTGGTGAGAAACACAAAGGTAAAATCAAATGTTGGAACCTTTTAAGATGTTTCTGAACAATTTTACATTCTTTATTATAAATTAGAAGATTAAAAAACTTACAAATTCATTATATCTCCAAGAAAGGTTTACATATGCACTTTTTCATTCACGTTCTCACAAGGTCTATAACAATGGCTAAAACTCTCTTTACACGATCAATATTTTTTTCTTAATTTTTAATATAATCATTTCAAGTTCCAATTGAATATCAAATAGAAATTATATAAAATGAAACTAATAAAAAAAAATTACAAAATTACAAAATTCCCATTAAAAAATTAAAAATAAATCTCAAATGATTTTGAAAAATGTACCTAAACGATAAATATACATGGTTGGAATTAAAACCATCGTCTAACATAAAAATTCAAACTCATATTATAAAATTTCTAAATTATTCAAACCCATATTATAAAATTTCTAAATTATTTTCAAATACTCAGAAACTAGCACAATCACATTAATATATTAATGTGGTGTTTATAGCCGAAGGCTTTATTTATATCTACCATTGATAAATAGATAATAATACAAAAAAATTATTGCAATAAAATTATTATTATTATTTATTTTTGTAACGAACCTCCATAGCCCATCTAGTAAAATAGCCTTTAGACCCCGTAAAATTTTTATATTAGTTATGGTTAGATTTCACAGTTGTCACTAGTTCAGTGAATCAAGGATCATAACTGCTGTGAGAGATCCACGTGATGAGTCATATACTAGGTGTAATATCCCATGCTCTCTTAATATTCAACCCTTACCATAACTTTTGTGTATTCATGCAATATTCCAAGTAACAATAATAACACATTTCCTGCTAGCATGGGCTTGCAAAATTACTACTGTTTAAAATGCACATGAAATATTACCTACACTATTTCCCAACCATTAGAACATTTAGATCCAGTTGTCAGAAGTTATAATTCAGATTAACTCTTAAAGACAATCATAACATACAACCATTAAACTCTTTGACAACACCCTCATTAATATGTAATAGAATATTACTATGAGTCTATTGCACCTAATTGATATAGCTCATGTAGGGCATGGACAATACCACCTCATTATACAACTAGCAAAATTACTCCATAATCGTTTGCATGCATCTAAGTCTTAAGGTATAAATAATATCATATAAGTTAGAGACACTCTATTTTCCTTGAGTGCCTTTAATGAGGTCGAAGATTAGATTCAACAACTACTTCATTACTATCTGAAGTGAAATAATTAGTTATATGCATACATTCATTGACTACACAACTTCTATACTCTTGAGCTGAACGATTTAACCATTCTAACAATAGGAAATAAATATAAAGATAGGAAATCAACCATCAGCATATCTGAGCTAAATGATTTGACTTCATAACAAGTATCCATACCATGCAAGGGAATCTCACCAAAATAGAGGAAAACGCCATTAAATCTATTAATACTTAAGCATATATAATTCATTCAATTATTCTCAGAACTAAGAGACCTCCTCATATGAAATTTGGAACAGTAATAAAGAGAGAGAGTAAGAGTCAACATACAAACATTCCATGCAAATAATACCAACTAAATCTCACTTGGAGGGAGGAGCACCACCACCCAACCATGAATCACCTCTGATTCCCCCCAAGCCGAAGATCTTGCCAAGGATCAACTATCCTAAATTGATTGATGCACTAGGTATTTAATACCCTTTTCATGATTTAGTTACCATTAGCGACGTCTCGCTTTATGGATTTTTCCATTTTCCTAGGTCTTATCTGAAAGAGCTCATCTTTATCTCCCACAACGCTTTTCCACATAAAAGCTTTCCTTTATCTCCCACAAAGCTTTTATATCCAATAGATCTTTATCTCCCATTCATCCGATCGATATCCAATCCATCCAAGCTTATCTAGAATCACATGTAGAAGCTTATCATGAAAGATTCATCTCTATCTCATTCCTCATGTGATTTGGCAAGCATCTCCTCTCTCTTGGTGCTCCACCCTCCAAGTGATTTATTTTATTAATTTATTTAAAAACACATTTTCTTTTCATATTACATATTACCTAGCTTTCCTCAACTTAGGTTTTGAATATGTTAACCCACAAAGAAGGGTATCAAACCTAGCTTTCCTCAGCTTAGGTTTAAAACATTTAACACACAAGGGAGGATATCACACTTAGTTTTAACTTAGCTTAGGTTTACAATAATGTAGTACACAAGGGAGGGGTGTTACAATTATAAACTCAAGGGAGTAATAAACCCATAGGATTAATACTAAAACCCGAAGGAATTATGAACTCAAGGGAATATTATAAAACCCAAGTGATTAATATTACAAACCCAAAGTATATAAATCCTAATATAAATATTGTAAACCCTCAAATAAACATGTTTGACTATGGTTGATTTTCATATTGAGACAATCTTTGTCACAATGAGATGTTGGGCCATGATTGAAATTATAAAACATGGTTAACCATGGTTGACCATGATTTAAATTATAAGCTCAAAGGATTAGTAAACCCAAGGGATAACCTAGGAGATTAATATTATAAACCCAAGGTATATACCACATTAGTAAATGTGATTGATATATTATGAAGATGTATTATCATAATATTGCTACTATTATTAATTAGTATTATTAACTATTATGATTATAATATTACTACTATTATTAATTTATATTATTGTAAATTAAATTTAATAACATTATCAATTAATAAATATTAATAATAATTCATTAATAATAAATAATAATAAATTTTAATAGATATTCATTCATTAATAATAAATATTTAGTTAGAAATATTTAGTAAGATAAATATGATAAATCTAAGGGAATAATAAACCCAAGGGATTAATACTAAAAAGGCAAGGGAATAATATCAATCCCATGGGTTTATTAATATAAGGATTCATATTTCTAGGTTGTAATACTAAAATCCAAGGAATTATAAATGCAAGAGAATAATATTAACCTAAGAGATTAATACTAAAAACCCAAGGGAATAATATTTAACCCTAGAGATTGATATTATAAACCCAAGGTATATAAACTCTAATTAAATCCATCAAATTCTCTATCAATTATATTTAACATTTACAGTGCAGCGGATTCCAGAGAAGAAGAAAAAGAATATATTATTACCTGATTGATAAGCTCTTCAAACGCAGCTTGCATGTGATGAGAAATGTGTCCTATTCCTCCTTGCTCTTTTATGTCCTTGGAATTACGACCCTCTAGACATATGAACATTCACCCTCCGGGTACCATTTCCTCTGCCCGCGCCGCCAAAAATGAAGAAAAATCTTTGCGAAATTGAGAAAGATAAGCAGCACCCACTTCATCGGTAGATATATGAATAGCCCCACCATTCCAATCCGGGGAGTTTCTGTCTACAACGCTATTGGGAACCTGTAATATCATTTTTATTCTATTATTCCATTATTTCGATGTCTTATTTGAAGATTATATGAGTGTGTTAGAGGACTTTTATTATCATTATTATTAAAATTGTATATCAAGACATTATTGTCATTATTAAATTTTTATATCAAAACAAAGGTGGCTGCATGCATGGTAGCTAGTCCCTGAAATGTAGTAGTGTTGTTTATTTATAACTGAGAATCAAAATAAAGTTGAAACACAACTACAAGCTGCAAAGTCGAGCACTATCCGACAGTTGAATTATATATTTTACATCCAATGAAGCTTACCGAACGTGCAAAGCACTGATCAACCCAATATACCCACATACTTAATTGTCGGTGGTCACTACTTTGCAATGCAATGTCGTCTTAAGAATGATGGATCCATATTTTCCACAAAGTGAAGGTAGAAATTGCAAGTGGAGTACATAATGATGAAATAAGAGCCAACTTGTGGTGTGGAATTGTAGATTTGAAAGTTATCCTAATCAACAAATTTTGAAAAAGAGTGCAATTTATATTGACTTTAGGTACAATGGGTTTGGGTCCTAAAAATGTGGTTAACTTTCAAAAAGTGCAATTTATATCGACTTTAGGTATAATGGGATTGGTTCGCAAAAATGTTTGTGGTTAATTCTATAGTTAGGCGTTTAATTTTAAATTTGTTTAAAATTATATTATATTATATTTTTGTTCTTTTCAATCAAGGTTATGATGGTATAAGGGAGATCATTTTGTATAATAAAAATTTTATTAAATTTAAATTTATTAAAAAAAATATATTATATTATATTTTTTTAATTTTCCAACAAAGGTTATGATGGCATTGTTGAAAATAATGGAGAATATGTAAATTTGGAAAGATTTGGTTCATTAGAGCCATAGATTATGAATGAGTTCCTACTCCTTAGGCAGTTGTTCTAACTTCCCTAGATGTGTGAACACTATATATATTTTTTATTGTATGATGATTTGATGTAGAGCGTTATGCTAGAGGCAGTCTCCAAGTGGAGCTCCTTACCTATGAGCTGGCCAATTCATCAATAAAGTTGATACTGTAGTTTGTTAATAGACATAAGGATGGGTAGCCTTGACTAGATCATTGTGGATAAAGGAGGAGATCATTTTGCATAATAAAGATAATATTAAAATATTAATACAACAAAATTTAAGATGAAATTATTGTGATGGAGAAGTGTTGGGGAGTGGGCGAGAGGGAAGGCGGTTCCAAAATCGAAAATATCTTTGTGATTTGACAATGTAAAGAAGAAAATAAGCATTTCTAACATTGTTAGAGATAATTAGAGAAATGAAGGTTCTAGATTATTATTATCTTAATGTCATCTTCTAGAACGTGCGTTTTTCCAATGTAAGAGTGAGTTAGAGTTACATAAGTGTCATTATCTTCCATGTTGTTCTGATTATGGTGGTGATCGATCCCACTGCTATAATATGGGACTCACATCATGAAATGTCGGGTGCCTACTAATGTTTTTAAATTTATGAATTTTGTTGGGGTGGCACGGTACCTGAGCAAATTCATAGCCTCATTTTTAATAGTAGCAGCACCACTCCACACCATAATAGAAAGTGGCAAGAGTTTGCAGTGGGGGGTCAATAGAGGGCCTTTGAGGAGTTAAAGAAGAAGATTATTCAAACACTAGTTCTAACATTACCAAACTTGCAACAACCCTTTGAAGTGGAAACAAATGTGAGTGGGTATGTGATGGGAGTGGTCTTGATGCAGAGAGGTTGGCCTGTATGCTACCATTCTAAAGTATTTCATGGGGCAATTCCTAACTACCCTGCCTATGACAAGGAGTTGTATGTCCTAATGCAATTTGTGAAGAAATGGAAGCACTATTAGATTGGAAAGGAGACAAAAATACACACAAATCATAAGCCACTGCATTTCATGTAGGCCTAGAGTAAGCTACAACAGACCATAGATTGAAAGTGGACGAGGTTTCTATAATAGTTTCATTTAGTGATCAAGTATAAGAAGGGAAACACAAACAAGTTAGCCTACATGATTTCAAGTCCACCCATATTAAAGATCACAATTTTTGGAACTTTGATGCACATGGAGCCATACAACCATGATACATACAAAGAGGAATATTCATAGGATGAAGACTTCGAGGAGGTGTTTTAACATTTCAAAAGTCAGGCTCATCCGCACAATGGAAACAACATCATTGACTACCATCTCCAAGATGAATTACTCTATAGGCTAGAGAAGTTATGTGTTCCTAAAGGTGAGTGATTGTATCTTATTAGAGAGGCTCATGCCTCCAAGGTTGCAAATCACTATGGTGTAGGGAAGAAAGTGGCCAACTTGCAAAGGTATGTGTATTTGTCCAACATGAAAAAATAGGTAGCTAGGTTCATTAGAGGATGAATGCTTTGTTGTAACAACAAGTATAGTAACAATAAATAGGGTCAGTATCATCCCTTACTTGTACCCACTCATCCTTAAGAAAGAATTTCCATGGACTTTGTAGGAAGTTTACCAACAACTAGGAAGGGATATGACTACTTGTTCATGGCAGTTGAGAGGTTCAACAAGATGTGTGTTATGATGCTAGGCTATGAAAAGACTATCAATGGGAAAGAAACAACAAAAATGTTCTTTGGACAAGTTCGAGTGCACTTTGGGATACCAAGGAGCCTCATTCCATACAAGGGAATAAGATTTCTAAGTGAATTTTGGACTACCTTGTGGGAGAAGATGAACACAAAGTTGAAGAGGTCTACGACATTCCATCCTTAGACAGATGGGCAAACAGATGTAGTCAACAGGATTTTAGTGCAACGTTTGAGGGGTTAAAATCAGAAGCATATAAACAAATCGGACAATACCATGATATATATACAACACTCTTATAACAAAGAAATCCACAATTCTCTTGATAAGTCCCCATTTGAAACTTGCTTTGGATATTTTCTACCTTCACCTTTGGATATTGCATATGGGTAGCAAGGGGGAGTGAGGGAGGATCTTATAGGGGACACCTTGAGGGATAAAAACTTTGTTGAGAAGATCAAGTAGATCTATACATATGTACAAAAGATACTATATAAGTCACAAGAAAAATATAATTTCATGCATGATTAACACGGAATAGATAAGTTGTTCAACGTGGCAGACAGAGTATGGTTTACAATTAAACAAGGAGAGGCTACAGGGTCCTCGTAAGAAAATCAAAGCTCTGCAATATGCTCCCCTTGAGATACCAGAAAAGGTGGAAGATAATTCCTATAGACTCAGTCTATCCCCATACATTTTCATTTACTTAGTTGTGAATGTGGAGAATCTGGTGTTGTTGGGAAAAGTATCCAATACGGAATGACCCTATCCCACTCTAAGGGTGATAGTACCTCAGCAACAACCGAATGCAAAGCTATTCAAGATTACTTCTTTATGAGATGTAAGAGAGGGGAGAAAGAGATCCACTAACAGTTGTCTTCCGCTAACGTTTGATCCAATCTTCTCTCCTTGCTACTTGCTCCCAACTCCTTGCTCTTTCACTGGCCCAGCTACACAAAGATCCTGCAAAAGCACAAGAAAGGGAAACTACAAGAAGCATACATCCATAATTGATTCAAGGATTAGAATAAATCAAATATACAAGCATCAATACGCCACAAAGACACATGCATATAGAAGAACCTCAAATGCTTTATTAATGGAAGAAGTAAAGTTCTGAGAGTGTTACAACCATAAGAGGCCCAATCCAGCAACACCTCCCAGCAAAAAGAAATCTCCTCTTCACCTCCTTCAAAGCAATCACCCAATAGTTCTATACTCAAACCAACAGCACTTCCTTACATTCACCAGATTCCAGCCTCCCTAGACCTCATGAGAGAGCTCTATATATAGGAGTTTTGGAGAAAGGATGAGTCAGCTTGAGTTTGGCATGAAGCTGACTAGTGTCCTCTCCCACTTTAGTTATACTTCAGTTCTTGAGTCCACTTGGAGTTTCTTTCTTCCACTTGGAGATCTAGATCCTCTTACTCATCACAAGGCGAATTCCCTGATCCAAGTGTCATTTTGGAAGCTTCCTAGGCATTTGACACCTTGCAGAATGACTGTGCCACTTGGCCAATCTCGCCCAGCGCAGGTAGCCTTCATTAGATTTGACATTCAGCGCAGGTACAGAGTGGAGCAGTTGACATTCAGCGCAGATGCTCAGTGGAGCAGTTGACATGATCGAGAATTAGCTTGTTTTTGAGTGTTTTCAGGTGGAGAACTGATTTTTAGTGCTGTGGTTTGCTGACCTTGTTCCTCTTGGGGTAGGAACAACATGTTTAGGGACTTTGGATCCCTCGGATTATCGACATTTCATGCTTCATGCTGTAAGGCACAAAAATGTCTATAACAGTTGCCCCCTAAAGTATGAGGTCGTTTATCGGGTGAAATGCTTTATCGGGAGGATCCGAAGTTCATTCAATCGCTGAGAGGTGCCCTGTAATAAAATACAATACAATACATCATTTTTCATTCTTCTTTCATGATCTAGCTGAGGCGGGCATTCCCATGCTCAGCTTTATAAATTCATTTTGGTACATAGAACAGACGATCGTCTGATGGTAGACTGATAATTCTCTGCTGAAATTATCATCCTTTGAGTAGGATGATCATCTGCTGCAATGATGTACATATCAAATGTCTTTATATTTCCTGAATATATATCGCAGCCCAGATGGATGAAACTAGATCCGGGGTCTTCAAACTCGTTCGATCTTCACTCTAAGTACAAGTCGATCCATGTGAGAATTGTGTTGAAGTCGAACATGGAAAGACATCACTTGATTACCGGTCAATAATGTAAACCATTAACAAGCGCGAGAGGAATCACCAATAATGACAATGATCCTCAAGGTACTGCAGTACAATTCACGTGGTGTGAATAAAGGACTTGGCGTCGAACACCACGCAAAATCTTCTGGTCGAAGGTCATTGACGTATACCTGCCGCCGGAAGTGAGAAACTTGCCATTGAGGCATGCAAGCTTCAAAGTACTGAGGGGGTTGTTCCTAGATCAACTTCTTGGATAATGAGCTGAAGTCGACAAGAAGCGATCCATCAAAGGAGGGCCTTAATGAATCCCACATCAGTGACACGGAACGGAGCTAATGATTTTAGTGGAGGTGAAAACAATCTGTGAAATATGATTTAGGGTGGCGATAATGGGTGGATGAAGGATAATGTATGGCAGTGGATGGGACACGATTGACTCTTTTTGAACAACATCTCTTGAACATATAACGACACTGATGTGATGGATCGGTAGCATTACCCAAAATGCGGATGGTTTGGCGAGGACCATGGTGATGAGATCGGTGAATGAAAACAACCCAACCCGATGTGATACGGAGGACAAAGTGTCATGTTCAAGAGCGACTTGCTACCATTAAAGCTTTGAGGTTCTCCCAATTTTTCCCCAGTCATTTCTGACCAGTACCTCTTTATTTTTGTCAAGCTTGAGGAGGATAACATATGCTTGTTCTATAACGTGCCCTTCGAGCAAGCCCATCGCTATGTTTTAACGAGCTTAGCGATAGGGAAACTCGTTCTCGTCTAAAGACAAGTTTGTCGCTATTTAATCATTTTAACAAGTCTAACGACAAGGAAAACTCGGTCCTTTTCGATTTTAGAGAGTTTGAAAAGGTACAGAAAGTTAACTCCATAATTCCTTTTTCGTCATCTAATCCCTTAAGTTCGAAAAAGTATAAAACAATACAGAAGGGATGAGTTTTCGATAACTTTAACGAGCCGAATAAAACAAGCGCTCGACCTTTTTGTGTAATAATCCCTCAGGTCCAAAAAGATTAAAATCTAGAGGAGGGATAGCTCTTCCGGTCACTTTAACGAGTTGGAAGGCCAAAACTCGGCAAACTTTTCATATTTTACGAGTCAGATGAAAAGAGCTCAAAGAAGACTCATCTTTTGAGGAACGAGTGATAAACAGGGATAGCAGCAGATTCCAGGTACAGGTTGGAATTTTCCAATCACGGCAGTGTCACAAGGATGGCTAGGTGAAATCACTCTTCGCAGCTGTTCCTCAAAATAGGTAAACAATCATATGGAGGTGAACGATTGGCCAAATGGAATGGAGGTGGCGGGTGCAAACATGACCAAGGCTTTTTATGGCTAATAAATTTACGATCACAATGGTTATTTACCGGTACTGGGTTCATTTTTTAATGAGCTTGAATGCGCCAAAACACTGCTCAATGCTTATGTTTATTTTTTAACGAGCATGAATTCCGCGTTAAAACTGCTCGGATCTCGCTTTTCTATTTTTTAACGAGCATAAATTCCGCGGTAAAACTGCTCGATTATATGGTCAAATTTTGATTTTTTACCATTACTAGCTTTTCTCTTTTCAAATATAGTACTGCTTTTTCAATTGCTGCAACAAACTTTGTTAGAAATGAATAATATTTGCATGAAAATGAGATTATAACCCTAATATTTCACTTTAAACTGTGTAAAAAGCCATTAAAAGGTGTTTTTACCTCTCATTTACCATTTCATTTGCATTTGGTTTGTTGGAGCTCTGGAGGTGCCTCTTCCCCCTTGATTTTCACCAGCTGATTCCGGGAGATTCTGCGGACGATTTTTGGCGCCGTCTGGACCAGGTAGGAGCTAAACCCTAGCTCTTTCTTTTCATGGTTTCCTTTTCCTGTTTCATGCCTGTTTTCCAGTATTTCTGAGCCCCTGGGGTTTTGCCAGGGCGCCCTAGGATCAGCGCAGGTTCCCCTTTCAAAACCTGCGCTGAAGGTCAAGTTGCCTTAAGGCAGCCTGACCCTCAGCGCAAGTGGGAGACTCTCTGCCTGCGCTGGGCTCAAAAACTGAGTTTTTAAGGTCATTTTTTGATGATTTTTTCGCCAATTTTTTCATCAAAATCAGGAACTTACTCCTTCTCTTGTTTGCTTTGCAGGGAACTCTGAACAAAATGTCCCTTACATGGCGAGAACGAGAACATGAAGAAGAGGACATGATTGCCCTCCATGACCCTATCACGGTGAACGCGCTGCGGAACTGTGGCCTGCTGAAGTTCTTCCGTATCTCTAGTATGAGAGCACAGATTTCTTTGCTGCAGTACATGATTGATGCTTGGGATCCTGTTAACCAAGTGTTCCAGATTAGGGGAAAGGCCATCCCCTTGACCATGGAGGACATGTACTTCTTGACTGGACTGTCAAGGCGAGGTGCCCCCATTTCCTTGCCAGGTACGGACCGGGGGACTGATTCCACCAGAGATTATGTCCGTCAGTATTGCAGGGAAGGTTCTCAGCCGAGCAGAGACGGCAAGATTGTTATCCGTGAGATTACTGATCGGGCTCTCAGGTCCATTCTGTTCACTATTGGTAGGATGGTCGGCAGCGCAACTCTACATGTTGCCAACAGATCTTATATGCAGCACGCCTTGGAGTGCCTCCAACCGAAAGTATTCAACTGGTGTGATGCAGTACTTGTTCAGATGAAAAGTCAATTGACCAAGGTAAAGGACGGGAAGCTGAAGAACTTTGGATTTGGTTCTATTCTGACTGCCTTCGCCTTGGAGAAAATCCCACTGATGCAGCCTCAGTACATCATACTCGACTTGCCTTCTCCGACCGAGCCACGCATGCAGAGGTGGGTCGACCACATGTCTAGGCATGCTGGTCAACCTCAGATTACTTTTACTGAGGCCTTCTTTAGGTGGTTCGAGCGCCAGGAGATGGCGTTTTCCGAGTATCCATATGTGGGTATGGATTTCTGAGGTGATCCGGATTTGGTGCTACCGGATGGCGAATAGTGGGGCGCCATTGGTAAACTCCTTGACCATATTACTATTTACTGTTCTTATTCATAATGTTGCTGTGCTTTACTCTATCAAGACTTTTAATTGTACTCTTGGGTGCATGCAGATATTGGTCCTGTTCGTCCGACAGTTCGTCCGAGATCGCCAGTTGCTGCCCCGGCAGTGGAGCCTGCTAGGAGGGTTGTTATTCGCGATCTTGACGATACTGAGACCCTTACAGCTGTGCAGGAGCAGGTTGAGAGCCTTACTCGCGGTCTTCCAGATGTACAGATTGACGAGTTACCTTTACAGCTGCAGCGGCATACTATCGGCGTGCCTAGACGATGGACTCGTCTCTTGCGCATGATCGCACAGGCCGTGACGTACTATCATGAGCACCACTAGGCTAGGGTGCCCCTAGCAACTTTTAGAGTTTTTAGGTCATATGACCAATTTTGTCTTGGTTACAGAACATTATGTATGAACTTATATAAACAGCTTATATGTATTTTGATTTTCGGGTTTTATCCTGGTTGATTTATGTGATCCATATGTACAATCTTTGATGATGTGTCCCTTTTTATAAATGTTGCAAATGTCTATCTAACACATAGTTCGCTAATGAGTCAGTTAATGTGTTTAAGTTTCTTGAAATATGTTGATATTGAATTGAATCAAATCATCTTTCCAAGATCTTAACCCTTAGGAACATGCGATAAATAGCTGGATTGCGAACAGAATATATACCATTGGGTTGTAGTATTACGAGCTGTGAGTCTAGCCTGACAATTAGTCGGCGTATGCCACGTGTGATGGCATCAGAGAGTAGTTCTATCAACGCGCTATACTCAGCGATGTTATTCGTTGATTGCCCAATACATACACCTCTGAAACTTACTAACTCGCCGCTTGGATCAAAAATGGCCCAGGCTGCGGAGGATAGGTTCCTCGAACTGCGACTCGCTCCGTCGGCATATCCAACACATGTCTCCATAAGGTTCGACATCTGCAACGAACGAAAAAGGTGGATCACTCGACCAGAACAAACACTTTTAGCGAAAACAAAATACAACAAAAGCATGCAGGTTACTATTTAAGCATAGTAACGCTTGAGGTACAACCCGTTGCGGGGCTGCGCCAGTGGAATTCCATCGTAATCCATTAACTCGTAGGCTCCTTTTGCTAACACCCTTTTAACAATATAGGGGCCCATCCATAAGGACTTGAATTTTCCTGCTCCCAATTTTTCGGATTCTTGGTCATAAAGCAAGACCAAATCACCTTCTGAGAAGACACGGGGTTTGACATTTTTGTCGAACTGAGCCTTGACTCGTTTCTTATGAGCTTCGTTAGCTAAAGTGGCATCACGACGGGTTTCATCCAATTGGATTAGTTCCAAGAAACGAGCTTCTTCTTCTGAAGTTCCGGGGAGAAGATCGATTGCGAGTTTAAGCGACGAAATTTCGCACTGGATTGGTAAGACTGCTTCCAGGCCATACACCAGTTGAAAAGGTGTGAACCCGGTTGCGTTCTTTACCGACGTTCGGTAAGCCCACAAGGCTGAGTACAGGATTAGGTGCCACCTTCTTTTATGAACCCCAATCATCCTTTGCAACATACGCTTCAGGACCTTGTTGATTGCCTCAACTTGTCCGTTGGCTTGCGGATAATATGGGGTAGAGCTGTCGTGAGATAGCCCTAGCTTGGCAGCTAATTCGACCATCATGTGATTGCTAAAATGCGACCCATGATCTGTAACTATAGCCTGTGGTACGCCGAACCTGGCGACTACATGATTGAAAAAGAAAAGGGCAGCTGTTTCACCATTGTTATCCAATGTAGGCATCGCCTCGGCCCATTTGGTAAAATAGTCAACAGCGACTATAATATACCCATGCCCCCCGGTCGAGGTGGGGTTACATTGCATGAAATCGATGCCCCACTTGGCGAAGGGCCCAACAACAACTATCAGCTGTAAAGGTGCGGGTGGTCGTCTGGTTTTGCTATCAAAGATTTGACAAGCATGGCAACTTCTGACTGCGGTTATGCAATCTTTGAACATGGTTGGCCAGAAGTATCCTGCTCGTAAGATTCTTTGTGTTGTTGCATATCCAGACTGATGCTCCCCACACACGCCTGAATGACAATCATTCAGGGCTTTTTCGGCCTCCTCATGGGTAAGGCACCTCCTCAGAACTGCATCGACACCACGACGGTAAAGTGTATCACCGACGATCATGTAGTCTTTTGCTTGGTATCGTATACGTTTTTATTCAGAGCGAGAGGTGTTAGGCCTGAACTTTTGGGTTTGGAGATAAACTATGATATCACCATACCACTCTTCGCTTACAGATATCAGAAACAAACTTTCGTCCACGATTGACTCTTCCGATGTTTCATCGTTGGACGATGATGGGAGATCGCACAATAATTCTGCGAAAACTAGAGCTTTCTTTGATTTGGATTTCACAAATTCCAGATCAAACTCTTGAAGGATCGCTATCCATTTTGAATATTTGCCCCCCAGCAACTGTCGCGACAGTATATAAGTCATGGGGTTGCAATCTGATAGAATGGTAGTTTTCCGAAAGAGGACATAATGTCGAAACCTTTGAATCGCTTGAACAGCTGCAAGCGCTAGTTTTTCCACATAAGAATATTTACTTTCTGTATCATTTAAGTTTTTACTTAAATAATAGATAGGATGTTCGATTCCATCGACTTCTTGAACTAAAACCATCGCAATGGTCGTATCCGCTGCAGCCAGATACAGGTTAAAATCTCTTTGATAGTCTGGGGCGTACATTAATGATGCTTTTACTAGACAATCTTTCAGAGCATCAAAGGAAGCTTGCGCCACCTGGTCCCAGACAAAAGGTACATCCTTTTTCAAAAGACGAGTATAACCCTTAGCAAGTTCTGCGTAATTTGGAATGAACCTCCTCAGAAAGTTCGCTTTCCCTTGGAGTTTCTGAATCTGAAGCAAATTTGAAGGTGGAGGCAAATTAATGATTGCCTGAACCTTACAGGGGTCGAGACGAATCCCATATTTAGAGACTACAAAGCCAAGTAAACGACCAGAACCGACGCAAAACACACATTTGTGCGGATTGAGTCTTATCTTGTAGTGTCGGCAACGTAGAAATATTGCTCTTAAATGCTACGGATGATCAGTCCGCTTTCGCGAATGAGCCGGAAGATCGTCGAGGTAAGGTTGAACAATGTTCTTGATGTCATGGAAGGCATAATTCATTGCCCTCTAAAACGTCGCCCCTGCGTTCTTTAAACCAAAGGGTAATTTTCGATAAGAGAATGTGCCCCACGGACAAATAAATGCAGTCTTTGACTGGTCCTGTGGGCGAATATTTATTTGATTATACCCGGAAAATCCATCCATAAATGAAAAGATTTCACATCCGGCGCATTCATCAATTATCTGGTCGATGAAGGGTGTAGGGTAGTTGTCCTTCGGACAAGCTTGGTTTACATCCCTATAATCAACACACACTCTAATCGTCCCTTGTTTCTTCATAACAGGGACAATATTCGATACCCAAACGGTTAGAGGAACCGGGTAGATGAATCCAGCATGGAGAAGTTTTTCAACTTCTGCCTTAATGGCAGGGGCTTTCTTCGGGTTCACTTGCCGAAGCCGTTGTCTTACTGGTTTGACATCAGGATACATTTTAATTTCATGTTCAACGATACTCGAGTCAATGCCGGGCATTTCATCATATGACCAAGCAAAGACATCTCTAAATTCACGAAAAAGAGCGTTATATATTTCCAGTTCTGAAGGGGAACAACCTTTGCCGACATAAATATTCTCTACAACATCTGTTTTAGTCGAGATATTTATGGCTATAGTCTCTTCAATATTGGATAGGTTTCGCTCGGAATCCACCGTGTTTATAGTATTTGTTAGGAATTCAAAAACTGAAGGGTGATAGAGGTCACTTTGAGTATCTTCTTCATATTCTGGAAGAAGGGAGCGATGGTGGTGATCATTCCATGGTGGCCCCTCAATCATCATTGATTGTAAGATTCCTTCGTCAGTCCCATATACTCTCGACCAAGGATCTAATGGGGTTCCATATTCTCTAGACCTATCTACCCAAACGCTTGACGAGCGTTGATTTGGGTTCGCCTCCCATGCTTGAAACATTGATTGCTACAATATTTCTAAAGGGCTTGGGGGAAAAACCACTGAATGATCCATGTTGACCTTCGTGGAAGATATCATGTTGCAGGTTGCTACAAACGGTACATTTCCTGTGAAAATAGGAGGTGGTAGCGGGAAAGTTCCCATCAATGTGGGGTCTTTCAATAATCCTACTCCGATATCTTGAATTGAATGGTTGCTCTCATGGATCATGGGAATGCTTCCTGTAACTTGTGAACCATTAGGGAGGAAATTCTGTTGGTCGACGATCGTAATCCCTCCTTCAAACGGGAATGCGATCTTCCTAAAATAAGTCGACACGACAGCTGCCATGGCATAAATCCATGGTCTACCTAGTAGGATGTTATAGTCAAGATTTCCATCAATGACTTCTACATCAATTTCTACTGTCTTTCCTCCTAGTTCAACTTTCAAGTTATTAAGGATACCGTAAGGGGTATAAGTCCTTCCGTCGAAAGCCTTTAATGTCGTCAAAGATCGCGACAAGGTTGGAGATCCTAAAGTTTTCCAGCAACTCATTGACATAATACATGTCGAGGCTCCCTCATCAATTATTGTTCTGTGAACAGTTTTGTTGAGTGCTTTCACTTGAATAAGGAAAGCTAGCTGAGCTGGTAACTGAGGATCATATCCCTTGTGATCAAAGGATACAAGATTTGAATCCTTGGGATCAACCCCACCAATTTTTGATAACAATGCCTGCCTTTGGGATGGACAATTTTGTAGTACTTCCAGAGTCGACATAGCGGATGGCGATTGGGCCAAATCTTCCACTATGTTATAATGCTGCGCCGCTCTGGCACGAGGATTAAATGTCGACTTGTGTACCACACCCTTTGGCGGTTTTATTGTTAATTCAGGGATGGTGGGTGTTACAACTTCTGTCGAAGTTGTTGTCGAACTACTTGGTTGATCTTTACCTTTTTCGTTCGACAGCTGAGGATTCCCGTAATCTTTGTTCCTTGTCGAAATCAAAGCATCATTCTGCTGTTTCGAAACCGACAACATAAGTACTTGCGACGGGGAAGCATTTCCACTATCAACCAGATTTTGACCTGGGTTGGGAAACGGATCAGTCAACACAGCTGAGGTTTGGGAACTTTTAAAGAACCTTTTAAGCTCAGCTTTGTAAGGACAATCCCTTGTCCAGTGATCTTCGTCACATATCATACATGGACTGTTTGGTTTCCCTTTTCCAGGAGGGTTTGAAGAATTTTTTCCAGGGGATGACTCACCCTGTTTCTTCTTCTTCCCTTTGTTTTGCTTTTTCTTGCTTCCTGGTTGATTGGTTTCTTTGCCTTTATCTTCGGATACGGCATTTACTTCCGAAGCAAGAATTTCTTCTTTTGCATTTTGATCCGAATTCTTACGGGCTTTCTTTGACGAAGCCTTTATCGATTTCGTGTTTGCTGTGCCAATCACGCCATCACCGGCATGAGAGTCACTATTTGATTTAGGAGGGGGAGGAATTGAAAATTCCGGTCTAGGGGCGTCAGGTATTTTGTCATAGAGCGTGCCGGACTGAGTATAAACTAAGTCCAAATACTGCGCACGAGCAATGACTTGCTCCTCTGTTACGACTCCCCCCTTGGCCACATCTTCCGTAATAGCCGGAAGTAACGACTTTATAAACCATTCAGCTAATAGCTGATCGGGAACATATGTTTTCACCATCCTACGATGACGACGCCACTCATGTATATGATCAGATATATGGGTAGCAGTTGTCTGTTTGAAGTTGGTTAATATTTCTGTTCCCGTTTCATACCTTATCGGTAATTGAAAATGGGTTAAGAAGGTCGTGGCTAGGGAACTAAAATTGTCGAAAGAGGCTCTTGGCAATTCAATATACCATTTAGCCGCTGGACCTGTCAATGTCCTCTGGAAAAGGCGAAGCCTTATCGAATCGTCGTTAAGGGTGTTTGACGAACACCACAGATGAAAAGTCATCACGTGATTCGATGGGTCTTCACCTGGATTTCCATTGAATTTAGGAATGTCATATGGAAGTTTATGAGGAATCGCTGGCCACCAAGGGGCATAAGCAATCAGATCGTTGGTTAAACGGTGTAGATCGGGTAACTCTAAAGTTGCCACGAATGGTAACTGTTGATTCAGGTTAGGCGAAGCGTAACCAGGGTACGATGGAATCGCTTGAGCAGTGGGCCTTTGCATACCGGCATAATGTAATTGATGTTGGTATGACTGATACGGTTGATGGACTTGACCACTGTAAAGTGGTTGGTTTTGACTATTTTGGATATACGGTTGTCCACTATTCGCAAAGATTTGCTGCTCAGAACCTTGGTACACTTGCTGGAACTGCGGTTGTTGGTATTGCACAAGCCATGGTTGTGACGCCATGTTTTGTTGTGCTATGCTAACCGTTGGACCGAGGTGTGGGGTAATGGTACCCGTTTGTACTTGTGTCGCCCCACTAGTTGGCGATTGTGGTTGTGACCCATGATCAAGTGACTGTTGCATTACAACCTGAGAAATCTGAGGTTGACATGCAACAGGTATCGCTTGAACTTGTGACACTGTTACAATAGCCGGTGTGGTTGGGATGTTCGTCACAGGTACACACTGTTGCATAGAATATACAACCCTTGGTTGTTGAGGTAGCATAGGTACCCAACTACTTGATGCAATTCCAGTATAACCTGAATACTATTGAGAACTGCCATATGGATATCCTCCCGGAGGAGGTAATGAAAGGGCATACTGCCCCCCATATGGTAGCAATCCTGAACTCAGAGGGATTGTTAGTCCTTGAGGACTGGATGGCCCAAATTGACCTCCATGAGGATCAATTTGTCGAGTTTCAACATAAGAGTTGCCGGGTATTACTCCGGATGAACAAACTGGAACAGACCATACTGTCGAAATAGTCCCTTGGTGGACTCCTTCTAGCTGTTGAGAGCTAGTTGGGACAGCTGGTATGCCGGCAAACATTGTTGGAGTGACGGCAGGGGCTTCTGCTGTCGCTGTGTCATTTGACACAGTCCTAGACGATGACGGTTGTTCAGACATTTTAAGTCTATCCAATAGATTGCCTAGCGATTCTACATGGACTTCCACTTGTGGTGGATTAACTTCTGATGAAGGAAATAGAGTGACCCCGACTCCAAAATGAGTTGGAGTACTTGCTTGCGGATCCTCTGCAATTTCCTCTATCGCAATCAAACCCGGTGGAAGAGGAAGACCGTCAGGTCCGTAAAATATTTCTAGTGCCGAAGAAGTGGTTGTTTCGACAGCGACAGTTGTTTGGGGAACAAAACTCTCTGGACCGGTTACAGATGGAACTGGTTCAGTTACACAAGTACTTGCCCCCAGACTAGGATCAGTATTACTGTCCTTCTGCGGCTGTGGAACTTCTTCTATAGAGGCAGGGTTTCCAGAAATGTTAGGAGTAACCGGAACCTCAGATGCAGTTGGAACACTTGTTCTAACTTTCAAAGGAGATTTTGAACCGGTTAAACGAGTTCGCTTTGCCCGTACTGTTTTCGATTTCGGAGACATAGACGGTTGACTCGTAAGCCTCCGCGAATGACGGGGTTTCAATTGACTTTCTTCCACGATTGCGGATTACTCGATCAACTAAAATATTAAAAGGGGAAATTGGTGTTTCCGAATTGAATGAATTTTATTAGACGCTTTTAGACACAACTTGCTTTTTCACTTTTTAAGAGTCGAGAAAAAGCTAAAGATGACTCTAGTCTCCTTCGATGTATTAACGAGCCCGAAGTGACAAATGCTCGGTTGGACTTTTTCAGTTATAGAGTTTGAAAAAGGCCAAAAGAAAATGCTCTGGAGATCTAGGCAGAGGGTGTGTCAAACCTTTCGCAAAACCACAGAATACGTTTTACGGTACGAGTGGTCGATCTTCGTGAATGCTGTGTTCACTGCATTGCGATCAGTAGGGCGGCCGACACGGCTTCCTATGGATAAAGGCTTTGTTCCTATAGGGGTCTCCCAATATATACGTGACGGTACGTGGGAGCACAAGTCTGTATTAGTGCCACCGACTCTCAGGAGGAATCACCCACCTTCGTCGAGATCGACAGTCACTACGTTTAACGACGCCGGAACACGTCTCTAGCTTAGACCTCTAGATGTTTTCGTTATGTTTCAAAGTGTTGTTAGGTTCATTCAATATATTTTAAGTTGATCTTTTTTAAAGTTTGCCTTTCAAGGTTCACCACGAGATGTTTTGATACAAATTCCTAAATGCAGTCTAAGATGAGAAGCAAGCTTTTTCAATCTTTTCGACTTATGAAAATCTTAACTACTGAGGGAAAAGAGAGACAAAATCTTTTCACACAGATCAAAGAGCACTCGCTAATGCACTTTTTCCCTAAATCAACACACAAACCTATATGCAAAATGCAAAAATGCAGGTATTTCTTTTCTCTTTCTTAATGTTTGTGCGACACAAAAAGAAAGCTGTTGTATAATTTCGAATTCAATTTCAAGTGAAAGCAAACAAGCTTATCCAAAATCAAAAGACACCTTAAGATTTACTTGTTTCGACACTAGAAATATATAAATTCAAACCAAATGACGAAAGCAAAAGCTCAATCAGCTATGAATAGCAAACAAACTAACTCTTAAGACCAAAACGACACTTTATCACAGGTCTAGATCTAAGAGGTCACAGCAAGACTAATTCACTTTCGTTATGGGAAACTGTAAATGATACAAGAAATACACAAAGAACAAACACAGTTTCTTTATACAACCGAGGCGGAATAGTGGCAAGGAAAGTTGGTTTCAGATAGGCGCATTGACTGGTAATAGGCAGCAAAAACAAGGGTGAAAACAGGGCAAGAAACAACAGGAAACCCCAGTAGCACAAGGCAAGACTGGTCCAGCGGAGGTGGGACACTGTCTGTTTGACCTTCAGCGCAGGTAGCCCCTTCGGGAACTGCGCTGAAATGCAGACAGCCTTCACAGCAGTTGCACTGAAGAACGAAACTTTCGTTTCTCTTGGTTTCCGGGTCACAGATTGCTCAAAAATTCACAGTTTTTGGCCAAATCAGAAGCTATCAGTCAAGTACACACTAAGGGATGACAAGGAGGATGAAAAGCTATCACTAAGAGCTTATTAGAGTCCTTGTGGATCAAATCTTCAAATCATAAACTTGCCCAGAAACTGAGCTAGAGTAGCTGCCCTCTACTTTGCATTTGAAAGATCCAAATGCAGTTCGATTCGGTACTCCCTTTGTTTATGAAATGAATAGCAAAAAACACAAACAACCAACAAGATACGATCCCCAGCGGAGTCGCCAATTTGTTGTTGGGAAAAGTATCCAATACGGAATGACCCTATCCCACTCTAAGGGTGATAGTACCTCAGCAACAACCGAATGCAAAGCTATTCAAGATTACTTCTTTATGAGATGTAAGAGAGGGGAGAAAGAGATCCACTAACCGTTGTCTTCCGCTAACGTTTGATCCAATCTTCTCTCCTTGCTGCTTGCTCCCAGCTCCTTGCTCTTTCACTGGCCCAGCTACACAAAGATCCTGCAAAAGCACAAGAAAGGGAAACTACAAGAAGCATACATCCATAATTGATTCAAGGATTAGAATAAATCAAATATACAAGCATCAATACGCCACAAAGACACATGCATATAGAAGAACCTCAAATGCTTTATTAATGGAAGAAGTAAAGTTCTGAGAGTGTTACAACCATAAGAGGCCCAATCGAGCAACACCTCCCAGCAGAAAGAAATCTCCTCTTCACCTCCTTCAAAGCAATCACCCAATAGTTCTATACTCAAACCAACAACACTTCCTTACATTCACCAGATTCCAGCCTCCCTAGACCTCATGAGAGAGCTCTATATATAGGAGTTTTGGAGAAAGGATGAGTCAGCTTGAGTTTGGCATGAAGCTGACTAGTGTCCTCTCCCACTTTAGTTATACTTCAGTTCTTGAGTCCACTTGGAGTTTCTTGCTTCCACTTGGAGATCTAGATCCTCTTACTCATCACAAGGCGAATTCCCTGATCCAAGTGTCATTTTGGAAGCTTCCTGGGCATTTGACACCTTGCAGAATGACTGTGCCACTTGGCCAATCTCGCCCAGCGCAGGTAGCCTTCATTAGATTTGACATTCAGCGCAGGTACAGAGTGGAGTAGTTGACATTCAGTGTAGATGCTCAGTGGAGCAGTTGACATGATCGAGAATTAGCTTGTTTTTGAGTGTTTTCAGGTGGAGAACTGATTTTTAGTGCTGTGGTTTGCTGACCTTGTTCCTCTTGGGGTAGGAACAACATGTTTAGGGACTTTGGATCCCTCGGATTATCGACATTTCATGCTTCATTCTGTAAGGCACAAAAATGTCTATAACATCTGGAACTCTATGAGTCTTCCCAATTAGATTAGGAAGAGGAAAAAGTATTGCCTTCTATAAGGATTTGGCACCAGATGCTTAGGCAGAGTTGATAGAAGATATAGATTTGCATGAGGTCCAGAACTACGAGATAGGGGAAGCATGAACTTTGGAATATTGGGTTGAAAGGACAACTTCCACGAAAAGTTAAATGGTACATCCAAGAGAAGGTGGAGGAAAACTTTTCCCATCTCATTCAATAGAATACTTTGGGGACCAAAATCATCCTAAAATGGGGAGGCGTGATATAGATTGGATCATTATATTGTTTGTCATCCATCTCGATGCTTTATATTGGAAAAATTGGAGGAATCAGCTCACATGAATATTTTTACTAGCGAGACCTAGTTTGGAAAATTGGGGTCTTGTTGGCCCACCAATAACTCCCCTATATTTTTAGCCAAAATGAAGGGGGCCCCATTAAAAATTTTCATTATTTTCCTTTTAAATCACACTTGGTTGATCAATGATCTCCCTTGTATGTATTTTCACTCTTGCTCCTTCAATATTTTGATCATATCTTAACAAATATTTTGTTATGATCTTTGGGGTTTGTCGCTTTGATCGATCTTGAATGATTTTGCGCATTGATTCTAATCACGAGTCTCTTTTCGCTTCTCTATGAAACTTTTGACTTCTCCTTATAAAACTCAGTTGACTTTGACATTTGAATTGAAAATTTTCTTGATGATTTAATGTGAGCTCTTTTCTTCTAATATACCTTTTCGAGCATTTTTTTCTTGACTTTTGTGAAAGGATAATATTGTTGATGAGCAATAGTCTCACTAGATTTCCACATGAAATTTTTTGTCTTTTAGAAATTTGTACATATGTACATTAATATACAATTAATTTTATGTATATATTTTAAACTTGTACTATATAATTATATCATTATCTTAACTTAAATATGAATTATATTAATTAGACATATATATTATAAATTATATAATAACGGTAAAATTTTAAAATATTATAAACCTACATAGTATAATTTACATATATATATATATATATTATTATTCATAATATAATATATACACATCTTGTATCTATTATTATAATATATACACAACCACATATAATATACTACGTATTATTATATAAAAAAAAAAGAACAACAACAAATGAAATGAGGAGGCAAACAAAGCATAAAGTACATTCATGTGGAGCACATAACATTAACCACGTATATCTTTTGTTATTAGTCCTTACCAGAAGGCAATGGGGACTATTGTAATCGAAATGCCATAAAATCTGAGCTAGTATAAAAGAACACATGATTAAACCCAAAGTTTTTTTTTAAACCTAAAGTTTGTTTTAGTGTACTTTTTGTTCGCCCTATTAAATATTGACACTACTTTTTATTAGCCAATAAAAAGATTTGAGATCTTATATACCCTCAAATTGAGGTGGAGAGACACATACGGTACTAAAAACTTCGGTAAAAGAGCATGTTGTCAATCTGTTTTTCCATAATCAAATAATGCTAGTTAGCATTAAGTGTTAAGACACAAAATACATAGGCTATGGTATATAGCCCATTTTCGCATGAGCTTCAATGTAAACTTCCACGTAGTACAATAGTAAAATCATATGCAAATGTACATGTACAACCACATGCAAATGTACACGTACAACCACATGCGAACATGTATACATGCAAATTTGCATGTTGGTGTACATGCAAATTTACGTGTTGGTGTCATTATGCTTTGTCGGCGGTCTTTGTTTTGGTATGTACACCTACAACCACATTGTTATGGTATGTACATGTACAACCACATGCAAATTTACGTGTTGGTGTTTTGCTCTGTCAGTGGCCTTTGTTCTGGTCTCTACCTGGTATTTAAATGCAAGCAACCTCTATTTTCCTAGTTTGGCCCTGGGCCTTTAGAATGCAATTCTAAAGCATTTATTGAATTTTGAAGCATTTACTGAAGATATAATTGCATTTCAACTGTATGAATGAATGTATAATTATTATTGCTTTTTTATTTTGAGCTTTTTGGAATAATCATATGACATTGTGGTTCCAGAGGTGGTATTGTAGGGTTGGCCATAGCCATTTCCCTCCAAAGGTCCATCTTATCTCGTCTCATTTCTGAGTGTCTTGCTGTCATTCCGATGTTGCCTTTATTTCCTTGCAAACTGAAAAATTAGAATGCGATAATGATTAAAGTAAGTGATATAGCAAGCCAATTTTTACATGTGTAATATCAAGCAAGAACTAAAAGTGAGGCCAAAACCACTTTTTTGCGAATGGAAATAAAGAAGAGCTAAAACTAAGGTAAAACTAATTTATAGTTGCAACAATTGCAAATATCATATAATTCTTTCTCTTGACAAATTTTCATAAACAAAATAAATAGCAAAAAAATAATTTTCCTTCTTCACATCTAAAAATGAAATTTACTTCATGACAAAATAAATATGTTGAAAACACACCATTTTTATCATTGTTTACTCTCGAAAATAAAAAGAATAATAATGTTTTCATCAGTTAGCCAGGTGGAAAAAATGATGTGTTCATTCATTCATCACGTGAGAATGAGAACATGTTGTAGCAGTATCAAGTGGTTGAAACACAAGTTCAGGTTTTGTTTACAACCATTCATTTAAAAATAGAATGCATTGTTTACAGTATTCTTACAAAGCATAGGCTAGGAAAATTTCCTTTCCTAGGCAGGTGCTTTTGGAGACCATTGTTCTACCAGAAGTATAATACTACTGAAGAGGGTTTAACACGAACTCCTCGTATTTTTTGAGAGAATTCAAACTGTGATAAATGGTAGGATGGCAAGAGGACCCTTGTAGGCCTAGGCTTGGTAGGCGAATTGAACTCAATCTATACAAGGTTTGACAGTAAGAGGATAAAATGGATGCATGAGTCTGCAAAAACAAAAAGAAAACTCACATACACTCACAGACTTCATGGTATTGAATAAAAATGGCCTGGGTATCAATCAGAAAGGACACGTATAGCAGAGGTTTGGGCTAGACTAGCCAGATTGACTAAAAGAACCCTGAATCCATGTAAAACAAAATCAAAGCCAATGTTTGAGAACAGTAAGCAGTAAGGTGTACAATATTACCTTGAAATCCCAAGCAGAGGAACCACTTTTTTCTAGTAAACATCTTATGCTCATAACCAAAACCTCTTCTATTCCAACGATTCTTAACAAAAAGGCATAGGGAAACAACGCATAACACAATGACCAAGACCATGAACAAACAACCCTGTCATTAGGTTTTTTTCAGGAGACGAGGTGTAAAATGCATCAACGATCTACCATCATTGATCTGAAATGGATCATAAATAAAACGAAAGTAGAATTGGATATTTTCCAATAATGAATTAATTGTTAAATCGATCGCTTAATGTGGAAGATTGGAGGAACATAATTGATTTACGACTTAATTAAGAACTTAACAAGCATAATTAAACATGAAATTGCAGCAAAGAATGGAGATAGAAGACATCAAACATTGATTACGGAGTTCGTCCCTGTTGGACTACGTCTCCTGGTCCGCTTTTCAAGATGGTGTTCATTTTATTAAGGATTGATCCAAGGAAGTATTTACACAAAAAAAACCAGACTGAACATGCTCGCAAGCATCTCTGGTATTTTTCAACAAAAATCTCTCTCTCCTAGCTTTCCAATGCCTATCTCGGTTCCCAATTCTACCTCCAGACAACCAAGAAACACTGAAAACAAAACTGCCTCTCTCTCTCTCAGAATCTGAGTACAAAGTCTTCAAAACCTCCAATGTCTTCATCATGAGCAAAAAGGTGACATTTATAATGTTTCAGGTCGAACTCCTCTTGACTAAACATGGCATATGGTTTCCTTGCATTCAATGTGATGGTCTCGGTCTAATAGTGATGCAACACCTTATGAATAAGGTTACAAGGTAATAACTTAATATAGCGCTCAAAACCCCAAATAAGACTTTAGGTTAAAAATAAACTCCAATGGTTTGTAAACAGCGCGGAAGTTTTGACTTCCAACATGTGACAGATCATGGTCTAACCATAAGCAGACACCTTGCAGGTTGGATCCAGTGGTTTCAGAACTGTATGCTGACTCCTCCATGTGACAGCTTTCCCAAACCCGATGGTTCATATGTCGCAAATCTCCGACGCGGTTAACTATTACGGTTAACTGCATAGTTTATAACCTTTGTGTTGTACATAGGTCCAAAAAGGTTATTTGCAAAGGTTTTGTAATATATCATATGCGCTAGGTTTTAGAACTTAGGCTTAGGCTTATGACCTTGGGACCATTACATTTACATAAACAAATCTTGCTACCTTAGCTTAGGTTTTTCCACCATAGTTGAAAACCATTACAAACAAGTTTGTCACATTATGACATAAAATCTTGACCACATTTCCACCATGAAGACTCTCATTGGAAAAATTGATGGAACTGAAGAGTTGAAGATGAACTGGACTTCCTTGTCAAGCTGGAATGATGTAAGATCCTCCTGGATCAATCCTCTCCACTTGAAATATTTTGGACCACAAAAGTTTTATTTAAGCATATATCAGGTGAGGGTACAACTCCCTCACTCTTTTGATTTTCATCCACATTTTCTTGCTTGGATTCATGCCCTTGAGCTCCACTTGAAGATATCCAACATCTCCACGCCTTGAAGATCGAACCTTCTTGTCCAAGATGGTATCTTCCTGCAACTCAGGTACCAAATCATCAATAGTAGGAATCTGTGTATCTTCCTCTAGATCCATGATCATCAGAGGTTCATACAATTTCAGATTTTCCACATTTACAACTAAATAAATACGCATGTAAGGAGTTAAATATAACTGGAATGCATTATTTCCAATATTTTCCACAATCTTGAAAGGACCATACCTAATGGGTTTCAGTTTCTTACCTTCACCTTTCAACCTGTCTTTACTGATATACAACCATACCTGATCACCAACCTAAAAATGATGATCGACTCAATGCTTGTCATGGCGCATTTTGTACTTGGCCTGACTCTTCTCTAACTAGACATACACTGCTTCATGTATCTATTGTATCCATTGAATGAACTTAACTGCTTTATTTGAATTGTTGTGTCCATTCACTTTATCTTCTTCACTGAACATGAAATCCATCGGTGACTTTGGTAGATACCCAAAACATGTTTCAAATGGTGATCAATTAATCGAAGAATGTAAGGCTCGATTGTAAGCATGTTGCACATAAGGTAAAGATAATCCCACAACCTAGGATGTTTGTTGCAGTAACCTTGAAGAATATGTATCACTGTCTTATTCACCACTTTTGTTTGTTCATCGGTCTGTGGATGAAAAGTTGTGCTCTTCTTCAACTTTGCGTCCATAAGTTCCCACAAAGTGGACCAAAACTCTCCTACAAAGTGAGTGTCTCGATAAAAAATATTGGAAGTAGGTAACCCAAAATGAACCCATACCCGTTGAAAGAACATATGTGCAGTCTGTTCAGCAGTTACTTGCTTTTCTCATGGAACAAGAATGAACATCTTGCTGAATCTATAAACCACAACATACATGTAATCATGCCCTCTTGTGGACATAGTAATTCCTCCAACAAAGTCCATGGAAATGTTGTCCCATGGTCGCAAAGGAACTGGAAGTGGCATATACAATCCAATCTTTCGATTGCTTGGCTTGCTTTTCGAACACATCACACATCCTTTAATTTACTTAACAATTGTTTCATGCATGCGAGGCCAGTAACAATACCTTTGAAGTTGTGTTATTGTCTTGCTTATGTCAAAATGTCCTTAAATGTGAGAAGAATGTGCATCCTGAATAACATGGGCCCTTTTTCTCTGTGGTATGCACAACTTACCCAGATGATATAAGAACATGTCATGAACATGAAAATTGACTTATTCCATCTGAGTACCATGAGTTAGTGATTCGTAAATATTTTTGAAATCAATATATGTACTATATTGTTCTAAATAACTTTCATGTTTTAAAGAACTATGCAGCACTACTGAAGCATTCAAAGATGGCCTAGACAACATATTAGCTACTTTGTTTGTTACCCCTTTCTTGTACTTAATTACTAAGTGAAATTGCTGAAGAAATCCCATCCATCTGTAATGGCGAGATTGTTGCAACTTAGTCTAAGACTGAAGGTATTGAAGCGGCTGATGATCTATGTGAATCACTGTTTCCTTACCCATTAAGTAGTGTTTCCATTTCTTTACACTTTCAACCAAAGAAAATAGTTCTTTACCATATGTTAGATAATTTATAACTGCCTTAGAAAAAGTTTCAAAATGAAAACAAATAGGTTTCCATTTTTAAAGTAATACTGCACCCACTACATAACCACTAGCATCTATTTCAATTTCGAATGGTTGTTGAAGATCTGGTAAAGCTAAGATTGGTGCTATGACAGTTTTCTGCTTAAGTGTATCAAAATATTTTTGTTGTTTTCCTCCCCACTAAAAGGAAACTTTAGAACCTGTTAAAGCATGTAACAGTGATGCAATCAAAGAAAACTGAGCAATAAATTTTCTCCAATATTGAACTACACCTAGAAAACTCCTAACTTCAATCACATTCTGTGGTCTTGGCCACTTAACAATAAAATCAATTTTAGGTGGATCTATCTTCAAATTACCACCTCCAAATATGTAACCAAGATAATTCAAATAAGTTTTCCCAAACTCACATTTGGAAAGTTTAAGGTACAATTTTTCCCGGTGCAACACTTTGAAGGCCTATTTAACATGCCTAACATGCTCTTCCTTACTAGAATTGAAAATCAGGATATCATCGAAGTAGATTATGACAAATTTATCAATGTATGGGTGGAATACATCATTGGTAACACGCATGCAAGTTGCTTGAGAATTACACAAACCAAAAGGCAATACTAACCATTCAAATAGTCCCTGCCTAGTTTTGAATGCAATTTTCTAGATGTCATTTTCTGCAATACGAATATGATGATACCCACTATGCAAATCCAACTTAGTAAAATAGACAACATTTTTCAACTGATCAAGTAAATTGTCTATCCTGGGAAGAGGATACCTGTTTTTGATTGTGATTTTGTTTAAGGCCCTAAAGTTGACACACATTCTCCATGTCCCGTCTTTCTCAGGAACGAAAATTATGGGTGAACCACATGGAGATAAACTGGGTCGAATGAAACCTCTTGCAATCAACTCTTGGATTTGTTTCTTTATTTTTTCATTCTCTATGATTGACATGCGATACATTCTGACATTAGGAAGAGGGGAATCAGACATCAATTATATCTCATGTTGTATTTCCCATTTAGGAGGAAGATGTTTTGTTTCTTTAAATAGACTTTGAAAATAATCTACCACTTTAACCAAACTATCTTTAAACTGAGATTCACAACCTGAAAAAGCATCATGTTGATCCTTATGTTGTTCTTTTACAACCATGAGTACATATCTATTACTTGAACTTATTAATCGCTTCATTTGATTAGCAGTAACTAAATCCAAGTGTGTTTTGATTTTATGTGCCTTGACAATGTATTCAATTCCATCTTTCTTAAGATGATATTTAGTCTCTTTCCAATGAAACACAACATTGCGATCATAGAGATAAGGACTCCCTAGCACTACTCCACATATGTATGCTAGAATCACATCTAAATCTACTTCATCAATGTAATTAGTTGTGATGGCAAATTTTAAACAACACTGCTTTGTGACATTAAGCTGAGTATTTTTATTTATCCAACCTAATGGGTATGGACTTGGATGATTTTGTGTCTCCAAACCCAATTTCTTAACTAAATCTTCTGATATTAAATTTTCTTGTGATCCACTGTCAAACAATGTATCTATTTTTTTGTGCTTAGAAGTTATCCTTATATGAAATAATTCAACTCTTTTATCCTCATTCAGATGATTTATGTTTGAAGAAGTTGCAGAAGTACTAGAACTTGAACTAGTGTCAGAACCTTTACCTGTCAAAACCATTGCCGTTATTTTCCTTTCGTCACCAGAGTCGGAGCCCAAATCTTGTTAGATTGCTGCATTGGCCTTCTTTTCATCTTTCTTTTTTTGGAACTTCTTTGGTCTGAGTTCTAGGTGAAGTTACCAACATCTGGCTGTTGTCCTAGGTTGTCATTGATGTCAATATGGCAATATTCTAGATACTAGATGATGACATGAAGCCAAGGGGAAGTCGAGCGATCCATGAAGAGACAGGAGCAAGGCCATCAGGATAGCCAAGCCATAAGTAAGAGGAGTTACCAAAGGAGGCAAATCAAAGCATATCACAGGATATTAGAGCAAGGGAAGCATTCATATATGCAAGGAGGTCTTTGAAAGAGCCGCCTTAAATGAACCACCACCGTTGGATCCAGAAAACCCAGATCAAAGGTGTGGATGCGATAAGCAATTTAAAAGGCGCACTCGATGGAATATAAGGTGGAGTTCATAATTTTTGAAGTCCGATAGATGCGTTTGGGCGGATTTTTACAGGTTTTCTATGTATTTTCCTATGTAAGCCGAGAACGACCATTTGTGGGTTTTTGCCTATGAAACGACCCCGATTCCTTCTGTAATGCCCCTAATCATCATTCCAAGCTACAAGCAGGCATTTTGGCAGACGATGAGGCGTTTGAAAGCCACAGAGCCGCAGAGCTAGATGGTTAGTCGAACAGACAGCATAGAGAAGCCATAAAGCCACAAGGGAATGATTGAACGTAGGGAAATGGCTGGGGAAGCCGAAAAGCCGAAAAAATGCCTCAAAGGAGCCCAGAGAGCTCAATTGAGGGGGGGGCAGTTGCAAGCTGAAGGCAGAGAGCAGAGAGAGCCAAAGAGCTACTGCGCAGAGCAGCTAAGGGAGCCTTTGGGGTCACTTGAAGTTCAATTGAAAAGCCATAGAGCTGAAGGTTGAAGAGGGCCAAGAAGCCAGAGCCAAAGAGCCAGCGCCAAATCCAGAGCCGAAGAGCCAGAGCTAGAGCCGAAGAGCCTGAGTGAGAGCCGAGAGCCAGAAAGCCGAGAGCTTCAAGAGCCAGGGATAAAATGGTGTCTAAACCCATCGTTTCTATGTAAAACAGTGGAGTTGAGCCAAGAGCTTGTAAAAAGGACTTTGCCATAATCCCAGAGAGCCTAGTTGAGTTGACTAGAGCTCACGGAGACGTAGCCCAAGAGTTTTGGGTGAACTCCTAATTAAATTGCTATTTTGTGTGTTTTGTGTTCTTGCTACATTGTTTACTATTATATATATGTTGTATCAGCATAACAACAGAATATTAAAAGCACATGAACAGTTCTAAAATAGACATAAGTATACACCTTTATTCCAAGCATATTATCAATTCTGCATTGGTTAATCATAAGGACATGGGAATAATCAAGCTTTGGAAGTGGGAGTAGACAAGAAGCCTAAGTTCCCCATTTTCAGATCACGGGGTAAGAATCGCTAGTTTTCGTTCCTGGGCTTTCATACCAAGTTTTTGTAGATTATGGGATTTCATAGCCAGTTTTCCACTCCTTTCAGTCCCTAGTCTTCTCGATTATTGCAAGTCGAAGTTTCCTTTTAGTTGTGAGTCAAGTTTTTGTTATTTTGTTTTTATTTTATTTAGAGTTAAATGAGTTTATTATATTTTTTGTCATTTTTATTTTAAATTTAAAAAATAGGCTTAGTTACCATCTTCAAAGGCTTTTGTGTTTTTTCTTGAAATTATTTTATCACTTATTTTATTTATACACTATCGATTATTAAAAATAATTAAATTATTAACAAAGGTTCATATACTATTAAAAAATTAACAAAATTAAATTATTGACAAAGGTTCATATACCATAAAAAAATTAACAAAGATTCATATACCATTAAAAAATTAACAAATTGATTTTCTTGAAATGAGTTTCATTTCATCACTTACTTTATCTATCCACTATTAAAAACAATTAAATTATTAACAAAGGTTCATATACCATTAAAAAATTAACAATTTGATTTTCTTGAAATGAGCTTCATTTTATCACTTACTTAATCTATCCACCATTAGAAACAATTAGATCAATTATTTTTTTCGGTCAAAAACATTCATCATATAATCATAGTAGAAGTGCCAACAAAATACATCACCAATGCAACAAAATACAGTGTCACAGGCTTAAGGGTTGGCACAAGCCTTGCTCTAAATAGTGAGAAGCGTGAAGAGAAGCCAAGATAGTCAGTGTCTTTGGTTATTGCCGGCACGAAAAGAGAAAAATTACATGTCTCATAATTACACATTAAGGAGGGGTACTGGGAGGAAACGCAAGAGGTGCAACAAAGAAAGAGGCATGTTCATGCATATGATAATCAATGTGTTCCACCTGACTCTCTAGGGCGCAGAGATTGTCATTTATGCATCAGAACTGACACCGAAGACCTTCCACCAAATCCAGAGTCTCATTCTGCATATGCAGGAGATCATTGATATAAGCAACCAATTCATTCCTCTCATCATACCTCTACTCCCTCAGTGTATTAATTTTGATTTCTATTTTATTCAACTAGGTCGCGATGGACTCCAAGGTGACCTGAGCTTTTACGTGGCCCGTGGAGCAGGCTGGAGACAGGTCCATATCTGCGGCGAAGTGATGACTCTCAGTCGAACCAGAGTCTGAGCTAGGCTCTCCATGCTGCTAGAGTTCATCCATACGTGGGTCGGCACCCGCCCCCTCCGGGCATCCCCTCAATGTCAAGGAATACAACCAGCACCACCACCATGGGTCGCACCAACACAGGAAGCGTACTTCCTGACCAGAGAAACACGCCATGAAATTCTAAATTGAAAATACTGAAATAAAACTCCACTTATTGTACTAGATTCATTGAACATTAATAATAATATCCGGCTAGGAAAGAGCTCGAAGTCTTGATCACTAGCACCATAACCACGACCAACAAATAAGAAGGAAGGCATGCCATAGGTCCCAGGGTCCGTAGAGCTCAAACAACCCCAGAGATGGCACTTGAATGTGCTATGCCCAACAAAATGATTATCCAGGGGAGCTTCCTCGAACGAGAGATAGAGCCAGAGTAAGGAAACTCTGTGTCTGCTCCTGACCCACGCATTCCAGTCCTTGAACCAGATAATTCTTTACGCCGAGCAGAGAAATATTCCCCCGGATCCCATGACCATGCTTGATGCAGGTGCCAATTCCCCTCCCAGTTGAATTTCATGGTCTCGTCCTATTCTGCTACCCCATGCCGCAGCCTGAGCCAGGACGCAAACAAACCACATGACCTCGTCCTCTCCCAGCACTCTCTCCTCATTGCCCAACACCTGCAAGTGACCTCTTGCATGTAGTCCCTATGTGGTATTAAACACTGCTTGCGGGGAGTGGGGTGCAGGTTCCAATGACTCTTCATTGCATTCATGTGGCACATGGAGGCCCCTCTAGCTCCTCGATCCAATATTGCACTGCCAAATGGCCTCCAAAGTGATCACCCCCATCGGGGAACAATTAATTAATCATTAACAAAGGTTCATATACCATTAACAAAATTAACAAAATTAAATCATTAACAAAGGTTCATATACCATTAAAAAATTAACAATTTGATTTTCTTGAAATGACCTTCATTTCATCACTTACTTTGTCAGCTATATATCCACTATTAAAAACAATTATATCATTAACAAAGGTTCATATACCATTAAATAATAACTAGGGATGGGATTTTTTTTAATCATATATATATGCACTGCAGATGGATTCAGAGACCCTTGTAGTGAAATGTAACACTTCGATATCAAAATTGCAATTTCCATTTCTGCTGTGGCACAATTAAAAATTACTAACTTAAATGACTAATTCATATACTTGTTGTACTTTTTATTTGGTCGTATTTTTATTCTTTGACTATAATAGTCATTTACGTTAATCATTATTAATTTTGTCACCTATTATCTAGTCATATATTTTAATCCTAAACTAAATTAGTCATTTAATTTAGTCGTTTTTAGTTTATTCACTTATTATCTAGTTGTATATTTTATCCCTAGAGTAAACTAGTCGTTTAAGTTAGTCATTTTTAGTCTGGTCACTTAAAATTGCTCAAATTTAGTAGTAATTCACTTGAAATAATTGCGGTGACTAACTTTTTTAGTCATCTAGTCATTAATTTCATCATTTTCTACTAGTGAACAATCTAATTTATAAGTGAAATAGAAGCTTCTAGTGATTGCTAGAAGAAAAGTCTTACAATGCAGTTGATAAGGATGTTGCGTATCCTTACAAGTTCCAAAACTTATTTATTGGGACTCTAACACTTCTCTCCCATGATATTAATGGACTCCATGTGAATGATATAATATTATCCATACACACTACCCAATATAAATAAGGATACAATAATTTACTACCAATGTTGGATCCTTCATTACCCATGACATTGTTTAACACAAGCAAATTATTGAATGGTACATTGGATGGGATGTGAGTCACATGTGGGTTAACTATCTAGTTGTTTCTAGAACCATTTATTTATAGCATGCCCACCTCCTCTTTAGGCCATGTTGGTCTCACTAAAGAAGAAAGGAAAGGTCACACAATGCTCATTTTTACACATGGTTAGCATTATTGGCACTTCTCTAAACCTACTTGGGTAATTAGGCATAAAAGCTTGCCATCCTCGATGAAGAATAAGGGTATATATCATTTCCATTGTAAGCACTATGGTATGTGAGATCTTAGGGGGAGGTTCGAAGAGGATTCCAAGATGTGAAAGGGAGATTACAAATTTTCATTGGGGTGTTATGAGGTCCATCACCCAATGGAATAAATGGAGGGAGCTTTGTTAAAAACAATATTAAAGATGACTGTGCAATCGAAACTACCACTCTGCTCTTGGCATTTGAGGAATCATATTCAAACCTTCAATAGGCCTCTCACAAGAAGTAATTGGAGTTGGATAATTACCACTTCTCTCTTATCATTTGAGGAATCATACATAATTTCAAACCTTTATATAGGTCTCTAAAAAGAAGCAATTAGATTTGGATTTGTAGCCAAGTTTTGTGTCTCATCTTGGTCTTTCTCAAGTTGTCTTATAGAATTATGGGGCATTTTCCACTCAAGAAACAAAACTTTGCTAGGTTGTAGAGAAGAAAATGGAAGTAGTTACCCTTATACAACTTTTCTAGGCTGTAGAGAAGAAAATGGAAGTAGTTACCCTTATAGACCAACCATATAAGGACATGTTAAGCACTGGAAAAGGCTATGTACCTCAAGGGTAAACATTTTATTTTATTTTCTTTGAATTTTCTATCCATTGTCATATAACTTTGTTATTGTCAATAAATCATTACATCTATTAAAAATATCTAATATAAAGTGATATAAACTAAAATTAAAAAAAATGAATTTGACTATTTTATTTAAAAACCACCACCTCCTCCTCCTCCTCTTCTTCTTCTTCCACAAAATAGTTAAATACCTAACAACATTAGAAAACTCATTAAAATAACCCTTAGATTTAAAAAGTAAAAGCTTTTTAAAACTTGGATAATGAGTCTAAAAGTTGTTATACCATATGCCCTAAAGTTATAATAGTTCTCTACCCTATGTCCTCTGGTGAGAAACACAAAGATAAAATCAAATGTTGGAACCTTTTAAGATGTTTCTGAACAATTTTACATTCTTTATTATAAACTAGAAGATTAAAAAACTTACAAATTCATTATATCTCCAAGAAAGGTTTACATATGCACTTTTTCATTTACATTCTCACAAGGTCTATAACAATGGCTAAAAATTTCTTTACACGATCAATTTTTTTTCTTAATTTTTAAGATAATCATTTCAAGTTCTAATTGAATATCGAATAGAAATTATATAAAATGAAACTAATAAAAAATAATTACAAATTACAAAATTCCCATTAAAATAAAAAATAAAAAAAAATCTCAAATGATTTTGAAAAATGTACGTAAACTATAAATATACATGGTTGGAGTTAAAACCATCGTCTAACATAAAAATTCAAACCCATATTATAAAATTTTTAAATTATTTTCAAATACACATAAACTAGCACAACCACATTAATATATTAATGTGGTGTTTATAGCAGAAGGCTTTATTTATATCTACCATTGATAAATATATAATAATACAAAAAAATTATTGCAATAAAATTATTATTATTATTTATTTTTGTTTAGGGGCGGCCTTCATGACACTGGAAATGGAAACGAATAGTTAGTTAGTTAGATCGGGCGTTACTCACCAACCGGGATCAAGTACCTGCATTGGCCGAAGCCTCGTGTAGCAGCACACCTACGACCGCATCCTAGCCTTCATGAATTCCTTGCCCTCAGAAGCGCAAGCCCCTCCGGGACCTTCAATTCGAAGCGCCGGCTGCAATTATACTAGAAAATACACGTTGTTTGGAGCTGGGGTGAGATGGATACTATCTATCTCTATCTCATCACCACAGGTCACATGCTCACATGAATCTATCTAATCCCATCTTATAAGTCTAATCTATATCGTCCCGTTAAGAATTTGTGGGCATAAGACGGGGACATGGGAGACTACTTTAATAAGCTGATTCGGGCATTGGGGCAGTCCTTAGCCCACCTAGGAAAATAGCCTTTAGACCCCATAAAATTTAAAATTTGTATATCAATTACGGTTAGATTTCACAGTTGTCACTAGTTCAGTGAATCAAGGATCATAACTGCTGTGAGAGATCCAGGTGATGAGTCATATACTAGGTGTAATATCCCATGCTCTCTTAATATGCAACCCTTACCATAACTTTTGTGTCTTCATGCAATATTCCAAGTAACAACAATAACACATTTCCTGCTAGCATGGGCTTGCAAAGTTACTACTATTTAATATGCACATGCAATATTACCTACACTATTCCCCAACCAGTAGAACATTTAGATCCAGTTGTCAGAGGTTATAATTCAGATTAACTCTTAAGGACAATCATAACATACAACCATTAAACTCTTTGACAACACCCTCATTAATATGTAATAGAATATTACTGTGAGTCTATTGCACCTAATTGATATAGCTCATGCAAGGCATAGACAATACTACCTCATTATACAACTAGCAAAATTACTCCATAATTGTTTGCATGCACCGAAGTCTTAAGGTATAAATAATATCAGATAAGTTAGAGACACTCTATTTTCCTTGAACACCTTTAATGAGGCCGAAGATTAGATTCAACAACTACTTCATTGCTATCTGAATTGAAATAATTAGTTATATGCATACATTCATTTACTACACAACTTCTATACTCTTGAGCTAAACGATTTAACCATTCTAACAATAGGAAATCAATATAAAGATAGGAAATCAACCATCAGCATATCTGAGCTAAATGATTTGACTTCATAATAAGTATCCATACCATGCAAGTGAATCTCATCAAAATAGAGGAGAACACCATTATATCTATTAATACTTAAGCATATATAATTCATTCAATTATTCTCAGAACTAGGAGACCTCCTCATAGGAAAATTGGAACAGTAACAAAGAGATAGAGTAAGAGTCAACATACAAACATTCCATACAAATAACACCAACTAAATCTCACTTGGAGGGAGGAGCACCACCACCCAACCATGAATCATCTCTGATTCCCCCCAAGCCGAAGATCTTGCCAAGGATCAACTGTCCTAAATTGATTGATGCACTGGGTATTTAATACCCTTTTTCATGATTTAGTTACCATTAGTGGCGTCCCGCTTTATGGATTTTTCCATTTTCCTAGGTCTTATCCGAAAAAGCTCGTCTTTATCTGCGATGACGCTTTTCCACATAAAAGCTTGCCTTTATCTCCCGCAAAGTTTTTATGTCCGATGGATCTTTATCTCCCATCCATCCGATGGATATCCAATCCATCCAAGCTTATCTAGAATCATATGTAGAAGCTTATCATGAAAGATTCATCTCTATCTCATTCCTCATGTGATTTGGCAAGCATCTCCTCTCTCTTAGTGCTCCACCCTCCAAGTGATTTATTTTATTAATTTATTTAAAAACACATTTGCTTTTTATATTACATATTACCTAGCATTCCTTAACTTAGGTTTTGAATAGGTTAACCCACAAAAGAGGGTATTAAACCTAGCTTTCCTCAGCTTAGGTTTACAACATTTAACACACAAGGGAGGATATCACACTTAGCTTTAACTTAGCTTAAGTTTATAATAATGTAGTACACAAGGGAGGGGTGTTACAATTATAAACTCAAGGGAGTAATAAACCCACATGATTAATACTAAAACCCGAAGGAATTATGAACTCAAGGGAATATTATTAAGCCCAAGTGATTAATATTATAAACCCAAGGTATATAAATCCTAAATAAACATGGTTGACTATGGTTGATTTTCATATTGAGACAATCCTTGTCACAATGAGATGTTGGGCCATAATTGAAATTATAAAACATGGTTGACCATGATTGAAATTATAAGCTTAAAGGATTAATAAACCCAAGGGATAGCCCAGGGGATTAATATTATAAACCCAAGGTATATACCACATTAGTAAATGTGATTGATATACTATGAAGACGTATTATCATAATATTACTATTATTATTAATTAATATTATTAACTATAATGATTATAATATTTTTCTGAATTTGGCTACTCCTATATTGATACAAAATATGATTACAGAGAGGCCAAGGCCTCGAGAGTTCTAGCGCAAGAGAAGGCATGCTTACAAAATATCGCAAATATCGCTTGAAAAACTGACCAGAGGACCTGCAAAATGACTTGCTTCAAGACTTGATATATCTGGTAACTGAAAACCGGGACAGAATGTTTGGAACCAATCAAAAACTCAGTACTGCGTAGCCCTTTCGTGACCGGACGCTGACCCATAAGTAGGTTGACCCAAGACAATAACCAAAAAGATAGTGACCAAAAGACAGTGACCAAGACAGTGACCAAAAGACAGGAGAGTGCCGCCCACGCAGGGGAAACAGGCTAGTCAAAATTTGCAAAAGACCTGATTCTCAGAATTTTAAAACAAGAAATGACTTTGGATCCGGAAGGGATTTAGCATCTTCTTACAGCAACTGAACAAAACCAGAAGGTGTAGACTTGTTCAATCTTCATGCGAGGCTGGAGGCGATTCTTCAACAATGCAACAATTGAATTGGTCAAGATCTTCAAACTCAGAGGGTTGGCCCTCTTTACTTGAAGAACCACCACCTGCAGGAGTGCTCGGACCGGCGTGGATGGTCGTTTCCTATGTTGCTGAGCCACCTGGGTCTTTTCTCTAAGTAATCTCAATCTGCGAGGATTCATTCTTGTCTTCCATCCTCGGCTCCAAGGGAGCCCTTGGACCAACAGCCCCTGAACCAACAGTATCCTCACTCAACTCAACAGTGATTGACGCATTGAAGGAGGAATTGCCTAGAGAGCAGGGAAAGTGAAAGAAAGCCGTGTGAGATTGGGAGTGGTAAGAGCATACTTCTGTGATGAATTGCCCTCGTCCCCTACTACGACCACTTCTGGTCACAGGGTATTTATCAAAGAAAAATTCTGAAGCTTCAGACAAAGGGTCTGAGGTTGTGGAGGAAGGCTGGCGGGAGCCACGGCCATGGGAGCTACCTATTCTGCAGCTCATCCTTGAGCGCACTCTGGGCATTTTGAAGTATGCAGGAGGAGCGGAACAAACAACAACGAAGGAGACTGAGGGGGGCGACAGAGGAAGATGCATAACTGATTATTTGGGGCATGAAAGCATTGATGGATATCAACAGCTCGATCCTGAGCCAGACAATACCCTGATATGTTTCAAGAGCGAGGAGCTTCAGTCTCACTAAACCAGCTTAAGCGCAAGGGAGGAGCAAGAGTGAAAATCAAACAGAGCGACATTACAATTAAACTAACAAACTGGAGAGAGGAAAGGGGTTGCGTTAATACAACATTTAAGTCTTTGTCCTGAGTCGTTAACTCATACCTCATGCGAGGCTGGCTGGCGATGGTGATTAGCCACGTACCCACGCTCCACGCCGCCGTCATGCTGCTCGCCAGACTATACACCCGCATCCGGGATGTTATGATTATAATATTACTACTATTATTAATTTATATTATTGTAATTAAATTTAATAACATTTTCAATTAATAAATATTAATAATAATTCATTAATAATAAATAATAATAAATTTTAATAGATATTCATTCATTAATAATAAATATTTATTTAGAAATATTAAGTAAGATAATTATAATAAATCTAATGGAATAATAAACCCAAGGGATTAATACTAAAAACCCAAGGGAATAATATCAATCCCTTGGATTTATTAATATAAGGATTCATATTCCTAGGTTGTAATACTAAAAGCCAAGGAATTATAATCACAAGAGAATAATATTAACCCAAGGGATTAATACTAAAAACCCAAGGGAATAATATTAAACCCTAGAGATTGATATTATAAATCCAAGGTATATAAACCCTCAGATAAATATTACAAACCATAAAATAAACATGTTTTACCATGGTTAATTTTCATTTTGGGACAATCAATGTCAGTTGGACCATGGTTGACCATGGTCAACCATATTAATACCTTGGGTTTAAAATTATTTCTTTGGGTTTATAATCCCTTGGGTTTTTAACCCTAGGGAATAATATTAAACCCTAGAGATTAATATTAATTACAAACCCTATGAATAATTTTATACCTAAAAATATGAAAGTTTAGATTAATAAACCCAAGGGATTGATATTATAAACCCAAGGGAATAATAAACCCTAGGGGTTAATACTAAAACTCCAAGGGATTAGTATTAAAAACCATAGGGTTTATATTCTCTTGGGTTTTTAGTATTAATCCCTTGGGTTTATTATTCCTTTAGATTTATAATATTAATCCCTTAAGTATATTAATCTAAAATTTCATATTAGATATAATATTATTCATTAATTTATAATATATATCTTTTAAATTAAATATAGATCATAAAATATCTACAAAATCAACCATTTTACCCTTTTGAATTTCATAAATTTTCAAATTACTGAATGTTTTTCATAACAACATAGGTAACTAAGCTTCGCATCTGATCAGATTTGTCCTCCCATTGCAAGATGTGAAAATCCACTTGCTTCTGAAAAAGTCATGTATAGCACACAAACGTGATGCCTAGGGCAGCACGTTAAAGTATCCTAAGACTGGAAAAAACCATTTTTAAGTTCAGATGAAGTCATATAGCTCCAAAAAGCATGCCCTATATCTATTAGAAGCCATATCCTCATATGACATTAATCTGACTCATGAGGAAGAATTAAAACATTAAGAAATACGACTGTCTGGACTTTGGACAAAAATGCTTAAATAGTTCAACAATACAATCCCACCACTGGAAATCATCATGCTTCATGTCATTTGCGAATGAGAAAGGCTCCAAGCAGATCACCTCGATTGAGCGCGTATTCCTGGCATTTGGAAGTTGCCCTCTTTTCAATCCTCAAGAAGAAATCATCTGTTAAAACATTTGAACCCAACTGAGCCCTCACCAGATTCTCGAACGCTGCCCTGTAACTGTTTGATACCATCCTCCCGAACATCTCCTCATCGTTGTTTGTCACCTCTGAAATTGCATGCAAAGGTAACCCACTGAACACCTTCACTCTCTCCACAATCTCAAACGATTTCTCCATCTTCACTATGCTTTCCAACTCCTCGACATTTGGGCAGAAAAGCGGCAGATTGAATGAATCCATTTTCTCCTTCTCAATCATTCCCTGCACCTCTAATTAAATCCATCAAATTCCATATCAATTATATTTAACATTCACAGTGCAGTGGATTCCAGAGAAGGAGAAGAAGAAGAATATATTACCTGATTGATAAGCTCTTCAAACGCAGCTTGCATGTGATGAGAAATGTGTCCTATTCCTCCTTGCTCTTTTATGTCGTTGGAATTACGACCTACCAGACATATGAACATGCACCCTCCGGGTACCATTTCCTCTGCCCGTGCTGCCAAAAATGAAGAAAAATCTTTGCGAAATTGAGAAAGATAAGCAGCACCCACTTCATCGGTAGATATATGAATAGACCCACCATTCCAATCCGGGGAGTTTCTGTCTACAACGCTATTGGGAACCTGTAATATCATTTTTATTCTATTATTCCATTATTTCAATGTCTTATTTGAAGATTATATGAGTGTGTTAGAGGACTTTTATTATCATTATTATTAAAATTGTATATCAAGATAACATGATTATATATAAGTAATAAGATATTCCATTATTCCATATTATCTTGATTATATGAATGTGACAATGGGCTTTTCATTATTGTCATTATTAAATTTTTATATCAAAACAAGGAGGCTGCATGGTAGCTAGTCCCTGTCTTGGCGGGGACTGCATGGTAGCTAGTCACTGTCTTGGCGGGGAACAGTAGTATACTTACAGTTAACAATAGCACATTCATAACAGTAGTACACTCACAGTTACAATGGTACACTTGCAGTTTCACAGTTTTAGTAGGGCACTCACATGGTTGGTTCTCACACTGCATCTAAAAGTAAGGTAAGCGATGAAAATAAAACTGCACCCAAAATACACTAGTAAGCCTAACCATTAGAGATCTTACGAGGAAAATAGTAGAAACTATGGTGAACAACAAAACCGAACCGGGTGAACAAAATCAGAGTGAAATTACGGTGAACAAAACCAGAGTGGTACGCGATTTAAAGGAAGCATGGCCAAAGCTGTTGTTAGTGTGCTCATAGACAAATTTATTTTCACTGTGGCTCACAAACTCGAGGTACAACTCATTGTTAATTTCAGAGAGGATCTTCCAAGAGGTGTGGCTCATTGTTGATTTCAGAGAGGATTTTGAATTCTTTTGTTATCAGCTTATTTACATTAAAAGTCTTTTGACTGATGCCGGAGGGAAGAGGAACTCCACTTCATGTTGAAAACGTAATTTCAACCGCATGCGTACAACGCCCAAACCGCCGCAGCGAAACCAGAAACTACCCCTGTCAGAGTTCGGACCGCCTTTTGGTGTGGAGTGGTTTCCGTATAATCGACTCCGATACAATGTGATGCAGCCACGTGGTCCTCTACATACGTCAGCAGAACTGACTTTTCGGACGCTAATGTTCAGCACGAAGTGGGCTCCCAAAATCGACGTCAACCGTCCGATTTGCTTGATCGTTCTCCGCCGTCCATCAACCAAAGTTGCATACGAGCCTGCAACGAATAAATATTGCGTGTAGTAAAATTCAAGTTTTGTTGACCGCCGGTAAAATAATTTAATGAATTTAAATGTGCCCGTAGGAATATTGGTAAGAGTTTTAAATTTTAATGTTTTTTTATATCGAAGGTATGGGCGCATATGCATGTTACGTATGGCATATGTGTACTTTGTAATGTTTTATGTTTTTTTTTGTGTTGACCATTTTTGGTAATGAGGTGTAGAACACACGCGCAGGTTAAAAAAACATATAACGAGCCAAATGAAAATGTGCTCTGTTTGGTAATATGAAATAGAAGCTTATGCACAGCAGTGTGGGGAGCATATGCACATCAGTGCGGGGAGTATGAGTTTTTTGGAAGTTGCATATGTAATGTTTTTTTTTACAGCAGTATGTGTAAAATAGTTTTACACTAGTAAGTGAAAATTGGTTTTTACAGTAGTTTATGTAAGATCTTTTCACAGCAGTAAATGTAAATGAGTTTTACACACCAGCAGTGTAAATTCTCAGGTGGAGACAGAGTTTTGTTGAATGTATTTTTGGTGAATCCCTCTCAGTAAAAGAGGATGAATATGTATCAGACATTTTTTTAATGAATAGAAATCATTATCTGGGTGTATAATACTCTGTTCTCAGTCATTTTTTTTTAAAAGGCTTCCCTGTGCAAAGGATCCTGTGGAGTGAAGGAAACAGAGCATTGCCTCTGTGTGTTCAATTTTCTTTCTGTTTTTAGGATTTTACCAGAAAAATCCCCAACAGTGGTATCAGAGCAGGCTTAGGCTCTTTGAAGGTGTTCAAGAAGCTGAAGGGAGGAGTCTTTTGTTGCAACAGTAAATCTTCTCCAGCAAAGTGAAGTCTCAGACAAAAGATTCAGGTATTCCTCAAAGTTTTTTTTGTGTTGCTGAAGAAACAGTCAGTGTTTTAAAATACACAGTCAATAATTTAAAGCATAGTTGAGGATGCAAGGAATGGCTAGCACCGGTACTAGCATGGGTATGTTTAACACCCAGTTCCCACAGTTTAATGGGAAGAACTATGACTACTGGTCAATAACCATGAGAGCTTTATTTGTCTCACAAGATCTATGGGAGCTTGTTGAATCTGGGTTTGAAGAACCAGCAGATGAAAATCAATTTAACAACTTAACTCAGGGAGAGAGAGATCTGCTGAAGAGCAATAGGAAGAAGGATGCAAAAGCCATTGTATTGTTGTATCAAGCAGTGGACCAGAGTGTGTTTCCAAGGATAGCAGCAGCTAAGACATCAAATGAAGCATGGAAAACTCTCAAGACAGCCTATCAAGGCATGGAGAAAGTGAAGACAACAAAACTACAATTGCTGAGGAGAGATTTTGAAAATCTGAGCATGAAGGAGTCAGACACCATTGACTCATTTTTCACACATGTGATTGGTCTGGTCACACAGATAAGGACTCATGGAGAAACCCTTGAAGAAAGGAGGATTGTGGAGAAACTGTTGAGGGTCCTACCCTCAAAGTTTGATGTGATTGTCACCACCATAGAAGAGACAAAGGATCTCTCAAACTTTTCAGTTGATGAGCTTCATGCATCACTGATAACACATGAGCAGAGGTTGAGTAGAAATGAAAACTCATCTCTAGAGCAAGCCTTTAAGACCCAGATGTCTTTTGGAAGAGGAAGAGGTCAAGGCAGAGGAAACAAGAGAGGAAGAGGCAGAAGCCAGAACAGAGGTGGAAGGAACAGTCCAGCAAATGCTCAAGGAAGAGGCAGCAATCCAAATCAGAACCAAGGCCAAGGCAGCAGCCAACAAAGAGGACAACATCATGCTCAAGGACAAAGGTATGAAAAATCCAATGTCCAATGTTATTATTGTAAAAAATATGGGCATTATGCCAGTGAATGTAGGAAGAAGCAACATGATATGAGTAATAGACAAAATGCAAATGTCACTAGAGAAAACATCAACCAAGATAATGTGTTGTTAGCTTGTAACATGGCTGAAACAAACAGTGAGGATATATGGTTTTTAGACTCAGGTTGCAGCAACCATATGACAGGAAACATAGCCTTGTTTTCTGCCCTAGATAAAAATGTGAAATCAGAAGTCACACTAGGAACTGATAGCAAAATTTCTGTTATGGGAAAAGGAGAGGTAAAAATATTTACAAAGCAAGGAGAAAAGAAAACCATAGCAGATGTCTACTATGTCCCTGGAATGAGATGTAACCTCTTGAGTATTGGACAGCTTGTCCATAAGGGGTACAATGTTTTCTTTAAAAATGATGTATGCACCATCATGGATATAGCACCCAGCAAACGATGCATTGCTGAAGTGAATATGACAAGGAACAGGATGTTCCCTCTTAGAATAAGGGCAGATTTGAAAAACAAAGGAGAAATTGCAGCAGTCACCCAAGAGGCTTTCCAAAGCGTGCCAAAAAATGAAAATTGGTTGTGGCACTTGAGATTTGGACATCTCAATTTTGGAGGTCTAAACTTGTTAAGCTAAAAAGGAATGGTAAGAGGATTACCATTGATAGAGAAACCGGACAGCCTTTGTGAAGGTTGTATTTTGGGGAAACAACATAGAGAAAGTTTTCCATCAGGTAAAAGCATAAGGGCAAAGGCACCCTTAGAGATCATCCACTCAGACTTATGTGGACCAATGCAAAATCTATCATTAGCAGGCAGCCAATATTTCCTAACATTTATTGATGACTTTACAAGAAAAACTTGGGTATATTTTCTTAAAAACAAAAGTGAAGTGTTTGAAAAATTCTGAAATTTCAAAGCACTTGTGGAGAACCAAAGCAGGCTGCATATAAAAGTTTTGAGAACTGATAGAGGAGGTGAGTATATCTCCAAGGAATTCCTACGATTTTGTAGAGAAAATGGAATTCACAAACAGTTTACAGCTAGGTACACCCCACAGCAAAATGGAGTTGTTGAAAGGAAGAATAGGACCATCATGGATATGGCAAGGAGCATGCTGAAGGCAAAGCATTTGCCAAATGATTATTGGGCTGAAGCTGTAAATTGTGCAGTGTATATTTTGAACAGGTGTCCTACAAAAGTAGTGTTGAACAAAGTGCCGGAAGAAGCATGGAGTGGGAGAAAGCAAGGTGTCACCCACTTGAAAGTTTTTGGATGTGTGGCTTATGCACACATTCCAGATCAGCTAAGGAGGAAGTTGGACAGCAAAGGGGAGAAATGTATCTTCATTGGATACAGTGAGGAATCCAAAGCTTACAGGTTGTATATCCCATCTACCAAGAAGTTTTTTGTCAGCAGAGATGTTCAATTCATTGAGGAGGAAGCTTGGGATGGAAGCATAGAGAAAACAGTGAATGTTAAAAATTGTTTGTCTCATGATGAAGATGATGAGGAGGTGGCTGAAATGCATCCCCAAACAGCAACGTCGACACAAGGACAACAAGGGACACCATTGAGGATAAATGAAAGTGCTTCTCCAAGCACACCACAAGGAGGAAATTCAAGTGCATCTTCAAGCACTTGCACACCAAATGAAAGACGTAAGAAATTTAGAAATCGAAGTGACATTTATGATGAAGGAATGAATTCCTTATTTGCCTTGTATTGTCATGTTGATGATCCTATTCATTTCGAAGATGCAATCAAAGATAAGAAATGGATAGAAGCTATGGATGAGGAGATGAATTCCATAGAGAGAAACAAAACATGGGATTTGGTTGAGCTACCAAAAGGAAAACAAGTCATTGGAGTCAAATGGGTCTACAAGACCAAGAGAAATGTTGAAGGTAAAATAGAAAAACACAAGGCAAGGCTAGTTGTCAAAGGGTACAAGCAGCAATATGGAAGAGATTATGAGGAGACTTTCGCACCGGTTGCAAGAATGGAAACCGTGAGAGCAGTGTTGTCCATAGCAGCTCAAAACAAGTGGAAAGTTTACCAAATGGACGTGAAGTCAGCATTCCTAAATGGAGTGTTAATGGAAGAGGTTTACATTGAAAAACCTCTAGGCTATGAGAAGAAAGGTGAAGAGCACAAAGTGTGCAAATTGAAGAAAGCTCTTTATGGGTTGAAGCAAGCGCCAAGAGCATGGTACAACAGGATAGATTCCTATCTATTGGATAATGAATTTGACAAGTGTGAAGGAGAACCCACCGTCTACATCAAAGAAAAAGATGGTAAAATTTTAATTGTTGTCTTATATGTTGATGATGTTATTTTCACAGGCAATGATGATCAGCTCATTGAGAATTTTAAATCAGTCATGAAAGAGGAATTTGAAATGACTGACATGGGTTTCTTGAGATACTTCTTAGGCATAGAAGTAGATCAAAATGAAAAAGGAATTTTTATCTCACAAGCTAGATATGTAAATCAAGTGTTGGGCAGATTTAACATGCAAGAATGCAAAGCAGCGATCACTCCCACAGTAATGGGATTAAAACTCAGCAGAGAGGACAACAACAAGGATTTTGATCCTAGTTTGTACAAGAGTATTGTTGGCAGCCTTATGTATTTAACAGCAACTAGGCCTGACATAATGTTTGTTGTTAGTTTAATTTCCAGATTCATGGAGAGGCTAAAGGAAGCACATTGGCAGACATCAAAAAGAATTCTGAGGTATGTCAAAGGTACCAAAATGTTTGGCATTTTATATAGTGTCTCAGAAAGTTCAGATTTAATTGGATACACTGATAGTGATTGGGCTGGAAGTGTAGATGATCGGAAAAGCACTTCCGGTTATGTTTTTCATATGGGTTCAGGAGCCATTTCATGGGCTTCTAAGAAACAGTCCATTGTAGCATTGTCTACAGCAGAGGCTGAATATGTGGCAGCTACAACAGCAGCATGTCAAGCAGTTTGGATGAGAAGAATGTTGAGGAGCTTAGGCCAAGAGCAGGCAAAAGCGACAGTGATTTTTTGTGACAATAGCTCAGCTATTGCATTGTCAAAGAATTCAGTGTTTCATAAGAGAACGAAACACATTGATACAAGGTTTCACTACATCAGAGGATTGGTGAACAATGGAGAAATTGTCCTATAACATTGCAGGACTCAAGAATAGGTAGCAGACATTTTGACAAAGCCATTGGATCAGAAAAGCTTTGAATTTTTGAGAAAATGTTTGGGTATGACCGAATGCCCAACAGTTGAAATTAAAGGGGAGTGTTGAAAACGTAATTTCAACCGCATGCATACAACGCCCAAACCGCCGCAGCGAAACCAGAAACTACCCCTGTCAAATTTCGGACCGCCTTTTGGTGTGGAGTGGTTTCCGTATAATCGACTCCGATACAATGTGATGCAGCCACGTGGTCCTCTACATACGTCAGCAGAACTGAATTTTCGGACGCTAATGTTCAGCATGAAGTGGGCTCCCGAAATCGACGTCAACCGTCCGATTTGCTTGATCGTTCTCCGCCGTCCATCAACCAAAGTTGCATACGAGCCTGCAACGAATAAATATTGCGTGGAGTAAAATTCAAGTTTCGTTGACCGTCGGTAAAATAATTTAATGAATTTAAATGTGCCCGTAGGAATATTGGTAAGAGTTTTAAATTTTAATGTTTTTTTTTATATCGAAGGTATGGGCGGATATGCATGTTACGTATGGCATATGTGTACTTTGTAATGTTTTATGTTTTTTTTGGTGTTGACCATTTTTGGTAATGAGGTGTAGAACACACGCGCGGGTTAAAAAAAACATATAACGAGCCAAATGAAAATGTGCTCTGTGTGGTAATATGAAATAGAAGCTTATGCACAGCAGTGTGGGGAGCATATGCACAGTAGTGCGGGGAGTATGAGTTTTTGGGAGTTGCATATGTAATGTTTTTTTTTACAGCAGTATGTGTAAAATAGTTTTACACCAGTAAGTGAAAAATGGTTTTTACAGTAGTTTATGTAAGATCTTTTCACAGCAGTAAATGTAAATGAGTTTTACACACCAGCAATGTAAATTCTCAGGTGGAGACAGACTTTTGTTGAATGTATTTTTGGTGAATCCCTCTCAGTAAAAGAGGATGAATATGTATCAGACATTTTGTTTTAATGAATAGAAATCATTATCTGGGTGTGTAATACTCTGTTCTCAGTCATTTTTTTTAAAAGGCTTCCCTATGCAAAAGGATCCTGTGGAGTGAAGGAAACAGAGCATTGCCTCTGTGTGTTCAATTTTCTTTCTGTTTTTGGGATTTTACCAGAAAAATCCCCAACACTTCAGTGTCCAAATGGTTTGATAGTCTTGAGGATTTTCTTGCCTAGGCGTACCATATATGGTGCAGAAATGTGGGGCGGAGTACACATTGGAGAGATGTGATGCGGTGAAGCTCATCACATGTTTGGAAATATGATGTTTCGCTACCAGATGGGCCGCAATATTAAGAAATTTAATGAAATTCTCAACAAAAAATCAGCGGAATACTAAATATCTCAAACATCTTGAGGCAGTATTCGAAGTGAATGTTCATTCTCAAAGATTGGATGCATAAGGAAATTCTCAACAAAATTTAGCAGAATGCTAAATATCTCAAATATCTTGCGATAGCATTCGAAGTGAATGTTCATTCTCAGAGATTGGACGCATATAATTACGAAGATAGAAGGGAAAGATGCAGTGTTCTTCTTAGAGAATCAGATACTGTGGGCATGAGAGACGATATTAATGTGGTTACTAAATCGATATTACAGAAAGACTACCCTCAAGTCATCAAGTCATCGCCATCCTCAAGTCAAGTTATCGCCATTGTTGGCATTGGAGGGCAGAGTCAAACTCTTGTGCTCCAACACATTTTCAACAGCGATGAAGTCCATGTGAACTTACCTTGCCTACCTCAGTATAAAGAAATCTTGTGAAAAGTTCATCATAATACATTTCCAGCTGCACTTACGGTGTGCTTGTAAGAACCTGGGAGATGGCTATGGAGACTTACCCAACCAATTTAAACCACTGAAATATTGCCATAGAGAATTATGATACTCCCTCGGCTGCTTTCTTATCCACTAATCGATAAGGTAGCCTTCCCACACACTAGTTATATTATGATGTACACGAGTTAACTCTTGCATATTTTGTAGATTTTGTATTTACAAGCAATCGTTTTTTTATTATCCAAGGTAATATGTCTTTACACGAGCTTCTATAATCACACTTTTCTTACAGATTCAATGTCTCTTTGGACTGATGATCTACCGTCTTGTTCTAAACCCTATAAATATCCTCCCATCTTATTTTTAGCATATAAATATCCTCCATATTATGTTTAATGTTTAGTGTTGGGAATTTTCTGTTCAATTTCAAAACAAAATAACTTGAACAGAACAGAGAAAATGCTCTGTTTTTACTACAGGATCAAAAATTTGTTTCCAAAGCACAGAGTTTTAACAACACACACAAAACTTCTATTCATTAATAGAGTGTCTGTTACAAAAAAAAGGTCTTCCTCTTAACAGAGGGATTACACAGGAACACTTCAGTTCCACAAAAAATTTACTCTGTCTTCTCTTAAAAATACTCTATCTCTGCATATAGACTTTTAATTTCATTCGCATTGTTCTTCACAATGGCGCCCAGGCCATAATATTCATCCTCCAAAACGGATACAACAATATCACTGCATTGTTGTGCATTATAAAGAAGATTTAACTCTGTCTCTCCTTGCAAAAATTAACACTGCTATGTGATTTTTGTTTTTCACATGCGCACTGCGTTTCACATTTCGTTTTACCAACAAACAACTGCGTATTTCATATTCTATATTCTCAGCAAAAAATTACATTTTACTTGCGCTATTGCGCATTCCCTTATATTGCTATTCTACAATGCTGCGTATTACATTTCATGTTCAACAACAAACAGAACTTTCACATTGCTGTGTGTAAAATAAACTTCTTACATTCGCTCTGCTGCGAGTTCCCTTTCATTCTCTCAACAAACAACTGCAAAGACTTCATGCTGCTGCGTGCTCCCTATGCTCCCTATGCATATTTGCCCTCTTTCATTCACGCTCTGTTGTGCTACCATTCATGCTCAACAAAACAAAAACAAATGACATTACCTTCACGCTGCTACGTGTCTCATTACATGTTCATCTCTCAACAAAGAAACATCATCTCTGCACTACTGTGCATTACCAAGAGAAATTGACACTGCTGTGTAAAAATTTCTCCCTTTCCACGTTGCTGCGTTTTTCACACTTGCACATTCTCAACTAAAAACATTCGCGCTCTGCTGCGCATTACATATTACATGGTCTGCGTATTGCCCTCTTTTTTGTTCGCACTGCTGTGCATATTACACATTCTACTTTAACAAAAAACAAAACGACATTACATATTACTTTGAGAAAAAAAATTACTCCCGTGAATTAAAAATTCACCTACATTTACTGACCCCAGTACATTTCAATTAAATTCTTGAATTACTTTAGCATGGCGGTAAATTGATTCATCAGCTTTGCATACAGAGGTCAAAAAAAATTTTCATTTCACTTCACGCAATGTGGTGTAGACCTGTACAACAAACTTTGGTTCGATCGGACAGCTTCAAACCTTGGTTTCAATCGAACGGCTGTCGGACTATATCGCAAGCCCCTTCTTGCCGATCTTTATGCTCCAGGGAAAACTGCTTTGACAAAACCACTCAGCCACATGTCTGCTATTGGGTGTTATCGCTGCCCTCCAGAGGAAAACCACTTGCTCGTGAAAAGAGGTGCGATGAAGTCTAGCTAGTTTTCTGGAAACAGTTTTACTGTTGCCGTTTAATGGTCGTTGGTGCTACACGGTAGTTGAAATTACAATTTCAACACTCCCCTTTAATTTACCCAGACATTTTCTCAAAAACTCAAAACTTTTCTGCCTATTCGTATCGGCTTTCTTTTCATCGCTTTCACTGCTGTGCCCATGCACTCCAGTCAATCCCGAGCCACAAAATTGTGCCTGGTTACTATTCTGGAGAATAAGAGTACTGTCTTTGCAGCTGGCTATATCCATTGGGGCATGATCTGCACTTGTTCTTTCTGGGAAAATCAGTGGGTCATTTGCTCTCAGTTTCTTAGATGTTCCTTTAGATGCCATAGCAGCTGCAAAAGTATTCTGATCATCATGTAATTTCCTCTTTCTCTCTGCCTCACACAAGGTTTCCAACCTTTGCATCTCCAAGCTATCCTGCAACCTTTTCTTCTCTGCTCTTATGGCAGATTTAATTCCATATCTCTCCCCTAACTATATGCATCGTCTCCTTTTGGCAGTCTTCTCAAAATAAGCTTAGATTGGCTGGAGAGCTCAAGGGACTTTCGGACTGTATTTCCTTCCTTCTCCATACTTGTGTAACTTTCTTCTTTTGCATGGTTCTAGCTTGTGTAAGAGCCCATGTTAAGTTACAATCACGTGCCATATGACCAATGTTATGACACTTGAAGCATTCTACATTGTTCATGAATAAGATTTCATGATTTCTTCCTGTAAAATTGTTTCTTGGAGGTTCTCGGAGACTATAAAATCTATCTCTATGAGATTTTTACAGTCTTTTGCCATATTACCAAAGTTTGAACAAGAATAAAAATAACCAAAAAATGAACTTTGGTACCTGGGAGATGGAGGTTTCCTTGATGTACTTCTGAAGCCTTTCTTCCTTGAGATCCTTTGATGATAACCATTACCTCTTGCCTCTTTGACATCATCTACATTTCTTTTTGGAGCTGGTTTTCTACTTGGAGCAAGATTTCTTCTTGGAATAGGATTTCTTCTATTATAGCCTTGATTTTTCTCCTTGCCTTTGCTGGAACTAGGAGCATCACAATTTCTTTCTGGCTTCTTCACATGTCTTTTGCTTAAAGCATTTTCATTCTTGTTTGAGGGTTCACCTGCATACTCGAGTCCTGATTTATCAGATGGACATCTGTGATAGCTGAGCATGTCATCCAAGGCTTGAGAGCTCTTCATGATTTTGTTCATCCCTTCAACCTTTTTTCTGAGGAGGACAATCTCTTCTTCCAATCTTTCTTCCAATATTTCACACTCATTATTCTTCTTTGCAAGTTGTTCCTCAGTTTCTTCCTTGCTATTATTTTAAAGGAGATGATATTTGACTTCATTTTGAAGATTTCTTCATTCTTTGCTTGACTGCTCGCCATTTTCTTCTCAGCTCCTTGTGCCTGTTTCCTGACTTCTTGTAATTGAGACTTAAGGGAGGAGACCTTTACCTTGTATTGACCAATCTCTTCTTCAAGTTTGTTTATGCTCTTGTGCCTTTGTTCAAGTTGACTTGACAAGGTATTTTCTTGCTTCTTTGTTTTATTCAATTGATTTGTTATGGATATGACTTCTTCAAGATGCTTCCTTTTGCTTTGATGAAATTCCTTCTTAAGTTTGGCAAACTCTTCATCCCTTTCTTGTACTTGAAGCTTGATGAGGTCAACTTTCTTCCTTGTTTGATCTTGGTTACTAACTGGAGCTATCTTCTTAAGTGCCTCATTTTCCTTTTTCAAATTGTTAATCTCTTCCATGGCGGTCATAAGTTGAGCGAGGAGTTCTTCTACAAAGTCCTTTTCATTCTTTTCACCTTCTAGGTCTGCTTCAGCCTTGATGTCATCATTCTCATTTTTAGCTTCTATGATGGGTTCAGGATCTCCTTTTTGATTGATGGTCATGGTCAGTGCTCCTTTTGAGTGAAGGTCATGAATTGTCCCATATATCCTTTGCTGATGAATGTTTTCCTAGATTCTTCTTTACAGAATCAGGTAGCCCATTCAAGATTGTCTTTGCTACTTTTGCATTGTACTCCTTGGATTCTCTATCCATCCTACTATCATCAATCACTGATTCCCAAAATTAAATCCCTTGAGACTGTAAGAAAGTCCTCATTCTTGCTTCCCATATATTAAAGTTCCCATTGAACCTTGAAGCCTCATCAAATTGATTGTTTTCTATTTTAGTAGTAGAGGGAGACACATCCTTAGGAGGATTGGAGACTTTCTTCCTTGACCTTGCCATTTGTGTTTTAGCACTCTTAACTATGCTTCAAGATACTTGATTGTGTATTTAAAATAACTGACTGTCTTCAACAGTAACACAAAAAACTATCTTGAGAAATACCTTGGATTTTTCTTGACTGAGTCTTCACTCTGCTGGAGAAGCTGCTGTAGCAAGAAATCCTTCCTTCAACTTCTTTGACACCTTCAAAGAGCCTGGACAAGCTCTGATACCATGTTGGGAATTTTCTGTTCAATTCCAAAACAAAATAACTTGAACAGAACAGAGAAAATGCTCTGTTTTTACCACGGGATCAAAAATTGTTTCCAAAGCACAGAGTTTTAACAACACACACAAAACTTTTATTCATTAATAGACTGCCTGTTACAAAAAAAGGTCTTCCTCTTAACAGAGGGATTACACAGGAACACTTCAGTTCCACAAAAAATTTACTCTGTCTTCTCTTAAAAATACTCTGTCTCTGCATACAGACTTTTAATTTCATTCACACTGTTCTTCACAATGGCGCCCGGGCCATAATATTCATCCTCCAAAACGGATACAACAATATCACTGCACTGTTGTGCATTACAAAGAAGATTTAACTCTGTCTCTCCTTGCAAAAATCAACACTGCTATGTGATTTTTGTTTTTCACATGCGCGCTGCATTTCACATTTCGTTTTACCAACGAACAACTCACTATCCTGCTTCACACTGCTGTGTATTTCATATTCTATATTCTCAACAAAAAATTACATTTTAGTTGCGTTGTTGCGCATTCCCTTACATTGCTATTCTATGATGCTGCGTATTACATTTCATGTTCAATAAAAAAAGAACATTCACACTGCTATGTGTAAAATAAACTTCTTACATTCGCTCTGCTGCGAGTTCCCTTTCATTCTCTCTACAAACAACTGCAAAGACTTCACGCTGCTGCGTGCTCCCTATGCTCCCTATGCATAGTTGCCCTCTTTCATTCGCACTCTGTTGCGCTACCATTCATGGTAAACAAAACAAAAACAAATGAAATTACCTTCACGCTGTTGTGTGTCTCATTACATGTTCATCTCTCAACAAAGAAACATTATCTCTACACTGCTGTGCATTACCAAGAGAAATTGACACTGCTGTGTAAAAATTTCTCCCTTTCCACGCTGCTGCGTTTTTCACACTTGCACATTCTCAACTAAAAACATTCGCGCTCTATTGCGCATTACATATTACATGGTCTGCGTATTGCTCTCTTTTTTGTTCGCACTACTATGCGTATTACACATTCTACTTTAACAAAAAACAAAACGACATTACATATTACTTTGAGAAAAAAAATTACTCCCGTGAATTAAAACTTCACCTACATTTACTGACCCCAGTACATTTCAATTAAATTCTTTAATTACTTCAGCATGGTGGTAAATTGATTCATCAGCCTTGCATACGGAGGTCAAACAAAAATTCCATTTCACTTCACGCAATGTGGTGCAGACCTGTACAGCAAAATTTGGTTCGATCGGACGGCTTCAAACCTTGGTTTCAATCGAACGGCTGTATATCGCAAGCCCCTTCTTGCCGATCTTTATGCTCCGAGGAAAACTGCTCTGACAAAACCACTCAGCCACGTGTTTGCTGCTGGGTGTTATCGCTGCCCTCCGGAGGAAAACCACTTGCTCGTGAAAAGCGGTGCGATGAAGTCTAGCTAGTTTTCTAGAAACAGTTTTACGGTCACCGTTTAATGGTCGCTGGCACTGCATGGCAGTTGAAATTACAATTTCAACATTTAGCATATAAATATCCTCCATATTATATTTAGCATATAATAACAAATTTGCTATCTCTTTGATTTTATCTAAGAAACCCATCCTTTTGCCATGGGAAATTTTTTTGGACGAGCACAATAGATGTGTTAAGATATAGATATTCGTTAAAAAAAACAATACTACATTGAAAATGTAAAATTTTAAAGAAGATATAGGCTGAAAAACAGTAAAACATAAAATGTAGAAAGACGTTATTCCAGTTATCGTTAATCAAATGTTCAAGTTATCATTTTTTTTATTCATTAAGTAATTGATCAATATCACAGATTGAAGTTATAGATAGAGGGGCTTCTGCAATATATTGCACCTTGTGCATTCGTAAATTGCCCGGAAAGACCAAATCCCCTTTGATTATAGTCTCACCACAAACATTTTATTTAAAAAAAATAAAACAGTTTATATATGTAGAAATAAGTAATAATTGAAAAACACCAAAAATAAATAAATAAATAAACTTTTGAGGAGGTACGTTGGCTTGCATGCAACCCACATGCCTCCTCTCCAGCTAGAGTATGTTGACCATCTGGATGTTATGCTTTAAGCATGGCTCAACCGGAAATCCATTTACAATCCACCCAGCGGCTCAAACACAGCAAAAACCAACAAGAGAAAAAACCTCAAATCAAAAGAACAGCCTGTGATTCTCGTCTTCTATTCAATCAGTTAATTTTCCTTATTTTTGAATCAATAAGTTAAATTTTTGAATCATTCAGTTAAGTGTTGGTTGGATGGTTTAAGCTGCCCTCTTATATTGAGTCAATACAAGAGGGAAACTAGGCCTATGTTAGGTAAACTTGACTCAGGATAGAGTCAAAGTTGACTAGGTTAAACAATGATGGTTTTAGGGCACATGGTATTGTGCACCCATATTATTCTGCCTGTGGTATTATATGTAATGGAGCTTATAAAAGGTTGGAAGGACTTCATTGTAATGCAAGACCTAGAGGTGAGCAGTGAAGGCTCACTTGGTCGAATTGGCTAGGGTTTTGGCCAATGCCAATAAGATCTTATTAGGTTGGGTTTTTCCCCGAATTTGGAGTTTTCCCAGATAAACATTTGCGTTTATGTATTTATTGTTGTTGCTGGTTATTTTTATATTTATTCCTCTTAGTAATTATTTATGTTATGTAGTAAATTTCTTAACAACTGGTATCAGAGCCAGATATTGGCTTCAAAGGGATTCTTTGATGCCAAGGGTTTATAGTGGCTGATGAGATCAATGCAGTAGATCTGGGTCTGGAAAATAATGGTGGAACAATCATACGCGGAAGAACCTCAAGGAGAATGTGCAGAAGATAGTGCCATAACTGCCAGGGATTGCAGTGCATTTGTGATATTTACTCGTTTGGAACATGCTGACAAATTGTTCGGGATTCATGTGGCTATTTAAAGAAGGTCAGCAGAAGAAAATTGTTCATGCGACTTCGAAAATTGTTTGTTTTCTGCTATGTGAGGCCACCAGTGCTGGAATCTACGAGGTTTTCGTCGGGCTCGCAGTTGGAGCGGTTTGATAGAGGTTTTTCAGCAAATCAAATTGAGAGAGGATGGATCAAAATCGCAGCAGCAATAAACATTTTTTTTTTTTAATGAAGTCAAAATTATTGCATGTAAATGGGCATACTACTGTAAGACCTGGTAAGGCATGTGTACCCCTGGATAATCACCAGTAAAGTCTGGGTCAGACCTAGGTGATAGGGGGGATGTCGAGTTAACAATACTCTAGGTAAAAACTCTGAGGGGGGTAAGAGCTAGAGTGAGCAGGATTGTCTCACTTTGTAGGTTTGGCTGGAATTAGTCAAGGAACCCCAAGTCAAGTTTAAGGGGGGAATTGTTAGGTAAACTTGACTCAGGATAGAGTCAAAGTTGACCAGGTTAAACAGTGATGGTTTTGGGGCACATGGTATTGTGCACCCATAGTATTATGCCCATGGTATTATATGTAATGGAGCTTATAAAAGGCTGGAAGGACTTCATTGTAATGCAAGACTTGGAGGTGAGCGGTGAAGGCTCACTTGGTCGGATTGGTCAGGGTTTTGGCCAATGCTAATAAGATCTTATTAGGTTGGGGTTTTCCCCGGATTTGGAGTTTTCCCAGATAAACATTTGTGTTTATGTGTTTATGGTTATTTTTATATTTATTTCTCTCAGTAATTATTTATGTTATGCAGTAAATTTCTTAACAACCTCCACTGAAGAGGCCCCATTAAACTGCACAATGGTGGAAAATGTGGTACAATGTGCATATGCCTCCTTCCTAAAATGTTTGAAGAGGGCCAATTAATCTGCACAGTGGTGGAAAATGTGGTACAATGTGCATATGCCTCCTTCCTAAAATGATAAATAAGAAGAGACAACTTCTTCTTTTGAGCCTAAGAACATTTCTAGATAAACTAAAAAAACAAAGGTAGAAAACAGCATAGTATTAGGGGCAAAGAAAGCTAGGACGGAGCCAGCGAAGGCAGAGCCCACATCCCTTCATGTTCCTTTTATAGTTTCATCTCCTTAGCCATATCCAATCGGAGACCGAGTCTAACCTTGAATAGCATCAGAATCAAAGCCAGCATTCGAACCATGCCGCAATGACTTCTATCTCTAGCCTCTCCGGATGAGGATCAAAGCCTATATTTGGGTTCAACCTTTTCGATCTTCACCGCAGCTCACCTGGTATATCATCGATTGCACAATCGGATAAGCTTGCATCAAACCATTATGGCACAAAGGATGATCCTCACTTTGAGAAATGAAAGAAGAAGCAACGTGGAATTTTCTATTTCTAAAGTCCATGTTTAATGAGTCAGTTAGTTTGCTTGGATGGAGGTAAGGCAGTAGAGAGATAGAATGTGTTCCTCTTGATAGTGTTGTGAGCCCGACTGAACCTGAGTCATCACCAAAATTATCTTGTTCGCTTTTACCAATTACTTCAAGCTATCAATCCTTTCCTTTTCGCCCCCCCAACAAAATCCTTCCCAAAACACCTCACCCCTCTAAAATACCCCTAATCCCCAAAAGACCTTTCCCTCCACCACAGAATATATTGCTATTAAGGCTTTCCTGTATGGCTTTATTTCCCACCAGAGAGATTATAGATAGACTATGCTAGATCCCTCGATATAAATAAGCAAACAACACCTATGGCAAAGGCACTGGCACCTCCTTCTTAAATTAATTTCCTACCCACCTAGTCTGAAGCAAGACAAAGAAATAAAGCCGCCATCTACTAAGAAAAGCCAATAAAACCATCTAACCCAAGCGAGTTTTCTAGCAGCATTCCTTCCTACTAGCAACAGAGAAAACATCCCTACTACTAGCAGCTCATTCTGTTGATTCTGTTGATCCACCAGCGAAAGGAGCCGGTAAGTGGAGGCAATTCAATGCTCGCAGTGTCCCTTCTAGTCTACCTTATGGTATGGTTAGATAAGATCTATATCCTAAGTTGATTCTGTTTATTCTGCAGTTTACCCAGTAGCTTCTTCAACAGTTGATTACCTATATTCTATTCTAGCAGCAAAAGCAAAGGTAATCAGGGCATAGGCAGATCCAATTGATGATTAATTGTTCCCACCCATCAGTCTAAGTCTAGGTAAAAGACACATCTACATAAGCCATAGCCTAAGCCTCCTAACAAGATATCGTGCCATGTACTGTAGTAATAGATTCTGAGGCAGCTAGAGCATCAAAAAATAGAGTAACCTAAGTGTTCCTTGTTTCAACATATCTAGCAGTAGTTTATCTAGTAGCAAAGAAAGAAGCTAGGGTGTATAGAGCTCCCCATGAAGCGTTTAAGCTCTCCAAACCCCGAAACCCCCCTTCCTAATTTGGCAAGCACTACCATCTCCTTTCATTAGGTTGGAACTATCTATATCCTTTTGAATGCTATCATTCCATATTCTATGAGGTATGGAACTATACCCTAACTTTGAATTGGTAAGCACTTTACCCCATTCATTAGGCTGGAACTAGAACCTTTCCTTTTGAATTTTGTAGACGCCATGAATCAGTCCTCCTTCCAATGAGTGTAGGGAATAATTTAGACTTCTTAAATCAAACAACACTATTATTTCTCTCTCTTCATTAGGTTTGGAACATAATAAATTCAATAGAGAATTCATGAATGCATAATTACATATTTATTATATATGTAATTACTCATTCGTTCTTTCCTTCAAATAGCTAGCTAGAAGGTAAGGTTATCCCTTTCGTTTCACGTGTAAGGGGAGGAGTGCGTGGCAGAACCTTAATTTGGGGAGGCTTCTTGTGATGTAATTCTTTTCAAATTTGACACTTTTTCAACAATAGCTAGGTTGTCCACATGTATAATTTTTTAATTTTTTCAACAGTAAAAACATTCTCAACAATAAACTTTTCTTCACTAATTTCAGACTCAGTTTCTTACAGTAATTGATTATTAAACAACATGTTAACGACATTCTAAACAGTAAACTTTTCTTCACTAATTTCAGACTAGTTGATAATTAAACAACATGTTATTAATTGGCACCTTCAATTTAGATTGGATCACATCACATTCTCTAGGTGAATGTCCAGAATCTGTGCTTTCAGAATTAAGTTCAACAACGGAGAAAGGATTCCCTGAAATGAGATTTTGATGAATTGGCAACAATTAATATTTTAAGAGAAGGAGGCAAGTGAGATTCTGATGAATTTACAACAATTAATATTTTCACAACAATTAATATTGTTAAAAGCAGGACACGAGTGAAGATATTGCATAGTACTTCAAAATAACCAACCAGAATGGAAACAGTTTGTTTTTCATCTACAAAAACTCACAATACTGGGTTTGAATAGCTTAAATTGCTTCACATGCAACCTTGCCTTTTGCCTCCTTACTCCTTTTTGGGCCTCTAGAATAACATGCCCCATTAATCTACACAGTGGTAGTGAAGGTGGGACAATGTGCATATCCCTCCCTTGTAAAATGATAAATAGGAAAAGCCAATATCTTTTTGACCCAGCTAATGAAGAACATTTTTGGATAGTCTGGTCTGCTGCTAAAAGATTATAATTAAAGAAATTTACAACCAATTTTTATATTGAATAGATAAATAAATAGATATCCAAACCAAATAAGCTAAATATATTTTCATATCAGGAAAATCAAAATGATTGTAAACTAAAAAAAATGAATCAAATTTTTAGATATACTTAATAAACACTTTGAACATTTGCGTAGATATCAAATTTACTTCAAACTGCCGAAGTAAACCCTGAATGAGCAGATCTTCTACAGTTCCCTGGGCTGCAGCATTCATCGCAGACTTCTGGAATTAATATTTTACTCCATTGATTACTAAGTTGCACTTGAACGGTGGAATATGATAAACATTAAGGATAGCTTTTAAAACATAGGATAAAATATGCATGTCATCCACACTAAAGTCAGAGGCAATGAATGTCCTAGTGAGATTACTAGCGTGCTACATGTTAATTTAAAAATTTAATAAAAATAAAATAAATAATAAATAAAGTTAAATTAAAATAAAAAGAAAAGATTTGTGAGAAAGACAGTGCATGGATTTCACGTGTCTAAGGGATTGAAAGAAGCCACACCAACCAGCACAGTGTCATAGGTTCCAATCTTTCACGGCGGGAAGTGTCGGTCCTCCAGTGCTCCATGCGTACGCCGGTTAGGGATTCATCGCAATTAAGCCCAATCTCCCAACTGTTAAGGTCATGACGCTCACTCACCAACCAGTCTATCTGATCTCCTGTAAAAACTTTTCTGGTCTTCACATTGAATGTGAGAGAAGTCGAAATGGAAGAGGAATGCCATTAATTGTGCATGATTCCAGATATATTTTAGTTGTGCAAAATTCCATACATGTTTTAGCTGGGGTAAGCCAAACTATGCATTTGGAATTTCTTAGAAATTCAACATATTTATATAGGTTTAGTTCTTAGAAATTCAACAGATTTATATAGGTTTAGTTTAGTACAAGATATGTGTTTTAGAGCTCAGTGATTAGCGTGTATTTTTCTTTGTGTAAGAGTATGTAAGATATGTGTTTTAGAGCTCCGTGATTAGTGTATTGTGTGTAAGAGGTATCTTGTAAGTCCTAGACTACCAGTGATAGTAAACAAATTTATTTTGATTTCTTATGCTCAAAAGCTTGGAAAGTCTCACTATAATTGACATTGTAAAACGCTAAAAGGTCATTATTGTAACAAAGATTGTGAAACTGAGATCTAATGTGATTGTACGCAAGGCACTCTAAGAGGAAGTGGTTTTCATCCTCGATGCTCATATTCTCACATATATGACAGATCTTTCCATTCATGGTGTTTTAGTTATATGATATTTTTAATTAAATAATTTAATTAAAAATTTAAAATACAAGTAAAAAAATAATTTAATTAAAAATTAAAAAATACCATTTTTCAAAACCAATCTTAATATTTGATATAAACATATTAGCAATATTTTAAAATATTTAAAAGAATTAAATTTCTATAATCTAATTAATAATTAATAATATAAATTTTATTCCAAAATAAACCTATAGAAATAAAATAAGTGCTCAAAAAAGGATATAAAATTTTAGGTGCCAAAAAAGTATTAAATTTTAATTAATTTGATTAGATTTGCAGATGTGCTTTTCTTCCATGCGCAAGGTGCTGAAGCGAAGAGAGAGCAAGATCATTTACCTGCGAAAGCCAGTGAAGGCTGCTGGAAGAGTGACAAAAATGGAGGGTTTTAGCTGGAAAAAGTCTTCTGTAAAACGACCCCGACACCACTGCTGCAAAGTAAGATCTTGAAGCCGGAGGTTCGGTGAAACAACGCTCGTCGTCCTTCTTCTTGTGGGTGCAGTCTGCTAGTTGTTGATGTGGAGGCAGCGAGCGAAGGAGCGAGTTAAAATCATTGGAAGGAAGATCAACAAAGTTAACTTCAAATTCTGGCACCTCCACACAATGAGAACTGCACGTTGTTTGGACGGCTCGAACGATGGTGTCCGCCACAATCAGAGTGTTAATTCCCGTTGCACACCCAAAATCTGCAATGCGAAACACACCGCCATTTGCTCCTTTCAAGTTATCAAAGCTCAAATGCTGGGAGATTTCACGCTCCAGAATAGGATTTATCACTTGAATCACTTTCAACTGCATCCATCACAAAAATATAATATGATGGACGAAACAAATTTCTATACAATATCATCTTGAAAGGATTTATCAAAATATAAAAGCAAATAAACAGTTTGTTCAGAATCGATGCTTATGTGATTTGAATTGTGTTGGGTTTTCTATTCAGTATTTATGACATATATTCAATATTTTTGTATGGACGTTTCAAATCAGTAATTGTGATTTATTTTCAAGAAGAATATGATATTCTAAAAGAAAAAACTTAAATATCATTGTGAAAGTCTTGAAATAAAGATAGATCCGGAAGAAAAGACCCAATACAGTACAAATATCATCATTATCAGAATCTTGAAGTAGGAGTTTTTCAAATTTGATCTTGTGATCGGAAAAAACCATTTTTCAACTGATTGGATTAACACTGAAATAGAAAGTTGATCATTGATTAAAGGAGCTACCTGGGTATATAAAGAAACGCGAGCGTAGCTGGTATCTCCGTCACCGCCATTCATGGCAAGCACATTCTCCAGTGATTTCACTCCCTCCATGGAACTGGATTTCATGCAAAGAACATTCAAATATTTTTCTTTTGGGGGCTGAGTTATAACAGAATGATTAACACATATTGTAATGTACTAGTGTTGTTTATTTATAACTGAGAGAATCAAAATAAAGTTGAAACACAGCTACATGCTGCAGAGTCGAGCACTATCCGACAGTTGAATTATATATTTTACATCCAATGAAGTTTACCGAACCTGCAAAGCACTGCTCAACCCAATATACCCACATACTTAATTGTCAGTGGTCACTACTCTGCAATGCAATGTCGTCTTAAGAATGATGGATCCATCTTTTCCATAAAGTGAAGGTAGAAATTGCAAGTGGACATAATGATGAAATAAGAGCCAACTTGTGGTGTGGAATTGCAGATTTGAAAGTCATCCTAATCAACAACTTGTGGTGTGGAATTGCAGATTTGAAAGTTATCCTAATCAACAAATTTTGAAAAAGAGTGCAATTTATATTGACTTTAGGTACAATGGGATTGGGTCCCAAAAATGTGGTTAACTTTCAAAAGGTGCAATTTATATCGACTTTAAGTATAATGGGATTGGTTTCCAAAAATGTTTGTGGTTAAAACTATAGTTAGGCGTTTGATTTTAAATTTATTTAAAATTATATTATATTATATTTTTGTTCTTTTCAATCAAGGTTATGATATTATAAGGGAGATCATTTTGTATAATAAAAATAAATAATATTAAAAATGTTATTAATTTTAAATTTATTAAAAATATATATATATATTATATTATATTTTTCTTATTTTCCAATAAAGTTTATGATGGTATTGTTGAAAATAATGGAGAATATGTAAATTTGGAAAGATTCAATTCATTAGAGCCATAGATTATGAATTAGTTCCTACTTCTTAGGCAGTTGTTTTAACTTCCCTAGATGTGTGAACACTATATATATTTTTTATTGTATGATGATTTGATGTAGAGCGTTATGCTAGAGGCAGTCTCCAAGTGGAGCTCCTCACCTATGAGCTAGCCAATTCATCAATAAAGTTGATACTGTAGTTTGTTAACACACATAAGGATGGGTAGCCTTGACTAGATCATTGTGGATAAAGGAGGAGATCATTTTGCATAATAAAGATAATATTAAAAATATTATTACAACAAAATTTAAGATGAAATTATTGTGATGGAGAAGTGTTGGGGAGTGGGCAAGAGGGAAGGCGGTTCCAAAATCAAAAATATCTTTGTGATTTGACAATGTAAAGAAGAAAATAAGCATTTCTAACATTGTTAGAGATAATTAGAGAAATGAAGGTTCTAGATTATTATTATCTTAATGTCATATTCTAGAACGTGCGTTTTTCCAATGTAAGAGTGAGTTAGAGTTACATAAGTGTCATTATCTTCCATGTTGTTCTCATTATGGTGGTGATCGATCCCACTGCTATAATATGGGACTCACATCATGAAATTTCGGGTGCCTACTAATGTTTTTAAATTTATGAATTTTGTTGGGGTGGCACGGTACCTGAGCAAATTCATAGCCTCATTTTTAATAGTAGCAGCACCACTCCACACCATAATAGAAAGTGGCAAGAGTTTCCAATGGGGGGTCGACAGAGGGCCTTTGAGGAGTTAAAGAAGAAGATTATTCAAACACTAGTTCTAACATTACCAAACTTGCAACAACCCTTTGAAGTGGAAACAAATGTGAGTGGGTATGTGATGGGAGTGGTCTTGACGCAGAGAGGTCAGCCTGTATGTTACCAATCTAAAGTATTTCATGGGGCAATTCCTAACTACCCTACCTATGACAAGGAGTTGTATGTCCTAATGCAATTTGTGAAGAAATGGAAGCACTATTAGATTGGAAAGCAGACAAAAATACACACAAATCACAAGCCACTGCATTTCATGTAGGCCTAGAGTAAGCTACAACAGACCATAGATTGAAAGTGGACGAGGTTTCTATAATAGTTTCATTTAGTGATCAAGTATAAGAAGGGAAACACAAACAAGTTAGCCTACATGATTTCAAGTCCACCCATATTAAAGATCACAATTTTTGGAACTTTGATGCATATGGAGCCATACAACCATGATGCATACAAAGAGGAATATTCATAGGATGAAGACTTCGAGGAGGTGTTTTAACATTTGCAAAGTCAGGCTCATCCGCACAATGGAAACAACATCGTTGACTACCATCTCCAAGATGGATTACTCTATAGGCTAGAGAAGTTATGTGTTCCTAAAGGTGAGTGATTGTAGCTTATTAGAGAGGCTCATGCCTCCAAGGTTGCAGAGCACTTTGGTGTAGGGAAGAAAGTGGCCAACTTGCAAAGGTATGTGTATTTGTCCAACATGGGAAAATAGGTAGCTAGGTTCATTAGAGGATGAATGCTTTGTTGTAACAACAAGTATAGTAACAATAAATAGGGTCAGTATCATCCCTTACTTGTACCCACTCATCCCTAAGAAAGAATTTCCATGGACTTTGTAGGAAGTTTACCAACAACCAGGAAGGGACATGACTACTTGTTCATGGTAGTTGAGAGGTTCAACAAGATGTGTGTTATGATGCTAGGCTATGAAAAGACTATCAACGGGAAAGAAACAACAAAAATGTTCTTTGGACAAGTCTAAGTGCACTTTGGGATACCAAGGAGCCTCATTCCATACAAGGGCATAAGATTTCTAAGTGAATTTTGGACTACCTTGTGGGAGAATATGAACACAAAGTTGAAGAGGTCTACGACATTCCATCCTTAGACAGATGGGCAAACAGATGTAGTCAACAGGATTTTAGTGCAACGTTTGAGGGGTTAAAATCAGAAGCATATAAACAACTCAAACAATACCATGATATATATATACAACACTCTTATAACAAACAAATCCACAATTCTCATGATAAGTCTCCATTTGAAACTTGCTTTGGATAATTTCCACCTTCACCTTTGGATATTGCATATGGGCAGCAAGGGGGAGTGAGGGAGGATCTTACAGGGGACACCTTGAGGGATAAAAACTTTGTTGAGAAGATCAAGTAGATCCATACATAGGTACAAAAGATACTTTATAAGTCACAAGAAAAATATAATTTCATGCATGATTAACATGGAATAGATAAGTTGTTCAATGTGGGAGACAGAGTATGGTTTACAATTAAACAAGGAGAGGCTACAGGGTTGTCGTAAGAAAATCAAAGCTCTGCAATATGCTCCCCTTGAGATACCAGAAAAGGTGGAAGATAATTCCTATAGACTTAGTCTACCCCCATACATTTTCATTTACTTAGTTGTGAATGTAGAGAATCTGGAACCCTATGAGTCTTCCCAATTAGATTAGGAAGAGGAAAAAGTATTGCCTTCTATAGAGGATTTGGCACCAGATGCTTAGGCAGAGTTGATAGAAGATATAGATTTGCATAAGAGGTCCAGAACTACGAGACAGGGGAAGCATGAACTTTGGAATATTGGGTTGAAAGGACAACTTCCATGAAAAGTTAAATGGTACATCCAAGAGAAGGTGGAGGAAAATTTTTCCCATCTCATTGAATAGAATATTTTGGGGACCAAAATCATCCTAAAATTGGGAGGCGTGATATAGATTGGATCATTATATTGTTTGTCATCCATCTCGATGCTTTATAGTGGAAAAAGTGGAGGAATCAGCACACATGAATATTTTTACTAGCGAGACCCAGTTTGGAAAATTGGGGTCTTGTTGGCCCACCAATAACTCCCCTATATTTTTAGCCAAAATGGAGGGGGCTCCATTAAAAAATTTCATTTTTTTTCCTTTTAAATCACACTTGGTTGATTAATGATCTCCCCTGTATGTATTTTCACTCTTGCTCCAATATTTTGATCATATCTTAACAAATATTTTGTTATGATCTTTGGGGTTTGTCGCTTTGATCAATCTTGAATGATTTTGCACATTGATTCTAATCACGAGTCTCTTTTCACTTCTCTATGAACCTTTTGACTTCTCCATATAAAACTCAGTTGACTTTGACATTTGAATTGAAAATTTTCTTGATGATTTAATGTGAGCTCTTTTCTTCTAATATACCTTTTTGAGCATTTTTTCTTGACTTTTGTGAAAAGATAATATCGTTGATGGTCTCACTAGATTTCCACATGACATTTTTTATGTCTTTTAGAAATTTGTACATATGTACATTAATACATAATTAATTTTATGTATATATTTTAAACTTGTACTATATAAATATATCATTATCTTAACTTAAATATGAATTATATTAATTAAACACATATATTATAAATTATATAATAACGGTAAAATTTTATAATATTATATATAAAATATAAAATTTTGAAATATTATAAACCTACACAATACAATACAATACAATACAATACAATACAATACAATACAATAAAATACATATATATTATTCATAATAATATATACACATCTTATATCTATTATTATAATATATACACAACCATATATAATATACTACGTATTATAAATATATGTAAAAAAAAACCACAACAACAAATGAAATGAGGAGGCAAACAAAACGTAAAGTACATTCATGTGGAGCACATAACATTAACCACGTATATCTTTTGTGGTTATTAGTCCTTACTGGAACACGGCGGAGACTTTTGTAATCAAAATGCCTTAAAATCTGAGCTAGTATAAAGAAAACACATGGTTAAACCCAAAGTTTTTTTTTAAAGCTAAAGTTTGTTTTAGTGTAGTTTTTTGTTCACCCTGTTAAATATTGACACTACCTTTTATTAGCCAATAAAAAGATTTGAGATCTTATATGCCCTCAAATTGAGGCGGAGAGACACATACGGTACTAAAAACTTCGATAAAAGAGCATGTTGTCAATCTGTTTTTCCATAATCAAATAATGCTAGTTAGCATTAAGTGTTAAGACACAAAATACATAGGCTATGGTATATAGCCTATTTTTGCATGAGCTTCAAGTAAGTTTCCACATAGTACAATAGTACAATTATATGCAAATGTACATGTACAACCACATGCAAATGTACACGTACAACCACATGCGAACACGTATACATGCAAATTTGCGTGTTGGTATACATGCAAATTTACGTGTTGGTGTCATTATGCTCTTGTCGGCGGCCTTTGTTTTGGTATGTATACCTACAACCACATTGTTATGGTATGTACATGTACAACCACATGCAAATTTACACGTTGGTGTTCTGCTCTGTTAGTGGCCTTTGTTCTGGTCTCTACGTGGTCTTTAAAGGCAAGCAACCTCTATTTTCCTAGTTTGGCCCTGGGCCTTCAGAATGCAATTCTAAAGCATTTATTGAATTCTGAAGCATTTACTGAAGATATAATTGCATTTCAACTGTATGAATGAATGTATAATTATTATTGCTTTTTTATTTTGAGCTTTTTGGAATAAGCATATGACATTGTGGTTCCAAAGGTGGTATTGTAGGGTTGGCCATAGCCATTTCCCTCCAAAGGTCCATCTTATCTTGTCTCATTTCTGAGTGTCTTGCTATCATTCTGATGTCGCCTTTATTTCCTTGCAAACTAAAAAATTATAATCCGATAATGATTAAAGTAAGTGATTTAGCAAGCCAATTTTTACATGTGTAATATCAAGCAAGAACTAAAAGTGAGGCCAAAACCACTTTTTTGCGAATGGAACTAAAGAAGAGCTAAAACTAAGGTAAAACTAGTTTATAGTTGCAACAATTGCAAATATCATATAATTCTTTCTCTTGACAAATTTTCATAAACAAAATAAATAGCAAAAAAATAATTTTCCTTCTTCACATCTAAAAATAGTTGGAAATAATTAATTCCTACTTGTCTATGGTTGTAATTTCCTAATTGAGGAGTTTGTTCCTACATAATAGGAATAAGCTAGAATATAGTTTCTCCTAGTTTAGTGTGTGGTTGAGAGAATCTCTTAACCACACTACTGTATGTCTAAGATAGCATTCCTATCTTAAGACTATTGATTGTATAAATATGTGTGTAATTTCCTCATTCAACAATTAATAAAATATATTTTGAGTGACTGCAATTTTATCTTGGTATCAGAGCCTGTGAGGGCCTGGCCCCTCCTGGGCTGAGGGAAAATAAATAGTGTAATATATGTTTGTTTGTCCATCTATATCTAAATATCTGTTTGAGAGAACCGTAAGGCTGTGGCAGCGAAGACGCGCAGAGAGACTTGTCGCTCGTGGCTTCAGGGCGATGTCTGGACTGCCCAGCAGATCGGCAGCAGAGGTCGAGCGGTCAGATTAACTGTGCAATCCATGGTGTGGCTGCGTGGTGGCTCTGTGTCCACCTGAGGGAGATCTGGTGGCAGATTGGGATCGATGTTAGGATCCTGTGGAGCGTGACGATGCCCGCTTCCAGGAGGGCGTCGTGGGATCGAGGCTCAGCAATTCGTCCGATGCGCTGGACAAAATTCGGTTCGAAGGACTGACGGATAAGAGTAAGCTCGATATTGATCAGCGTGGATTGTGCAGATCTGTGGAGATCCGCGTGCTTGAGAGGCATGAAGCCTGTATCTGCTGCAAGATCCGTGTATCACTCGGAGCCATAGAAGCTCTGAAACATCTCGGAGCGACAGAAACTCGGAAAGGGGAGAACCATTGGATTGATCGGAGAAAAATACCGGTGCCGAGATCGGCAGTCCGGACCATCGTTGGATCGGTTATTCGCATGCGGTTCTGAATTTTGTTTTCCCACGTTATAGATGGGTTTTTCGTTTCAGGCCCCCTCGCACATTACAATCGATTGTTTTCCTTGTTCTTCAATTCTCTAGCCCTGTGTCATATAACATTTAGAGTATAAATACATAGCAATATATATATCTATATACTCTGTATATATTTTATTAGAGATCGTGCATAATGGCGATGGATTCCTCATTGAAGGTTTCGGCTCATTCGAGTCACAAGAAGGGCGGGATTTCGAGGTTGTTGTGTGGGAGGCTTTTTGTTAATTTTATGCTACCGAGCCAACCTGTGTGTGAGACCTGCGCAAACTTGTGAAGCAAATGCGTGTCATGAAGAACTCAAACAAGAGCTTGCGGGATCGAAATTGCTACAAGAAATCACGTGTTGCATAACTCGACGAGGGAAAATCCGTAGCTCTTTGTGTGAATTTGGAGAACGTCAGTGACAACTCTCGAAGAATTCGTGGATCGTGATGACCTGGTGCCGACTGTGGAGACTCTTGTGGTGAACCCGGAGATAAAATAATTGTGATTGAGGGAGACTTCAAGCAGTTCCAGGACGACAAGGAGATGCACTGCACGGCTCGGCTGCGAGAAATGTTTGAGAGCTACTACAACGATCTGCGCAACACCGGCTCCATCGGTGGAAAGTTTCTGGCAAAGGAGACGGAGATGCTGGAGGAGGCCAAGGGCATGGGGCTTCCCAATTTCCTGTCACGGCCGGTGTTCTTGAACCTGTTGCAGAGGCTGGTGGAGCAAATCACAGACAGGAGCTTGGAGTTGGTCTTCAAGGTATGGGAATACATGGAAAAGATCATAATGCAAGTCATTGACTTTTACTGCGATTCCTATCCACAGCTGAAGAGTGAAACCCGAAGAGTCGTCCAGGACCTTGTTCAGAAAATGAAGGAAGAATGCGAGATTTATGTAAAGAAGCTGATTCAAATGGAGAAACTCGTGGATTTCACTCTCAGCCCTTTTTACATGGAAACATACGGCAAGCTGCTCACATCCAAAGTCGATTTCATGGAGAGACTGCATAATCTTGCTGCAGAAACTCTGAGTTATGGCACTCACAGCGGTATGATGATGGCCGTTGAGGGATTTGGAGAAGTGGATGTATCGGATATAATGGGTATTTCCATGGAGTGCGTGGAGGCGGCATACGATATGTAGATGAGCGTGCTGGCTTACTGGAAAGTTGTCACTCTCAGGATGGGCGATGGGATTCCTTTGTATCTCCAGTTTGTTTGTAAAACTCTGGTCATGGATCAGTTTAACTATGAGATCTTGACACAAGTGGGAGGTCCCAGATTTGGTGCCATGGATCAGTTGATGGGAAATAGCGCCGCGAGAGGGTTTCTGTTGCTGAGGAAAGAAACATACCAGCAGCTGCACTGGCTCTCGTTTTTCGCCGGTGGCAGCTTGGCGCCCGGTGTGTGGCGTGAAGACTGTGGATCAGGCTGTGGATCATACTTGGGTAAATGTTTTTTGGTGAAGTATTTTTTGGAATTTAAATTGATATACATATTGAAATTAGCCACTTCAATATGGAGTTATTTTGTTAGAATTGGCTATCCTAACAAATGACAGGTTAAGCATGGAGTTCCAAGAAGTTATTTGACAAAGATGCCCAAGATGTGAACTTGGGATAAAGGAGCAGCAACAACAGTTATGGTGGACAACAAAGTAGATTTTTTGTTTTAGTGTGGTTTGTGGAATAGACTCCCTAGCATATTATTGTAATAGTCATTGTATGTACCAAAAACTCCAAATGTTGAATGTAAGCCTTGTAAAGGCATTTGAAAGTTCGTGGTGATCTCAAAACCACTTTGTAATGGTTTGTGGTCAGCCTGAAACCATCTTTTGTCACTGTAATGTGACGGTTGGTGGTGAACCAGAAACCATCTATAGAGCCTTAGTGGCTACAGGAGTTGCCCGGTGGTGGCACGTGGAGATTTCTGCTCGGTGGAAGCAGATCAGTGTTTTTCCCGGTGGTGGCATATTGAAGTTGGCAGATTTGCCCGGTGGTGGTAAATCGGACTTGCCCGGTGGTGGCAGCTTGCCTTTGTGGCTGAATGGTTGGTGGTGAGCCAGAAACCATCTATATAGTCTTTGTGACTGAAGTGCCTTTGTGGCTGAATCGCCTATGTGGCTTGAGGTGCCTTTGTGGCTGTGTGTACACGGGAGCTTTGTGCTCGTAGGAGCAGGTGGACTGCAGAACACCTGGCTCGGACTTAGATGTTTTTTTTTTCTGAGTAGAAGGGGATTGGCGTTTTTTCGCGCTAACAGCAATGCCAGGAAGGCAAACTGGCACGACTGTTAGGTCATTAATCGCGCCAATGGGTGCGGGTTTTTTATTCAGGATCGCGCCAATTCACCTTCAGGGGATCCGTGGGATCGAAGAAGTTGTGGATCTGTCCGAGGGTGGCAGATTGTGTTTTTGGAGGTTTTGTACATGCAATTCACCTGATGGTGGTGGATTTGACTATCATGACAAGTAGTCATTAAGGGGGGGAGTTGGAAATAACTAATTCCTACTTGTCTATGGTTGTAATTTCCTAATTGAGGAGTTTGTTCCTACATAATAGGAATAAGCTAGAATATAGTTTCTCCTAGTTTAGTGTGTGGTTGAGAGAATCTCTCAACCACACTACTGTATGTCTAAGATAGCATTCCTATCTTAAGACTATTGATTGTATAAATATGTGCGTAATTTCCTCATTCAACAATTAATAAAATATATTTTGAGTGACTGCAATTTTATCTAAAATGAAATTTTCTTCATGACAAAATAAATATGTTGAAAACACACCATTTTTATCATTGTTTACTCTCGAAAATTAAAAGAATAATAATGTTTTCATCATTTAGCCAAGCAGAAAAAAAAAAAAAAACATGTGTTCATTCATTCATCACGTGAGAATGAGAACATGTTGTAGCAGTATCAAGTGGTTGAAACACAACTTCAAGTTCTGTTTACAACCATTCATTTAAAAATAGAATGCATTGTTTACAATATTCTTACAAAGCATAGGTTGGGAAAATTTCCTTTCCTAGGCAGGTGCTTTTGGAGACCATTGTTCTGGCAGAAGTGTTTTACCAAAAGTCTAATACTACTGAAGAGGGTTTAACATGAACTCGTAGTTTTTGAGAGAATTCAAACTGCGATAAATGGTAGGATGGATAGAGGACCCTTGTAGGCCTAGGTTTGGTAGGCGAATTGAACTGAATCCATATAAGGTTTTACAGTAAGGGGATAAAGTGGATGCATTAGTTTGCAAAAACAAAAAGAAAACTCACATACACTCACAAATTTCATGGTATTGAATAAAAATGGCCTGGGTATCAATCAGAAAGGACACGTATAGCAGAGGTTTGGGCTAGACTAGCTAGATTGACTAAAAGAACCCCAAATCCATGTAAAACAAAATCAAAGCCAATGTTTGAGAACAGTAAGCAGTAAGGTGTACAATATTACCTTGAAATCCCAAGCAGAGGAAACTCTTTTTTCTAGTAAAAATCTTATGCTTAGAACCGAAACCTCTTCTATTCCAACAATTCTCAACAAAAAGGCATAGGGAAACAACGCATAACACAGTGACCGGGACCATGGACAAACAACCCTGTCACTAGGTGCTTTTTCAGGAGACGGGGTGTAAAATGCATCAACGATCTACCATCATTGATCCAAAATGGATCATAAACAAAACTAAAGTAGAACTGAATATTTTCCAACAGTGAATTAATTGTTAACTCTATCGCTTAATGTGGAAGACTGAAAAAACATAATTGATTTACAACTTAATAAAGAACTTAACAAGCATAATTAAACATGAAATTGCAGCAAAGAACATATATAGAAGACATCAAACATTGATTACGGAGTTCGTCCTTGTTGGACTACGTCTTCTGGTCTGCTTTTCAAGATGGTGTTCATTTTATTAAGGATTGATCCAAGGAAGTATTTACAAAAAAACAAAACCAGACTGAACATGCTCACATGCACCTCTGGTATTTTTCAACAAAAATCTCTCTCTCCTAGCTTTCCAACGCCTATCTCGGTTCCCAATTCTGCCTCCAGACAACCAAGAAACACTGAAAACAAAACGGCCTCTCTCTCTTAGAATCTGAGTACAACGTCTTCAAAACCAACCATGTCTTCATCATGAGCAAAAAGGTGACATTTATAATGTTTTAGGTCGAAATCCTCTTGTTTAAACATGGCATATGGTTTCCTTGCATTCAATGGGATGGTCTCGATCTAATAGTGGTGCAACACCTTATGAATAAGGTTACAAGGTCATAACTTAATATAGCGCTCGAAAACCCAAATAAGACTTTAGGTTAAAAATAAACTCCAATGGTTAGTAAACAACGCAAAAGTTTTGGCTTCCAACATGTGACAGGTCATGGTCTAACCATAAGCGGACACCTTGCAGGTTGGATCGAGTGTTTTCAGAATTGTATGCTGACTCCTCCATGTGACAGCTTTCCCAAACCCGATGGTTCATATGTCGCAAATCTTCGACGCGCTTAACTATTATGGTTAACTACATAGTTTATAACGTTTGTGTTATACATAGGTCCGAAAGGGTTATTTGCGAAGGTTTTGTAATATATCATATGCACTAGGTTTTATAACTTAGGCTTAGGTTTATTACCTTGGGACCATTACATTTACATAAAGAGATCTTGCTACCTTAGCTCAGGTTTTTCCACCATAGTTAAAAACCATTACAAACAACTTTGTCACATTTTGACATAAAATCTTGACCACATTTCCACCATGAAGACTCTCATTAGACAACCTGACAGAACTGAAGAGCTGAAGATGAACTAGACTTCCTTGTCGAACTGGTATGATGTAAGATCCTCTTGGATCAATCCTCTCCACTTGAAATATTTTGGACCACAAAAGTTTGATTTAAGCATATATCAGGTGAGGGTACAGCTCCCTCACTCTTCTAATTTTCATCCACCTTTTCTTGCTTGGATTCATGCCCTTGAGCTCCACTTGAAGATATTCAACATCTCCACACCTCGAAGATCGAACCTTCCTGTCCAAGATGGTATCTTCCTGCAACTCGTTCATATATTCAGGTACCAAATCATCAATAGTAGGAATCTGTGTATCATCCTATGGATCCATGATCATCAATGGTTCATACAACTTCATATTTTCCACATTTACAACTGAATAAATACACAGGTAAGGAGTTAAATATAACTGGAATGCATTATTTCCAATATTTTCCACAATCTTGAAAGGACCATACCTAATGGGTTTCATTTTCTTACCTTCACCTTTCAACTTGTCTTTACTGATATACAACCATACCTGATCACCAACCTAAAAATGATGATCGACTCAATGCTTGTCATGGCGCATTTTGTACTTGGCCTGTCTCTTCTCTAACTAGACCTGCAATGCTTCATGTATTTATTGTATCCATTGAATGAAGTTAACTGCTTTATTTGAATTGTCGTGTCCATTCACTTTATCTTCTTCACCGAACATGAAATCCATCGGTGACTTTGGTAGATAGCCAAAACATGTTTCAAATGGTGATCGATTAATCGAAGAATGTAAGACTCGATTGTAAGCATGCCACACATAAGGTAAAGATTCATCCCACAACTTAGGACGTTTGTTGCAGTAACCTCGGAGAATATGTATCACTATCCTGTTCACCACTTCTGTTTTTCCTTCAGTCTGTGGATGAAAAGTTGTGCTCTTCTTCAACTTTGCATCCATAAGTCCCCACAAAGTGGACCAAAACTCTCCTACAAAGGGAGTGTCTCGATAAAAAATAATGGAAGTAGGTAACCCAAAATGAACCCATACCTGTTGAAAGAACATATGTGCAGTCTGTTCAACAGTGACTTGCTTTTTCATGGAACAAGAATGCACATCTTGCTGAATCTATAAACCACAACATACATGTAATCATGCCCTCTCCTGGGCATAGGAAGTCCTCCAACAAAGTCCATGGAAATGTTGTCCCATCGTCGCAAAGGAACTGGAAGTGGCATATACAATCCAATCTTTTGATTGCTTGGCTTTCTTTTTGAGCACATCACACATCCCTTAATTTACTTAACAATTGTTTCATGCATGCGAGGCTAGTAACAATACCTTTGAATTTGTGTCATTGTCTTGCTTACGCCAAAATGTCCTGAAATGCGAGAAGAATGTGCTTCCTGAATAACATGGGCCCTTTCTGTCTGTGGTATGCACAACTTACCCAGATGATATAAAAACATGTCATGAACATGAAAATTTACTTCTTCCACCTGAGTACAATGAGTTAGTGATTCGTAAATATATTTGAAATCAATATCTGTACTATATTGTTCTAAATAACTTTCATGTTTTAAAGAAATATTCTACAACACTACTGAAGCATTCAAAGATGGTCTAGACAACATATTATCTACTTTGTTTGTTACCCCTTTCTTGTACTTAATTACTAAGTGAAATTGCTGAAGAAATCCCATCCATCTGTAATGGCGAGATTGTTGCAACTTAGTCTGAGACCGAAGGTACTGAAACGACTGATTATCTATGTGAATCACTGTTTCCTTACCCATTAAGTAGTGTTTCCATTTCTTTACACTTTCAACCAAAGAAAGCAGTTCTTTACCATATGTCAGATAATTTATAACAGCCTTAGAAAAAGTTTCAGAATGAAAACAAATAGGCTTCCCTTTTTCAAGTAATACTGCACCCATTGCGCCCGCAGGGGTTTGGTCTTGTGGCCAGCGGACGGTCTGCTAAGTCGTTCGTGTTGCTGTGCAGGTCATGGGTTCAAGTCTTGTCTTAACCTGAGGGCCGTTCTTGTGGGCTGGGCGGTTCCTCCTAGTGATTATAGTGGCAACTGGTGGGATTCGACCCCATATAACGCGAGTACGATACCACCGCCATTGTCGATTCCACTAGATATCAAAAAAGAAATACTGCACCTATTGCATAACCACTAGCATCTGTTTCAATTTTGAATGGCCGTTGAAGATCTGGTAAAGCTAATATTTGTGCTATGACAATTTTATGCTTAAGTGTATCAAAATATTTTTGTTGTTTTCCTCCCCACTAAAAGGATACTTTAGAACCTGTTAAAGCATGTAACAATGATGCAATGAAAGAAAACTGAGCAATAAATTTTCTCCAATATTGAATTGCACCTAGAAAACTCCTAACTTTAGTCACATGCTGTGGTCTTGGCCACTTAACAATCAAATCGATTTTAGGTGGATCTATCTTCAAATTACCACCTCCAAATCTGTAACCAAGATAATTCAAAGAAGTTTTCCCAAACTCACATTTGGAAAGTTTAAGGTACAATTTTTCCCTATGCAACACTTCGAAGGCCTGTTTAACATGACTAACATGCTCTTCCTTATTGGAACTGAAAATCAGGATATCATCTAAGTACATTATGAAAAATTTATCAATGTATGGGCAGAATACATCATTGGTAACTCGCATGAAAGTTGCTTGAGCATTACACAAACCAAAAGGCATTACTAGCCATTCAAATAGTCCCTGCCTAGTTTTGAATGCAATTTTCTAGATGTCATTTTCTGCAATACGAATTTGATGATACCCACTATGCAAATCCAACTTAGTAAAATAGACAACATTTTTCAACTAATCAAGTAAATCATCTATCCTGGGAAGAGGATTCCTGTTTTTTATTGTGATTTTGTTTAAGGCCCTAAAGTTGACACACATTCTCCATGTCCCGTCTTTCTCAGGAACCAAAATTATGGGTGAACCACATGGAGATGAACTGGGTCAAATGAACCTCTTGCAATCAACTCTTAGATTTGTTTCTTTATTTCTTCATTCTCTATGACTGACATGTAATACATACTAACATTAGGAAGAGGGGAATCAGACATCAATTATATCTCATGTTGTATTTCCCATTTAGGAGGAAGATGTTTTGTTTCTTTAAATAGAATTTGAAAAGAATCTACCACTTTAACCAAACTATCTTTAAAATGAGATTCACAACTTGAAAAAGCATCATGTTAATCCTTATGTTGTTCTTTTACAACCATGCGTACATATCTCTTACTTGAACTTATTAATCGCTTCATCTGATTAGCAGTAACTAAATCCAAGTATGTTTTGATTTTATGTGCCCTGATAATGTATTCAATTCCATCTTTCTTAAGATGATATTTATGCTCTTTCCAATGAAACACAACATCATGATCATAGAGATAAGGACTCCCTAGCACTACTCCACATATGTTTACTGGATTCACATCTAAATCCACTTCATCAATGTAATTAGTTGTGATGGCAAATTTTAAACCACACTGCTTTGTGACATTAAGCTGAGTATTTTTATTTAGCCAACCTAATGGGTATGGACTTGGATGATTTTTTGTCTCCAAACCCAATTTCTTAACTAAATCTTCTGATATTAAATTTTCTTGTGATCCACTATCAAACAATGTATCTATTTTTTGTGCATAGAAGTATCCTTATATGAAATAATTCAACTCTTTTATCCTCATTTAGATGATTTATGTTTGAAGAAGTTGCAGAAGTACTAGAACTTGAACTAGTGTCAGAACCTTTACCTGTCAAAACCATTGCCGTTATTTTCCTTTTGTCACCAAAGTCGGAGCCCAAATCTTGCTAGATTGTTGCATTAGCCTTCTTTTCATCTTTCTTTTTTTGGAACTTCTTTGGTCTGAGTTCTGGGTGAAGTTTCAAACATTTGGCTTCATCATGTCTGATCCTCTGGCAGTGAGTACAAGTAGGTATTTCACTTTCCTTCTGAGTTGTTTCTATTTTCTTTCCCTTTGAATTGCTCTTCCTCTTGCTATCTTTGGAATCCTTGATTTCCAAATGTTTGGAAGCTTTTGTTGAAAAATTGAATGGTCTGCCACCTTATTAAGTATGTATGTCTTGAACACACTTCATCAAAGTCATTAGGATTAAACATCAATAATGTATGATGTAAATATGAATGTAAACTGCCAATGTACTTTAATAAAGTTTCACGTGTATCCAATGGAATACCAAGCATGAAAGCTTTATTCCTCAAATCCTGAGTAAACTCCTGAACATTTTGTCCTTTACCTTGCCTCAAATGCTGCCAATCAATAACAGCTTGTTGCATGTATCCAAATGGATAGAATTGTTTTCTGAGAGCTTTTAAAAATTTAGACCATGAAGAGATGACTTTACCTTTCCACTTTAAATCTACTTGAGTTTTAATTTCCCACCATATTAAATTTTTTCCCCCCATTCTAAGTGTAGCTAACTGGATTTTTTTTCTTTCATCAGAAATGTTCTAAATTCTACAATACACTTCTAACTACTTAATCTAGTTATCTAAATTTTCAGGATTCATTTCACCATTATAAATAGGTATTTCAAATTTTACATCAAGTTTCAAAAGAGATGATTTCTTAGGTTTATTTTCTGTTTTAGAGTTAGAACTGGAAGAAGAAGAATATGATGATGATGTAAAGGATGGAGGAGAAGGAGGTTTATCAGCCTTGCCTTTCCCCTTATCCTTCTTATATGCCTTTGAAGAAGTTGCATCTCTTGCCTTCTTATCTTCATAGAGTTCTCCCAACATTTACTGCATGCTCAAAAAAAATTATTGAATCTGTTCCTGATCCATGATCTTCCCTTCAGGAGTTTCACCTGCATCGGATCCTGTCACTGTCGATTGTTGAGTGACTTTCTGCGTTTCAATTTCTAGGTTGACATCTTCAAGCGTTCCTTCTCCATGTCACAACCTGGACCTAGTTAGCATTCACTGTAAAGAAATCCTACTAAACGCAACCTGCTTTGATACCAAAATATATATATGATCTGAAATGGATCATAAATAAAACTAAAGTAGAACTGGATATTTTTCAAAAGTGAATGGATTGTTAACTCGATCGCTTAATGTGGAAGACTAAAGGAACGTAATTGATTTACAACTTAATAAAGAACTTAAGAATCATAATTAAACATGAAATTGCGGCAAAGAATAGAGATAGAAGACAACAAACATTTATTATGGAGTTCGTCCTTGTTGGACTACGTCTCTAGGTCCGCTTTTCAAGATGGGTGTCCGTTTTATTAAGGATTGATCCAAGGAAGTCTCTACACAGAAAAACACCAGACTAAACATGCTCGCAGGCACCTTTGGTTTCTGTCAATAGAAATATCTCTCTCCTAGCTTTCAAACGCCTGTCTCAGTTCCCAATTCTGCCTCCAGACGACCAAGAAACATTGAAACCAAAACTGCCTTTCTCTTAGAATCTAAGTAAAACGTTTTCAAAACCTCCCATGTCTTCATCATGAGCAAAAAGGTGACTTTTATAATGTTTCAGGTTGAACTCCTCTTGACTAAACATGGCATATGGTTTCCTTGCATTCAATGTGATGGTCTCGGTCAAATAGTGGTGCAACACCTTATGAATAAGGTTACAAGGTCATAAGTTAATATAGCACTAAAAACACATATAATACTTTAGGTTAAAAATAAACTCCAACGGTTTGTAAACAACGTGGAATTTTTTACTGTCAACATGTGACAGGTCATGGCCTAACCATAGGCGGACACCTTGTAGGTTGGATCCAGTGGTTTCATAACTGTATATTGACTCCTCCATGTGACAGCTTTCCCAAACCTGATGGTTCATATGTCGCAAACCTCTGATGCGGTTAACTGTTATGGTTAGCTGCATAGTTTATAACATTTGTGTTATACATAGGTCTGAAAGGGTTATTTGCAAAGGTTTTGTAATATATCATATGCGCTAGGTTTTAGAACTTAAGCTTAGGTTTATGAACTTGGAACCATTACATTTACATAAAGAGATCTTACTACCTTAGCTTAGGTTTTTCCACCATAGTTAAATTCCATTACAAACAACTTTTTCACATCATGACATAAAATCTTGACCACATTTTCACCATCTTATCGGACAAACTGACAGAACTGAAGAGTTGAAGATGAAATGGACTTCCTTGTCAAACTAGAATGATGTAAGATCTTCCTAGATCAATCATGATATTGTACTTACCTAACACGTGCTCATCTCTCTGTGACTAATGGCACCTATGATTCCATTCACTCCATTTACTAACAAATATAATATTGAAAAATAAAAATCTAATGAATGATTTTTGTTTATTTATAATTTTATTTACACATTGTTTATATGGGGAATTTATTTGAGGCATGTATTTATTTAATATTTTTGGTATCAAAATGTGTGAGCTACATGTTTTAGTCTAGCTTTCTATTCAATTTAACAATCTTTTTTATAAAAAAATTATGTTGTTATTTTCATAATCTTTAAGTTAATGAAAACATGGATTTTTATTTTTATTTTTATTTTTATTTTTTTAATAAGAAATGTGAGTAACAATTTTTTTTATTAAAAAGTTATGTTGTTATTTTCATAATCTTTAAGTTAATGAAAACATGGATTTGTTTTTTTTTTAATAGGAAATGTGAGTAAATATATTTAAAGAATTCCTCTAATTGAATTTAAAAATCTTTTTATAAAAGAAAAAATTATAAAAAACTTATGGTGTTATTTTGGACAATCTTTAATTTAATGGAATGTTTTATAGAGAATGTGGAATTTTCTAATTCTTTTATAAATTTGTTTATTTTAAGTTGAACATGGTAATTTTCATGGTCATCGAATTAAACACATGTACTTCAATTATTATGTGAACAAATTAGACAACCACTTCAACGAAGTAGGGAGAAAGTCTATGATTCTGTTAAATTTGACGAACATTATTCACCATTTGAATTTTGATTATGATTGGAAACATTTGCTCTTTGCTAATGGCTACACCAAATTCACATTTGTTGATTTGTTAAAGTAACTTTCAATTAGCTTCCTTATTTCATTTTGATTAGTATGAATTTATTTCACAGTCTGTGTGGAATATATATTTAAATGCATTTTCTTCTATTCAATTCTCAAATGAAGGTTTTATGCCTATAATAAATTTATTTAATCTTTTAATAAATTTTATATTATATATATGCAATCTAATATGTTATTTTTTTATTTTTTATTTTCATTTCGGTACGTAATGGGTTCTTAGTAAAACTTATATTCATCAACTAAACTATATATGCTTAAATGAATAAAAAACTAGCTTTTCTTATATATTTGACATAATGAATATAATAAATTTTAAGTGTACCATTTATCTAGGTCAATCATTTAACAAGATTCAAAATACTTGACATCTTGATTTTCAAGATATTTTGATAACAAAAGAAATGAATCTTAAGTGGATCATTCAGTGAATTAGATCATTTAGCAAAACGAAACGCCTTTGAAACTATTCTAGAGAGTAATAAGCAAAAATGGTAATCAACGCTCTTACAAGGTTCACTATTATGGCAAGAGATGCCTTTGCAAGAAATCTCAATCAAAATATTATGGCAAGAGATATCTTTGCAAAAAATACCAATAAAATTCTTATATATGTAAGAACTCAAACACCTCTTTTGGAAGTGTAAATATTTACTCTATTTACAGTTTCTTTTGTCTTCAATAACCATGTTGCAATAGACTAAATTTAGCTAAGTAGGTAGAAAATTGGGATATTTGAGCCATTTTTTTCATCTTAGGCATTTCCTTGAGTGTTTCCACTATGTTTATTGGGGCAATGCTGCAAACTTTGGGAATGGATACAAGAGGCATAGATTTTTCGCTCAAATTCTCTGTTAAAAAGTTTGGATAGTGAGATATGGCTCCTTTCTGTCGTTTTCAAAGTTGAATGCTCATTGAGGCACTGCTAACTCTTACATAAGCAAAAAAATAAAATAAAAATCTAAACACAACCCAGTAGTAGTTTCTTTGCTTCTGCATATTATTATATAATTCATATATTAAATTAGGACTCTTTAACATTAGATTATGAGATATTTCTATAGCACATTATTATATAAATTAAATGTATGAATTGGGATTATTTTGCATTACTCTGAGATGCTTTAAGACTTGCAAAAGTCCTTTTGAAAGTCAGATTGCTAAAAGACCTGCAAAATCAATCTGAAAAAGCTAGGTTGCAAAATTCAATCTGAAGGCTACAATGGGACTTATTTGACCAGCTTGCACTGCATGCAAATCCAACGGTCACATCCAATGGAGAAAAAGGTGAACATTATGCCCATGCAGGGTTAAAGTGACTTTTATCTTAACTAATTCAATTTCCTTGCACTACATGCAAATTCAAAGGTCACATCCAATGGAGAACAAGATGAATATTATGCCCATGCAGGGTTAAAGTGGCTTTTATATCAACTAATTCAATTCCCTAGTCTTTGGCAGAATATTGCACATGGAGGCTTCTTTAAAGGTGCTGTATAAGTGCATAATTTTGTCATGCATTCTTGCCCTCAAAACCTGATTTTTAATCTCAGCATAGTGAACGAAGGTAAAGGAAATGTCGTGTAATTAGATTTCGGGAAGAAATGCTAGTGCTTGAGCTCAGGAAGGTTCCATACCTACTCCCTTCCATGTGAGCTAGTCAAAAGCAAAAGTATACCACTTCAAGTACATTGGCATTGGCAGGGACTTGCTGCTTTGTAGCTCATCTTGATTAAATAGCAAATAGAAAATAAAACATGTATGCCTTTGAAAAGTCATGAATTGAGCTCTAAAACGCCATGTTAGATAAAAGGTAAACACATTTCATCGTTTATTTGTGCATCAGATCGAATGCCAAATTAGTCGTTGGGTCCATCTTATCATAGAACAATGAAATCAAAATTGATGTTACGAAAAGTTTATGTGTAGGCCGAAATTCTTAAAAGTTATAGACAGACACCCTTTTCTCTCTTGTCATTAATAATTCATTATTACCATCAACAACAAACATATGAAAAGAAGGTGAATGTAGATTTACACTGAAGGTGTCTCTTTTTGGATCAGCCCACTATCTACAATTATATATTCTTTTTTTTCTCACTGTATTGTTGTTATTACTATTATTTTCCACCGTTGACTTGTCAAGTAGCGGTCAAGGCACGCTGTGAAAAACCAATTTCAAACGAAGTCATGGATTGTGTGCATCATTCAAGACTAGTTACACCAAAGGTATCCTTTTTGAATTAGTTCACTTCTTATAATCATCTGCGCAGTTTTTGTAATAAACTTTTAGCTAATATTTAGAGAATTCAATTTCTCAATCATTAAAAACCCTCATAAACAATGTACCCAAACAATTGTACTCATAAATTGAGTCAAAGAAAGTCAATTTCATTATTGAAGAGAGTTCCAACCATAATTTGGGTGTGTTACAAATTAATGAAGAGCAGCTATAGATATAAGTTACCTCTGAAAAAATCATCTAATCAATAGAACATAATATTCACTGGGTCATTTTTACCACAGGTGACGCAATGGGAAATTCCTCTACTATTGTGTTACTTCCCATGAAATTAAATTGGATAATCACCTCTTTCCAGCATGTGCCACGTTGTCATTTTGATCTTCGCTCTCTAGCATGTGTATGCTCTTTCCACGAAACAAGTTCTCAAAACCCCTATGAACTTGTTAAGCTCAACTCCAACATTCGAGGATGGTTGCAACAAGCTACGACTCTAGTGGAACCCACGTTCTCCAGCTACGGACTCCAATGGAGCCCAACATTCTCCAGTTACGGACAGAGGCAACATGTCTTCCTTGGCACAATAATGATTCTGACTCCCCTTTTGCACCACATGAAATTATGAGGTAGTTTTACTGGTCGTGGAGATTGTGTAAGGGTAGATTAATCAGCTGGTTGAGGATTGGCCCTCCTTAAATGATCAAAATGTTAATTTTCTCTCCCTTCCGATGTCTAGCATCTTACAAACTGGATCTACCTGTTGGTGCACTTTCCATGGATCATAGATAATCATGCAGAGGCAATTCAAACTGATGCTTGAGATCCGGTAGACAGGTGATGCACAAAAACCCCTTTCAAATTAAAAATAAAATACATCACACCATCTAGGGTGATTGGAGGTGTTATGCTCCTATATCAATAGGTGTCATATTTCATGATTGATTTGATGAGCTATGAATATGTTCATACCTTTCCTTGTTGTAAAGGTTTTCCATATTTTCAAAAAAACCAAACAATTTAAAAAATGTAAAGAGGGTATACCCTAAAAGAAAAATCAAAGGGTGAAAAGAATAAGATGGTCAAAAAAGTAAAAGAAAATGAACCCCACCAAAATAAAGACCAAGGAAAGTGTGCAAGTCTAAATGCCACTACTGTTTACTCTTATGCAATAAACAATTGTGTGCAGCTTGTTAATTTATGCCACAATTGATGAATAGTCAAACAGCTTAAGCTTGGCTAGTTCATATTTGAATTTTATGTTTTAGAGATATAGAATAAAATCTGACCAAACTATTTAAACTTGGCAGATAAGTGGATAGATAGAGTGAATAAAAGGAGTTCAACAGTTTAATATGAGCCCTTGGATGTAATAAGATTAGACTTAGATAGATATCTACATGTAAAAGGAAAGAAAGTGTGATAAGGGTTTTCCAGTTTAAGTGCACCCAAATAAAGAAGAAAATAATGTTAGGTTAAAGTAGGTAGGGTAGGTAGATGATGTTGCAGAATTACTTGTGATGGATAATGACTCTAAATTTGTTAATTTTTACTTTCATCACAAGTGTAAGGCAGACATTACACTGGAAGCATTTCAAGCAAGACAAGGTAAAATAATTAACTCCCCTTCTCATTTTTCCTAATTATTCACTTATTTCCCCCTAAGTACTAAGGTATTTGCTAAATTGGAGGGGTTCAGAGCATTTCTTTGACTTCTGGAGGGATCGGACCCTCGGCCTAATAATTTATAAGCCTAAGTACTTAAAACCATCCACAAATCAGTCATTCACATTCATAAGTCTTTTCCTAAGTAAAATCCTATTTTAATTAGGAAAAATACACAATATCACATAAAAACCCCTTTCTCCATTTAAGCCTAAGTTAAATGCACAATTCTAATGTTTTTACTTAACGCTTTTTCATTACATTTTCATATTAATTTCTAACTTATATTATATAAATCCTGTACATATTCACCCTTTTCCCGTATTATTTAAATATATTAAAAATCCCCAAAAATATATATATCTTGCCCCTTTGGTTAATTATAATCATAAACACATGTTAAACCAGGATTAACTAGTTAACCCGTAACTAGTTAATAGCCTAATTCTCTCGCTGCATGAAAAGAGATTAATTAACCCTCACGGTTAATTAATAACCTCCCCGATCATTCACAACAACCCCGATATGATTAATTAATTCTTAATTGTGTTGGGACCGTTGCTGTTAAACCCCGCCACATTGCACCTCCCGTCAGCCATCCGATCATGCTCTCCACATCTGATAGTTATTAACGATATCACGCAACCCTTGGTGACTGTGCATTAATGTGTGATCACCAAGTGGTTTCTGCACAATGCCTCCACCACGTGTCAAGCGATCTATGGAATCGCTAGCTCCCAGCTAAATACTGCCCGTCCCCAAAAGCGGTGCGATATGAAACCACTTACCGCCTTCCCGCATACGACAAAAACATCACTTCATTCCCCACTGATGCCATCCGTCCCGAAACCAAAAAACCCCGCCAACCTATGACTTTGTTAATAAAACAAATGAATGTTGTTTTCATTTTTTTTTACCATATACCTGTGTTCCCATGCAAAGAACATCGAGGTCAACTGTCCGAGGTTTTCAATCGCCAAGTTTCTCAAAAACTTGTAGCCGATGCAACTAGAACCTGTTAGCCACTACCAGCACATGTTCTTTCACTATCCATTCCCCAAACACAGGTATTTATCCAATTTCCACATAAACCCTGCAATTTCTCATTTTACACTATAAATTCCATAGAAAAAGACCAAAATTGGTTACAATTCAGTCTTTTCCTTCATTATATAAGTTCCCAAACCCTCTGTTTTGCCCATTGTCATAGAAAATCACTGTTTTCCATCTGAATACACAAGAACTAGACATGGAAACCCCTGTGGCCCTGAGTGTTGCACCCCTAAATGCTCCTCATAAAGATTTAGACTATCTACCTTTGGCTGATAAGGACTTCTAGATAAAGGACCTCATCACTGACAAAAATCACCTGAAAGTCTTTTGCCAAAGCAGAGATAACTACCTAAATGGTTCTGATATCATAGGACTATGGGAATCCAACCTTCCTATGTATTTTCTACCCTCAGTTCGTATTTTCCCATAAATAATTCATCATTGTCATGCCAATTACGACCCTAATCACCGAGGAGTAATGTCCCCGAGCCAAACAGTCTTTTTTCCAATAACTTTTGAGTCAATTAATGAAATGTTACAGTTTCATCCCAGTCAAGCCCTGACTCCCCTTTCCAACGGAGATTTACTTGAGAAATCAGTTAAATTATCCCAAGAGGAACTCACTCACCTTTGTCAAATATTTATGTCACCAAAACATCAGCCTGATGGCCCACCTCCTCACATGCAAACTTTCTTCACAGCTATGGGACAACTCATAATTGACATGATATCATCAATAATGGGTTTCAATACTAGTTAATTTGTTGGTAAGTTAACCCTAGTACTGTTGTCAATTTTTACTCCTGAACAACCCCCTGCTATCAAATATGACTTTGCCTCCTACATTGCTGACAAGATTCATGACCAGTTCATGAGACTAGAAAATGAAAGAGTTTTCAGGTACTTCTCCTTTATATACCATCTTATGCTCTTTTATCAGTCAAACAATTTCCCATTCCCTATCTTGAAACTTGACACCAGAGGAAATCCAAGGTCTGTAATCTTCCGGTCTGTAGTCTTCCATGACTCCTTTGAAACCCCTTACTCTTACAATGAATTCATTGACCTATTTGTTCACCCAGCTACCACCTTGTTGACAAGGGTTTCCTCTCCTAGGATTAATGATGATATTAAAAAGACCCTTCAACTTTCCAAGCAGTACAAATTGGGAGATTGGTATCTATACCAGAACTTCACAGAATTCAGAATATATGGCTGTGAGCTTGCCCCCTTCAAGTTAATGTAGATTTCATCCATTTTACTAAAGCCAAAAAGAAAGCACAGTTAAGGATCAAACATCAAATAGGCCCTTTTGTCTACAACAGTAAAGAAGCAAGAGAAGCAACAGAAAGAATTTTAGAAGACTACCTTAGATTACAAAAGAGTTTTGGTTGGGCCCCATATGACCCTCAGGGCTTTATCTGTGATAGAAGAATGAAGAATAGGTTGTCCCCCTACATGCATCATAGGATCCTAGAAATTGAAAAGTTTGCCAATATGGATGAATAGAGAGAATGAACCTTAGTAGCTGCTGATAATGAACAAGTTAATATTGAAAATATAATGAGAGATCTTGAAAATATTCTTGACTTAGATTCTTTTGGGTAGGTATATGGTAGTTCTCAGAGATCAGTATCAGGAATAAGTGCCTCAGCAGCTGGGACCTTAGAAGGGAACTCACAACAGGCTAATACACTAGCCATAGAGACCTCCAAGGGCAAAGAAATAAAGACAAGTACGCAGGCCACTGAGCAATCTACAATGTCAAAACAGTCTGAAACTTCCAAGGAACAGGCCCAAATGCAAACTCTCCCAACTCAGGGCAATGTGGGAGAAGCTCCAATTTTTCAGACTCCTCTGAATGAGGAAAGGAATAAGAAAAGAGATAGGGAATTAGCTACCCCTTCCAGTGGACCCTCAGTGCATCTTGGTACAAAATGACAAAGATTAAACCCTCTTTCAGAGGAATAATTTCTTGAAGAGACTACTGATAGTCAATGGAAAGAAGGAAAAGATAGTCATCAAACATTCCCAGTAGGTGGAACATCTACTAGCTCATAGAGACAGGAGCTAGAAAGACAACACAGTACAGAGGTATCATCTTTCAGACCACTAGGGAAGGACACTTCAGATATCAAGAAAACATTTATGGAAATAAAAGCTAGAAATGATCCATTGAGGATTCAGGTTTATAATCAATATTTGAAAATGGCTCCTACTAATCAAAACAGATTGATGTCAGCCTATGACATCAAGGAAGGTAAGATGATAATGAGTTATTTCAAACCTAAAGTGAAGCAGTCTCAATCAGCAATAGACTATCTTAGAACCAATTTTGAGGTCATGGAAAAGGATATTCATCCTTTGGATCAAATTGAATTGCACAAACAAACTGGGGAGATGATTTATTCCACCCCGAATAGTAAGGCTATTATGGCCCAAAGGTTGGAAAATCTTTGAATAACACAACTGCCCAACTACAGCTGGAGAAAGCCTCTTCACAGGCTAAAGACAACAGGATCAAAACATTAGAAGAATTTATCATTGGTTTGGGCCATGATCCCAAAGATGTGAAGGTTGCAGAAGCCTTAATAAAAAAGAAGGATGAAGACATTACTGCTTTGAGAAAGAAACTGAAATTTCCACCTTCAAGACACCCACAAACAACTGAGGTGATACAACAAAGAACTGAAGAAGAGCTGATGGACTTAGTCTTGAAACTTAATGAGCAGCTAAAGGAAACTGAACAAGAATTGGAGAAATCATTGAAGGATAAGCAGGGAGAGTCGACCTCTCAGCCTCCTAATGTGATTCTAGTAGTTTCCACTGCAGTCCCTTCCACCCTTGGAACAACTCTAGCACCTAATGTTCCAGCAGTCACAGCAGAGGCAGTAACAACAACAACAACAACAGGTATAGCACAAGCAAGAATTACAGGTCTTAGCCCAGATGAATTAGTAAAATCAATGGAGGAATTGAAGCTCCAAGTTACAGAGCTGCAAAAGGTAAAAGAACAATATGCTACCTTGGAGCAAAGGTATGATCTCTCAAAGATAAATGTTGCAGAAAGGACAAGGGAAATTAAAGGATTAGAACAGAGAGTGAAATCATTAGAAAAGGATCTCACATTTGAGAAACCTTTGACAGAAATTAGGAAAATTCTTTGGGCCAACATCACTCAGTCAATAAATGATGTTTGGCCATCAATCCAAATAATTTTTTAGCAAATTGATTTAGTAAAGGCAGCTCGCGAAGTGTTTCAAAAGACAAGGGCAGAGTTAGGAAATATTCCTGAGGAAGCCACCAGGCTCATAGAGTTTTTGAATACCAAGAATAAGTACTAGCTCGAAGAACTAGGCATTCAAGGCAGAACATGAACAATTCTAGAAGTCAAAAGGGTTTTTACTAAAAGGACTCTGATGCAAAATTTAGAAAGAAGGTGCCATGACATGCGGGAAGAAATTAATTATTTCATGAAAAGATTTCATATTTTGCAGAGTAAGGGGTTGCCTAGTCCTTTAGTTATTAATGATAAACTAATGAGGCATATAGAATATGTGGAGAAATTGAATCAATATGCAAGCAACCACGCAGGTTCATCAACAAGTACATCAGCATCAAAAGCATTGCCTACAGGCAGAGTTCTCTATGACAGTCTAGAGAACTTATTCTATGTCGAGCATGAGATAAAGCACTTGTTTCCAATTCAGCCTACCTTTTTCAGGTACATCGAAACTGATGAAACCCTGAGGGAACTTCAAAGAACCAGAATACCATAACCACAATGGTGGGAAGAAATGTTAGACATTTTGTAAATTATCCTTGGTAAAATGTAAGTTTTGATTATTTACTACAGTAAGTAATGGTAAAAAGGATAAACAGAGATCAAACAGGTCGAAGAGTATCAGAGTAGGGAAAGAGTATCAGTGAAAACAGGGCGGCCAACACAGAATTACCAAAGAAGACAACAACAAACCAAATCATAGGGCCTGCCTCCAGCACATTCATAAGAATAGGAACAACACAACATCACTTTGCCTTTTCTTCTATCTACGAGACCATCTGTCTCTATTTTTCTTGTAACTTATTCATAGTCATCCTAGAATATATCTCACTTTGTCAAGAGATATTTTTTGTAAAATTATTGTATAAATACTCCCTCAATTGGAGTATTGAGGGTGAATTCTTTGACATTACTGTAATACTGATTATTTTGGAATAAAGTGTTGTTGGACAAAATTTTGTATGGCTAGCTGGATGAAGAATTGATGCAAAGGACTTTTCACAGGATTCCTGAGTCAGACACCGGATCAATAAGTCTTCTATATCTCATGTTTTAAAGTTTTTCTTGTTTATTATATCAACTGTGTTTCATATCTGAATGATAAATGAAAAAGAATAATTCAGAAAGTGCTTGAGTGCAATATGTTTTCAATCGTTTTTGTTCTTAATATTTTCCTCTAAACTAGCATAAACAGTGAATTCTTAATTGCTCATGTTTCCTAGTTTATTCACTTTGATTATTTAGTAAAGAATTCTTAATTTCTCTTTATTGGTAATCATTCAAGTTCCCTCTTTCAAATATGGTGAAGGATTCTTAATTGCCCTTCATCCCTTTGAGTCCATTCCATCTATTTTAAGTCTCTATTTGTTCCTTGTTTAACTACCTTGCCCTGTGAAACCATCCCTTGTTAAGAAACCAAATCCAGTTAAGCCATCTTCTTTGACTCCATTAGCCCAATGGCCTAAACTACTTAGTCCTACCCCTCTGCTATTGAATTTCACCACCAAACACAATCAAAACTCCTAAACATTCATAACTAGCCTAATATCCTTCAAAACAAAGCTAAAACTTAAAGAGAGAGCCCTCTCTGGGTACAGATTAGCTAGATTATGTACCTAAAAGTTGGTTTGTGGTTACCTCGGACCCCTTTCCTCTTCCCAAAAACTTCAAGGAAAATCTAAGTGATAACATAGTGGTGACTCCATTGGGGAATGAATAGTTTGTTTGTTTCTATTGTTTACTTTATAAACTATAGACGGAGCCTGAAGTTAACCAGGTAGCCTTTGAACTGCTCTTGCTTTGCAATTGCACAATAAATGAATGTTGCTTCAGTCTATCTCAGGTCTAGTTTATGGATTGAACATCTGGTCTCAAACACTTGACTAGTTCCTCTTGTCAAATAAGCCTTTAAGAAAGTTCAAATGCCATATCTAAAACCTCTTAAAGAAACTGTTGAAGTTGTGTTGTTAATCCCATTTAGAGAAAAACCAAAAATACACCTAGAAACCTGGCTTCAGAAAGGACTCATTATACCAGAGCTAATCCTGATCCAAATCCACCACCTGTATTTGAAAATCCTAATCTGATCCCCAAAATTCTTAGGAGACAGGAAAGCCAAGAAAGTTTTGCTAGTTCTTGGCCCATCTACAGATCAAGATCCTGCCCTATAAAGTGGATCTACCTTGAGGACGAACCCTTTGATGAGCAATTTGAGACCTCTTTATTTGTAACATTTTCTGACTCTGAGTTGGTCCACTTGGTTCAAGACCCAGTGTTTATTGAAGATTTACAACTTGAAGTTGTTACTTCACATCTTGATAGACATTTGCAGAACTCCATACAATCTGATCTTACCTCTGAAGGAACACCCAACCTTTCTGTGATCACTACTGCCTCTCCAAGTTCATCACCATTTCCTCAGACATCTCAACCTCAAACCACCCCTTCTACCCCTCCATCCACCACTCCAACACCCACTCTAACCTCAGTTTTTGTTTCATCACTACCTACTGCAATGGCAAACAGATATACTCCCTTGGTATTACCAGCCAATCTAGGGTATATTCCCCAAGACTATCAAAGTAAAATCACTCCATTCGATGGTTTTGGTACCTACACTACACAACGACATACCAAAAAAATGACTGATTACTTTGAAATATATGAAATAGATGCAGATGATGTAAGAATGAGAATAATTGTTCAAAGTCTGACTGGAGAAGTTAGACCCTGGTTTAGAGCCTTTCCTGCAAACAGTCTCAATGACCTAGAAGCTCTTTATAGACAATTCTCGAATAGATGGGAAAAGAAGAAAGATCCTCTCCAAATCTTATCAGAATATGAAAACTTGAAGAGAGGAACACAAGAAACTGTGCAAGATTACTGCACTAGGTTCAATAATGTTTACAATGCTATCCCTCAAAACCTCAGACCTCCTCCAGATTTAGCATTAATCGAATTCCCTGATCGATTTGATTGTGACATGGCATACCAGCTTAGGGAAAGAGCTCCTTGGACTTTAGAAAGTATGCAAAGTATAGTTGTCAGTGTTGAATCCAACCTGATGTCTAAATGAGCCAAGGCCAGAAGTGAAAGGAGGATACCATTGAAAGAAGAACCCTCAGCCTTTGAACAGAAACTGTATGCTATTATTAAAGGGATGGATAGGCTAGGAGATAGAGTAGAAACAATTGAAAGGAAATCCCCTTGGGATGGTCAGCCAACCAATACTGGAAGAAATCCAAATTTCAAGAAAAATCAAAACTAGAACACTAGAAAGATTGGTCTTGACCAAAACATTAGGCCCCCATTCTAGGAAAATTATGTTGAAGCCTCAAATTCTGATGAACCAACAGAAGATACTCAAATAAACTTGATGGGAATCAATAATGAACAACAAGATTTCTTGACCCAAGAGGATCAAGAAGCTCACATTATCAAACAATTCCAAACTCGGTCAAGTGAATCATTTGACTTCAGAGAGGGATATGATACAACCATTTATGAAGTCCACAAGCAATATAATTTGAGGAGCATAAGAACTGATATCCATAAAACCAACAAATAGAAAGCTACAAAAAAACCCATCAAAGGTAAGACCAATACTACACCTATACATGTTCTTTCTAGATCAGATCCTAATCCTGCTAATCCAATTATTGAAGATGTATCCAATAATAAACCTAGTAACAAACAACTCTACACTTCTCTTCCTTCCAAAGGAAATGTGAAAGAACCTCCAGAAGTTGATTTGGAAACAACTTCAGCTCATAACCCCACTCCTGAGAAGGAGAAAAACACAAAAAATACAGAAGATAAAGAGAATCCAACTGCCCGAAATATAAGAACTCAGACTGAAAAACCTTTTAATCTGGAGACTGAAGTAGGCAAATTAAAAATAGTTGTTCCATTGTCTGAGTTAGCTAAACATGATGCCTACCGAAGCCAAATCAATAGATCACTCAAAATCACTGGAAATGAAGACTCAGTAAATGTTTTTGATGACCAACCTGAATTAATCTTTGGCCCTGAAGTAAATGGAAAACCCTTAGATGGAGGAATTCCTCCTTTCTATGTAAGTTTAAACATACATGAAAAAATACTTCATAATGCCATGTTTGATTCTGGGGCATCTCACAACCTAATGCCCAAGTTTGTAATGGAAAAATTAGACCTAGACATCACCAATCCATACAAAGACCTCTTTTCTTTTGATCCGAGTCAGGTGAGATATTTAGGATTAATAAAAGACTTGTGTGTTTCACTGGTTCAATACCCTGCAAAGATAATCTTGACGGACATAGTAGTATTAGATATTCCGCCAAAGTATGGAATGTTATTGTCTAGATCTTGGGGTGCAAAGCTTCAGGGATCTCTTCAATTGGACATGTCATATGCTACCATTTCAGTTTTCAGCCAACCTAAGAAACTATACAGAGAAAATTTAATGAAATATGTACTAAGTAGTCAGGAGAAACCCAAAAATTTCCCCATCTACTCAGTACACTCTGATATGGATTCTTTCATTCTTTACAATGCTGAAATTGATCCCTCCAATGAATTAGAAATTTTAGTAGCTGAACCAAAAGAAATTATAAAAGAAAAGTCTAGTGTTCAAATCCAGGAAATTTCTTAGAACAATGAAACATCAGATACCCAAGACAGGCCAGAAGAAATTAAAAAAGCCAGAGCTCACTGTTAAACAAATTCCTGATACTCCTGATACCAATTACGAACATGAAATTCTTTGGCACTTAGAATTTGATGGTTCAGTCAACAAATTAGGAGCAGGAGTAGGAGTTTGGGTGTACAATCTTGAAAATGACCATGTTGAAGGCCATGCCTACAGATTAGACTTTAAGTGCACCAATAATATGGCAGAGTATGAAGCTCTCTTGCTAGGTCTTAAACTTGTCAAAAGATTAGGGGCAATTAGAGTATCTGTCATAGGAGATTCTGATTTAATCATTCAACAGATCAAAGGGAAGTATCTAACAAACGATCCCAGATTGAGATACTACAGAGGAACAGTTATAGAGATTCTCAATACTTTTCTGGAAACTCAGCTTGCTAAAATCCCAAGAAAACACAACTTGCAAGCCCATAGTCTGGCAATGTTTGCCAGCACCTGCAAATTACCATTCGAACCTAATCATCAGTTCACAGCTGAGATTAGACACAGACCAACCATACCTGACAATTTAAAGAACTGGCAAGTGTTTGATAGTGATGAGCAGATTAATAATTTCTTGACTTTAGATGAAGAATTTTCTAACAATCACATAGATGTAGATACAGTTATTGAATTTGATCAAACAAATGAGGTAGAAACAGACATTTCAGAAGAGAATACAATTCAAATGCTTCATCCCACAAAGTTCACCAACAAAGAAATGCAAGACCTTAAACAAATGGATATTGATGAGATTATTGAAGGAGAATCTGAAGTCATTAATTTAAAAGACAATCATTTGCCTAAAGGATTAACTCCTCTAGAAGACCTCTTTGATTCTAATGACATTCCAAAGAAACCGAAGATGGAACCACTAAAAGCAGATATTGAAGAATATAACTTGGGTACTGAAGAAAATCTAAAAATGATAAAGTTATCTAAATCTTTTCCCCCTGACCGAAAACTAAAATATGTTGAACTAATGAGAGAATTCCATGATGTCTTTGCCTGGAGCTATGAGGACTTGAAATCATATGACACCTCTATAATTTAGCATACAATACCTTTGAAAGAAAATTAGAAACCATTCAAACAAAAACTCAGAAGAATTAACCCTGTACTACTACCATTGATTGAAAAAGAAATCAAACGTATGTATGAAGCAGGGATAATTGCTCCTATTAGGTTTTCAGAGTGGGTGTCTAATCTAGTACCTACTAGGCAGAAAACTTGGGAAATTAGATTATGTGTTGATTTAAGAAATTTAAATAAGGTTTCTTTGAAGGATAATTACCCTTTACCTAAGATGGATCATATTTTACAAAGGGTAGTAGGTGCTTCTAGGATTTCACTTTTAGATGGGTTCTCAGGGTATAACCAGATTCTGGTTCATCCTGAAGACCAAGAAAAAAATGCTTTTATAGCACCATGGGGCACATTCATGTACATCAAAATTCCATTTGGACTTAAAAATGTAGGAGAAAGCTTCCAAAGAGCAATGGACATAGAATTTGCAAAAGAAATTCATGATTTTCTTGTTATATATCTGCATGACTTAACTGTTTTTTTCTAAATCAGATCAGCAACATTTGGACCATCTCAGACAAGTATTCCTAAAATGCAGAAAATATGGCATCTCTTTGAATCCAAAGAAGTCCTTGTTTGGTCTAGAGGAAGGTAAACTCTTGGGCCATATCATTTCCAAAGATGGTATCAGAATTGATCTTGCTAGAATAGAAGCTATTCTGCAGATACCTCACCCAAGAAATATCAAAGAACTTCAAGCTTTCTTATGAAAGATAATTTTTTTGAGAAGATTCATATCTAACTTAGCTAAACTAATTAGATTGCTTAATGATATGTTAAAAAAGGATTCAAGTATTAAATGGACAATAGAAGCCAAACAAGCATTTGAAGAAATTAAAATGGCTTTAACTAGAACACCAGTCCTTAACAGTACACAATTTGATAGAGACTTCATAATCTTTTCATTCACATCAGAACACACTATAACAACGATTTTATTACAAAAGGATGATCAAGGATGTGAGAAACCCATAGCCTTTTTTAGTAAAACACTTAGGGATGCATCATTAAAATACAAAATCATGGAGAAACAAGCTTTTGCACTTGTAAAAGCCATTAAAGACTTCAGAGTCTATATATTGTACTCCCATGTGATAGCCTATGTACCAAATGCTGTTGTCAAATACATCTTAACCCAGGATGGAATTGAGGGCAAAAGAGGTAAATGGATTTCTACCATATTAGAGTATGATATTGAAATAAAACCTACAAAGCTAATAAAAGGACAAGGATTGACCAAACTCATGACAGAGACAAATTGTTAAGCCCTGGACATTAATGAACTGGATAATGAACAGGAGATGGCGACTCCACAAATTAGCCAAGCCTTCTTAAATTCACCTTGGTTTTCTGATGTAATTTATGTACTATTAAACCTGCAGGCTCCTCCAGGGTTATCCAGAATAAAGAAAAGGTTTTTAAAGATGAAAGCTTCAAAGTTTTGTATTTTAGATAATGCACTTTTTTGGAAAAATCATGAAGGAATTCTATTGAATTGTTTATTAAAAGAAGAAGCTGACAAGGCTCTCCAAGAATTTCATGCAGGAGACTATGGTGGACACCTTTACTGGAAATCAACTGCAGACAAGATCCTAAGGGTTGGATTTTATTGGCCAACCTTGTTCGCTGATGTACAGAAATTTGTCACTGCTTTCCATAAATGTCAAATTTTTGAAGGCAAGAGAAAATTGTTACCTTTATCCCTGAGACCAATTTCCACTGAAAAACCCTTCCAATAATGGGGCCTCAACTTCATTGGAGAAATCCATCCTCCCTCTTCTGGCCAACACAAATGGATTCTCACTGCCATAGACTATTTCATCAAATGGAAAGAAGCCATTCCTTCCAGACAAGCCAATGACACAGTGATCATAGGATTCTTAGAAACCAACTTATTGTCTAGATTTGGCTGTCCTGATAAAATCATAACTAACAATGTTGCTGCCTTCAAATCCAAGAAGATGATAAGTTTCTGTAACAAGTACCATATCACCTTAGACGATTCCACAACCTATTACCCTCAAGGTAATGGACTGGCTAAGTCTTCCAACAAGAGCCTCATTAATATTATTAAAAAATTATTGGAGGAGAACAAGAAAAATTGGCACAAGAAACTGACAAATGCACTACAGGCAGACAGACTCACCACCAAAAAATCTATTGGAACTAGTCCTTATGAGTTAGTATATGGCATGGAGGTTGTATTCCCTTCATCGTTAGGAGTTCCTGTAATGAAATTACTTCAAGAAGCTGAGGTTGAACCTAATGATATTCAAAGGAGGATAAACCAGACCATCAATCTGCAGCAGACCAGAGAGGAAGTGTATCAAAGATCCCAAGTGTTGCAAGAGAAGCTTAGGAAGATATTTGATAAAAGAAACAAGGCAGATGATTTCTACCTTGGAGACAAAGTGTTAAGATGGGATTTCAGGAGAGAGGATAAGGGAAAACATGGGAAATTTGACTTCCTATGGAAAGGACCTTATATTATCTATGCCTTACAAGGAAACAACACATATTATCTGACAAACTTGGATATCACAGAAACAGAAGAAGGGCGAGTTAATGGTCAGATGTTGAAACATTACTTTGATCCTACTTATTAATGTATCCTGATTTTTGACATATACATACTATATCCTTTGTATTGTCACAGTTTTGATTAGATGGTAACTTGTTGGAGTTGAAGCCCGAAGAGAAGGCCCTAAGCTTCAGAAGTATCACTGTCATACATACAATAAAGCAACAAGCAGAAGAAGATTCCATAGTTCAGTCAAAATCATTCGGAGGCCATCTGACATGTTGTTCTTGACTTTCCACCAGGAAAATCCATCCCCAAGTGAAGCCATTGTTATGCTCCTATACCAATAGGTGTCATATTTCATGATTGATTTGATGAGCTATGAATATGTTCATACCTTTCCTTGTTGCAAAGGTTTTTCATATTTTCAAAAAAACCAAAAAATTTAAAAAATGTAAAGAGGGTATACCCTAAAAGAAAAATCAAAGGGTGAAAAGAATAAGATGGTCAAAAAAGTAAAAGAAAATGAACCCCACCAAAATAAAGACCAAGGAAAGTGTGCAAGTCTAAATGCCACTACTATTTACTCTTATGAAATAAACAGTTGTGTGCAGCTTGTTAATTTATGCCACAATTGATGAACAGTCAAACAGCTTAAGCTTGGCTAGTTCATATTTGAATTTTATGTTTTAGAGATAGAGAATAAAATCTGCACTATTTAAACTTGGAAGATAAGTAGATATATAGAGTGAATAAAATGAGCTCAACAGTTTAATCTAAGCCCTTGGATGTAATAAGATTAGACTTAGATAGATATCTACATGTAAAATAAAAGAAAGTGTGATAAGGGTTTATCATTTTAAGTGCACCCAACTAAAGAAGAAAAAAATGTTAGGTTAAAGTAGGTAGGGTAGGTAGATGATATTGCAGAATTACATGTGATGGATAATGACTCTAAATGTGTTAATTTTTACTTCCATCACAAGTGTAAGGCAGACATTACACTGGAAGCATTTCAAGCAAGACAAGGTCAAATAATTAACTCCCCTTCTCATTTTTCCTAATTATCCACTAATTTCCCCCTACGTACTAAGGTATTTGCTAAATTGGAGGGGCTCAGAGCATTTCTCTGACTTTTGGAGGGACCTAACCATCAACCCAATAATTTATAAGCCTAAGTACTTAAAACCATCCACAAATCAATCATTCACATTCATAAGTCTTTTCCTAAGTAAAATCTTATTTTACTTAGGAAAAATACACAATATCACATAAAAACCCCTTTTTCCATTTAAGCCTAAGTTAAATGCACAATTCTAATGTTTTTACTTAGCGCTTTTTCATTACATTTTTCATATTAATTTCTAACTTATATTATATAAATCCCATACATATTCACCCTTTTCCCGTATTATTTAAATATATTAAAAATCCCCAAAAGTCTATATATCCCGCCCCTTTGGTTAATTATAATCATAAACACATGTTAAAACAAGATTAAATAGTTAACTCGTAACTAGTTAATAGCCTAATCCTCCCACTGCATGAAAAGGGATTAATTAACCCTCACGGTTAATTAATAACCTCACCGACCATTCACAACAACCCCGATAAGATTAATTAATTCTTAATTGTGTAGGGCCCGCCATTGTTAAACCCCACCACATTGCGCCTCCCGTCAGCCGTCCAACCGCGCTCTCCACATCTGACAGTTATTAACGATATCACACGACCCTTGGTGACCGTGCATTAATGCGCGATCACCAAGCGGTTTCTGCACAGTGCCTCTGCCACGCGTTAAGCAATCTGTGGAATCGTTGGCTCCCAACTAAATACCGCCCGTCCCCAAAAGCAGTGCGATATGAAACTGCTTACCGCCTTCCCGCATACGACAAAAACGTCACTTCATTCCCCGCTGACGTCATCCATCCCGAAACCAAAAAACCCTGCCAACCTATGACTTTGTTAATAAAACAAATGAATGTTGTTTTCATTGTTTTTTACCGTATACCTGTGTTCCCATGCAAAGAATGTCGAGGTCAACTGTCCGAGGTTTTCAATCGCCAACTTGCTCAAAAACTTGCAGCTGATGCAGCCCAAAACCTGTTAGCCACTACCAGCACCTGTTATTTCACTATCCATTCCCCAAACACAGGTATTTATCCAATTTCCGCATAAACCCTGCAATTTCTCGTTTTACACTATAAATTCCACAGAAAAAGACCAAAATTGGTTACAATTTAGTCTTTGCCTTCATTATATAAGTTCCCAGACCCTCTGTTTTTCCCATTGTCATAGAAAATCATTGTTTTCCATTTGAATACACAAGAAACAGACATGGAAAGCCCTGTGGCCCTGACTGTTGCACCCCTAAATGCTCCTCATAAAGATTTAGACTATTTAGCTTTAGCTGATAAGGACTTCCAGATAAAGTACCTCATCACTGACAAAATTCAACTGAAAGTCTTTTGCCAAAGCAGAGATAACTACCTAAATGGTTCTGATATCATAGGACTGTGGGTATCCAACCTTCCTATGTATTTTCTATCCTTAGTCTGTATTTTCCTAGAAATAATTCATCATTGTCATGCCAATTATGACCCTAATTGCCGAGCAGTCATGTCCCCGGGCCAAACAATCCTTTTTCTAATAACTGTTGAGTCAATTAATGTAATTTTATAGTTTCATCCTAGTCAAACCCTGACTCCCCTTTCCATCGGAGATTTACTTGAGAAATCAGTTAAATTATCCCAAGAGGAACTCACTTGCCTTTGTCAAATCTTCATGTCACCAAAACATCAGCCTGATGGCCCACCTCCTTACATGCAAACTTTCTTCATAGCTATGGGACAACTCATAATTGACATGATATCATCAATAATGGGTTTCAATACTAGTGAATTTGTTGATGATTTAACCCTAGTACTATTGTCAATTTTTACTCCTGAACAACCCCCTGCTATCGAATATGACTTTGCCTTCTACATTTCTGACAAGATTCATGACCAATTCATGAGACTGGAAAATTAATGAGTTTTCAAGTACTCCTCCTTTATATACCATCTTATTCTCTTTTATCAGTTAGACAATTTCCCATTCCCTATCTTGAAACTTGACACCAGAGGAAATCCAAGGTCTGTAATCTTCTTGTCTGCAGTCTTCCATGACTCCTTTGAAACCCCTTAATCATACAATGAATTCATTGACCTATTTGTTCACCCAGCTACCACCTTGTTGATAGGGGTTTCCCCTCCTAGGATCAGTGGTGATATTAAAAGACCCTTCAAATTTCCAAGCAGTACAAATTGGGAGACTGGTATCTATACCAGAACTTCACAGAATTCAGAATATATGGCTGTGAGCTTGCCCCCTTCAAGATACCAAAGTATGTTCCAATGCGACTGTTTGCATTGTAATACTATAGGCAGATATGTAATGCAGATTTGATCCATTTTACTAAAGCCAAAAAGAAAGCATAGCTAAGGATCAAACATAAAATAGGCCCTTTTGTCTGCAACAGTAGAGAAGCAAGAAAAGCAGCAGAAAGCATTTCAGAAAACTACCTTAGACTACAAAAGAGTTTTGGTTGGGCCCCATATGACCCTCAGGGCTTTATCTGTGATAGAAGAATGAAGAATAGGTTGCCCCCCTACATGCATCATAGGATCCAAGAAATTGAACAATTTGCCAATATGGATGAATGGAGAGAGGGAACTTTAGTAGCTGCTGACAGTGAATAGGTTAATATTGAAAATGTAATGATAGATCTTGAAAAGACTCTTGACTTAGATTCTTTTGGGCAAGTACATGGTAGTTCTCAAAGATCAGTATCAGGAATAAGTGCCTCAGCAGCTGGGACCTCAGAAGGGCACTCACAGCAGACTAATACACCAGCCACAGAGACCTCCAAGGGCAAAGAAATAGAGACCAGTACACAGGCCACTGAGCAATCTACAATGTCAAAATAGCCTGAAACTTCCAAGGAATAGGCCCAAATGCAAACTCGCCCAACTTACGGCAATGTGGGAGAACCTCCAATTTTGTAGACTCCTCCGAATGAGGAAAGGAATAAGAAAAGAGATAGGGAATTAGCTACCCCTGCCAGTGGACCCTCAGTGCAGCATGGTGCAAAAAAAAGAAAGATTAAACCCTCTTTCAGAGGAAGAATTTCTTGAAGATACTATTGATAGTCAAAGGAAAGAAGGAAAAGATAGTCATCAAACATTCCCAGTAGGTGGAACATCTACTAGCTCACAAATACAGGAGCTAGAAAGACTACAAAGTACATAGGTATCATCTTTCAGACCACCAGGGAAGGACACTTTTGATATCAAGAAAACATTTATGGAAATGAAAGCCAGAAATGATCCATTGAGGATTCAGGATTATAATCAATATTTGAAAATGGCTCCTACTAATCAAAACAAACTGATGTCAACCTATGACATCAAGGAAGGTAAGATTATAATGAGTTATTTCAAACCTAAAGTGAAACAACCTCAATCAGCAATAAACTATCTTAGAACCAATTTTGAGGTGATAGAAAAGGATATTCATCCTTTGGATCAAACTGAATTGCATAAAAAAACTGGAGAGATGGTTTATTCCACCTTGACTGGTAAGGCTATGATGGCCCAAAGGTTGGAAAATTCTTTGAATAACACAACTGCCCAACTACAGCTGGAGAAAGCCTCTTCACAGGCTAAAGACAACAGGATCAAAACATTAGAAGAATTGATCATTGGGTTGGGTCATGATCCCAAAGATGTGAAGGCTGCAGAAGCCTTAATAAAAAAGAAGGATGAAGACATTGCTACTTTGAGAAAGCAACTGAAATTGCCACCTTCAAGACACCCACAAACAGCTGAGGTGATACAACAAAGAATTGAAGAAGAGCTGATGGACTTAGTCTTGAAACTTAATGAGCAGCTAAAGGAAACTGAACAAGAATTGGAGAAATCATTAAAGGATAAGTAGGGAGAGTCAACCTCTCAGCCTCCTAATGTGATTCCAGTAGTTTCCATTGTAGTCCCTTCCACCCTTGGAACAACTCTAGCACCTAATGTTCTAGCAGTCACAGCAGAGGCAGTAACAGCAACAACAATAGCAAGTACAGCACAAGCAGGAATTACAGGTCTTAACCCAGATGAATTAGTAAAATCAATGGAGGAATTGAAGCTCCAAGTTACAGAGCTGCAAAAGGTAAAAGAACAATATGCTACCTTGGAGCAAATGTATGATCTCTCAAAGATAAATGTTGCAGAAAGGACAATGGAAATTAAAGGATTAGAACAGAGAGTGAAATCATTAGAAAAGGATCTCACATTTAAGAAAACTTTGATAGAAATTAGGAAAATTATTTGGGCCAACATCACTCAATCAATAAATGATGTTTGGCCATCAATCCAAATAATTTTTTAGCAAATTGATTTAGTAAAGGCAGCTCAAGAAGAGGTTCAAAAGGCAAGGGCAGAGTTAGGAAATATGCCTGAGGAAGCCACCAGGCTCATACAATTTTTGAATACCAAGAATAAGTACCAGCTCGAAGAACTGGGCATTCAAGACAGAACAGGAACAATTCTAGAAGTCAAAAGGGTTTTTACTAAAAGGACTCTGATGCAAAATTTAGAAAGAAGGTGCCATGACATGCAGGAAGAAATTAATGCTTTCATGAAAAGATTTGATATTTTGCAGAGTAAGGGGTTGCCTAGTCCTTTAGTTATTAATGATAAACTAATGAGGCATATAGACTATGTGGAGAAATTGAATCAATATGCAAGCAACTAGGCAGGTCCATCAACAAGTGCATCAGCATCAAAAGCATTGCCTACAGGCAGAGTTCTCTATGACAGTCTAGAGAACTTATTCTATGTCGAGCATGAGATAAAGCACTTGTTTCCAATTCAGCCTACCTTTTTCAGGTACACCGAAACTGATGAGACCCTGAGAAAACTTCAAAGAACCAGAATACCAGAACCACAATGGTGGGAAGAAATGTTAGAAATTTTGTAAATTATCCTTGGTAAAATGTAAATTTTGATTATTTACTATAGTAAGTAATGGTAAAAAGGATAAACAGAGATCAAACAGGTCGAAGAGTATAAAATCAAGTAAAGAGTATCAGTGAAAACAGGGCAGCCAGCACAGAATTACCAAAGAAGACAGCAGCAAGCCAAATCAGAGGGCCTGCCTCTAGCACATTCATAAGAATAGGAACAACACAACATCAATTTGCCTTTTCTTCTATCTACGAGACCATCTGTCTCTATTTTTCTTGTAACTTATTCATAGTCATCCTAGAATATATCTCACTTTGTTATGAGATATTGTTTGTAAAATTATTGTATAAATACTCCCTCAATTGTAGTATCGAGGGTGGATTCTTTGACATTACTGTAATACTAATTATTTTGGAATAAAGTGTTGTTGGACTAAATTTTGTATGGATAGTTGGATGAAGAATTGATGCAAAGGACTTTTCACAAGATTCTTGAGTCAGACACCAGATCAATAAGTCTTCTATATCTCATGTTTTAAAGTTTTTCTTGTTTATTATATCAACTGTGTTTCATATCTCAATGATAAGCGAAAAATAATAATTCAGAAATTGCTTGAGTGCAATCTGTTTTCAATCATTTTTGTTCTTAATGTTTTCCTCTAAACTAGCATAAACAGTGAATTCTTAATTGCTTCGTTTTCCTATTTTATTCACTTTGATTATTTAGTAAAGAATTCTTAATTTCTCTTTATTGGTAATCATTCAAGTTTCCTCTTTCAAATATGGTGAAGGATTCTTAATTTCCCTTCATCCCTTTGAGTCCAGTCCATCTATTTTAAGTCTTTATTTGTTCGCTCTTTTACTACCTTGCCCTGTGAAACCATCCCTTGTTAAGAAACCAAATCCAGTTAAGCCATCTTCTTTGACTCCATTAGCCCAATGGCCTAAACTGCTCAGTCCTACCCCTCTACTATTGAATTTCACCACCAAACACAATCAAAACTCCTAAACTTCAATAACTAGCCTAATATCCTTCAAAACAAAGCTAAAACTTAAAGAGAGAGCCCTCTTTGGGTACAGATTGGCTAGATTCTGTACCTAAAAGTTGGTTTGTGGTTACCTCAGACCCCTTTCCTCTTCCCAACAACTTCAAGGAAAATCTGAGTGATAACAGGAGGGACCACCGAAGTTGGGTTGCCTACTAGGGTGAGAGATTGAATCCCACCGAAGAGAGGTTGAGGATCTCACCTGAAAATCCTCACTCAAGAACTCACTTGAGCTCTCATGATACAGATGGATATTGGTGGCCACCTGCCTATTCCACCTAGACCCCTCAGTTAGTTTCATCTGTTTCCTTGTTCATTTTAGCATTTACTATTTTTTGCATTTTTGGGGTCCTTAACTTTCAGAGCTATTTTGATCCCCTAAACAGTGTTTTTTAGGGTCTGCAACAGGCTCATGGCCATAGGTGGGGGCCTGCAGCAAAACCTGTAGTGCTCAGAGAGACCTTTCCAACAAGGTATTGTCACGCCAAATGGAGATAATATTACTGAGTTACAACCCCGGGAATTTGGCTGCCCAACTAACCCCAACGGGGCCCACAAACAATTGGCGTTACATCTCCTGGGGTTAGGGTTTTGGTTGTTTAGGGTTTTCTCATGTTTTCCAATAATAAATAGGTCGTTGAACCTCATTGTAACACAGTTCAGAGGCATGTAGCCACCTCATCTCTTCTGAGATATAAACTACCATCGCCCTAGCTATCTTATTTCCATTCTGTGTGTAAGCATAGTTCAATATTTCTTTATTAATGAAATGAAGTGTTTTTTTACTACATCTCCATGTTTATGATTATATATGTAAGTTGTTGTGTTCCTATTTAATTTCATATCAATGGTATCAAAGTGGTTTTATCTTTCTTTGTTTTTCTTTACATGTCACCAACGAGGTCAAAATATAAGGAGATAGGGCTTGATCTGGTTGAACCATTGCAAGATCAGCCTCACAAAACCCGACGACCTCCCATGGTGGAGGAAGAGAAAGACAAGGGGGCAGGGGATCCTTTAAAAATGTTGCTTGAGGAAGCCCTCAACCGACAGAGGGACATGATGATGGATAACTTTGCCCATATCCTTCGATGGTTACCCACAGGCGATGCATCTTCATCCAGCAGCCACTCTGGAGGCACCACTTCTTTTAAGGTACAGGTTAACTTCGATATTCCCATATTCAAAGGCTTGATAGATGAAAATGCCGTAGATAAATGGTTAAATATATTGGAAGGATATTTTTCAGTTCATGACTTTTCCAATCAGAAAAAGATTAATTTGTCTCTTCTTAAAGCTACCCCACATGTCAAGGATTGGTGGGAATCCCACTGTGAACAAAAGGACTAGAGTGAACCCTCGTTTTTTTCAACCACACCCACTTGGAATTCTTTCCAAGACACCATCAAGGAACAACATTACCCTGTCGAGAGCTATGAAGACAAATACATAAAGTGGACCATGCTACGGCTGGGAAGGGACCAACATGTGCCAGAGTTCACAAATACTTTCCATACCCTTTGCACGAAGCTAGGTATCAAGGGTATTGAGCGGTATTTGGTGCTCAAGTACCGCAAATGTCTACAAAAGTAAATCCAAGACGAGATGGAGTTCTTATACATTTCCTCTCTCAGCATGACGTATCAATACGTTGTCAAGATTGAGAAGAAGTTTAAATGGAACAAGCGGGACTTTGGATCTATGAATCCAAAGCAAGGAAAAGGCACCCCCAAACTACAAAACAAAAGACCAAGCCAAGGCGGGGCTATCCAGCACAACCTGTCGAAACTGCAAGAAAAGAACAACACCGCGAAGACAAAGAAGGACAAGGGAAAATGGTGTGAGTTCCATAAGATCTCCACTCATAAGACAAGTGAGTGTCGAGCCAAGCAGTCACTAGTGGCCGAGTTGAAGGCTTCTAAGTAAGAGGTAGTCTCCAACTCTAAATCAAAACTTGATAAGAGAACTGACAAAGGGAAGCAGTTCGTTGATACGGAGCCTAAAACCATTGTGGCCACCACTAAGATCGAGAAGATTGATCCTGGAGATCCAAAGGAGGGGGAACACCTCTTCCACTCATAGAGGTGGGTGAAGGGTTCTTTGATGCAATTCATTGTCGACATTGAGAGCCAAAGGAACCTCATTTCAGAAGTGGTCATGAAGTGACTAGGCCTAAAGACTACAATACATCCACATCAGGGAAAATTTTAGGGCCTAATATTCGCAAATGGGCTAATTTTCCATGATTTTTCCAAAAAAAGATTTGTTAATTTCCTTTTTTTCTAAAAATTATTTGCTCAAATTTTATAGTATAATTTGTTTTTACCTTATAAATTTCCAAAATTTTATATAGAGACTATATAAAATTATAAGAAATTTGAATACTTTTACAAAAACATTGCCAAACATTTTACAAATTCCATATTATGTACTAGTGATATTCGCTAATGTTTCTAAACTTTCAAATAAATTTACATCCTTAAAATTTTCCCTGATCCACAGCTGTACACCATCAGGTGGCTTCACCAAGGACGAGATCTTCACATCAACTAGCAGTGTCACCTTCCCTATACAATCAAGCCCTTCACGAATGAGGTACTCTGTGACGTTGTTTCTCTTGAAGTTTGTGATGTATTGTTAGGAAAACCATACTTGTCGAAGCGACATGTTGTATATTAGTCTAGACCTCACAATGTGATTATTACTTTGGCTAATAAGTTGTACAGGATATTGGAGGTAGCCCTTCCTACCGCCATATCTTTAATCATTACAAATCAATGCAGTAAGATCATTTCCCAAACCAGGAAATTTGTTTTCCTTATGATACGCCCCCAGGGAAAGAAGAAGGTTGTGGCCAAGACTTCCAGGAAAGGCTCCTCTACATAGTAGCAGTAGATGGAAAAGGTTGTGGAGGAGTATAGTGATTTTTATGCCTTACCCACAGGGGTACTTCTGCACTGTCAGGTCAATCACTCCATCAATTTCACCCCGGGCGCGTCGCTGCCCAATGGACTCATCTATCGATGCTCTATTCTGGAGAATGATGAGATCAAGAGGAAAATTCAAGAACTATTGTAAAAAAGGCACATCAAGCAAAGCTCATCACCTTGTGGGAGCCCGATTGTATTGGTACAAAATAAGGATGGGACCTGGAGGCTTTGTATTGACTATCAGGCACTGAACAATATCACTATTCGGAATAGGTACCCAATTCACGAATCGATGACATTTTGGACCAACTCAAGGGGGCCAAATATTTTAGCAAGATTGACTTGAAGTCATGTTATCACTAGGTGCCTATTGAACCCTCTGATGTGTGAAAGACTGCCTCCAAATCCAAGGAGGGTATTTTTGAATAGTTGGTCATGTCGTTCAGATTGACGAATGCCCCTGCAACCTTTATGAGACTAATGGACGACATGTTACGACCCTTCACCAATTCATTCATGGTGGTGTATTTAGATGACATCTTGATCTTTAGCCAGAGTTGGGAAGAGAATGTCCACCATATTCGGCAGGTCCTTCAAACCCTATGCCAACACAAGTTGTGTGCTAACTTAGAGAAATGCACCTTTGGCCTTACCCAGGTTCAATATTTGGGGTACATCATTGATGAGAAAGGTGTACATGTGGATCGATCCAAGATACAAGTCATTCAAGATTGGCCAACTTCAACCACTCTAACAAAGCTCCGCAGCTTTTTGGGTCTTGCCAATTTCTACCATAGGTTCGTTTTGGGGTTCTCTCATATCACTTGGCCTTTAAGTCAAGTTACCAAGGGCGGAGCGGAAGAAAATAAAAGGCCGGAAACCCAACAATGATCGTTCTCTGAGTTAAAGAATCACCTATGTTCTGCACCATTGCTCACATTACTAGACCTGCAACAACCATTTGAGATTGAGATAGATGTCTTTGACTATGATTTTGGTGCAGTTCTTACTTAGCATGGCCATCCAATGGCTTACCACATTGAGACACTTTTAGACACAGTACCCCATTTATGACAAAGAAATTTATTCCATTATGTAGGCATGTCGTCAGTGGAAGCATTACATTCTAGGGAAGGAAACAATCATCCACGTAGACCACCAACCTCTACAATTCATACAAACACAAGGGAAGTTACAGAAAGATCGCCATCAGAAATGGTCCACCTATTTGCAACAGTTCCATTTGAACAATAAGTATAATAAAGGAAGCACCCATAATGTCATTGATTACCTCAGTCGACCACCGATCATGGCACTGATCACTATGCTTGACTCCTGTGGGCACGAGACATCGAGGTGTTCGTATCTTTACAAGAGTGATCTAGAATTCAACAGAATATACCAGACACTCCTAGAAGGGAAGAAATTTTCGAATTTTCACCTTCAAGATGCATTGTTATGCCACTTGGGACACATGTGTGTTCCTTCAAGTGAGCATTTGAAGATGATTTTGGAGACGCACTACAGTTGGTTCGTTGGACATTTTGAAGTTGAGAAAACAGTGGCGTATTGCAAAAATATTTTTATTGGCCGAAACTTCTTCAGGATGTTGGGAAGTACATTAGATCCTGCACTGCCTGCGCCATTGCCAAACCAACCATCAAGAACCAAGTCCTATATACTTATCTACCTACTCCTATCCAGCCTTGGGAATCTGTCTCCATGGATTACATGTCAGGCCTTCCTTCTACTAAGCATGACAATGATTGCATTTTCATGGTCATCGACAAATTCTCTAAGATGGCCATTATGATGGCTTGCAAGAAGAGTATCACAGTAGAGGTCACTGTTAAGCTCTTCTTTGAGCGAGTATGGGTACACTTTGGGATCCCATAGTTGATTGTCTCAGATTGGGACAACATATTGCTGAGTGCACTTTTGTCAAGTATTTGGTCGATGCTGGATACAAAACTTACTAAGTCCACGACTTTCCATCCCCAAACTCATGGCCAAATAGAGGTTGTCAATAAGATGATTATACACATTATGCGCATGTAAAACTCGAAGCATCCATGCACGTGGGATGAAAGTTTTCCCTATGTCCAACATAGCTACAACAGAGCTCTCCAGAACTCAACAAGCCATACCCCCTTTCGGGTAGGGTTGGGATTTCAGCCATTATGCCCCATTGATGTGGCCATACCATTTGTAGCCCCTCAGGTAGATTCGGATCATGTTCAGTTCGAAGTTAAAATGGCTAAAAACTTCATTGAGCACATTCAACACATTTTCTAGTAGGTCCATGATATATTATATAGATTCAATGGTAAGTAAAAGTAGTGCCATGATCAACATCGAGTGCCACACAAGTTTTAGGTGGGCGAAAAAGTTCGGCTACATTTGTAAAAGGAGTGCCTTGTTGGACCCCACCGTAAGCTTCGCCCACTCAAATATGGGTCATATACCATCACCAAGGCCATCAGTGACAATGCCTTCAAGCTCATCATTCCACCGTTCCTTGGTCTGCACCCAATGTTCAATGTAGATTGCCTTCAACCATACTTTCCACTATTGTTGGACACATTTGACATTGCAGAACAACTCACACCAATAGAGCTCAACCCAGACTGCATGGAATAGGTCAAAACTAACAAGATAATGGAAACATAGATCAAGAACACTCACCAACAGAGGATACAACTATATTGAGTTTTCAAAGCAGGCCAACTCCTTCACTAGGGCAAGTGGTTTACCAGGGACCAGGTTCAACATAAATTTCCTCACCTCATGGAGGCTTTGCACGCAATGGGGACCATTGCTTCCTAAGGGGGGAGGAATGATCCAGGTGGATATTGGTGGCCACCCGCCTATTTCACCTATACCCCCAGTTAGTTTCATATGTTTCCTTGTTCATTTCAGCATTTACTATTTTTAGCAGTTTTTTGGGTCCTGAACTTCTAGAGCAGTTTTGACCCCCTAAACAACATTTTTTGGGATCCGCAGTAGGCCCATTGTCATAGGAAAGGGACTATGGTGAAACCTATAGCACTTAAAGAGACCTTTCTAACAAGGTGTCGTATGTGCCAAATGAAGATAATATGACCAACTTACAACCTTGGGAATTCGGTTGCCCAACTAACCCCAACGGGGCCCACAAACTCTTGGTGTTACATCTCCTAGGGTTAGGTTTTTAGTTGTTTAGGGTTTTATCATGTTTTACAATAATAAATAGGCCCTTGATCCTCATTGTAACATAGTTCAAAGGCATGTAGCCACCACATCTCTTCTCAGAGATAAACTACCATCGCCCAAGCTATCTTATTTCCATTATGTGTGTAATCATAGTTTAGTATTTTTCTATTACTGAAATGAAGTGTTTTTCTGCTGCATCTCTTTGTTTATGATTATATATGTAAGTTGTTGCATTCCTGTTTAAGTTTGGATCATCTCAAAATATTGATGAAGAGAAAACCCAAATTCCATGCCTTTCTCTTGATCCTCCTCCTCCTTTTATAGTTGGTTGCTCAGAAGAAACTGTGGGAAAATACCTGGGGCCAAAAACAAAACCATGGGCTAATGCCGCTTATTTATTTATTTATTTTTACTATTATTATTATTAATATTATTTGGTCCAATCGGTAAATCGGTTGGGGATATTACAATCCCTCCTACCCGAAGTTGCTTGCCTTCAAGCAATTTCAATGTTAGATGTTGCAATATGTGTTCTCCTTCTGAGGTGGTGTTAGAGTCGGTCTAGAAGCCCTCCATCAGCGATCAAAGCTCTTTGCATTTGCATAAGTAGGTGTCTCATCAGTGTCATTTCATTGCATTCCATTAGGCATGCCATAACCCTGATGGAGGAGCTGGTGTCTTTATTCCCCTCTTGGCAGTGCTGGATCAAGTTGTTTCAGTCTATAAATTCTTTCAAGGTTCCTTGTCTTGTCGTGAGGTCAAAGTCCTAGGTCTAGGGTTTAGGTCCAATTTGTCTTTGAGGTCATGTCTTTAAAGGTCAATAAATGCCCAGCAGGCCAGAGGGATGACTATCAAAGTTTTTCTTCAAATATTTCTTCAAAAATTTCATCTTGTACAACTAATTTTAACCTTGGATTTAAAAACTCTGTTTTTAAAGACAAGGTCTTTTTCTCATTTTTGTAAAAAATTGTAAAAATTCAAAAATTTTCAAAGACAGCATGCAGCCCTGGTCCCCTTTGCCAAGATTCCTCAGAAGATTTCCCTACAAAAATTTCAAGACAAAGCATCAGTTCAAACAATTTCAGGACAAAAGGAAACCATAAAGTCAGCAGCGTTTAAATTTTGAAAAAGTGTCAAGTTAAAAAACATTAGTGTTATAGACATTTTTGTGCCTTACAGCATGAAGCATGAAATGTCAATAATCTAAGGGATCCAAAGTCCCTAAACATGTTGTTCCTACCCCTAGAGGAACAAGGTCAGCAAACCACAACACTAAATATCAGTTCTCCACCTGAAAACACTCAAAAACAGGCTAATTCTGGATCATGTCAACTGCTCCACTGAGCATCTGCGCTGAATGTCAACTGCTCCACTGTGTACCTGCGCTGAATGTCAACTGCAAAGAAGGCTACCGACGCTGGGAGAGTTTGGCCAAGTGGCACAGTCATTCCTCAAGGTGTCAATGCCCAGGAAGCTTCCAAAATGACACTTGGATCAGAGAATTCGACTGATGATGAGTAAGAGGGTCTAGATCTCCAAGTGGAAGCAAGAACCTCCAAGTGGACTCAAGAACTGAAGAATAACTGAAGTGGGAGAGGACACTAGTCAGCTCCATGCCAAGCTCAAGCTGACTCGTCCTTTCTCCAAAACTCCTATATATAGAGCTCTCTCATGAGGTCTAGGGAGGCTGGAATTTTGTGAATGTAAGGAAGTGCTGTTGGTTTGAGTTTAGAACTATTGGGTGATTTGCTTTGAAGGAGGTGAAGAGGAGATTTCTTTCTGCTGGGAGGTGATGCTGGATTGGGCCTTTTATGGTTGTATCACTTCCTGAACTTTACTTCTTCCATTAATAAAGCATTTGAGGTTCTTCTATATACATGTGTCTCGATGATGTGTTGCTATACTTGTGTATTTGATTTATTCTAATCCTTGAATCAATTATGAATGTATGCTTCTTGTAGTTTCCCTCTCTTGCCATTTTGCAGGATCTTGTTGTAGCTGGGCCAATGAAAGAGCAAGGAGCTGGGAGCAAGTAGCAAAGAGAGAAGATTGGATCAATCATTAGCGAAAGACATCGGTTAGTGGATCTCTTTCTCCCCTCTTTTACATCTCATAAAGAAGTAATCTCAAATAGCTTTGCTTTGATTGTTGCTGAGGTACTATCACGCTTAGAGTGGGATAGGGTCATTCCGTATTGGATACTTTTCCCAACAACAAATTGGCGACTCCACTGGGGATCGTATCTTGTTGGTTGTTTGTGTTTTTGCTATTCATTTCATAAACACAGGGAGTACCGAATCGAACTGCATTTGGATCTTTCAAATGCAAAGTAGAGGGCAGCTACTCTAGCTCAGTTTCTGGGCATGTTTATGATTTGAAGAGCTGATCCACAAGGACTCTGAATAGCTCTTAGTGATAGCTTTTCATCCTCCTTTTCATCCCTTAGTGTGTACTTGACTGATAGCTTCTGATTTGGCCAAAAACTGTGAATTTTTGAGCAATCTGTGACCCGGAAACTGAGAAAAACGAAAGTTTATCTCTTCAGTGCAGGTACTGTGAAGGCAGTCTGCATTTCAGCGCAGTTCCCGAAGGGGCTACCTGCGCTGAAGGTCAAACTGCCAGTGTACTACCTGCGCTGAACCAGTTTTTCCTAGTGCTACTGGGGTTCCCTCCTGTTTATTGCCCTGTTTTCATTCTTGTTTTTGCAGCCTGTTACCAGTCAATGTACCTATCTGAAACCAACTTTCCTTGCCACTATTCCGCCTCGGTTGTATAAAGAAACTGTATTTGTTCTTTGTGTATTTCTTATATCATTTACAGTTTCCCATAACGAAAAGTGAACTAGTCTTGCTGTGGCCTCTTAGATCTAGACCTGTGATAAGTGTCGTTTTGATCTTAAGAGTTAGTTTATTTGCTGTTCATAGCTGATTGAGTTTTTGCTTTCGTCATATGGTTTGAATTTATATATTTCTAGTGTCGAAACAAGTAAATCTTAAGGTGTCTTTTGATTTTGGACAAGCTTGTTTGTTTTCACTTGAAATTGAATTCGAAATTATACAACAACTTTCTTTTTGTATTACACCAACATTAACAAAGAGAAAAGAAATACCTGCATTGTGCATGTGCATTTTGACAGTTTGCATGTTGATTTAGGGAAAAGTGCATTAGTGTGTGCTCTATGATCTGTGTGAAAAGATGATGTCTTTCTTTTCCCTCAGTAGTTAAGATTTTCAAAGTTGAAAGATTGAAAAGCTTGCTTATCATCTTAGACTGCATTTAGGAGTGTTACTATACATCTCGTGGTGATCCATAAAGGAAAACTGCTAAACAAGATCAACCTTAAAATAAATTGAATTTACATAACAACGCATTGAAACATAACGCAAACACATAGAGGTCTAAGCTAGAGACGTGTTCCGGCGTCGTTAAACGTGATATCTTAGCGTTGAGTGGTTGGGTGATTCCTCCACGGTGAAGCGATAAGTATCAATACGGACTTGTGCTCCCATGTACCGTCGCGTATATATTGGGAGACCCCTATAGGAACAAAGCCTTTATCCATAGGAAGCCGTGTCGGCCACCCTACTGATCGCAATGCAGTGAACACAGCATTCACGAAGATCGACCACTCGTACCGTAAAACGTATTCTGTGGTTTTGCGAAAATTTTGGCACACCCTCTACCTAGATCTCCAAAGTAGTTTCTTTTGGCCTTTTTCAAACTCTATAACTGAAAAAGTCCATCCGAGCATTTGTCACTTCGGGCTCGTTAAAACATTGAAGGAGACTAGAGTCATCTTTAGCTTTTTCTCGACTCTTAAAAAGTGAAAAAGAAAGTTGTGTCTAAAGCGTCGTTATAAAATTTATTTTAAACGAAACATAATCACCTCCTATTCCTGTGTTGATCTGTAGGTTGAGAACATGGAACGCCCCAACCAAGGAATTCCCCATGATGGAAATCCTAGTCCTTTCTCCTCTTGGGGAGAAGTTGGTGCGCCCCACATGGCCACATTGTCGCTTCCAGGACTGACAATTGGCCTGCCAATATGGCTATTCTCAACCAATGTAGTTCAGAACACCATGGTTCCTGAACAGTCGAGTCAACAGTTTGATCAGTCTAGAGCTGCCCTCCAGCCTTCTACTTCTTATAACTCTTCCTCCAATCCTTCATCTTCGCAAGGTAGAGCTGGCAAAAGCCAAGCTCCCATGGAGAAGAAGGAGAAGAAGAAGAGAGAGAAGAAGAAGAAGGAGCCTAAGGCGACTGGGGGCAAGCAAAAGACATGTGACAAAAATCCACACACAGCACAGACCGGGCCTAAATCGCCATGTGTCATATGTAGAGGAGACCACTTCCATAGAGATTGTCTCTGTATTCCCCGGATACTAAGGGACTGGTCCCCTCGTTTGCACAATTCGGGAGCATCAACCTCTGATAGTCATGTTGAATGCTTACCGTCAACCAGCGAAAGTGAAGGTTCAAGACAAAGAGGAGGAGCAAGATCCCCCTGCAGACTGTGTGAAGGCGATCACGCCATCCACCATTGTCCCTTCTTAGATGAAGCGAAGAGAGTTTTGGAAGATCGCCCGGTTTCACCGTTGAGACTTCCTCCTGGATACAAAAAACTCGTGCCAAGTCCTTCGTTGGTTGAAAATACAGCTGGCCCACTCAAGTGGTCAGCTGAAGCGTCAGTCATTGAAAATGAACCTACTGAATCCAGACCGGACGAAAGTCCAAAGGTCGAAATGGCAGTTGACCCGGTTTTGCCTTCAGAGGTTTCATATTCAAATGACACCGTCACTGAAGATTCATCTTCAAATGACACCCTCACTGAAGAGAATAAGGATGACACCATCCAGATTCTTTTCATCAACACAGACTCTGACGAGCATCAGGGCAATGCGCCCATTCCTTTATCGCAGGAAGGAACATCGTCAAGGTCATACCCGGCCGTGTATTCGGTCCCACCACCAAGCAACTTGGTTGTGTCCTTTGATTGGAACCAACTAGGCAGACCCCGGTTGCCAGCCAGTATACCATTCAGAATCATAGTCCAAATTTATATAATGGTAATGGCTGGCACTATCATTGATGAAGGGGCATCTGTGAGTATCCTTTCCTCTATTGCTTGGAAAGCACTGGGTTCCCCAGCGCTTTTTCCTGAGATAAGAAATCTCTCGGGTTTTGATAAAGGAACCAGTCGACCATTAGGGATCCTCCCCAATGTACCTGTTACATTGAAAGGGAAGACCGTTAAAATGAACGTGATGGTCGTTCAAGGACCCTTGGATTATAACCTACTCCTTGGACGAGACTATATATATTGCATGGGAGCTATAGTCTCCTCACTCTTTAGAGTAATGTGTTTTCCACACGAAGGAAGAATGGTCAAGCTCGTAGACCAACTTTCATTTCCGGGATCACGCATCGCAAATAGTCACATACCAACCCTGAATGGTCTATTCAATCAAGAAATGTCTCCACCCCCAGTCCTCCTTCCCGATGAGTGCGAGTGATTCAGAAAGATGGGACTGGAACCCAAGGGGAATGCATCCTGGTCTGCTTCGGGCAGAGGAAACCCTGGGTATAAGATAGAGTTTCCGCGAGAGAATATGACTAGTCCGTACCCCGTCCGCGGATGGAAGAGGGGTTGTTCTAGAATAGGATTCTTTTGTCAAGGTTACTTGTTTGGCAAAGGTCATTCACCATTGTCTACTTCGGTAGACAGTGCCGAGGAAATTTTTTGTTTGAAAGATTAACGAAACAATCTTTGGGTAACCAGAAAGAGGCAAGCCTCCCTCAATAACACCAATGTTTTGTCTTTGAGTAGTGTTCTTCTCTTGTCGCAAGTAGTTGCTCTCTTGTCGCAAGTAGCTGTTCTCTTGCGATCTTGCAAAAGATCTATTAAAAGTTGGGCTAACGGGAAGACAAGTACCGCATAAGACCCGTTAAAAATAACGAGAAGACAAGTATCGTTAGCATTAGACTGGCAAGACGACAAGTAGCTGTGAACACCCAAAGAAAAACAGAGGTGGGGGAGAGGAGGGGCAGCCTTGAAATTGTATTTTATACCTGGGGGCATGCAAACCTTTTGGAGTGCAAGCTAAGAGCGGTTATTTATCTGTTTTTGGGATTAGCCATTTCCAAACTTGCATAAAGAAAGGATGAGTGAGCATAGCTTTGGTAAGGCGCAAGCTCTATAAAAAATGGGATCTTATAGGAGACATTTCTTATCTTATGACTGGTATATCGAGCAGTTTTACCACAGAATTTATGCTCGTTAAAAAATAGAAAAGCGAGATCCGAGCAGTTTTAGTACATAGTTCATGCTCGTTAAAAAATAAACATAAGATTGAGCAGTCAAGCTCATTAAAAAATGAACATACCCCGGTAAATAACCACTGTGATCGTAAATTTATTAGCCATAAAAATACTTGGTCGTGTTTGCACCTGCCACCTCCATTTCATTTGGCCGATCGTTCACCTCCATATGATTGTTTACCTATTTTGAGGAACAGCTGCGAAGAGTGATTTCACCTAGCCATCCTTGTGACACTGCCGTGATTGGAAAATTCCAACCTGTACCTGGAATCAGTTGCTATCCCTGTTTATCACTCGTTCCTCAAAAGACGAGTCTTCTTTGAGCTCTTTTCATCTGACTCGTAAAATATGAAAAGTTTGCCGAGTTTTGGCCTTCCATCTCGTTAAAAGGACCGGAAGAGCTATCCCTCCTCTAGATTTTAATCTTTTTGGACCTGAGGGATTATTGCACAAAAAGGTCGAGCACTTGTTTTATTCGGCTCGTTAAAATTATCGAAAACTCATCCCTTCTGTATTGTTTTATAATTTTTCGGACTTAAGGGATTAGATGACGAAAAAGGAATTTTGGAGTTAACTTTCTGTACCTTTTCAGACTCTCTAAAAATGAAAAGGACCGAGTTTTCCTTGTCGTTAGACTCGTTAAAATGATTAAATAGCGACAAACTTGTCTTTAGACGAGAACGAGTTTCCCTATCGCTAAGCTCGTTAAAACATAGCGATGGGCTTGCCCGAAGGGCAGGTTATAGAACAAGCATATGTTATCCTCCTCAAGCTTGACAAAAATAAAGAGGTACTGGTCAGAAATGACTAGGGAAAAATTGGGAGAACCTCAAAGCTTTAATGGTAGAAAGTCGCTCTTGAACATGACACTTTTCCTCCGTATCACATCGGGTTGGGTTGTTTCATTCACCGGTCTCATCACCATGGTCTTCGCCAAACCATCCACATTTGGGGTAATGCTACCGATCCATCGCATCAGTGTCGTTATATGTTCAAGAGATGTTGTTCAGAAAGAGTCAACCGTGTCCCATCCACTGCCATACATTATCCTTCATCCACCCATGATCGCCACCCTGAATCATATTTCATAGATTGTTTTCACCTCCACTAAAATCATTAGCTCCGTTCCGTGTCACTGATGTGGGATTCATTAAGGCCCTCCTTTGACGGATCGCTTCTTGTCGACTTCAGTTCATTATCCAAGAAGTTGATCTAGGAACACCCCCCTCAGTACTTTGAAGCTTGCATGCCTCAATGGCAAGTTTCTCACTTCCGGCGACAGGTATACATCAATGACCTTCGACCGAAAGATTTTGCGTGGTGTTTGACGCCAAGTCCTTTATTCACACCACGTGAACTGTACTGCAGTACCTTGAGGGTCATTATCATTATCGGTGATTCCTCTCACGCTTGTTAACGGTTTTCATCATTGACCGGTAATCAAGCGATGTCTTTCCATGTTCGACTTCAGCGCAATTCTCACATGGATCGACTTGTAATTAGAGTGAAGATCGAACGAGTTTTGAAGACCCCGGATCTAGTTTCATCCAGCCGGGCTGCGATATATATTCAGGAAATATAAAGACATTTGACATGTACATCATTGCAGCAGATGATCATCCTACTCAAAGGATGATAATTTCAGCAGAGAATTATCAGTCTACCATCAGACGATCGTCTGTTCTATGTACCAAAATGAATTTATAAAGCTGAGCATGGGAATGCCCGCCTCAGCTAGATCATGAAAGCAGAATGAAAAATAATGTATTGTATTGTATTTTATTACAGGTCACCTCTCAGCGATTGAATGAACTTCGGATCCTCCTGATAAAGCATTTGACCCGATAAACGACCTCATACTTTAGGGGGCAACTGTTATAGACATTTTTGTGCCTTACAGCATGAAGCATGAAATTTCAATAATCTAAGGGATCCAAAGTCCCTAAACATGTTGTTCCTACCCCTAGAGGAACAAGGTCAGCAAACCACAGCACTAAATATCAGTTCTCCACCTGAAAACACTCAAAAATAGGCTAATTCTGGATCATGTCAGCTGCTCCACTGAGCATCTGCGCTGAATGTCAACTGCTCCACTATGTACCTGCGCTGAATGTCAACTGCAAAGAAGGCTACCTGCGTTGGGCGAGTTTGGCCAAGTGGCACAGTCATTCCTCAAGGTGTCAATGCCCAGGAAGCTTCCAAAATGACACTTGGATCAGAGAATTCGACTGATGATGAGTAAGAGGGTCTAGATCTCCAAGTGGAAGCAAGAACCTCCAAGTGGACTCAAGAACTGAAGAATAACTGAAGTGGGAGAGGACACTAGTCAGCTCCATGCCAAGCTCAAGCTGACTCGTCCTTTCTCCAAAACTCCTATATATAGAGCTCTCTCATGAGGTCTAGGGAGGCTGGAATTTTGTGAATGTAAGGAAGTGCTGTTGGTTTGAGTTTAGAACTATTGGGTGATTTGCTTTGAAGGAGGTGAAGAGGAGATTTCTTTCTGCTGGGAGGTGATGCTGGATTGGGCCTTTTATGGTTGTATCACTTCCTGAACTTTACTTCTTCCATTAATAAAGCATTTGAGGTTCTTCTATATACATGTGTCTCGATGATGTGTTGCTATACTTGTGTATTTGATTTATTCTAATCCTTGAATCAATTATGAATGTATGCTTCTTGTAGTTTCCCTCTCTTGCCATTTTGCAGGATCTTGTTGTAGCTGGGCCAGTGAAAGAGCAAGGAGCTGGGAGCAAGCAGCAAAGAGAGAAGATTGGATCAATCATTAGCGAAAGACATCGGTTAGTGGATCTCTTTCTCCCCTCTTTTACATCTCATAAAGAAGTAATCTCAAATAGCTTTGCTTTGATTGTTGCTGAGGTACTATCACCCTTAGAGTGGGATAGGGTCATTCCGTATTGGATACTTTTCCCAACAACAATTAGAAAGAGGGTTTGAGGAGAAATTAATTTAAATCAAGCCTATAAAGCCCCTCTCTCCTTCTATTTGATCATCATTTGCCTCAAAGCGATAGTGAAGAGCGATTTGGGCGATTTGCAGAGAAATTGAGCAAAATTGGAAAGTTGAGCCCACGCGCGACCTGTCAGCACTTGCGCACGCGACCTATCAGGGGGGTTCCTCCAGTTGAAAAATTACACTGGCGCGACCTATCGAGCGCGCGCGACCTGTTGGGAATTCATCTACAAAAACCGCCAGTAAACTCCCAAACGACCTCAAAATTCTTCAAGACTGCAGGTAGGCCTCTGATCATCAAAGTGTTTTACTTGATAAAGAAAAATGAGCATGGGAAAGGTGTTTTAATGTTTTCAAGTTGAAATGAGAGATTCATGTATATTTGCTTTAAGGATGTCAAAATGCTTGTAGAACTATGGTTTGTTTTGTTGTTTCAAGGTCATCCTTGTCACCCCACTTTTTCCCCACTTCTCTTTACCACCTCCTATATCATTTCTACCTAATCTCCCTACCAAAATATCAAAAGCCCCTAAAACCCTACCCCTATTCCTAAAAATCAAGAATCAAACCCTAAAACCTACTTCCCATAACATCCTTGCAAATGAAATTGTATGATGATATGTATGTCATGATGCTTCCCCTTAACTCCCTATTTCCCTATTTCATATATTTTTCCCAATTTCCCTTCAAAGTCTCCCTTCCCTAACATTTCCCTTGTGCTATTTGTCCCCTTGAAACAACATTACAAACAGGGAGAAACAACAGGTCATTTGAGCAAAAGCAGCAGTACATTTCAGCCACTTTGCTCCTGAAACCATGTCAGAAACCGAAACCGACTATGAGCAAAGTGATGACCATGAGTCAACACCAGAAATTGAGATACAAAGGAGGCCTCACAGGGGTGGTAAGAGTGGTCACCATAAGAGAGAGGAGCCCACCTCTTTGACCGATTTGCAGGCTTGTCCACTTGCGGTCACATGTTTCCGCTACCTCTCATGTTATGAATTTTGCGAGAGGATTTCTCAAATTCAGCATCATAGGGAATTGGCTCGCTTGTTTGTTTTGCATTTGCATAATGGGCATGTAAATCTTGCAGGGGTGGATTTTATATTGTCATCTGAAAGTATTGCTCAAGCAACAGGAATACCAAATGTGGGAGAAGAGTGGAGCAAACGCAAAGTGTTGGACAGGTTTCGGTATGAGCCCTTCGTTAAACCTGCCTACATGAGGTCCATAACTGGTATGTTTCCTTTCAGATTTTTGAGGGATGAGTATGCTCCCTTGATGAGGCTCATCATGCTCTATTTCACCTATGAGGGTAGGTTTGCATATGTGTATTCGTACCATATTCGCTTGTTGATGCATTTCACACGGGTACGAATGATGAACATACCATGGTTCATGTGTCGGGATATTGAGAGGATGGTGCCCTTGGTGCAGAGAAGGAGCCCAGCACAGCAACACAGGAGCATTTATCATTATGGTTTGATCCAGCTTGTGGTCATGCATTAGTTGGCTCAGCAAGGTATCCCATGGGAGAATTTTATCTCTCGGGAGTTTTTCACAGCATCAGCATCATCTCCCCCTGAGGTTGTTCATGAGGAGGGAGGGCCTTCACAGCAGCATGATAGTCCTGAGACCAGACATGTCAGTTCTCCTCCATTGGTCACTTATCAGAGAGGCCACAGAGCCTTATTTGCATCAGCTAGGCAAGTATTATCTCCACACCAGGTGGAAGGGGTCTCGCCTTCTTCATCAGCACCACGAGTGTTATCTCCACACCAGGTGGAAGGGGCCTTGTCACCGACAGCAGCACAGGTATCAGAGAGGGGCAAATAGCCCAGGATTGATGAGGGGCCATCAGGTATTCCAGACATAGAGATTGTTGACCTTGATATAGTTCTCCTAGTCTAGAGTCAAAGGAGATCATTCAGCACCTAAGAGTTGAAAATGATTCATTTCAGCGAAGATTGGAAGGAGCACAATGGATGATCACATATTTAGAGTAGCTCAACAAGCAGTTGGAGGATGAGCACACTCTTGATGAGTTGCGGAGGATTCATGAGGACCGCAACTTGGCTCGAAAGAGACCTTGCGATTTGGTACCCGTTGAGCGAGAGGCTATGCTTCTCCGGGTCAATGCTCATTTGGAGAGGTTGTTGGCCAAGGCCAACCAAGATAAGGACTTGCTCAGGAACATGAAAAATCACTATTGGGCCCGAATGCACGTATGCAAGGCAAAAATGAAGGTGATTCAAGGGCGGTTGGCCAAGGCACTTAAACGACGAAAAAGGCCCGATCCCCTCCACATCTTGGCTGAGGATTCCTTGAAGGAGCATGATATTAAATGACCTCACTACAGCACAAATTTCAAAAAAATTTGAGCATTTTTGGTCTTTTATGAATTTTTGGGCAAAAAACAGGTTTTTCTCCTTGATAGGATGGGCAACTTCATTTTGGGAAAACTCAGCATTTCTAGATTTTTCATGCAAAGATACATCTTCTCAGCAATTACCAAAATATTTCATCAAGTTTTGAGCCTCCAGAAGGTCAAAAAACATGCAAAAATTTACTTTCTGCCACCTTTTTGACAAACAAGGAGCAGTATTGGGAGATTGCAATTTTGGAGGGGCAAATGGCCACCAAATTCAGAAATTCAAGTTGGGTTGGAAAGTAGACATCCAGACCTTTCCAACAAGCCCACTTTTTCCTCATTTGGACACCTGGAAGTGCCCCAAACGGAGCTCCAAATAAGCGCGACCTATCAGGAAATTTTCATAATTTTTCACCTACAACTCAGGAATTCGCCCAGCTTTGGCCAGTTTTGACTTGGGATGGGATTTTTCACCCTCTTTGATGTAATTAATGTATTTTCATGTTGATATGACACTTATTTACCTATTCTATAATATTCATTCATGAAATAGCAAACATTTAATGAATGAATTGGTTTCCTAACTTATAGAGGCAAGTTGTTTTGACTGCCTAGATTTTAGTGCTCAGTTTAGAATTGGTTGAAACTGCTCCTAGAAGGATGAGCTCGACCCCTAGAGGCAAGGAAAGATATTAGATTGCCTATATTATGTACTTTATTGGTCAGTTTCATGGTTGGACTCTTGAGGGAGAAAGCTCTATTGTATTATTCATTGTATCTCTGCAATTTTGGCAAAGGAAGAAAGACCATGGTTTTGCAATCCTTTTTGGGATTCCTATGGTTACATGTATTGATGGTGTGCTTCTCTTTGTACTTGCAAGTGTGTTATGTCAAATAATCCTCTTTCTTTTTCTTCTGAAATTAGGCAAATGAAGTGTTAAAGTAGAATTCATGATTTCCATGCTCTGCTTTTAAATTTGCTTAATATCAACGTTTTCATCTATTTAAGGAGAACTCAAGGTGATTTCTTGCTCTCCTTAGCTCCTCACCGGTCATTCCTACCCATTCACTTAATTTAAAGGCATCAATACAGTCTCCTACCTTGCCCCAAAGAACCCCCTGCAAAAACTGTGTCCAATCCCCACACCCAAAATTGCCTTTCCCCGATTTTCCACCAAAATCCAAAAATCCCAAAACAAAATCTTTTTATCAGTTTACTAGCCTAAAATCAGTGTTTCCTTATTGGTTATCTTGCCCATTGAAGATCCCTATCGAGATAGACCAGAGAGAGCCCTCTCCTGCCCCGTAGGGCTAGCTACGAGGCTAAGTGGTTTGATGTTGCCTTGGAGTTTACCTTTCTCAGCCTGAGGTGAAATTTCAAGCTCTAACATATTGGCGACCATACTGGGGAGAACAACTTGTCTGTTGATTGATGTGTTTGCTTCATAAGTCTTAGACGGAGCCTGAAGTTATGCTAGGTAGCCTTCGAAACGCTTTTTCTTTGCATAAGCGGAAGTAGATAAATGCTGCTTCAGTCAATCTTCGTGAGCTTGTGAATATGGCCACTTCATTTGCATTTTACCCCAGTATATGTATCAAGTTCAGATCTGATTGTTGATAGTGGACAACGATCAGAAACTGACAAGGCTGAAATCATTCACTAGCGACTCCTTCACTGAGAACTCCAGAGGTCAATGCTTCATGGTGACTTCACTGCAGAGAGATCAGTAGCTGTGAGATTTTCAAGATGGACCGAATTGCAAGAAGATATGCTCCCTTGAGCCGAGATCACATCCCTGGTTTTCCAAATAAAATTCCGAAGGTATATTGGTCAAGGAATTTGCCTACATTTAAAGATGATGGTAAGAAGGATGCTGCTTTACATCTAGTTAGATTTCATATGCATATTCGCAAGTTGAAGGTGGATTTTCCTGAAGATTGCTTGATGAAGATATTCTTGGCCACTCTGGAAGGTAAAGCCCAATCATGGTACGAAAATTTGCCGCAGGCCTATATTTACTGTTTAAAGGATTTTCATGCCTTGTTTATTGAAAGATATCAAGCATCTTATCCATCATTAAATTTAGTTCATGACTGTTGCAAACATGCTTCAACTTTTATTGAAAGCCTTGAGAAATATTATGAAGATGATAATTTCTTGGATGTTGAAATCATGGAGGCCCTGTACGAAAATCCATTTCAGCAGCATAAAGAAAACTTAGAAAATTCCCATCAAGATGATCAGGACATTTTGCAGCAGAATCAAGATCAGCAGGATGAAGATGGTCATATAGTGGAAGATGATGAAAGAGAAGAGCTTGTTTCAGATCTGCCCACAGAAGAAGACCAGATTGCAGAATGTGATAATGTTAGGACAACCACTTTAGAACAACATTTAGATTATGATGACCAGGAATATCTTTTGCTGAAGCCCATCAAAGAAAGCTCTACTGTTGAGATCATAGACAGAGTTTTGGATTCAGATGTTCATGAACAGCAAGGTGAGATCTTTGTACAAGTAAGTGATGAATCTCCTTTCAATAACTCAGTAATAAATGATAGTCTGAGTGCCCTGTCATATGGAGATAATTACTATTTAAGCAGAAGAAAACAAAAGGCATTGTCTCCTTTGTCTGAAGAGGAGATAGATCAGCTCTTGAAAGGCCTTGTTACAGCCCAAGCTACAGCAGATTTGCAGTGCACACATAGTCAGGAAAGTGTTGGGGAAACTTCTTCCTCTGTTGAAGAAGATGATTGTCTTGTAGATCAGCAAAAAGATAAGGTTTTCCTTCACAAATATGATAATCCAGCTGTCATATCATATGAAGATCACCTACCATATTGTCAGACTACCGAAGATCATAGCATACAGGATTACCTTTCAGATTCTTCATATGTTTCATGTGCTGAAATGCTTTTCCAAGAAGAGATTTGCCCATCCATTTGTTCAGAGTTTTTTGAAGCCCATGAGCATACTTTTACCGAAGCACATGGTGAAGGCAGATCATAATTTGAAACAAAGGACACCTTGATCTTTCAGCAGGAGGTGGCAGTGGCAAATCTTCATGTTTTTCACGATCCTCTAGCAAGTTTGTTGCAGCCAGCAGTGAAAATGTTTATTACAGTGTTTTGTTGCAGCCATGGTCAGCTATGTTTTTGGATGTCCAGTGATAGGTTTGTACTGTTGACCAGAAGATCTGATCAGGAGAATCAATCAAGAAGGCATCTGCTTGATTGGTTGCATTGGCATTTTGATATAGTTTGATGTATATTGTCTTGTAAGAAACACAGGTGGCTGTCATCATGATTTCAAATCTTGATGGACTGCTGCCCTTCAATAAGCTTTCTAAGTTCTTGTTTTAGTTAAGTCAGTCATGAGTCATTTGTGAGTCAGTTTTCAGTCATGTAGGTTTCATAATTGAGTCAGTTTGAGTCAGGTTTCAGTTAATAAATGAGTCAAAGTCTTGTATTGTTTGTCAAATAATGACTCCATCGCCCAATGGATGAAGGCACTGTCTAGCTCTTACAGAGATCTGTGGTTCTTGGCACCTCCAAGGAGCTACCATCCCCATTGGAGCCAATGTTAGAGTCGGTCTAGAAGCCCTCCATCAGCGATCAAAGCTCTTTGCATTTGGATAAGTAGGTGTCTCATCAGTGTCATTTCATTGCATTCCATTAGGCATGCCATAACCCTGATGGAGGAGCTGGTGTCTTTATTCCCCTCTTGGCACTGCTGGATCAAGTTGTTTCAGTCTATAAATTCTTTCAAGGTTCCTTGTCTTGTCGTGAGGTCAAAGTCCTAGGTCTAGGGTTTAGGTCCAATTTGTCTTTGAGGTCATGTCTTTAAAGGTCAATAAATGCCCAACAGGCCAGAGGGATGACTATCAAAGTTTTTCTTCAAAGATTTCTTCAAAAATTTCATCTTGTACAACTAATTTTAACCTTGGATTTAAAAACTCTGTTTTTAAAGACAAGGTCTTTTTCTCATTTTTGTAAAAAATTGTAAAAATTCAAAAGTTTTCAAAGACAACATGCAGCCCTGGTCCCCTTTTCCAAGATTCCTCAGAAGATTTCCCTACAAAAATTTAAAGACAAAGCATCAGTTCAAACAATTTCAGGACAAAAGGAAACCATAAAGTCAGCAACATTTAAATTTTGAAAAAGTGTCAAGTTAAAAAACATTAGAAAGAGGGTTTGAGGAGAAATTAATTTAAATCAAGCCTATAAAGCCCCTCTCTCCTTCTATTTGATCATCATTTGCCTCAAAGCAATAGTGAAGAGCGATTTGGGCGATTTGGAGAGAAATTGAGCAAAATTGGCAAGCTGAGCCCGCGCGCGACCTGTCAACACTTGCGCACGACCTATTGAGTGTGCGCGACCTATTAGGGGGGTTCCTCCAGTTGAAAAATTACACTGGCGCGACCTATCAAGCGCACGCGACCTATCAGCACTTGCGCGCGACCTGTTGGGAATTCATCTACAAAAACCGCCAGTAAACTCCCAAACGACCTCAAAATTCTTCAAGACTGCAGGTAGGCCTCTGATCATAAAAGTGTTTTACTTGATAAAGAAAAATGAGCATGGGAAAGGTGTTTTAATGTCGTCAAGTTGAAATTAGAGATTCATGTATATTTGCTTTAAGGATGTCAAAATGCTTGTAGAACTATGGTTTGTTTTGTTGTTTCAAGGTCATCCTTGTCACCCCACTTTTTCCCCACTTCTCTTTACCACCTCCTATATCATTTCTACCTAATCTCCTTACCAAAATATCAAAAGCCCCTAAAACCCTACCCCTATTCCTAAAAATCAAGAATTAAACCCTAAACCCTACTTCCCATAACATCCTTGCAAATGAAATTGTATGATGATATGTGTGTCATGATTCTTCCCCTTAACTCCCTATTTCCCTGTTTCATATATTTTTCCCAATTTCCCTTCAAAGTCTCCCTTCCCTAACATTTCCCTTGTGCTATTTGTCCCCTTGAAACAACATTACAAACAGGGAAAAACAGCAGGTCATTTGAGCAAAAGCAGCAGTACATTTCAGCCACTTTGCTCCTGAAACCATGTCAGAAACCGAAACCGACTATGAGCAAAGTGATGACCATGAGTCAACACCAGAAATTGAGATACAAAGGAGGCCTCACAGGGGTGGTAAGAGTGGTCACCATAAGAGAGAGGAGCCCACCTCTTTGACCGATTTGCAGGCTTGTCCACTTGCGGTCACATGTTTCCGCTACCTCTCATGTTATGAATTTTGCGAGAGGATTTCTCAAATTCAGCATCATAGGGAATTGGCTCGCTTGTTTGTTTTGCATTTGCATAATGGGCATGTAAATCTTGCAGGGGTGGATTTTATATTGTCATCTGAAAGTATTGCTCAAGCAACAGGAATACCAAATGTGGGAGAAGAGTGGAACAAACGCAAAGTGTTGGACAGGTTTCGGTATGAGCCCTTCGTTAAACCTGCCTACATGAGGTCCATAACTGGTATGTTTCCTTTCAGATTTTTGAGGGATGAGTATGCTCCCTTGATGAGGCTCATCATGCTCTATTTCACCTGTGAGGGCAGGTTTGCATATGTGTATTCGTACCATATTCGCTTGTTGATGCATTTCACACGGGTACGAATGATGAACATACCATGGTTCATGTGCCGGGATATTGAGAGGATGGTGCCCTTGGTGCAGAGAAGGAGCCCAGCACAGCAACACAGGATCATTTGTCATTATGGTTTGATCCAGCTTGTGGTCATGCATCAGTTGGCTCAGCAGGGTATCCCATGGGAGAATTTTATCTCTCGGGAGTTTTTCACAGCATCAGCATCATCTCCCCCTGAGGTTGTTCATGAGGAGGGAGGGCCTTCACAGCAGCATGATAGTCCTGAGACCAAACATGTCAGCTCTCCTCCATTGGTCACTTATCAGAGAGGCCACAGAGCCTTATTTGCATCAGCTAGGCGAGTATTATCTCCACACCAGGTGGAAGGGGTCTCGCCTTCTTCATCAGCACCACGAGTGTTATCTCCACACCAGGTGGAAGGGGCCTCGTCGCCGACAGAAGCACAGGTATCAGAGAGGGGAAAACAGCCCAGGATTGATGAGGGGCCATCAGGTGTTCCAGACATAGAGATTGTTGACCTTGATATAGTTCTCCTAGTCTAGAGTCAAAGGAGATCATTCAACACCTAAGAGCTGAAAATGATTCATTGCAGCGAAGATTGGAAGGAGCACAATGGACGATCACATATTTAGAGCAGCGCAACAAGCAGTTGGAGGATGAGCACACTCTTGATGAGTTGTGGAGGATTCATGAGGACCGCAACTTGGCTCGAAAGAGACCCAGCGATTTGGTACCCATTGAGCGAGAGGTTATGCTTCTCCAGGTCAATGCTCATTTGGAGAGGTTGCTGGCCAAGGCCAACCAAGATAAGGACTTGCTCAGGAACATGAAAAATCACTATTGGGCCCGAATGCACGTATGCAAGGCAAAAATGAAGGTGATTCAAGGGCGGTTGGCCAAGGCACTTAAACGACGAAAAAGGCCCGATCCCCTCCACATCTTGGCTGAGGCTTCCTTGAAGGAGCATGATATTAAATGACCTCACTACAGCACAAATTTCAAAAAAAATTGAGCATTTTTGGTCTTTTATGAATTTTTGGGCAAAAAACAGGTTTTTCTCCTTGATAGCGCGCGACCTATTCGATGGGCAACTTCATTTTGGGAAAACTCAGAATTTCTTTATTTGTCATGCAAAGATACACCTGCTCAGCAATTACCAAGAGATTTCATCAAGTTTTGAGCCTCCAGAAGGTCAAAAAACATGCAAAAATTGACTTTCTGCCACCTTTTTGACAAACAGGGAGCAGTATTGAGAGATTGCAATTTTGGAGGGGCAAATGGCCACCAAATTTAGAAATTCAAGTTGGGTTGGAAAGTAGACATCCAGAAATTTCCAACAAGCCCACTTTTGCCTCATTTGGACACCTGGAAGTGCCTCAAACGGAGCTCCAAAGAAGCGCGACCTATCAGGCAATTTTCATAATTTTTCACCTACAGCTCAGGAATTCGCCCAGCTTTGGCCAGTTTTGACTTGGGATGGGATTTTTCACCCTCTTTGATGTAATTAATGTATTTTCATGTTGATATGACACTTATTTACCTATTCTAGAATATTCATTCATGAAATAGCAAACATTTAATGAATGAATTGGTTTCCTAACTTATAGAGGCAAGTTGTTTTGACTGCCTAGATTTTAGTGCTCAGTTTAGAATTGGTTGAAACTGCTCCTAGAAGGATGATCTCGACCCCTAGAGGCAAGGAAAGATGTTAGATTGCCTATATTATGTACTTTCTTGGTCAGTTTCATGGTTGGACCCTTGAGGGAGAAAGCTCTATTGTATTATTCATTGTATCTCTGCAATTTTGGCAAAGGAAGAAAGACTAGGGTTTTGCAGTCCTTTTTGGGATTCCTGTGGTTACATGTATTGATGGTGTGCTTCTCTTTGTACTTGTAAGTATGTTATGTGAAATCATCCTCTTTCTTTTTCTTCTGAAATTAGGCAAATGAAGTGTTAAAGTAGAATTCATGATTTCCATGCTCTGCTTTTAAATTTGCTTAATATCAATGTTTTCATCTGTTTAAGGAGAACTCAAGGTGATTGCTTGCTCTCCTTAGCTCCTCACTGGTCATTCCTACCCATTCACTTAATTTAAAGGCATCAATACAGTCTCCTACCTTGCCCCAAAGAACCCCCTGCAAAAACTGTGTCCAATCCTCGCACCCAAAATTGCCTTTCCCCGATTTTCCACCAAAATCCAAAAATCCCAAAACAAACTCTTTTTATCAGTTTACTAGCCTAAAATCAGTGTTTCCTTATTGGTTATCTTTCCCGTTGAAGATACCTATCGAGATAGACCGGAGAGAGCCCTCTCCTGCCCCGTAGGGCTAGCTACGAGGCTAAGTGGTTTGATGTTGCCTTGGAGTTTACCTTTCTCAGCCTGGGGTGAAATTTCAAGCTCTAACAGGTGGCATCTTCGATAGGAAAATATTTCCATCGTACTAAATATTCACAGATGGTCTTGCTTCGAAGCCTCTTCTCTCGAACCTCCAACACTTGCCTTCGAGCTAGTTGAAGATGTCCCTCCTCATCTAATGGGGGTAAATCAGGTGATGATTTGATGTTTTCCGCATATGCCTTCTTCAAGCAAGAAACATGAAAAATGTTATGAATTCTACTTTCTATTGGAAGTTCTAGTTCATGTGCCACTTATATTAATCTTCAGATAACTCAATAGGGCCCATAGTATCGTGTCTTTAACTTTTCTACTCCTTTCTACTTCAAGGTAGATTGTTTTTACAGTTGTAGTCGAAGGTAGACTACATCTCCTACTTCGAAACCCCTTTCTATTATTTTTCAATCCGTATATAACTTATTTTGATTCCATGTTATATGTAGGTTATCCTTGTGTTCCCGAAGAATATCCTGACATCCCTGGATCCAATCCTTCACTAATGGTGATCTGCTATCTCCAAATTTTGTGTCTACGAAAGACAGTGCCTCACATCCATATAAGGCTTGGAAGGGTGACATTCCTATAGACATGTGATAAGTGGTGGTATAGAAATATGTCCCTAAATACAAACACTCGGTCCATGCTCTTTTTTTCCCTATGACATAATTACGTAAGTCACCTTCCACCCATTTATTCACTGCTTTTGTCTGTCCATCTGTCTGTAGTGTTGGCATTATGATACAAGTGTTGTCCTTGATGGCAACTCACAGTGTAATAGGTCAGTTCAGTTTTGATAAAAGAAAACTCTCAGTGTAACAGGTCTATAGAGAGGTAACAGGGCATTAGTACAGAAGAACAGGAAGATGGAACTAAGGTCTACTGATCAGAATAAAGAAGTTGAAGGAAAAGGATGGTGTAAAGAAATTTAAGATTTATACGTAGGTCTACTTAGTCAAAACAGCGTATACACGTTGGTTCATGAAACAAAAACAGCGTATACGTATACACGCACTTTCACAAGACGAAAAGCGCGTATATGTTGGAAAATCAATTAAATTCAAGAGTAAAGAATACCAGGGGTCAATACCATGGTATTAGCCCACAATATTGAGCGGAGTAACAACTATTTGATCCCATCCAAGAATACCAAGGGTCCTAAGTGGTTTTGGTCCGAGGTATTGAGAAAGGCCAAAAACTATATAAGGAGGAGAATATCAAAAGGCTAATGTGTGCAAGTGAAAAGGGTTGTCAGGAATACTTCTATCTAAAGTATATTTTATATTGGAGGGGTTATGTTTGTGATTTGATCTAAAATATTTTATGCACCTTGAATTAAATGTTAGATCAGGATCATGAGACCTAAAATGACTTATCATTGAATGATTTGATATTGGTTGGGCTAGATCCGATTGCATATACCTATTTTTTCTTTAAATGTCATGAGCTGGGTTTATCTGAAGTCTAAAATAGCAGCGAAGTTGAGAGTTAATATTTGCAGATCTATATGCTGGTTTGCCGCGGTAAAAGCATGCATACATGAAGTTTCGACTCTTCCAAGTAGCGTAAACAAAGGAAAATCCTATTCTTCAGAAATGAATGATCTATCTGATCAATTCTACTGTTTTACTGTTGTCTGCCAATGAAGTCTTCTTAGACCTGAATGTAAAACTGAAAGCATAAGGAGTCTGGTGTCTGATTGATTGATTGTCTAAGTGAGAAGGGCTATCTCTACTACCTGTGTAAAGCTTTGTAAATTGATAGTAGATGTTAATTATATTGCTAGTTGGTGCAGACTTGATTCAAAAGTTTTATGTTTCAATAGTTTTGAAGGTATACCCAGGTTTTGTTAAAGGAAGTAGCGTATACACGCAGGTTGGGTTCAGTAAAGTAGTGTAAACATTCTGATGCATGATTTTTGAATTTACAGCTGGTTCTGAATGATGATGTAGGTTTCTGCATTAAGAACAGTGTTTTGGTGACAATGATCTGACTATTCACGTTAACTGATTATTGGTTGATGTAGTTTGAAAGTTCTAATATGTCCAGTATGAAAATTTGATGAAATGAGGCCTTCATTTGTATTGTTGTGTACCAGGAGCATCCAGTCTGAAAATTTATAAAACGTGGTCCCTGGAGGAAGAGAGAAGGTCATAGCCTTCTGTAGACCGAAACCTACATACTAGTAATCACATTGGCTAGTACAAGATTTAGGGGGTTGTAGCTACCTTCCAGTAGAAGTTGGAAAATGAAAGAAGGTTGTAGCCTTCTGCAGGTGGGTGCCTACGTACTGGTGTGTGTCTGCACTAGTAAAAGATTGTAAGCAGATTTTCTTAATATTAAAAGAAGATAGAGACAACATTAGTAGGTGTTTTTTCTCCCGCATTTGGTTTCCACCTCAAATCTTGGTGTTCATGTGCGTTGCTTATGTGTGATGATTTATTATGTTTTTACTGCACTGTTTAACAGGTTACTGATGCACTGATTAAAGTTCAACTCATGATAAATTGACTAAATCATAAGTTCTCTGGGCATACGCTGGTTTCTCTAATCACAGTAGTGTGTACATGCAAGTTCACTTCACAGAAGTAGCATATATGAATTGTTTGGGAAATGAAATATTATTGAACTGTAAATACTGATTCACCCCCCCTCTCAGTATTATTTCCAACAATTAGTTTCAGAGCATGTCCTTCAGAAGAAGCTTGATTGCTTGAAGGAAGATCTTTCAAGATGAATAATCACGAAGGAATGGGATCTATCAGACCACCAATCTTCAATGGGACAACTTGGTATATTTGAAAATAAGAACCAGAGCCTATATTCAATCGCTTGGAGCCGATGTTTTGGAAATTTTGGAAGGAGGATATCAATTTCCAGCAACAATACCTACATACTCTACAGGTAAGAATTTATACAAAACCAATGCCAAAGCATTCAATACTTTATTGGGAAGTCTGTCAGAATCAATATTTGTCAAATTCATGTAGCTCAATACATCCAAAGAGATATGTGACAAAATCATTCAAAGCTACGAAGGAGAATCCCAAGTAAAACGTGTTAAGCTTCACACTCTCATAATTTAGTATGAAACTCTTAAGATGCATAGTGATGAGAGTATTTCTAGTTACTTTTTACGTGTAGATGAGATTGTTAATTGTATGAAGAATCTGGGTGAAGAGATAAAGGAAGCTAATTTACTTGAGAAAATTTTGAGATCTTTGTCTTCTAAAATTGAGTCAAAATTATCTACCATAGAAGAAAAACAGGATCTTCAAACTATTACTATGACTCAACTCCATGGAATCCTAAATACCTTTGAAATGAGGAAAGGAGGTCCATCAGATACGGGAGAAGCTGCTTTTAAAGCTTTAGTAAAGGGAAAATAAAAGGAAGAGCACAATGAACTAGGATACATTTCAGAAGAAGAAGATGAGGTAAATTTTGTCAAGAATCTTCAACGGGGTTCTGGAAGATTCATAGGTAAGCTACCATTCAAATGATTTTCTTGTGGTAGAGTTGGCTATTATGCTGCCAAATGTCCTCATAAAGATAAATATGAAAAAGGAAAGGAATATGTAAAAGGAAATAGAAAACAGGTTGTCAATAGGAGTTACTATACGCATGAAGATAGTGATGGTTTATGTAATAGTGCTTAAGATGAAACTGAACAAGATTGTAGACTTCTCATGGCCTATGACAATGATGATTTTTTTGATGCCTTAGAAGAGGAAGACTTTCTTGAAGAAATCACAAAACTCAAAATCTATTTAGAAGAAAAGAATATGATCATAGATACGTTGACACATCAACTCACTAAAAGATTAAAAACAAAATGAAAATCTAGAATGTGAAATTGTGGGTCTAAGAAAAGAACTTGAGAAGACAAAATCTCTTAATCTTAGATTTGCTAAAGGATTAGAAACCTTAAATGAAATCATCAAAGTTCAGTGTGCTCGTCTTATAATGACAGGTCTTGGATATACTGAAGAATCATCTAAATCACAGAAGACTTTAGCCTCCACCAAAAGCTATATTGATGTAGCAAGGACCAGTTAACAATATGTCAATCGTCAGCAAAGGCTTAAAAGTACTCATCAGGTAAATCATACTCAATTTACTCCAAGGATGAATATCAGTAGAATCTTCAACCAATAGGTAAACAATGCCAAAAGAATATATGACCGCAAAAACTTCTTTAATAGGCAATGTTTTTCATGCCATAACTTTGGACATAAGGCTACTCAATGTGTTGCTTACAAAACCATCATGACTAGAGAAGCACGAAATTTAAGGAGTGTAATAGGAATCAAGAAAAGTTCCTATAATAACTCTTCTCCTCTTGAAGATGAAATAGAATGTTCGATTTGTAACAAATTTGGTCATGAGGAATCTGAATGCAGGAGAAAATTTCGGCCAACACTTCAAAAGGAGCAAACATCATCAAATTCCAAGATATGGAGAAAGAAGGAATCTCAATCAAAAAGATGTGGCATAGGTCTATATTCAGAAGGACAAGAGAATCAGTGTTACATCGACAATGGATGCTCCAAACACATGACAGGTGAAAAAGAGAAACTTCATTCATATAATTCTTTAGAAAAGGAAAATAATGTCTCATTTAGAAATGACACACCAGCTGTAATTAAAGGTAAGGGCTCTGTTTCGATCAAACGGATGTGTTGTTCGTGAGCTTGATAAAGGAAAGACCGTAATCGAAGGTATAATAAATCCAAACAATTTATACATAGTCGAAGGAGGACAACAACAATGCTATCTACATTCTTATGCTATCTAACAAACATCAAATGAGACCATTACTGCCAGCCTCTGTAATTCCATGATATATTATTCAATGCTTCTTGTCTGTTGGATTTGGGTAAGCTCCCAGCAATACAACTCAAGGTCCTTTCTATCAAATCTTTCTATCACTCTTAGGTTCAGGTACTTTTGGTTCCTTTTATAGCGGCTACAACCAGCCTCCAAAATGTTTCCTATGCTTCGTTTTGGAGCCTCCCTACTAAATCACAATAGCTTATCTCACACTGACCCAAGTACTTGTGCTTTCATTGAACTTTGTCTTTTGCATTTTGTCTTGTGTCTTCTCACTTGGTTTACTTTCAAACCCATAAGTTGATCTCTTGACTTAGTTTCAACTTGGTTCCAGGCTTACCTTAGTTAACTACACAATCCTTGAGGGCAACCAACCTTACTCTCAGGAATTGCACAGTTCAAACCAGCAGTGAGCCTTCAGATCCATAATTGCACAGAGCCAACTGACAACCTACCTTCAGTTGGGAAATTTCATAGAGCATGAGAGGTAGTCAGATCCACTTAGCCCAAAAATTACGAAGAAGATTTTTGTTCAACAGCTTCCCAATGCATGAGCTAGTGGGTAGTCCAGTTCTCCCCGAAACTACGTAATATCTCTGGGCAATGCATGGCAGATTTTTTCTAAAGAAAAGAGAAAAAAAGTGAAAAATCATCCCTAGAAAATAGGGATATATTTTTAGCAGCCTAGAGGTGGCACTCGAGTTATTTTGGAAATTGCCACCAAGTGTCTCTTTTTCCTAGATTTTTGGCCTTTGCGTTATAAACCCTAAATCGACCAAATCTATTTAATGGATGCTCCCAAAGATCGTTTTCACATTAGATCTTGGAGCTTTGTCATTCTCGAGGAGATCTAGGAACCTTTGGTAGAGTCATTGTAGCTTTTTTGGGTAAGTCTTGCTTTTCTAGTCTTTTGCTACTTTTTCTGTCGCTTTTGATTGCTTGGCTTGTGAGAGTGTTGTTTTACCCATTTTAATGAACGAATGCTGGTGTTTTGATTTGTTTTAGCTTGTAGAAGTTTGTTTTAAGGTTTTCACTACATTTCCTAAGTGTTGCATGCATCATGCAGTTTTTGCACTAACAGTTGTCATTGTGGGGACTCTCTCCACATGCTTCATTATTCTTTAGTTTGATTGATTCTTGCACTCGTTTTATTTTCATGCATCATAATTCACTCATATATGCACCAACCATCACTTCCAGCTTTAGATCTTCTCATTTTCATGCTCTCATTGGGCATACCTGGGCTTCCTTGGCCAGGATCTTTCTTCCCCCTGGCATGCACTATGCATTTCTAGATCTCAAGGCTCTCCCCTGGCTCTAGGAATTGTGGAGAGGCTGTCAAGGCCTAGATCCAACTGTGCACTATGCAGTTCTAGGAGCTCGTCCTAAGCCTTGGCCACTGGGAGTCTCACCTGGCCTAAGCTTGACTGAACTATGCATTTCATAGTTCTAGTCAGCAACACCTTCCCACTGGCAGTTGAGACTGCACAATGTGCAGAACCAGCTGGCAGTCAGTCACCTCTGATAGCCAGAATTGCGTAATTCTTCCGAGCAATTTCCTTGTTTGTTGTTTGGTCTGTTCTTGAAGTGCTTTTGCTTTCAATCTAACATTTTCATGCCATGAGTGTCCTCTTTATCTATGGGTACAACAATTTTTGAGCAACTCTCCAGCAATACAGGTAACATGGCTTCTAAGAAAGTTGCATCAAAGGATATTGTCGACAGTAGCACTAGGGAAGTGGTTGAGCAGATGTCATTGAATTTTTCAGTCTATGCAGACACTCAGTTGTTCATTGAGAAGGGCATGAAGTTAACATGGCAAGAAATCAAGGATATCTTTGCAGGGGACTTCAACGAAGATCTAGAATATTGACAGGTTTATGTTAATATCCATAGGTCAAGCTTACATAAGGTTGCATGCAAGTACCCCACCTTCCCATGTGCGGAAATCATCCACTGGATTGTCTCACACACAAATCTAGAGACTATGACATTGAGCAGTTCTAATGGGACACAAGTTGATACCTTCAAGACGGAGAACTATCATCAGATGTATCACTTACCTCATCCGGTGAACCGCATGGATGCATTTTTCTATGCCACCCACTGTTATGTGAACACCAGATACATCATAAATCGCTAGGTGAAAGAGTCATTGAAGTTCAAAGTGACACCCACTCATGTTTACAAGACTAAGTTGCTCATAAAGGAATACCAACTCTTGATCATCTTTGCATGTCGATTCTATGATCAAGAGAGCACGAAGACCTTTCCACAAAATTAGGTGGTTGTGTTGGACTAGTTGGTGAATGATGGAAGGCCATTCAACTGGTCGGATTTTTTGGCTCTTCAATTGAAAGTCCATGTGACTAACGTCGAGAATTTTCCCAAGGATGAGGAAGCAAGGTTCTACATGTCTGTGTATTTACTTGATACAATATGTGCTAGCATCAACTTCCTAGCATGGGTTGGACATGGATACTATTAGAGTCTGTCATCAACATTTATTGCAAGTTTCTTTCTGATTGCAGCTACCGAGGAGTTATGGCGAGGCTGACTGACCATTTCATTATCCCAATGTACAAGTTGATCTTTGAGCAGGATCCACCTTGCATGTCCCAAGAAGCAATGGAGGCAATACTTAACATTATAGATTGGTATGCCTCACCTGGTGGCACCTTCATCAGGATGTTTCGTGGAGAGAAGCCTCTGCATTTTCTACCAAGGTTTGCCACGGACAAGTTGTTCATGTAAGAGGTATCATATCACACTCCACAGGGTTATCAGTAGGGTTGCATAGGAGGAAGAAGGCACCATGGACCGCTTTTTCTTTGCAGATTGGACTGTATGAGATTAAGAGATTGAAGGATGCGGATGCCAAAACTAAGGAGATAACGAAGTTGGAGTTCGGAACCAAATATTACAATCTGTATGATCCCTACAAGGTTTGCAAGAACCTCTTTGCGAAGGTGTATTATCCATGGATCCATGGGGCATGTCATTGGGACGAGGAGGACCCTTGGAGGTAATGTTACAAATACTCCAAGCTCAATGAACCAATCAGTATAGCCACAGTATGGAAAGTTGATTTACAGGCAGCAACACCTCCTAAAGCAACAAAAACAATGATAATAAATAGCAAACTGGTGCAAGACAAGGGTCAGAGGAAGATTTTTGAGAACCCAGAGGCTAAGAAAAACTACAAGTTCAAAGAAGATCCCATCATTGAGAAAGCAAATTTGGCATCAGAGGCAAAGAGGGAGCAGTGGCTCAAGAGAGCAAAGCATAGGAAGAGAAAAAAGAAAAGGTTGGAGGAATCAAAATGGAAGTTGCAGGAAACCAAAAAGAAGTTAAGAGAAGAACAGGAGTTAAGAAGGAGAGAGAGGGAAGAGAAGCAAAAATAGGAACAAGAAGAAGGGAAAGGCACAATGATAGAGAAAACTACGCCCATACAGGTTGAGGAGTCAAAACTACTAGCAAATGAAGAAGAGGGTGAGAAGATGCAATATCGGGAGTTTGCTTAGAAAATTGAGAAAATGGTTGAAGTAATGGACATGGAGTTGGGATAGGAGCCATAGGACCAAGATATCGACCTCATGCCGATAACACTCGAGGTTGCCCCTCATTCTTCACCACCTCCAGTATTAGAACCAGTCTCGAGCGAGCAAGGATAGGTTGTTCTCCTTGATGATGATCGAGTGATGGATGTGTACAATATATCATTTGAGGAGTTGCAAAATAATATTGTATAGGCATGAAGAAATAATTTCCCGGATGATCACGCGTCACCTGCATTTATGAAGGAAAGGGGGATAGTGTCAGATGTCATCCAGTCGCCATGGCCAACTCTACCATGGCTTATGCAGGAGCCACGATCTCAAATGTCAAGTTCATGTTAGCAGAGAATGAACAGATGGAAAAAAACTCGCAAGAGGTGAGGCAGAAGGAAGAACAATCCATAGGATCTACAACGGTAGAGATGAGGAAAGTGATACTTGCTGAAGTATCAACTCTTGAGGCCACCATGTGGAAACTCTATGATGGATTTGTCATCGTGCATCAGGTGGCTCTCCATCTATATGGTTTTGAGCAGCGGAGCATAAAGGTTATCTGAAGTCTCAAGGACATACATACTACTATCACCCATGTGCAATAATGGACAATGAGGTATAAGGGAACCCTGCCTCACTTTCCAAAGATGACGAAGTCATATGCAACGCTAGACAAAGCAAGGATATGGATGTTGAGCCAAAACTATGAGCATCTCATCCCATTCGTTAGTAGCATACAGGATTCCTATGCACAATTGAATAAGATTTTGGATGTCATGGTCAAAACACACAGGATCCCGTCAATCGGTTCCCTCACCAAAGCTAAGGAGAAGAACCAAGTCTGGTTAGAGGTCAAAAAGTACATGGAGCAGCTAAGGCGAGAGGTCACTAGCGATGACTTGGAGTTAAGCGCAAAAAACATGCAGAAGTACATTGGTGGTCCTGTCGTAGTCAAGACCATGTTTCACATGCTTCAGGATGAGTCGGACAAGGGTTCCAAGACCATATACACGTAAGTTATGTAGGCAAGAGTCTTTTTCTAGAAAGACATCACCAAACAGTTTAGGGACACCATAGCACAGTACCAAGATTGGCATCAATACGTAACTAAGGACCATCAAGTGGATGTTACTGAGTTGATCTTTCCCCAAAATTTTGAGTCATAGTTTTTTGTCTTGTTAGACTTTCTCTAGCCTATTTTGTCTCACATTGGTATATGTGGAAAATGTACATTATTTGTGAATATGTTGTAAGTGAAATTCCAAGTGTCATTAGTGGAATGTGAACAATGATTATGTAATGTAATGAGTTATTTGTAAAGAATTTGAAGAGTCATGAGGGTAGTCAAAGAGTCACAAGGGGAATGTGAAGGGTCACCCCACCCTTTGTTATAAATAGAACCTCATAACTCATAGAATGGGCTTTTGGGAGCCAAGATTTTGGCTAGGCTTAGGCTTAGAGAAAGCTTGGGAGTATTTTGACGAGCCTTGACTTCTCCACAGCGTAGAGAAAGTATAATTATTCGTAGAAGCAGGTGTTCTTGACTGTAATGTTCCACTATTGGGGCTAGTGGATGTCAATGGTGTTTGTATGGATGTAACTCTCACTTATAGTAATAATAACTGAGCCAACACGCTTTCATGCATATGTTGTTAATGTAATTAGACTATTATGGTTTCTTTAGCAATGTATGTTGTTTAAATTATGCATTTTATTATGAACTATTTTGTATGCAATTGTATGAATCTTGTTGAATGTGTGTTGTTGGATTAACTCGTCACTCTGGTTTGTGGACTATTCTGCTTCCCAGCTTGTGATGTCATTCCGCTCATGTGTTCCTTTCAAGTTGCATACTATTATAGGATTCTAAGGTGCAGACTTCCTTTTCACCTCTATGTGTTAGAACCCCCATTCATCTCACTTGACTCACACACTTGCTTCATCCCAAAGTTATCATACTCACCTCTACGTGCTATTGCGGTCAAGGCACTACATTACCACCCATTGTTGGGACTCCTACTCCAAACGGTCTTAGGTCTAGTTGGGAATTCTTACCAAGGAGATCCCCTTGAATGTTGGCAGGTCCAACATCATCAACAGTTCCAAAAATTCTAATTGGAACTATCCTCTTTCATTGTCTAAGGAAAAAAGTAACCTGATCTGAGTTGTGGAAGATTGTTTCTAGAACTCTGCATATGTAGAAGTTTTTAGTTCCTCGTTTTTCTTCTTCATCTCTAATAACCTTGCAAAAATAATTTGTTTCCTTGAAGAAGAAGTAGAAGAAGGAGAATCTATTGTGATTTCTTCAATCTATTGTAAAGAAAATGTTGATTATCCTGAAAGCATGATTGTACTATTTTCCTCTAAAGTTTGAACTTCTAAGGATTCTTCTTCAACATTTATATTTTTTCTCCTCTTGAACACTTTGAATGTTGCCTTCTGTAAATTTGATCCTACTGGAGACAGACTCACTCTCAGTAATTTTAACTCTTTTTTTGTCATCCTTGGATTTTCCAATGTTGTTTGACTAGAAACTAGCTCCTCAACTTCCTACAGTGTATTCTTTTCAGTTGTCGTATTTTCAATCTCAGATTTTGCAATGTGAACATAGGGTGCAGATTTCTGACCAACTCTCATTGATGATATTACTCCTAATGGATCATATGACCAACTGAAACTCAATCAAAACTTCATCTGACTCCATAAATCATTGACTTCTTTTTTTGTAGCTGTGGTGTTGACTATGAATGGACCAACATGTGCTTTTAGTTTAAATTGAGCCCTTTGTTTTCTAGAAACAAAATGAACATCATCCATGTTCATCATCTGCTTGATATATTCAAGTGAGAAATCATCATAGGGAGGAACACCAGTGATTTGTAGGGCGGAAGCTCGCAACCATAAATCCTAATTTCTGTGAAATTATGGTATAAATACCAATATTGAAATTTAGACTGCTCACTCAAATGCAAAATCCTTTTGATCTCTGTTTAAATTTTGGGAACTACTTAAAAAACATATTTCCATATACAAAAATTGATTGACAAAATCACTGAAAGAAAATTCTTCAGAAGTCTACTTCACTAATGAGGTCCAATGAATCACTAACTATGGTTTGCCTTCAGCATCCAAATTCTGTAAAGGAAACTTGAACATTTCTAACTGATGATATAAGAATAAGTAAATCAAAACTAATTTTTTCTTGAATGAACCTTCAACACTGAATTTTAAAATTTGATCATGAATTGCATCAGATAGAAACTGACTATAATTGAACAAGATTGAAGGTTTTTTACTAGAAGAAAGGACTGACAAAAACCACAAAAGAAATTTCTCTACCCATTGATCATTGGGATATCCTAACAAACAAGAAAATAAGGAAATGACATGCCTAGACATCTCAGGGAACATTGCAAAGGGATGAGGTGGGTTTATTCTAGGTAATTCTGTGTTTTCTAGTAAAAATGACTCAAAGATATGCACTCTTTGTGAAAAACGAAGTTTTTGGTAAATCTACATTAGAGCATCAGTGGAGAAGGGGTGAAGGGAGTATTGAGAATTTAATTGGAGGGCTTGGCATATTGACTGAGAAATTATGTAAAACAGATTTTCATTATTTTGAGCAATAACAACATACTGATTGGGAAGATATTGGGCTCCACACCAAGTGACAAATTCTGGAAAATGATATGTCCGAGGAAAACAAAATTGTGGTAATAAGGATTCCCGGAGGGAAAATTCGCCATTGGCGTCTTGATACTTCTAAAAATCCCAATTGTGAATTTCCTACAAGTCGAATTCACAATTGGTCTCCATAATTTTGAAATCGGTATCAATCAGGGGAAATTCATCTAAATTAATAATAGGTGGCAACACAAGATTGTCTACATATAGCTTAGATTTTCCTTTATGGCTAGCCATTGGGAAAAATATAATTGCTGAGGAAACTTGGATCATTACTCAAAAATAGCAATTATCGGGAGCTGGAAATCATCAGAATTCACTTGTAGTGTTGTGCTAGAAGCTCTAATTGCAGGTAGAAACGGCGAAAGAATGTATCTTGAAAGGAGAGAAAATTTTATTTAGGTAATTGTAATGGATTTCAATTATGCTAACAGCTATTGGTGTGGAGTAATTAATGTTTTTTAACATTGGTGGGGAATTGAATGGTTAATGGTCACTTGTTAAATTTGTTGGAAGGACTGGTGATGACTAACTATAGCAGAAACTTAGCGGTAGGCGAAATCAGAGGGAGAATTGGTGAGAGGAATGAGCAGGAGAATTGGTGGTTTGCAGGGGTTGGAGGTGGTTTATGATTTTGAGTGGAGGGGTACCCCAATCCTTGCGAAGGTGCCACGTATCAAAAGTGGGGTCGTGAAAAACTTCTTTGCAGATGGCGCCCCCACCCCCCCACCCACCCCCCAAGTTAACTTTCGACAATATGGGGGGTCCCACAATGTGTTGGAGGGCGTTGATTATGACACGCCCCATCATATCCATCCAAAGCTGCATGAAATTTAATTTCTTAGTGGAAATTAATCAGATCAATCCATTAAAATAAAATATTTTTTTTAAATGCAACGTTGAATAAAAATGAAGGTGCGACATTTAAACGTGCTCGTTAATATTAGGGATATATTATTTTCTTTTTTATTATTCTTTTCTCCCTTTTATTTTTCATTTCTTTCTTTGATTTTTTTTTTCTCTTTTTCTTATTTTTTCTTTTAATCTTTTTTTTTGAATGAAGGAAAACTGCAAATGATTACAAGGGTAAAAATAAGTTACAACAACAACATTAACGAAACGGCAACAAAAAAACAATGGAAGTTGGTGAATGTTATAAGGGAGATATGGCAAGATGCACAACAGTCTCTTCAGTTTCAAGATTTATACTTATAAGAGGCTTTTTGAATGTTATCCCTAACTCCCCTGAAGTCATCTTGGTTTCACTGCTTGACCTTGTACCTTGTCTTTGTCTTCCTCCTTGGAAGAGGAAGTTTCATGGTGGTCACCTCAGACATTACCAGTTTCTAAAAATTTAGTTGTTCAAGTCCTAGCAAGTGAAGAAATGTGGGAATGACAAGACGACTCTACTGAGAAACTCGTGTTCACCAAAGTTCTGCAAATTATGCTCTTCTCTCAAACTTGTTTAGTAACTTAAAGTTCCCGCATGAGATGAATTCTCAGCATGATGTGTCCTTTTTTCCTCGAAGCATCATGTGTGTGAAGCAAACATGCAACTTTCTTAATCCATTTTACTAGGATCTGCATGCTTCTCCTTTGTTATATTCGAAATGCTATAAATCATCTTCTGCACTAGGAGTTGCACCCAGATGTAAAGATGGTGCTCCAAAACCATTCTAGTCCGCAACCATGTAATCAATCTCCGAACAATATTTGAATTTTAATATTAATTTTATATGGAACTTTATATCAGTCAATTATGGTTGACTGTGGTTGACCATGGTTGAATTTCATATGGAGACAATCTGTCACAAAGCAACATTTGAGCATGCTTGACCATGGTTGACTATGATTCACCATGTTTGACCCAAAGGAATAAGAAACCATTGGGATTAATACTAAAAACCCAAGATTGACCATGTTTGATTCTATAAAACATGGTTGACCATGTTTGATTTTATAAAACATGGTTGACCATGATCAATAAACCCAAGGGATTTATATTATAAACCCAAGGGAATAATAAACGTAAGGGATAAAAATTATAAACCCAGGGGATATAAAACCCTAACATCAATATTATAAACCCTAAAATAAACATGGTTGACCATGGTTGATTTCCATATAGAGACAATCGTTGTCACAATCCAACGTTGGACCATGGTTAACCATGGTTGACCATGATTGATTTTCATATTGAGACAATCTTTGTTAGAATGCAATATTAGACCATGGTTGACCATGGTTGATTTCCATATCTAGCCTTGTTTGGGCATGGTTGAACATCATTGGTTATGATTGACCATGGTTGAAAATTATTAATATTATAAACTCAATGGATTGATATTATAAACTGAAGGGATTAATACTAAAACCCCAAGGAATAATATTAAACCCAAGGGACTGATATTATAAACCCAACATATATAAATGTTAAGATAAAGATTAATAACACTAAAATAAACATGTTTGACCATCGTTGATTTTCATATTGAGATAATCCTTATCATAATTTGATGTTGCATCTTGGTTGACATCATAATAAATAATGGTTGAGTGCGGAATAATAAACCCAAGCGATTGATATTATAAACCCAAAGGAACAACAAACCCAAGGGATTAATACTAAAACCCCAAGGGTTAATTTCCATATAGAGACTATTGGTGTCCGAGTGTGAATAACTATTCAACCCTTTTCCACATTCAATTTATCAATCCTGGTGCGTATATTATTTCAAAGTAACGCACAAAGTATATGCAAATAACAACGACACAATCCAATCATCAATTACAGATAACTGAATTAAATAAGGAACCATTGTGACAATAAATAAGAATAAATTGTAGAATTGTAAAAAAATTGACATCAATTGAAATAAAGTACTGCAACAACAATTAAAATGAACCAACAGAAATAAAATAACACACAGAAATAATGCAACACCTGATCAGAAGAGCAGGCCAAACTCTCTGACCAAGGCTGTGATGGATTCACAGCTTACAGAGAGAACAACAAAATAGCTTGCATTCAATTAAATAAACAATATTATGTTACAATATTAGTCTCTTACACAATTAACCCCATTCACAGTCTTGAAACCCTTCTTATACAATTTTTCAGAAAAATTGTTCCTCGAATCTGGCAACTAATGTCTATAGATATACAATTGTTAAAATGGCCAAACTAGTTGCCAAGAGAGAACAAGAAAGGTCTAGAATAGGTCTGGAATCTATTATGTTGTTACAACATTGATGAGATGGTGTTGTGAACTTGGAGTTGCTCCTGTGATCTGCATATGCGACCCCTTTTACCACAGGGTCTACAGAAATGATAGAATTAGTAAATCGTGTAGGTAAAATCCCCATGACTATTACTTCATTAATTAAACATTCTAGGAAGACAATTGAAGGGGGTTTACCTTGTGCATTTAATGAATATTAATGATACAAAGGAGTGAGAGAGAGGGTGAAAATGGAGGGAAAAATTATGCAGATTTGGAGGCAAACATCTCCCCACAATTGGTCTTTCTGCATGCCCTCATGCAGCTCACTGTCTCTTTAGGTCTGGGTTGGACTAGTTGTGGTCAACATGAAGCTGAGCAAGGTCATACTCTTTGGCCATCTCTTTTCCCGAAGGTTTATATCCTTCTGTCAAAGGATATCCTTCCACTAATCATTGCTTACATTATATGCTGGAGTGTAATGATCTGTTGGCAACCAAAACAGGGGAAACTGAAACCTTAGCCCCATCCACCAGACCCCACAGTCCTGAATGCATGTAACAAAATGTGGCACTCTTTCTAATGCTCGTGCAAAATTGGGTGCTCCAAAAGGTTCCTGGTTTCTAACAGTTGATGCCAAAAACATGCATCTTTTTTTACAACTGTCAAGGGCTTCATCCTGAAAAGTGACTATCTGTTTAACACAGATGTTAGTACACCACCTCTGTGTTGCCATCATTCATGCTTTACATCCCTCAATCTTTATAAAGGTGGAGTGCTTGTTATAAATAGTAATTGCATTACCATTCTCCCTCCTTACAATTAGTGGCTTTGTAGCTTGATTTTCTTCAAAAGTATCACAAGCATTCCTCCATTTAACCTGGTTAATAGTGTAGGAGGTGAAAGCTCTCAAGTGAACGTCCCCCACGAATGGAACCAAATTGAAGGTCTCATCATCCCTCAAGAAATAACCATGCATGTAGAGTTCGCACATCAAGTGTTGGCTCATGATATCATGAATCCTTAAAATACGAAGGAATTGTATCGGGTCCTCAATCTCATGGTTGATCTCCTTGTAGATACTTTCCAGGTAGAAGAAAAAGAATTATTCATGAAGAAATAAAGCATAACTATGGGCAGGAGGTCGATAGGCCATTACCTGTTGTGCTAAGGTAAACATCTTTTCTTTATCTACCTTCAACACCTGTACCTGCTCCTCTAAGCCCTTCATCCTTTTCTGTTGTTTCTCTTGCCTCTGCCTTGCTCTGTCTAACTAGTCTATATACCCAGTAATAATCTCAGCGGCCTGTTCTCGAAGCCTCTTCATCTCCTTCCTATGCTCACCCACGACAGATTTCCATTTCTGAATTTCAGCAGCTAGAAGAATTCTCGGGCCTCGAGCAAATGTTCCATACGGCCAGTCTGTGTGGCAGCAGAAGTTGTGGGAACATATTCTATGTGTACAGCTACTAAGGAAACCTCGACCTTCAGCTTTACAACCTCTTGTTTATACTTCCTCACCTTTTTATTTAGCCGAGATACTTGCTTTATCAACTTTAGAACTTCCATATTCAGTGGCATGGTTTCTCTAAACTAAAGCCGATACCTTTTTTTGAGAGGTGGTCTCCTCTTCTCACATTGTTCTATCCACTCTTGTTTGATAATAAATTTGTTTCCTAGCCCTGCAGATAGTTCAGAAAGCGGTGGATTGTCGTGAAAGGAATCAACCGGTTTCTCTACCAGGTCTTCCTTACTTGGTTTTCTTTCCTCGAGAGCACTCTATCCTTCGCCTCTTCTCAATTCAGGAATATCTGTCACCTCGATAGCTCCTTCGTCGATCGTTCTCTGCTCCAGTTCTTCTGTAAAATTTTATTTTTCATTCTAATCTTTAGGGAGCCCTTGCTGGGAATCAACGATTGATGAGCCAACAATGGTTGTACCCTTCTTTGAGCCGATGAACTTCAATATGGGAGGAACATTGATATCTTCCATTAAACATCGAGGGGAACAAAACCCTCTTGCTCCTCTTGGCATTGTGGCCTGAAAAGGAGAGTGGAAGATATTCTCCGCCTGGTCTATATTGGTCTTGTCTGCTACCTCTGGTTCCTTTTCTCCATCGCCTTCATATCTTAATTGGGATGAGCCTTTTCATGAATTTCTTCTTGACCTGTGGTTGACACTAGTTCTTGTGGAGTAATCTCAACCTCAGGGTTCATCCTTTCCACATTTTCCTACCCTGACTGAGTTGGTGGTGGTTCTTGTGTGACACCCCTACCCATTTCAACATCCAAATTTGTATGGGAAAATGATGTTGGTTCTTGTGTAGCAGCATCACTCACCATCCCCTTGACCATTATTTCTTCTCCTTGTACTTCATTAATGAAATTCGATTCCTGTAAGACATTATCAACTCCATCTATTACCTCCATTTCTTCATCAATAGGTTCCATAGGCAAGGCTGGTTCTTGTGTGGCAGCCTCAACTGTATCACCGATTGTTTCCTCTACCTCGATTTCTTTCGTATCTTCTTCTTCTTCCTCCAATTCCTCTAACTCTTCTTCTTCTCCTACTAAACTAGAAGGAAATGTTGGTTCTTTCTCCCACTCTTCTTCCCTAGCAGTTATCAGAGATGCTACTTCCTCTTCTGACAATACAAGGAATTGTGCTGAGGGAACTTGGAGTTGGGCCAATGCATGCATGACCAACAGTCGAACTAGTCCGTGATTTGTAAGTACCACCAGCACTTGGCATGAGTGCTGAGTGGACTATGCCATAAGTTGAAGATTTTTCATAAAAAATAAAGGCATTTTCAAAGAATGAACCTGTGCCCGCGGGAATCGAAGATGGGCTAGGATTTTGAAATGGTACTTAAACAAGGTGGTAAACCACCCTTCGCAGGTTATATATTTCATGACAAAGCCTGCTACCTCATTCCATGGGTATGACAAGGATTTATGGTCATACCCCCTTCCCCTTTGGGCAACGCTTTCTCTAGCTTGCAAAAGTAGTTCTAGAAACTCTGGTAGGGGAGCCTTCCGTGAGAACCAATTTTGTCCCTGCTGTGTTAACCCACTGACTTCTGCAATGGCCTCTTCTGTGACAAGAATTTCTATTCCTCTAACTCGAGAGTTATTCTCATCCAAATTTAGCGTGATTTATACTGTGATCCCTTAATCGAATCCTTGCAACCTATTGAAATAGATGTCCCATCCTTCTTCTACGAAAACTCGTCATACATCTGCATTGTTGTGGACCAGGGTTGTATCTTTAGGTTCATGATGCACAACCATTCCACCCATCCTGTAGAGACTGTAACAGCACTTCGAACGTAGTAGACCATTGGAAGGAGTGATAACAACAATTTATTGTAGTAATAGCATAGTGAAAAGTGAAGTGGAATGACGATAAATACGGTAGGTGATTTCTCGGGAAACAAAAAAAATCATGGCGGATTATGGTAAGTACGGTGGATGAAATAGTAATTATTTCGCATAAATTAGAAGGCGCTGATTGGTTGGAAAAATGTATGTTTTTATAATCCTAGCACATATTAATGATTATACAAAATATGGTGAAGATCGTGGAGCATACTGCTGGCACAAGGTTTAATGATGATATTAGGTCAATCATTGGTATGGTTTAATTATGGCGTCGTTTAATTATGACGGCAGCCCCCCCACCTCATAAATAGTCGTCTACAACGTGTCAATGTCTTGTCCATGGAATATTTAATTAAATCCATAAAAGTCAATGGAGACATACCTGAGGGAAATGAAAGTTGGCAGAGTAACGGCAGAGGAACAACATCCAATACTTAGAAAAATTTTGGGAGTAATAGCGTCTAACACTTCGAAAATTTCTAGGAGTAATATCAGCGGTGGAGTAACAGTGCCCAAGGAGTAAGAGCATCCGACACTTAGAAAATTTTCGGGAGTAACAACAACCAATACTTAAAAAAACCTTCAGAGTATCAGTATTGGAGGAGTAGCAGCTCCAATTACTCGGTAAATTTTCCAGCTCCACAACGTTGTACTTCAATGGTAGCTCCTACAAAAAGACAAACAAGTGAGTAGTAACAACATTATATATATATATATATATATATATATATATATATATATATATATGATTTCTTTTTATTTACTTTTTTATTTTTTTAATTCAAGGATGCAGAGGAGGAATTCTCTGCACCAACAACCTTTAGACTAGATTTATCAGAGAGATGTTTAATGAAGGTATCCTTAGAAGCCAGATGGTGATACAGTCTTAGTTAATGTCCATTTGCTATAAAAGAAGCACGGGTATCATCAATTGTGACAAGTCTAACTGTTCCATTATCAAATACAACATCCACTTCATAAGGCCCCATCCAATGAGTGCAAAGATTTCCTTTAAAATCCTTAAAACGGAAGTCATAGATTAATGCCCAATCTCCTCTGTGGAACACCTTGTTTTTTATAAATTTATCATTCCATTTCATCCTCTAATGTTGAATAGAAATAGTCTTTTGGACATCCATTAAACGAATTTCAACTAATTCGTTTAGCTGTTCCAACCTGTGTTTTTTGGCATCGGATAGATCCAATCCTACCTCAAGAGTTGTTATGAGCGTACTAATCTCAAATTCTATTGGAAATAAGGGGGGATTTTTGTTTTGGAGAATTTGGTATCTATGGATAAATACTAATTCCCTAGATAAGTAGCCATATCTAGAACAACAGTTTAAAGTATTTTAGTCTTTCCCTACAAGAAATAGATAAGATGAGAAGATGAGAAGACCTACTTGTAGTTCCGCTTTCCTCTTGTCTCCTTTGTATTGTACCCGTCACTCTTTCCCATACTTAATACACTTGAGAAGTACTTTTAAATACAACAGAAAACAAAGAATCGATCAAAACAAAAGATATATTGAATATAAGTGAATGGAATCAGATACATTTCACACATATAAGCATTATAAAATAATACAAACATATGGAAGAAAGGTTCAAACACTTTATTGAATAGAAGAAGGAATTACAACCATTATGTCTGATTCAAAGTCATTCCTCCAGCTTGGATCCCATCCACATCACATCAAAAGCATGACAAACTTGTAACATTACAATACTTGCTTCAAAGTCAGGTCTCATAGCAGCATTATCTCCTTATAATCCAACATAATCCAACCCCTAAACACTTAGATGAGTGGTCTATTTATAGGGAGATGAAGGTGGTTTTTTCATAAATGGTGGCATTGAATGGCCTTCCATACTTCAAATTAGTTCCATGGAGGAAGGGATGAGAGGATAGGATGCATCTTAACTCATTCCTCATCCATTTTCGAGCTCATAGGAGTTGATAAGTGAGGGAACCTTCTAGATGACTCCAAAAGATAAGAATATTCCCCAAACCCTATGTGAATTTTTCTCAAACTCACCCAGAACAGGTGAAAGGAAGCCTAATTTCTTAGCAGAGCACCCTGGCATGGACTCAACTACTCTGCAGTGCACCCTTACATGGGCCTACCTACGCTGGTCCCTCTAGAGGCCATTTCTGGATGTCTTCAAGTCATGAAACTATCTGGGAAGGAGGCATTCAAAGGAGTGACTTGTTTAGGGCATGTAGCAACTGAAATTAGGATTTGATGAGCCTTAAAACACTGATCTAAATGATGGGATTGATGTGTCCAAATGGATCTGTAACAACTGCTCCCTAAAGCATGAAGTTGGAAAAATGCCAATGTCGAATGAAATGCTTTACGATGTGATGAGGAGGTATCGAAGTAGTAGGTGACCTGCATCAATTACAATACATATATCATGATATTTGATTTTTACATGAATCACTAAGGGAAGGCATACCCATGCTCATCTTATAAACTTTTATTACATGTACATAAACAGTCATCTACAGATATAGACCCATGATTGGAATGACAATCAATGTAAAGTCATTGTACATCTGATTTAGTACACCTGAAATTGCAACCCGGATGGATGAAACTAGATCCAGGGTCTTCTATCTCGTTCAATCGTTCGCTCAAGTGCGAGTCTAACCATGTGAATATGTGATCTAAAGTCGAACATGGGAAGGCACCATCTGATTACCAGCCAATGACATATGTTGTTAACAGATGTGCGAGAAATCATTGATAATGATAATGATCCTCAAGGTACTGCAGTACATTCTACACGGTGTGAATGGATGATTTAATGTTGAACACCATAAAAAGTCTTTTGGTTGAAGGCCATTGATGTCAACCTATTGCTGGAAGCAAGAAACCTGCCATTGATGCATGCAAGCCTCAAGGTAGTGGAAGGGTGTTTCTAAGTAAACTTCTTGGATAATGTGATGATGTCGACAAGAAGTGACTCGTCGCAGGAGGGCCTTGATGTATCCCACATCAATGACACGAAACGAATGCAGTGATTTTAGAGATGGAATTTGACTGATGACACAAGGTTCAGGAATGATGGTCATGAAAATGAAGGTTTATGGTATTGCAAAGGATGAATTTTGACTCAGTCCTTTTCATGTTTAGAGAGTATGAAAAGGGACAAAAAGAAAACTCCACAAGTTATTTTTTGTAAATTAATCTCTCAAGCCGAAAAAGCGTAAATAATACAAGAGAGATATCATTTCCAATCCATTAACGAGATGGAAAGGACAAGCGCTCGACAATCTTTTCATGTTTAGAGAGTCTGAAAAGAGCTTAAAGAGGACTCCAAGGGGGTTCCTTTTTCATTTTTAATAGAGCTAGAAAAAGAGATAAAAGTGTGCTTTGTGGTCAAAGGTACAATTTACAATTGAGCACATTGAATTCTGTAAGTCAGTTTCAAAACCTGCTCAAAACACCACCAAATTAATTAAAAATACCTGTTTCATAAGTAAAAATAGGCAAATACTAACGTTTACTCAATTAATGAACATGAAATAAACATAAATAAGTTTTTTCCATGACATTTTTACCATTCGGAACTTGCCATTCAGTGTTGTGCTCTGAGCTAGTTTTTTACCTCGAACTTCATCAGTTGATTGCGAGAGATTCTGTGGACCATTTCTTGAGCTGTCCAAACTAGGTAGGAACTTAACCTCTATTCTTTCTTTTCAGGTCATTCTTTTGTCATTTCATGCAAGTTTTAGGGTTTTTTGGGGCCCCTAGGGTTTCATTTTTTCGCCCTGGGATCAGCGCAGGCTTTCACATCGAAAACTACACTAAATAGCACCCAAATAGAAGGCTACATGCTCTGTCTTTGTTCCTGGGCTGCGCTGGGTGAGTTTCCCAAGTTTGATTTAGCTGTTTGCTCCAAAATTTGTCTTGTTTTTTGCATAGAAAGGATCCTAACTAAGCTTATGATTGTGTTTCACACTTTCATTAGATCAAAATGTCGATTACATGATGAGAAAGAGAGAATGAAGAACAAGACATGGTTGCCCTAAACAATTCGGGTACAGTTGAGGCCCTCAAAAACTGTGGGTTACTCAAATAATTCAAGTTGTCCAGAATGAGGCAACAAATAGAACTACTGTAGTTCCTTGTTCATGCATGGGATCCGACGGATCAGACTTTTCACATCAGGGACAAGATGGTCTCAATTACCATTGATGATATTTACTTTCTTACGAGACTATCGAGGCAAGATGCCCCCATCTCACTTTCTGGATTTTCCCATGGAGGTGAATCAGTGAGAGATTATATTAGACAGTTTTGTCAGCCAGGTACACAGCCTAGCAAGGATGGGAAAATAAACATCAGGGATGTAGGTGATTTTCCTTTAAGAACGATCCTCTTCACAATCACAAAATTGGCTGGCAGTGTGACACTACATCTGGCGAACAGATCATATATGCAGTATGCACTAGAGTGTCTAGAGCCAAAAGTTTTCAACTGGTGTGAGGCTGTGCTTTCTTCACTAAAAGAACAACTGACCAAGGTAAAAAGTGGTAAGACGAATAATTTCTGCTATGGTTCGATCTTAATCACTTTTACCTTAGAGAGAATCCCATTGATGCAACCAGAGCATGTATCACTGGGTATAGCTAGTCCTAGAGATCCATGTATGCAGAGGTCGGTCGAATTGATGGCTCGACATGTGAGCCAGTCAACAATCATTTTTTCCATTGCATTCTTTAGTTGGCTTGATTGAAAAGGAGCATCCATACTCAGGGATGGATTTCCTTGGAGATCCATATTTGATTCTACCAGTTGGAGCATAATGGGGTGCTATGGGTAAATTGTTGGACCAAAAGTGTTTTTTGATTTTTCAATTTTCTACATGTTTTTTGTGTTTTTAATCTTTCCAAGACTAAACTAAAATCATTCTTATGCATGTAGATGTGGGTACTATTCGACCTATGGGGCACCAATAGGGTGTAGGTGGGCCAGCGCAGAGAAACATTGGGAGAGTAATTCTCCAGGACTTAGATTTGGCTGAGACTTTAGCAAAGTTGCAAGATCACATAGAGGGATTAACCCTTGGTATTCCAAATGTCTGGATTGAGGAGTTACCTATGAGGCTACAATGCCACACTATTGGTGTTCCTAACCACTGGGCGAGGCTTTTGCGCATGATAACACAAGTTGTGACCTATTATCTTGAGCACCACTAGATCTACTTAGGATGTTTTTCATGCATTTTGAGTTTTTTGGGTTAGATGACCAAACATGTCTTGGGCACAAATTTAGTAAAAAATTTTAAAACACCTATATATTTTACTTTCAGAGTTTTCTATGGCTATATGCAATCCTATTAAACTGATGATGTGAATTGAAAATATTACTTTTACATGTGTCGCAAATGTCTATTTAACACATAATTTGCCAGAGAATCAATTTATGTGTTAAGATTTCTAGAAATATGTTGATATTGAATGTGTTCAAATTGCCTTTCCAAAATACGAACTCTAAGGAACATATGAAAATTTGTTGGATTTCAGATAGTATAAATGTTTGTTAGTTGTAGTACAGGGAGTTGCGAGTCTAGCCTAACGATGATTCAGCAAATGCCAAGTGAAATGGCATCAAAGAGAAGTTCAATCAACGCGCTATACTCAACGATTTTGTTCGTCGATCGACCGATACAAATCCCTTGAAAACTCACTAACTCGCCACTTAGAGCGAAAATAGCCCATGCTGTAGGAGACAAGTTCTGCATACTACGACTAGCACCATCGGTGTAACCAACAAAAGGTTCTGAAGACTCTGACATCTATAACAAATTCAAAGTGGATTACTAACCAGATAAAAACTCTAAAAGACACACACACACACACATGCAATGAAAGCATATATACAGTGAGTTTTACTATACTCAATGAAGCATAGTAACGTTTGAGGTATAGCCCATTTCGGGGTTGCGAAAATGGAATCCCATCATAATCTACTAACTCATAGGCACCTTTTGCCAGAACACACTTGACAATATAAGGACCCATCCACATTGGTTCGAATTTCCCTGCTCCAAGTTTATCAGCTTCCTGATCGTAAAGCAAGACCAGATCTCGTTCTGAGAAGATACGAGGCTTGAAATTTCTATCATATTGCACCTTAGTTCATTTCTTATGAGCTTCATTAGCTAATGCAACATTATGACGGGTTTCATATAGATGGATTAATTCCAAGAAACACACTTCTTCTTCAAAAGTGTTGGGTAGCAGGTCAATCGCAAGTTTGAGAGATGAAATTTCGCATTGTATCGGTAAGATTGCTTCCAAACCATACACCAAGTAAAAGGGTGTGAATCCAGTTGCATTTCTCACCAAGGTTCGATATGCCCACAAGGCATAGTACAAGATTAAGTGCTAGTTTTGCTTATTAACCCCTATCCTTTTTTCAACATCTGCTTCAGGACTTTGTTGATGGCCTCAACTTGTCCATTTGATTACGGGTAATAAAGGGTAGAACTATCATGTGACAATCCTAACTTAGCAGTCAACTTAGCCATCATGTGATTGTGAAAATTTGACCCATGATCTGTAACTATGGTTTGTGGTACACTAAACTGGGCAACCACATGGTTAAAAAAGAAAAGAGCAGCCATTTCGCCACTGTTGTTTAATGTTGGCATCGCCTCGACCCATTTGGTAAAATAGTCAACAGCAACTATAATATACCCATGCCCCCCCGGCTGAGGTGGGGTTACATGTCATGAAGTTAATTCCCCATTTGGAAAATGGTCTAACAGAAACGACTGGATGCAAGGGTGCAGGTTGTAATCTGGTTTTTCGGTTATATATCTAGCATGTGTGATAGCTTCTGACAGCAATAATGCAATCTTCGAATATAGTTGGCCAAAAGTAACTGGCACAGATAATTTTTTGTGTGATTGCATATCCAAATAAGTGTCCACCACAGGCACCTAAATGGAAATCATTTAATGCTTTCTCGACTTCCTCATGCATGAGGCACCTTCGTAAAATCATATCGATACCACGACGGTAAAGATTGTCACCAATGATCAGATAATCTTTGGCTTGGTATCAAATACGTCATTATTACGAGTGATAGGTATCAGGACGGAAAGATTGGGTCTGGAGATAGACCAGTATGTCTCCATACCACGTGTCAGATGATGATATCAGAAAGAGAGACTCATCCAAAATCAATGGTTCATATGTTGAATCAATGGAGGTCGAGGGAAAGTCGTAAAGTAACTCTATGAAAACTGGAGATTTCTTTGCTTTGGACTTGATGAATTCCAGATCAAACTCGTGCAAAATTACTATCCATTTTGAGTATTTTCCCCCTAGCAATTGACGTGACAAAATGTATGTCATAGGGTTGCAATCCGAAATGACAGTATTTTTCCAGAGTGGGATGTAATGGCGAAATATTTGAACAGCTTGCACAACTGCCAAAGCTAGTTTCTCGACATAAGAGTACTTACTTTCTGTATCATTGAGATTGCGCTCAAATAATAAAAATCGAATGTTCAATCCCATTTTCCTCTTGGACTAAAACCAAGCCAATGGTTGTATCTGTAGCAGCGAGATACAGGTAATAGTCATTTTGATAATTTGGAGAATATATTAATGATGCTCTAATCAAGGTATATTTAAGAGCATCAAAGGAATCTTTCACAACCTGATCCCAATGGAAGGGTATCTCCTTTTTCAAAAGACGCGTAAAACCTTTAGCCATCTCACCATAGTTAGGAATGAACCTCCTCAGAAAGTTTTCCTTCCCTTGGAGTCTCCGTAACTGTAAAAGATTTGAAGGCGAAGGCAAATCAAGAATTGACTGAACCTTTATTGGATCGAGTCAAATCCCCTCTCTAGACACTACAAATCCAATCAATCGACTAGACCCAACACAAAGCAAACATTTGTGTGGATTGATTCATATCTTGTAGTGTTAGCACTGTAAAAATATTGCTCTCAAATGTTGCGGGTGATTAGTCTACTTTTGTAAATGAGCAGGTAAATTTTCAAGGTAAGGTTGAACAATGTGCTTGATGTCATGAAAGGCATAGTTCATTGCGCTCTGAAATGTGGCCCCTACATTCTTCAAACCGAATGGGAGTTTCCTATATGTGAATGTGCCCCATGGGCAAATAAAAGTTGTTTTAGATTGGTCCTATGGGCGGATATTGATTTGATTGTAGCTGGAAAATCCATCCATAAATGAGAATATTTCGCATCTGGCACATTCATCAATAATCTAGTTGATAAAAGGAGTAGGATAATTGTCTTTTGGACATCCATGATTTACATCCCTATAATCGACGCACACTTGAATTGTCCCTTGCTTCTTCATGATAGGAAAAATGTTGGAAACCCAATTTGTAAGAGGTACGAGGTAAATGAAACCAGCATGTAAAAGTTTTTCAACTTCTGCTTTAATTGCAGTGGCTTTCTTTGGATGAACATGTCGAAGTCAATATTATACTGGCTTGACCTTAGGGTACATTTTGATTTCGTGTTCAACAATACTAGAGTCAATGCCTAGCATCTCCTCGTAAGACCATGCAAATATATCTCTAAATTCACAAAAGGGAGTACGGTAACTATCAAGTTCTGATGGAGAACAAGATTTGCCGACATGGATGTTTTCTACAATATTATGTTTGGCCGAAATATTAATAGAAATGATTTCTTCAATATTCGACAGGTTTTGCTCGGATTCTACTATGTCTATGAAAATTGAATTCGAAAGGAAATCAACAACTAAAGGGTGGTTTAATTCATTTGAATAATCTTCGATGTCATCTGGAAGATGGGAACAATGATGATAATCTTCCCAAGGTTCTTCTCCTATCATCATTGATTGAACGATTCCTTCATCCATAGAATGTATACATGAGAAAGGATCCGAAGAAGTACTATATTCTAACGAATGGTTTACCCATACAATTGGTGAAAGTGGGTTTGGGTTTGCCACAAAAGCCATAAAAATTGATTGTTATGCAATCTCAATGGGGATTAGCAGCATAACCTCAGTATTACTATCAAATTTAAGATTCTTGGTAATCCTCCTTAAATCAGATGAGGTGAAGGAAATCATATTGTAAGACTCTACTTTTGCCACTTCCGCCAAATTAGGGAACGATATTTAAAAATACCTACTCCAACACTTTGAAGTGATAGCGGGGGTCAATGTACCAATGGAATGCTTCTCGTAGCCTGTGAACTAGATGCAAAGAAGGCAAGTTAATCGATAATTGTGATTCCACCCTTATGAGGGAATACAATAGTATGAAAGTACATGGAAACCACAACAGCCATAGCATATACCCATGGACTTCCCAGTAAAATGTTGTAATCGAGGGGTTTGTCAACTACCTCAACTTCAATAGTAATTGCTTTTCCCCCTAGTTCGATTTGCAAGTTACTCAAAATTCCACAAGGAGTATATGTTCGTCCATCAAAATCTTTTAACGTGGTTGGTGATCGTGACAATGGTGGTGAACCAAGTGTTTTCCAGAAGCTCATTGACATAATGCAAGTAGATGACCCCTCATCAATAATAGTTCGGTGAACATTCTTATTGAGAGCTTCTACTTGAGTTAGGAAAGCTAGCTATGCCAGTAACTATGGTGTATATCTTGCATGGTTAAAAACCACAAGATTGGAATCCATAGGGTCTATTCCACCAATTTCTAACAGTAAAGCCTACTTCTGGGAGGGACAGTTTTGTAACACCTTGAGTGTCGACATAGCAGAAGGTGATTGATCAAGATCTTCCACTATGTTATAGTTCCGAGCTGCTCAAGCTGGAGGGTTAAATTTCAATTTATGCACAACTCCATTTGGTGGTTTTATTGTCAATTCTGGTGCAATAGGTGGTGGAATATTTTCAAATGAAGTCGAAGTCGAAGGATTATGTTGATCAGTGCCCTAGTTATTCGATGATGATGGTGGATTTCCGTAATATTTATTTCTCGTTGACACCAAAACTTTGTTTTGTGGCTTTGTGATGGATAACATGAGTACTTGGGATGTGGAAGCATTGTTTGTTGCAACCAAATGTGTCTTCAGGTTTGGAAACAGATTAGTCAACACTGTAGATGTGTTAGAAGTATTTAGAAGTTTAGAGACTTCTGATCGGTGTGGAAAATCTCTTGTAAAATGCTCATCATTACAGATTAGACGTGGATAACAAGGTTTCCTTGCTGAAGTAGAGGAATCAAACGATTTCTCTTGACGTGAATTATCTTGTTTCTTCTTGTTTTTCCCCTTCTACTTGCCTCCTGGTTGCTTTTGACTTTTCCTTTGTTAGATGACACAGCATTAACTTCAGAAGCAAGAGTGTTCTCTGATGCATTGGTAGTTTGATTGGTAATGGAAAGAATTTGACTAGATTGCCTTCCTTCCGTTTGCATGCTCGAAGAACCGATCACACCATCGTCAGCATGAGATTCCTTACTCGATTGTGGAGGAGGAGGAATAGTGAAAGCTGGTCAGGGTGCATTGGGAATTTATCATAGAGCGTGTCGGATTGTGTGTACATCAAATCCAAGTTTTGGGCACGAGAAATTACTTGCTCTTATGTGACAACTCCACCCTTTTCCACATCCTTGGTCACTGATGGCAACAAGGATTTATGAACCACTCAGCCAAAAGTTGATCAGGAACATATGTCTTAACTATTCGACGATGACACCGCCAATCATGAATATGATCTGATATATGGGTAGTAGTAGTTTGTTTAAAGTTGGTTAGGAGTTCCATTCCAGTCTTGTATCTGATAGGTAACTCGAAGTGGATCAGAAATGTGGTGGCTGAAGTCATAAAGTTGTCGAAAGAAGCTCGTGGTAACTCAATGTACCACTTAGCAACCGGACTAGTAAGCATTCTTTGGAAAAGATGGAGTCTAACCGAATCATCATTTGAGTTTGATGAACACCACAAATGAAAGGTCATGACATGATTTGATGGGTCTTCTCCGGGATTGCCATTGAATTTTAGAATGTCAGAAGGTAACTTATGTGGAATCACTGACCACCAAGGTGCATATAAGATTGGACCATTAGTGAACTGATTTAAATCTGGTAATTCTAAAGTTGCTATAAATGGCAACTGTCAATTCAGGTTAGGTTGATCATATTAAGGATATGATGGAATTTCCTAAGAAATAGGTCTTTGCATACCAACATAGGGCATCTACATTTGGTTAGGTTGTCCATAACCTACAAATCCTTGTTGACCAAGACTTTGGTAAGCTTGATACTGTCCAAACCCAGGTTGAGAATGTTGGGCAGGTCTAAATTGGGGTTGGAATTACTGGAATTGAGGTTGTTGACATTGGGGCTGCCATGGTTGTTGTTGTTGGTACAACTTTTGTTGATTTAACGGTTGTTGTTGCCCAGCAATGAAAGGTTGGCCAGGTTGTGAATAAACAATACCAGTGTAAGCCTGAGTCAGTCCAAATAAGGGTATACTAACCTAAGGTTGTTGAACCCCAGACAAAAGTGGTTGTTTTACAACAACCTGATAAAATTGAACTTCTTGACCTGAAACTTGTGGTTGCGAGGTAGAAGGACTAGTTTGTATCGGTTGAGATACAACAGTTTTAACTTGTGACTGTTTTACAATGGTAACAATAGGTGTAGTAGGAATAGCTAACATAGTTTGCATTGGTTGTGTTGGATACACAAGCCTTGGTTGAACTGGCATTGTTGGTTGCCATTGACAAACTTGAATTCCAGGCTGACTTGAATACTGTGGGATACTACCATATGATGGTCCTCCATAGGGAGGATAAGGTGAATAAGCATATTTCTCTCCATGTGGTGGCAATCCAATATTTAATGGATATATGGGTCTTTGTTGACTAGATTTCCCAGCTTGATATTGATATGAAGGATCAAACTATTGAGTTCCATTTAAATAAGAACCATGCAAAATTCTGGTTGAGGACATGGGTGATGACCATGGTGTAGAAGCAACCCCTGAGTGGGTGTGACTCAAGTGTGGTAGAAAACATCAAAGAGGTTGCAACAGAGGATTTTTCCGCAGCTGCATCAGATGATACATTATGGGATGTTGACGGTTGTTCAGCCATAGTTAACTAACCCAAAAGTTGTCTTAAAGAATTGATGGGTACTTGAAAAGAAGCAGGATCAAATGGAGAAGTAAAATGAGGAGTATGAGGGTAAATATAAAGCCCATTCCCAAAGTGGAATGGGGTTGTAGGTGTAGAATCCTCTTCCAATTGTTCCTTGATAACAATTAAACTAGGTGGAAGAACTTCACCGTCTAGTCCGTAAAATATTTTTGGTGTTGATAAAGTGGAAGTTTCAGTAGTTACTGATGTCTAAGGGTGTTATAGACATATTTGGGCACTGCAATCCCAAGTTCATATGTCCATAAACCAACGGCTCTTTAGTCCCTAAAAGTGTTGTTTCATGGTCAACTGATTACATCATTTCCCAGAAGTTCCACTTGAAAAACTACTCAGAACTGGTCAAAACTGGACCATACTGACTACTCCATCGTCAGGGTGCGATGCATCTCACTTTCTACACATGGGGGGCGCGATGCATACTAAAAAGGCCTTCTGTAGGGTATGATGAGCAAGAATAGACAAATGGCAGAGACAATTTGTTAAGTGGATGATCATGGAATCTTCCAGAAACTTCTCATATGACACTTGCCTCTCTGAATTCACCCTGGGATGAGTAAGATATCAATGAAATCTCCAAGTGGAACCAAGAACTATCAATGGAATGACACTAATAAAAAACCCAGAGTTGACTCATACCCTTGCAAGACATCTATAAATGGATCCCTCATTTGAGAGATCGAGAGGCTGGAATTTTGTATTTTGTAAGGAAGTGTTGTTGGTTTGTTGGTGAGAAGAGACATTGCATTGTTGGGTGATTTGCTTGTTCATGAGGTGAAGAGGGCTTCTATACTGGGAGGATGATGCTGGATGAGACAGCTAGGTTGTAATCCTCTCTTTCACTACTATTAATAAAGTTCTTTGAGTTTTCCTCCATATAATCGTGTATTTGTGAATCTTATTATTTATGAATGCAATTGTATGGTCAATTTGTTTCTGATTCTGCATTGTTTATGATGTTTTAGATGGAGATGCTTTGATGGTTTTCTGTTACTTTGATTCTACAGGTACTCTTTGAAGCGGGACAAGTAGGAGAGGAGGGGCAAATTCTATCAAGGAAAGGAGAAATCAAGCTAAGATCAAAGCAAAAGATCCAGGTTTGTCGTCTTTTCTTCCCTCTCATCTATCACACTTAAAGGAACTCTTGAAAAGCTTTCAATGTTTGTTTCTAAGGTAGCTACCCATCTTAGTGGGACCAGGAGTTTGAATCGACACTAGTTTTCCCTGAAACAAAATGGCGACTCCGCTAGAGAACGAATAGTTTGTTTTGTTTGTTTATTGTTTTCTTTATAAACTACAGATGGAGCCTGGAGTTAGCCAACTAGCCTTCGAAACACCTTTGCTATGCAATTGCGAAGTAGATGAATGTTGCTTCAGTTAATCTCCGGGTTGGTTTATGAACTAAACATCTGACTTACAAAGCATTCTAAGTTCCCTTGTGGTAGCTCAGAACCTCATCAGATCTTACCCCTATGCTTTGTTTTTACTGTCCATCATTACTCAACCTAAATCACTGAACTTAGCTGAAAATTTTGAGCAAAAACCAAGCTCAGTTTCACTCCTGGGTCCATCGCACAGTCTGTAGCTGTACAACCTGGATGCATCGCACCTCTCATGTGTTACAAGTGAGATGCATCCCTGTTTCTCAATGTTGCAGGTGCGATGATTGAGTGATACAATTTTCTTCTCTAAAAATTCAGTTTTTTCTCCTTGTTTTCAGCTCTATTCAATAGTTTTTCTATTCATGATCAGTATCTTCTTGCTGGAACGTTCTTCCTTCACATATTTTAGCCTCCATTAGTTAGGAATTGTAAATGTTTTTGTGTATTTGTGAATCATTTACATTTTTCCCTTGTCGAAAGTAGCCTAATCAAACTGTCGTTTTTTATGCAAGTGTCGTAATGTCATTTTGAATCAAAAGAAGAGTGTCGTAAAGTCTTCCTCTTCTAGATAGTTGATTGTACTTTTGTCATTGTGCTTGATTTGAGTTATTAGTATTTGAAGTGTCATTTTGTGATTTTCAATTTGAAATCGAAAAGTGTCGTCTTAGTCTTCCTTTTGTTTTGAAGAGAAATTGTTATAGATGTCACTTTAAAAGAGAATAATTCAAATCTGTACTTATCTTTCCTTTTTTGGCATTCACACATTAAGGAAGCAGAAAAAAAATACATGTATGTGCATCTGCATTTTGAATGCATGCGAAATTTGATTTAGGAAAGTGCATTTAGTGTGTGCTCTATTCTCTCTGCTGAAAGAAAATCATTATCTTCTTTCCTTTGTAGCTAGGATTTTCATTGCTAAAAGAACATAAACGACTGTTTATCGTTTTAGATTGCATATTTAGGAATTTTACATCTACATCACGTGGTGAACCTTGAAAGAAAAACTTCTAAGTAAGATCAACTCTAAAATAAATCCCAATGAACATAAAAACGCTTTGGAACCTAATGCAACACATCTAGAAGTCTAGGCTAGAGACGTGTTCTGGCATTGTAAAACCTGGTAACTATCATTTTCATCGAAGGTTGGGTGATTCCTCCTCTTTGATATGACAAGTGTCAGTACGGACTTGTGCTCCCCGTACCGTCGAGTATATATTAGGAAACCACAATAGGTTGATATCCTTTATCCTTAGGAAGCCGTGTTTGCCGCCCTATCAATCGCAATGCACTGAACACAACATTTGGGAATATTGACTGTCGTACAGAAGTCCTTGGTAATTTCTCTATCATTTATCACCAAGTTGTATTTTGCAGTTTTGCGATCAGTTTGGTAATCCCTCTATCTAGATTTCCAGAGTAGTCACTTTCGTTCCTTTTTGACTCCTTAAAAGAAAAGGTCCATCTGAGCACTTGTCACTTTAGGCTCATTAAAAATCAAAGGTGACTAGAGTCACCTTTAGCTTTTTATCGACTCTTAAAAATTGAAAAAGCAAGTTGCATCAAAGTGTCTTGAAAATTCCTCTAAATCGGAATAACTTTTCCCCCTTTAATTTTTGAGTTGATCAAGTAATCCGTAATCATGGAAGAAATTCAATTGAAACCCCATCGTTCACAGAGACTAGCGAGTCAACTGTCTTTGACCTTGGAAACGAAACCATCCTGGGTGAAACAATCTCGTTTAACTGAGTCCAATTCACCTGATTTATTTGAAACTTGTGTTTCAACATCGTCAGAGACTACAGTTACTCCAATTATCTATGGTACATCTGCCTTTAGAAAAAGTTCTGCAGTTACAAGAGGACATTAGAACTGATCCTAGTCTAACGATAGACACCTCTATTCCTGAAGCAGCTCCACCTAGGACTAATCCAAAAACTAAAGTTCACTTTCCTGAACATCTGGAAGTTGAGTTCCAGAATTCAAAAGGTGTCACCCCTCTAGTATCTGTTACTATAGAAGCTACACTTTCTTCGGCTCCAGAAATATTTCACGGACCTGACAGTCTACCTCTTCCACCTGGATTGATTGCCATAGAAGAGATAGTAGAGGATCTTCCACCCAATACTCCAGTGCATTTTGGAACTAGGTTCCACCTACATCCTTCTATTACAGAAGTTATTCCTTGTAGTCATCCTTCATCGCACGTTCTTGTCGAATCGTTAGGAAATATTTTGGATAGACTAAATATGTTTGAGCAACCATAAACATCTAGGACTATGTCAACTGACACAGCTATAGCAAAGCTTCCTACTGCCGTTCCTAAAATGTTTTGTGGTATACCATCTGTCCCGACTAGTTATCAACAACATGCCGGAGTCCACTCAGGGACTGTTTCAACGACATGGTCTGTTCCTATTCCTTCATCCGAGATCTCATCTGGTATTTCTTATGTTGAAACTCGACAAGTTGATCCAATGTGTCTTCAAAGGTCAATCTACCCTTTAAGTACTGGATTGCCACCATATGGGGGGTAGTATGCTTTTTCATTATTCCCTCCTGGAGAGAAACCATATGGGAGATTACAACAAAATTCAAGTCAAACTGGAATTACATCCAACAATTGGGTACCAATACTGCCTCAACAACCAAGGGTTGTATATTCAGTGCATCCAGTCCAACCTGTGTCGAATATATCCACTACACCTGCTATTGTGACTGTATCGTAAATACAAGCGCTGCCTGTTGTGTGTCAACCTCAAGTCTCTCATGTTGAAATTCAACAGCCGCTCGTCTTTGCGATTCAATCACAACCTCAGGTTAGTGCCTCCTTACCTGGAACGACTCAGGCTCAAACAGGTACTATCACTCTGCATCTTGGTCAATCATCCAGTATTGGACAACAACAAATGGTCCAACAACCATGGCTGGTGCAATATCAACAACCGCAATTCTAGCAGACATACCAAGGACCTGAGCAACAAGGCATTGTAAGTAACGAGCAACCGCATTTATAAAACGGTTATCAACCACCACACTATAATGGTTATGACCAACAACCTTATCAAAGTTACCACCATAAAATACATTATGCTGTGTTGATGCCTCGAAAATCACTGCAACAACATTGGGGGATAACCACCCGGTCCGGACCTTAAAAGCAGCTCCTTTTCCGTTTGGTGTGGTGGCTCCGACTGTTCATCTAGGTCCAGTTACCTTCTCCCTATTGCTATTGGTTTATAATGTATCTTTAACTACCAATAGACAGGGATATCAGATCACTTCTTCTTGATGATCAGGCAAGAGAATGACCCTTAAGCTGATTTGGGTTCAGCCAAGCCACAACTAAAGTTTTTCCTCTTTGAGGAGAGGACTTAAAAGAATGTAGAATTTACTCTAAATGCAAGCTTATTCTATGATGCAAGCAAAAGAAACTAATCTAAATCCTATCTTAATTAGGCAGATATAGATCTAACCCAACTAAGAGCAAGATAATTAAAGTATTGGGATTTAGATATGTCTTGTTTATAATGAAAATCAAGTTAATGAAGTAGTTCAATTAACTGATATTATGGATATCAAAACACATCCTATTGAGGCCTTTTAACTGAAATAATAAACCAACAACACTCAGGAAGTAGTTCACATAAATGATATTGATTATCAAATCAACAAATCCAATAACTAAACAATAATATGTGGAAATAGTTCACAACATATTACCATTCAATAAATCAGTTTTAATAAGGCAGATTTCTGAGTAAATAGTTACTCAGAAATCAGAAATTAATCCATAAGAACAGAGATACATGATAACAACATTGAGACAAACTACCCATATTGAAAATAATGCACAAACATGAATAAAATGACACATTCCTGTTACCATAAAATGAAACTGATATTTAAAACAGTAGTATTAGAAATACCAATTTATTGCATCCATTTCTCTGTCCTTGGTCTCCAACAGCCCTTTACATTGCTTGAACTTCTGCCTTCAAAACTAGAGCCACAATAGTGCAAACTCTGCCCTTCACACATAATTCAAGATACAAAAGGAAAATCCTCAATAATCCCCCAGATCTGAGATTTTTCACTCCTCCCTCCTACAACTCTAAATTCCAATTACAATAGTGCTTTCATGGAGTCTAAAATTGCAAAGGAGAGCAACCCTTTTTACATTCTGCAATCTGTTATTTATAATATTTGTGAAGGAATTTTTGGAGAGGAGAGTTTGTTGAAGAGAAATCTGCCAAATATAATTTTAATTGCTCCTAATTCTGATCTTCAATTGCTGGAGCATTCTCATTGCTTGAAATCCTTTTCTCCATATCTTTTCCACTGTTTTCCTGCAAAAGAAATCAAAATAAATTAAAATGCAATCAAAATATCATTTCTGGCAATTAAATCCAACCCAATCAAATTCTATTTAAATAAATAATTAAAAACAAAATATAAGCTCTGTATTGATGCTTGGAATGGTTTGATTGGTAAATGATATCATTGACCAATGGATCTGCAATTAGAAGAGGCTTTGGACAAATGAAATTGAAAACAATAACTCAGAAAATTGATTTTGTTTTCAAAATTCGGAGCCTGATCTTCTGCCTGATTTTTAGCCCAATAAATGATCAAATCTGTTGGTGAAACCTCCTTCAAAATGTTCTCCTTGATTTTCTCTTTCCAATGAGCCGTCCTGGGCCTCATTTGGCCAAGTAGAACTCAATTTATGAGCTTACAAAGTTGATGGGTCAAATCTGATGTAAATCTGGAAATTTTGTTGCTGGGCTAAAAAAAATGAGAATTTGAATTAAAAATTAAATCCTAAATTAGTCCCTAATTAATTCTAATTTAATTGCTAATTATAAACTAAATTATTTATTAATTTAACTAACTAATGATTTATAAACAAATCCATTCTTAATTAAAAACTAATCAATATTAATCTAATTAAAAAAACTAATTAATATGAATCTAAATGATATTTAAATTAATTAAATATTACATATAATTAATTAATTTTAAATAATATAATATATTACATATTAATTAATTTAATTAATATAATGTAATACATATAGTATACTAATATATTAACTAATATTAATACACATTAACCTACACTACTTCTTACCATACGTTAACATATTTAAACATATCAAATTAAACATATATCACACCATACCTTACTATATTTAAACATATATCACACCATACGTTTTACTCACTCCACTTATTCCATATTATTCACACGTCATTACATAAGCCACTTTTAAAACTATGAAATGGAGTTATGGTACGCCTCTTATGCCTTTTCGCATCGGCAAATCGGAGGATGGAGGCGCTCATTAAAACATGTCAAGTGAACTTCCCCGATGCGATATCGCATCGGGGGTTATGGGTATCTTCATTAAATCAAATATGCTTTTTCAAGCCATCGTGTATTGGCCATCGGGAAGGTGGAGTGGATATGGTATCAGGGGTTTAAAAAATATGTTGCGAATAGAGCTTGCGATGCGATATCGCATAAACTCCCGATGCGTTATATATTATTTATTTATTATATATATATATATATATATATATATATATATATATATATATATTTGTTTGTTTTAAATTTTAATTTAATTAAATTAATTATATAATATATTAATTAATTTGATTAATTTAAAATTTAATTTTAAACTTAAATTTTCATTTTTTGTTTTATTTTTTATGAACATAAGTTTCTAAACGATAGCTACTTGGAAAATAAACGAAAAATAAACTGCAGCCACTTGAATGTTTAGATTTTTGAGATTAAGATTTGATTTGGCAATTGGAGTGAATTTCTTAAAACCCCGATAATTAATAATTTGGCTGCATGACTAAAAAATGAAAAATGTTAGTAAAAACTTGCTACGGGTTAATATTTAAAATGAAAGCCTTATTGAACTAATTTATTTGCAAAATGCAATATTGTACATTTTATACATTTTTAACCCAGGCTAGATAAATAATGAGACTTCAAAGGAATGCCATTTTCAAACCAGTTGATCAAATGAGGCGAAACAAGCGTCAATGAGAAGCTTATAAAAAATCGACTCTAACAAAGCAATCAAAACAAGAATCCAAAGAAAATGTAAAATTAACCAAAGCGTAGTGCAATCAACTAAAATAAAAATCCAAAAAGGTGCTTAGCCAAAATTTTTATAGAAAGGGTCCCCATTATTCGAAGTGGACGCATCAATAATGGGGGGTGTTGTGTTTTTACCACAACATGCTGGTATGCAAAGACCTACTGCTCAGGCAATTCCATCTTATCCTAGGTATGCTTCGCCTAACCTGAATCAACAGTTGCCTTTTGTAGCAACTCTAGAATTACCAAATCTAAACCAACTATCGAATGATCCAATTGCTTATGCCCCTTGGTGGCCGATGATTCCTCATAAGCTTCCCTCAAATATTCCTAAATTCAATGTAAATCCAGGTGAAGATCCATCGAATCATGTAATGACATTCCATTTGTGGTGTTCATTCAACACTCTGAATGATGATTTGATTAGGCTTCGCCGTTTTCAATGAACACTAACTGGTCCAGCAACAAAATGGTATATTGAATTGCTTAGAGATTTTTTTGATAACTTCAACACCCTTGCCACTACCATTTTAACCCATTTTCAGTTACCTATAAGGTATGAAATAGGGACAGAACTCCTTACCAACTTTAAATAGACAACAGCCACTCACATAGCTGATCATATTCATGAGTGGCGGGGTCGTCAAAGAATGGTAAAGACGTATTTTCCTGATCAACTTTTAGCTGAATGGTTTATAAAGTCATTATCACCCTCTATTATAGAGGATGTGGCTAAGGGAGGAGTTTTCACTGAAGAGCAAGTCATTGCTCGTGCACAATATATAGACTTGATCTATAATCAATCTGGCATGCTATACAACAAAATTTCTGATGCTCCTAGACTGGAATTTTCCATTCCTCCCCCTCCTAAATCAAACAAAGACTCTCATGCTGGCGATGGCGTAATCAGTACAACAAGCTCGAAAATCACAAAGGCTACATCTAAAAAGCTCGTGCAGTTTCTAGTCAAAAAGCAGATGAGGAACCTCTTGCCTCGGAGATTAATGTCGTGTCAACTGACAAGGGAAAAAATCCTACGAAACAAGGCGGCAAGAAGAAAGGGAAAAACGAAAAGAAGAAACAGGAGGATTCAACTCCTGAGAAATCTTCTAGGAACCCTACTGGAAAGAAGAAACCTAATCAGCCATGTTTCATATGTGATGAGGACCATTACACAAAAGATTGTCCACATCGAGCTGAAGTCACGAAGTTTTTCAAAAAGACTTCAAATAACTCAGCGGTATTGATTGATCCGTTTCCAAATCTAGAAACTAATGTGGTTGCTAGTGATCGTGCTTCCCCATCCCAAGTGCTTATGCTATCCATCTCAAAATAGAAAAATGATGCCTTGATATCTATAAGGAATAAAGATTATGGAAATCCACAGTCATCAAACATCAAGGCTATAGATCAACCCAGTAGTTCGACAACAACTTCGTCAGAAGTTTTTCCACCAATCATTCCTGAATTAACAATAAAACCACCTAAGGGAGTAGTACATAAGTCGATATTTAATCATCATGCTCAAGCAACACAGAATTATAATATAGTGGAGGATCTAACCCAATCGCCATCCGCTATGTCAACACTTGAAGTACTGCAGAATTGCCCCTCCCAAAAACAGGCTTTGTTATCAGCGATAGTGGGATTGATCCAGCAGATTCCAATCTAGTGGCCTTTAATCATAAAGGAGACGAACCTCAGTTACCAGCACAACTCGCTTTCCTCATACAGGTAAAAGCCTTCAACAAAATTGTTCATCAAACAATCATTGATGAGGGAGCATCTACCTGTATTATGTCAATGAGTTGCTAGAAAACTTTAGGCTCTCCACCCTTCTCACGATCATCATTGACATTAAAAGCATTCAATGGAAGAACATACACGCCGTATGGAATATTAAGTAACTTGCAAGTTGAACTGGGGGCAAGATAGTAGAAATTGAAGTTGAGGTCATTGATGGAAGCCTTGACTACAATATCTTGCTAGGAAGGCCCTAGATTTATGCTATGGCTGTCATTGTGTCAACATATTTTAGAAAGATTGCATTTCCCTTCCAATGTGGAATTACAATCGTTGACCAACTAACCTTTTTCCCCAATAGTTCACAAGCTACTGGAAGCATTCCATTGATCCATGGAAGTTATCAATCACTTCAACATGTCGGAGTAGGTCTCCTAAAAGACTCATCCTTAATGGGTACTTTTTCCCTCCCGCCTCCAAGTAATCTGGCAGAAGTGGCCACACCGGAAACCTGTCATATGATATCTTCTACATCATCAGATATTAAGAAGGACTCTAACCATTTTGATAGTGTTGATCACAGCAAGGTTTTCATAGTTGAAAATCTAACTGACATGACTCAATTAAGTGATGTTGTACAATATGTACTAGGGGCATTGGAACCAGATCTTTCCTTCATGACCCCTTATGAGTTGTGATCAAAGGTCGCCAGAGGATAGTTTGTTGACTGGTGTCAACCTCGTTAAAAAATGAAACCAAGGATCTGAGCAGAATTCCTTGTCTTGTGTCAAGCTTGTTAAAAAATGAAACAAGGCTGAGCAAAGTTCCAAGTCAAGTCTTTCACTTGATCTCGTAAAGGAACCTTCATTCCATCCACCTAATTACCGCAAGTAGTCTGGTGAATGTAACGAAGCTTAGGGGGCATGCACCCTTGTCTATTTTGCAGACAAACCTAGTTGTAGAGATAAGTTTCCCTGTAAGTTATGTAATCGTTCTGGGTTGTTAGAGCCTAGATTTACCTCAGGATGAAAAGGTAGGATCCAGGGCCAACATCAAACCACGCTCAGCCTGGTAGCTAGCCCTACCAGGTCAGGAGAGGGCTCTCTCCGAGTCAATCTCAACAAACAATGATCGATGAGGGCTTGAGATGACTGATAGAAATACTGATCTTAGGCTAGGTATAAGCGCAAGAGAATTTGATTTAATAAAATGATGTTTTGTTGGCTCAGATGGAAAGGTAGATTTTGGGTGCGGGGATTGAGGCTCAGTCCTGCAGAGATCTCAATGGGGCAAGGTAGGCAATTGTTTTTGGCACTTAAAATTGAATGAGATGGAAGGAATAGATAGGTGAGGTGTTGAATAGGGAAATAGCAATCATGGATCCTCCCCAAACAGCTGAAAACATCAATAAACTAAAGCAAACTTCAAGTAGAGCACTGAAATTTCAATGGATTCTACTTACACTCTGGTTTGTTTAGTTCAGAAGAAACAAGATAGAGAATGGCATACATAACACACAAGTAAATTCACAATTACAAAAGAAAGCACTGTACCAAGACAACTTGCCACATGGATCCAAAGAGTGCCGCAAATCCTGGTCTCAATTCCTTAGCCAAAATGCTGATTTGAATGTACAATGAAGCTCTTTTCTTTCTCAAGAGTCCAACCTACTACCAAAATCCAACCCCTACACTATGAAATTCATAAAATATATACATTTTCTCATCCTTGTACTAAAGGATTGAGCTCAACCATTTTCTTCAAAATAGAATCACTTACATTAAACTTGGGTTGAATTTATGAAAATAGGTGTTGAAGATGAACTCGTATCTCATAAACCATAGAAACTGTTACAAAACTGAAAGAGGTTTCTGAAGATAAGGTCATTATGGAGAAAAAAATATCTCAAATTTGGGAAATTCGTTTCCAGTTGCTCGCAATCTATTCCACAAAATCATCTCTAAAACAAAAAATCACTAAAAATTTAAATCTGTGAAAATGAGTTGTAAAGATCTAGTGACATATCCAAATTCGTGACACATGTGAATAAAATGAAAGAGTTTTTTGTTATATGTCTCATGCGTAGCAAAACACTCCTTGGGTTTTTCAAAATTACTTTCCATCTGTTGTAAAATGACCCTGCACTAAAATGACTAAAATAGTAAAAAATATGAAAATTTTGCTTTATTTTAATGTAGGCTCCAAATAACACTGTATATCTCCCACATAGTAGCACGTGTGCATAAACTGAAGGTGGTTTTTTTTATCTGGTATGTGATGAACAAAAACCTCTTTCACTTTTGAAAAATTCCTTACCATTATTCCAGAAACTAATTTTTTACTAAACTTGTCATTGTGTGTAGCAACTGACCTCAAAACATGCATAACCAAGAATCACTCATTCATTTCAATCATATCTTCTAATCTAGAAACCGGTTATGGGAGTGTGATATACTGTTGGAAAGATTTTTCTGAGCTTCTTCTGATGGACACACTTGTGACATGCTTTTTGTTGAACATCATGTGCAAAATATCTAACAAAACCAGACATAGTAATAGCTCATGTTGATCGCTGGTGACAGGCTACGAAGACTGGAACTAACATTGGCTCCATTGGGGATGGCAGCTCCTTGGAGGTGTCAAGAACACTGTAGACCAAGTGCCTCATCCATTGGGCAATGGAATCAAAATACTATAAACCAAAAACAACTCATACCAATCCAAAAACACATACATACTGCAACATGTACCTAAACAAATACCGAAAACTGAAATGATGCCTCAGGCAGCTTATTTATGTACAAATCTAACCCACTTTGCTGCAAAATTGATAGATCAAGTAATGTTGTAATGCCATATCAACCAATCAAGTAACTGTGACAAGGATGCTGCTTGAAAGTGCTTCAACCAGGACACATATGTAAATGCTAACAACCATACATGCACATAACGAGTCTAGTTATGTAAAAGACAATTTGACTTATCATTCAAACTGAAAAAATACTCCATATATGCTACAATAGGATCAAAGAAACCAGACTCTGTTTGCTGCCCTAACTCCTCAATACATGCTTCCAGCTGCAAACTATCAATGAAAATATCCGCGGGCAGCCTTACCTTCTATTCTTTCTGCTGAAAAAGGTCCCCAAAGAATGGGACTCGACAGTCGAGATCCTGGGACTGTATTTGGGCCTCCAATTCAGTTAGATCTCCTTCAATTTTGATGGAAAACTCTTGCAAAAAATTGAGCTTAACTTCATGGATGCATTGATAGGATTTCAGATAAGAAGAAAGAGATGAAGCAAAGTTCTCATCTAGCTCATCATCCGTGCACATATCTTCCCATTCTCTAAAACCTTGAATAGAGGGCACCTCTATATTGAATTCTTCCTCTTTCTCCCTCCATGTTTCAAGAAAGATATGCCAAAAATCTGCAAAGGACTTAATAGATCTGATAGGAAAACCTTCAATCCGTTTTCTATATTTGCCTTGAGAACAATATGATGAAGACATCTTCCTTTTTAACTCTAAGAATGTCTACAAATGTTTTAAAATTTTCTATATGTTCTAGAGTCAAAGTCAGATCTTCCCCATTGAATTTAGGGCCATTATTCAAAATGTATGCATCCTTTGGTAATTGATTAGGAAAAGCAGGAAGATTAGAAAAATCGATACATGAATACATTGAACAAATAGAAGCAACATCTGATTCCTTCATTTATCTAGTGGAGCCACCATCAATACTTTGAAACTCGAGACTTCGAACAGTGGAGTCACCAGGTACATGATTTTAGCCTTCATATGTGTCTGACTACTGTCCACCATCATCAATTAGATCTAACTTGATACATGTACTGGGGCAATTTGCAAGTTAAATATTCCATTTATAAGACTAGACCAGAGATTGACTGAAGTAGCATTTATCTACTTGCGCTAATGCAAAGCAAAAGCGTTTCGAAGGCTACCTAGCTAATCTTCAAGCTCTGTCTGTAGTTTATAAAATAAAGAACACTAAAAAACAAACAATCTCTTCCCTAGTATGGTTGCCACTATGTTAGGGCCTAGATTTACCTTAGGCTAAAAAGGTAGGATCCATGGCCAACATCAAGCCACGCTCAGCCTGGTAGCTAACCCTACCAGGTCAGGAGAGGGATCTCTCCAGGTCAATCTCAACAAACAATGATCGATGAGGGATTGAGATGACTGATAGAAATACTGATCTTAGGCTAGGTATAAGCGCAAGAGAATTTGATTTAATAAAATGATGTTTTGTTGGCTCAGATGGAAAGGTAGATTTTGGGTGCGGGGATTGAGGCTCAGTCTTGCAGAGATCTCAATGGGGCAAGGTAGGAAATTTTTTTTGGCACTTAAAATTGAATGAGATGGAAGGAATATACAGGTGAGGTGTTGAAAAGGGCAAGAGCAATCATGGATCCTCTCCAAACAGCTGAAAACATCAAGAAACTAAAGCAAACTTCAAGTAGAGCACTACAATTTCAATGGATTCTACTTACACTCTTGTTTGTTTAGTTCAGAAGAAACAAGATAGAGAATGGCATACATAACACATAATTAAATTCACAGTTACAAAAGAAAGCACTGCCAAGACAAATTGCCACATGGATCCCAAAGAGTGCTGCAAATCCTAGTCTCAATTCCTTAGCCAAAATGCTGATATGAATGTACAATGAAGCTCTTTGCTTTCTCAAGAGTCCAACCTACTGCCAAAATCCAACCCCTACACTATGAAATTCATAAAATATATACATTTTCTCATGCTTGTACTAAGGGATTGAGCTCAACCATTTTCTTCAAAATAGAATCAGTTACATTAAACTTGGGCCGAATTTCTGAAAATAGGTGTTGAAGATGAACTCGTATCTCCTAAACCATAGCACCTGTTACAAAACTGAAATATTTTTTGAAGATAAGGTCATTTTGGAGAAAAACCTCTCTCAAATTTGGGAAATTCGTTTCCAGTTACTCGCAATTTCTTCCACAAAATCATCTCTAAAACAGAAAATCATTAAAAATTTAAATCTGTGAAAATGAGTTGTAAAACCTAGTCACATATCCGAATTCGTGACACCTGTGAATAAACTGAAATAGGTTTTTGTTATATGGCTCATTTTTAACAAAAACCTCCTTGGGTTTTGCAAAATTACTTTCCATATGTTGTAAAATGACCCCTCACTAAAATGACTAAAACAGTAAAAAAATTGAAAATTTTGCTTTGTTGTAATGTAGGCTCCAAATAACACTGTATATCTCCCACATAGTAGCACCTGTGCATAAACTGAAGGACATTTTTCTTATTTGGTATGTCATGAACAAAATCCTCTTTCGCTTTTGAAAAATTCCTTACCATTATTTCAGAAACTAATTTTTTACTAAACTTGTCATTGTGTGCAGCAACTAACCTCAAAACATGCATAACCAAGAATCACTCATTCTTTTCGATCATATCTTCTAATCTAGAAACTGGTTATGGGAGTGTGATATACCGTTGGAAATATTTTTCTGAGCTTCTTATGATGGACACACTTGTGACATGTTTTGTGTTGAACATCATGTGCAAAACATCTAACAAAACCAGACATAGTAAGAGCTCATGTTGATCCCTGGTGACAGGCTGCGAAGACTGGAACTAACATGGGTGACCTTTCACCTTTGTCTATTTGGCAGACAAAGTGCAGGAAGTGTTTTGTCTAAGTATTCAAAAAAAATCATCCTGCTTGACCAAGTTTCCACATGGTTACTGAGGACTTTTTTTTATGCTGGGGGCATGCAAACCTTTTTATGCAAGCAAAAATGACCAATTTCATTTTTTAGCTTTTTAGCTTTATAGTTTGGTCATTCCTAGCTTACATAAAAAGGTAAAAGAGCAATGTTACCGCAAGGTTCAAGCTCGTTAAAAAATCAGCCTGCATTGAGCATAGTTTATCCCGATTCAAGCTCATTAAAAAATGAAGCCACCTTTGGTAAAATAACATTTGTGATCGCTCTGTTATCAACCTTTTTGAACCTTGGTTGTGTTCCTACCGTCACCTCCATTCATTTGGCCAACCATATGCTTCCACTTGATTGTTTATCCTTTTGAGGAACATCTGCGACGAGTGATTCTGATTGCCAGCCTCTTCACACTGCCATGTTTTGAGAAGTTCCAAACATACTTGCAATTGGTTGCTACCCGAAGATACCACTCGTTCCTAAAAAACGAGTCCCCTTTAAACTATTTTTAGACTCGTTAAAAATAAAAACATTATCGAGCCATTGGCCTTTCCAGCTCGTTAAAGTAAAGGGAATGCCATCCCTCTCATATATTTTAATCTTTTTGGACCTGAGGGATTATTAAACAAAAATATCGAGCGCTTGCCTTTGTCGGCTCGTTAAAGCTATCGAAAAGACATCCCTTTCATATTATTTTATACTTTTTCAGACTTAAGGGATTATGCCACGAAAAAGGACTATTGGAGTCTCCTTTTCGTCCCTTTTCAAACTCTATAAACATGAAAAGGACTGAGTTACCTTTGTCGTTAAACTCATTAAAACAATAGTGACAAACTTGTCCACCCAGAGAAAACGAGTCTCACTAACGCTAGGCTCGCTAAACACAAAGCGACAAGTTTGCCTGAAGGGAAAATTATAGACCAAGCATATGTTATCCTCCTCAATCTTGACAAAAATAAAGAGGTACTAGTCAGAAATGACTGGGGAAAAATGGGAAGGAAACTTGAAGAACTTTATTGGTAGCAGGTCGCTTTTGAACATGACACTTTCACTCCATCACGGTGATTGAGTTGGGTTGGGTTTTTCTGTTCACCATCACCATTGGTCCTCCATACCATCCATGGGGTTAACGCTACCAAGTCCATATCAGTGTCACCAATATGTTCAAGAGAAGTCATTCATAGAATTCACCATCCAGCAAACGCCTCATCCACTGCAATACTTCCACCCTTCATTTTTCATGATCACCATTCCTAAACCTTATATCATCAGATCGTTTTCACCTCCACAAAAATCATTTGCTCCGTTTCGCGTCGTAGATGTGGGATACATCAAGGCTCTCCTACGATAGGTCACTTCTTATCAACATCAGCTCATTATCCAAGAAGTTGACTTAAAAACAACCCTTTCAGTACTTTGAAGCTTGCATGCCTCAATGGCAAGTTTCTCACTTTCGGCGACAGGTTTACATCAATGACCTTCAACCGAAAGACTTTGTGTGGTGTTCGACATCGGCTCATATATTCACACCACATGAATTGTACTGTAGTACCTTGAGGGTCATCATCATTATCGGTAACTCCTCTCACGTCTATTAACAGCTTACATTATTGGCTGGTAATCAGGCGATGTCTTTCCATCTTCGACTTCAGAACATCTTTTCACATGGATCGACTTGTACATCGAGCGAAGATTGAATGAGTTTGAAGACCTCGGATCTAGTTTCATCCATTCGGGCTGTGATATATTCAGGAAAATAAAGACATCAATTGTACACAGAAGCTACACAGATAGTCATCCAAGCCAGGGAAGATGACTCTTCATGTGAAGAATCGCCAATCTACAACAGCGGACGATTGTCTGTCCTATGTACATGAAAATGAATTTATAAAGCTGAGCATGGGAATGCCCGCCTCAGCTAGATCATGAAAATAATATGATGATGATTTATTATATTGTATCTTATACAGGTCACCTTCCTGTTCGAATACCTCGGATCCTCATGATAAAGCATTTCACCCAACATCAAAAGATTTATGACCTCATGCTTTAGGGGGCAACTGTTATAGACATATTTGGGCACTGCAACCCCAAACTCATATGTCCATAAAACAACAACTCTTTAGTCCCTAGAAGTGTTGTTTCATACCATAAATGATCATGGTCAACTGATTACCTCATTTCCCAGAAGTTCCACCTAAAAAACTACTCAGAACTGGCCAAAACTGGACCATACTGACTGCTCCATGGTCAGGGTGTGATGCATCTCACTTTCTACACACGGGTGGTGCGATGCATACTGAAAAGGCCTTTTGTAGGGTGTGATGAGTGATAATAGACAAATGGTAGAGACAATTTGCTAAGTGGATGATCATGGAATCTTCCAGAAACTTCTCATATGACACTTGCCTCTCTGAATTTGCCCAGGGATGAGTAAAAGATCAATGAAATCTCCAAGTGGAACCAAGAACTATCAGTGGAATGACACTAATCAAAATCCCAAAGCTGATTCATACCCTTGCAAGACATCTATAAATGGATCCCTCATCTGAGAGATCGAGAGGCTAGAATTTTGTATTTTGTAAGGAAATGTTGTTGGTTTATTAGTGAGAAGAGACATTGCATTGTTGGGTGATTTGCTTGTTCATGAGGTGAAGAGGGCTTCTACACTGGGAGGATGATGCTGGATCAGACAGCTGGGTTGTAATCCTCTCTTTCACTACTATTAATAAAGTTCTTTGAGTTTTCCTCCATATAATCGTGTATTTGTGAATCTTATTGTTTATGAATGCAATTGTATGGTCAATGTGTTTCTGATTCCGCATTGTTTATGATGTTTTAGATGGAGATGCTTTGATGGTTTTCTGTTACTTTGACTCTACATGTACTCTTTGAAGCGAGACAAGTAGGAGAGGAGTGGCAAATTCTATCAAGGAAAGGAGAAATCAAGCTAGGATCAAAGCAAAAGATCCAGGTTGGTCCTCTTTTCTTCCCTCTCATCTATCACACTTAAAGGAACTCTTGAAAATCTTTCATTGTTTGTTTCTAAGATAGCTACCCATCTTAGTGGGACTATCAGTTCGAATCGACACTAGTTTTTCCTGAAACAGAGGGGTAACTGGTTGATCTTCTTCTAGTAAAGTAACAACTTCTAAATGTTCAAATTCGAAGTCCAGATGTTCGGGTAAAAGAACAATAGTTTGAGAAAGAGGTTCCTGAACAACTTTAGGTTCAGATGTAACTTCTATTTGAACTATGATAGGTTATGGATTAACTTCTAGTTGAACTGATTCAAGTTTAGAAGTAATTTCTTGTTGAGCAACTTCAAGTTGAGGATCAACTTGTTGTTGAACAACTTCGGTTACTGTTTCACTAGGATTAGTGCTAATGTCCTCAGGTAATTATGAAAATTCTTCTTCAGAAACGGATGTACCAGAAATGGTTGGATTAACTGGAGTCTCAATACTTACCTAAATAGATGATTCAGGTAATTCAGATGAAGAAATAGGAGTTCTTGATGTACTTAACTCAGTTAAGCGAGACCACTTTGACCGAATAGGTGTAGCTTCAGGCGGCAAAGGCGATTTACTCGCTGTTCTCCGCGAACGATGGGGTAAGGGTTAATGTTCCTCCATGATTGTTGATTAATTTTATTATCAAAAAAGAAATAAACAAAATGGGGTAAGCTAGGCAAAAGGTTTACCAAGCAACTGTCAACTGTAGAATACCTCCTGGTGAACCAAGAAGTACAGGCAGGAAATCTTCCCAAATGCTGTGGTTGGTGTATCACAGTGTACAAGGCAGCTGACTTGGTTACCTAGGGATGGATAGAAACCTAATGTTGTCCTCCCATATATACCTGAAGGTACATGGAGGCCCAGTCTGTATAAGCGTTGTCTAATGCAAAATCACACAGTGAGAGCATTCCCATATACTTTACATACTATAACACCGCCCTATATACCCGAAGGTACGTGGACAAGCTACGATATACTCACGTACATGGAATGAGGTATCACACTCGAGATGTATTGCAGACAAGTTAGCGACATATGCTTTTTTCTACAACACCGGAACACGTCTCTAGCCTAGAACCACTAAATGTTTTCGTTAATGACAATGCTCCATTAGGTAAACTGATGTTAATTTTAAGTTGATCTTGCTTAGGAATTTGTCTTTCAAGTTCACCACGTGATGAATTCTGAAATTCCTAGTAATGCAACTATCATGATAAGCATTATTTCCATTCAATTTAACAATGAAAATCCTAGCTACTTAGGGATAGAGCAATCAAATTTCTTTCAATCAAAGAGCAAAAAACACAATCTAATGCAATTTCCCTACACTATTCCTATGAGCACACACAAAATTTTTCAATGCAACATGCATTTATTTATTTTCGATTCCTTAATGTGAATATGAACAAAAGGAAATATGCACATACAATCAATCAATCTTTCATAAGAATGACGAATTTTATGACAGTTATGTTTCGAAGGAAAAGAAGACTTTACGACACTATCTTTCAAATGAAGATTAATCAACTATATTCTAAATTTGACTATAGACTGATAATGACCAAGAAAACATTAAAGATACATTAATCAATCAAATCAGAGTAGGGCTAGACAAGGATATAAAAACTTGTTCTTTGAGACATAACATTCATTGATCAATCAACAAACAAATGAACAAAGAAAAGTTAGAAAAAACACTTTCCAAAGGTGGGAAACTGACCTTAGGAGGATCAGCGTAGCCCAGAATGGGAGACAGTGCACTTCAGAGCATTTTCCCTAAGCCAGGGGTGCTCTACAGTGCATTGTGTCCCTCACAAGCCTGCGCTAGTGATAGTGAGCCATTTCAAAAGGCAATTTGACACAATTTTGACCAAATTTTCAATGCAAAAGAGCTGAATTACAATATATGAACACAAGTAAGGTCTGCAAGGATGTCCTAGGAGGTGGATAAGCTACTAGGAAAGAGGATCTTCCCCAGTGGAGTCACCAATTTGTTTTGGAGAATTTGGTATCTACGGATAAATATTAATTCCCTAGATAAGTAGCCATATCTAGAACAACAGTTTAAAGTATTTTAGCCTTTCCCTACAAGCAATAGATAAGATGAGAAGATGAGAAGACCTAATTCTTTCCTCTCGTCTCCTTTGTATCGATCCCATCATTCCTTCCCATACTTAATACGCTTGAGAAGTACCTATAAACACAACAGAAAACAAAGAATCAATTAAAGAAAAATATCTATTGAATATAAGTGAATGGAATCAGATACATTTCACGCATATAAGCAATATAAAATAATACAAACATATGGGAGAAAGGTTCAAACACTTTATTGAAGGAATTACAACCATTGTGTCTGATTCAAAGTCATTCCTCCAGCTTGGATCCCATCCACATCACATCAAAAGCATGACAAACTTGTAGCCTTACAATACTTGCTTCAAAGCCAAGTCTCACAACAGCATTATCTCCTTACAATTCAACATAATCTAGCCCCTGATCACTTAGATGAGTGGTCAATTTATAGGGAGATGAAGGAGGTTTTATCATAAATGGTGGCATTGAATGGCCTTCCATACTTAGAATTAGTTCCATGGAGGAAGGGATGAGAGGATAGGATGCATCTTAACTCATTCCTCATCCATTTTTGAGCTCATAGGAGTTGATAAGTGAGGGAACCTTCTAGATGACTCCAAAAGATAAGAATATTCCCCAAACCCTATGTGAATTTCACTCAAACTCACCCAGCATAGGTGAAAGGAAGCTTAAGTGCTCTGTAGAGCACCCTGGCATGGACTCAACTACTCTGCAGCGCACCCTTACATGGGCCTACCTGCGCTGGTCCCTCTAGAGGCCATTTCTGGATGTCTTCAAGTCATGAAACTGTCTGGGAAGGAGGCATTCAAAGGGATGACTTGTTTAGGGCATGTAGCAACTGAAATTAGGGTTTGATGAGCCCTAAAACACTGGTCTGGATGATGGGATTGATGTGCCCAAATGGATCTATAACAATTTCCAATAAACCAACTCAAATGGTGAAAACCCACTTGTGTTCCACCATGTTGTTCTGTATGCCTAGAGAGCCTCAGGAAGTTTTTGAGCCCAATCCTGACGATGGCCTGCCATCGTCTTTGTCAAGATATTTTCCAATACCTTGTTTGTACCTTCCACCTATCCATTCACCTAGGGATGGTATGGAGACATCACCTTGTGCCTGCCCCCATATTTCTGCATAAGCTTTGCTATCATTTGTGATGTGAATTGCGCTCCCCCATCTAAAACAATCTCCCTCAAAGTACCATAACGAGAAAAATCACCTCAAATAGAAAATCTTAAACAACCTGTTATGTTGCTTTTGCAACAACCTTGGCTTCCACCCACTTAGTCACATAATTGGTGCAAACAAAAATGTAAACCTTTTGATGGGAAGGTGGATTGAAAGGTCCAACAAAATCGATAACTCACTTCTCGAAAGGTTCAAGGACTACCTGGGGCTGTAATGGAATTCCATCGGATTGACAAGGCTGCCCCATGCACTGGCAACTGTTGCATCTTTGGAAATAATCTCGTGCATCCTAGAAGATGGAAGGCCAATAATATTCCATCTATAACACCTTACGCCATGTTCTTTTATCTGCAAAATGGCCCCCACAAGGGCCATCATGGGCAGCCTTCAACACTTCATAGATATCATCCTCAGATACACAGCGTCAAACCTGTTGATTAGCTCCGGTATGGAAAAGGTATCCTGCCATCCAGGAATATCGAGAACTATGATGAATAATTTTCCATTGTTCCCTATATGACAAATGACGAGGCACCTTCCCTGTAGCAAGATAGTTAGCAATATCTGCATACCACGGAGGATTAGTAGAAATTGCAAAGAGATGTTCATCCGAAAATCTATCTTCTATGGGTGTGCCTTCATCATTATTATCCAATCTAGATAGAAAATCAACAACCACATTATCCTTCCCTAGTTTGTCTACTATTGTAATATCAAATTCTTGAAGCAATAGCAACCATCTTGTAATACGGCCAAGGGTAATAGGTTTATTCATCAAGTACCTGATTTTTGCATGATCAGTGTGCACAAAACTAGGATACCTAGTAATATAATGTCAGAACTTGTTGATGGCGTAGATAATAGCTGTGAATTCTTTTTCAATCACTGTGTAATTCAACTCAGCAGGAGTCAAATTCTTGTTGACGTAGGAAATTGCATACAGTGTCTTATCTACGTGCTGTCCTAAAACTACTCCAACTATTGTCTGAGAGGCATCGGGATGTATATGAAATGGAAATGCCTAGTCCAGTCCTCAAAGGGAGCTCCACAAACCAGTTCTTTGATCTTTATAAAAGTTGTTTCACAATCATCTGTCCACAAAAATTTTGCATCTTTTGTTAGCAGCTGAAAAAGTGGATGTGCTATTTTATCAAAATTTGCTATAAAATGTCTATAGTAGCTGGCACAACCAATAAAACTGCATACCTATGTGGGTGTTTTTGGTACTGGAAAATGAAATATTACCTCTACCTTGGCCGGATCAAATCGAATCCCAACAGCCGAGAGAAAGTTTCCAAGGACTATCCCTTCTTCCCTCATCATATGACATTTGACTGTACTCAAAGAGACATGGGTCAGCTTACATCTTTTAAGTAATTTTTCTAAATTTTCCAATCCTTCTTCAAATGAATTCCCGTATGGAGTAAATTCGTCCATATAAATTTCAACACTGTCATCTACCAGATTAGAGAAAATCCCCAATATTTCCCTCTGGAATGTTGTCGGTGCATTACAAAGGCCAAATGGAAGGACTCGGTATGCAAAGGTTCCCCAAGGGCATGTGAAGGTGGTTTTATCTTGATCCTCCAGGGCTAGCTGGATCTGGTTATACCCACTAAACCCATCTAGGAAGGAGAAAAAATTCTTTCTAGCCAAGGTATCCAAGACTTGGTCGATAAAGAGTAAAGGGAAATGGTCTTTCTGAGTTACTTTATTTAATTCCCTATAGTCTACACAAATTTTCCATTTACCATTCTTCTTGGGAACAATAACCAATGGGGAAACCCATTGGTTGTCTAAGATGGGGTAAATAAATCCTACATCCAGCAACTTTTGAAGCCCTTCCTTGATAATGTTCTTTAAGGCAGGGTTCATTCTTCTCTAGCATTGTCTCACAAGATGACAATATTCCTTAATATATATATGATGAGTACATAAATTGGCAGGAATCCCCTTCATATCTGCATAATCCCAGGAAAAAGCGTTCTTGTGGTTTCAAATAACTTCTAGGAGTTGTTTTGTCTGGGATTTTGAAATATTCGAATTAATGTTCAATGTTTTTCCTGGTTCGATTTCAACGGGAATACTGTCATGGAGCGCAGTTATAGGCATGTCTTCAGTTGCATTTTTTGTTTTAATATTTCCCTGCATTTCACAGCTCAGGATAGATTCCATAATTTGCCGAGTTGCATCTGAAATAGAATAGGGATCATTGATAAAAGTTTTAATAGTGTCATCCTCAGTTTCTGTTTTGAATTGAAGGGCTTGCCCAATGGTAAGGATCGGTCTCAATTCTTCATTTTCAGGTTCAGATTCTTCCATTGGTGGAGGTTTTCTTCTACATGATGGTCTCACTAATGAGCTAGGTTTTGCAAGAGGAAAGAGTACGAAATTATTTGTAACCTCCCCATTAGATATGACCATGTTTCCTGATTGACACCCAATATAGGCATCTGCAGTTGCCATCCATGATATTCCCAGAATGAAGGGATGACCACCAACTGGGGATTGAGTTAGTAACACTAGGAAATTGTAGGTCTTAACCCTGTACAGAAATTACTTGCATACGAATTCTAAATCACAGAAAAATAAACAATGCGAGAGCATAACACATAAAACACATATACACAGAGATTTTCCCATGGATCCCAAAACCGGGACTACCAACTTGATTTTTCATTATATTCCTTTCAATGTTACAATACATCTTTATACATGCCGAAGCATCCAATACCATGGACCGAAAACCATTGCGTCCAAAACCAAGGACCGAAAACCATAGGTAGGTTCACCCAACCTAATATAGGGTCCAAAAAAAAATTTCCTGGGGTGCTGCCCCAGACCCCGTAGAGGGGAGCTACCCACCCCCCTCAAACCCCCTTGTGACCCCCCCGCTACGCAATCGGCGCAACGAAGGGGGGGCTCCGCCCCCCTGGTTCACTACATAGGTTAGTCGTGGAAAGAATATAACACAACCCAACAATCTCCCACTTGTTGTTTTCTTTCCACTGGGGGCCACAGGAGAGCTTAGTCATTTTTCTAGCCCTGAAATTCCCATTGTTTCTCTACACCAAGAGAACTTCTCAGAGCTCACAGATTTTGTCAATGCATCTGCACTATTCTTCAAAGTGTCCACCTTTACCAACAACACCTTTTTGTCTTCTATCATATCCCTCACAAAGTGATACTGAACATCAATGTGCTTTGTCTTTGAATGATAAGCAGGGTTCTTTGCCAAGAAAACTGCACTTTGGCTATCACAGTCTATTCTTATAGCTCCCTGTACTAACCCCATACTTGAACACAATCTCTGCAACCAAATTGCTTCCTTGCTTGCATGAGTGGCTGCCATGTATTCTACCTCTGTAGTTGATAGTGCCACTACAGATTGTTTCTTACTCATGCAACTGACTGCACCTCCAAATAGGCTAAACACATGCCCACTTGTAGATCTTCTCTGATCCAGATCTCCAGCCCAGTCTGCATCAACAAAGCCACGAATATCCAACACTCTATCCAATCCTGGTCTTCCTTGGTAGCACAAACCATAATCACTAGTGCCACGCAAATACCTAAAAACCCGCTTCACTGCTGTCCAGTTCTCCTTCCCTGGTTTTGACATAAACCTGCTCAATACTCCCACTGCATGTGCAATGTCTGGTCTAGTACAGACCATTGCATACAATAGGCTACCAACTGCACTCGCATATGGAACACGGGACATTTCCTCTTCCTCATCTTGTGTCTTGGGACACTGTTCAACAGATAACCTCACACATACAGGAATAGGAACCTTCACCGATTTACTATCCTGCATATTAAACCTCTGTAGTATTGTCTCGACATACTTCCTCTGGTTTAACCAAAGCTTCCTCTTTGCCCGATCTCTTTTAATTTCCATGCCCAAAATATAGTTTGCAGCACCAAGATCTTTCATGTCAAATTTGGAGGACAATTGGGTCTTCAAATCCTGGATAATTTCTTTGTCATTTCCAACCAGCAACATATCATCCACATACAAGACCAGATAAATAGCACGGTCACCAATTAATTTAAAATACACACAATGATCTGCTTTGCTTCTGGTGAAGCCAAGTCCCCGTATAAATGTATCAAATTTCTGATACCACATCCTTGGTGACTGTTTTAACCCATACAGAGACTTCTTTAACTTGCATACCAGTTATTTCTTACCCTTCACCGCAAAGCCTTCAGGTTGCTTCATGTAGGTTTCCTCTTCCAAATCCCCGTGAAGAAATGTTGTCTTCACATCCATCTGTTCTACCTCAAAATTAAAAGCAGCAGCAACATATAAAAGTAACCTAATAGAAGTTACCTTAGCAAAAAGAGAAAAAATATCACCAAAATCAATTCCCGGCACCTGGGAATAACCTTTTGCTACCAACCGAGATTTGTATTTCTCCACCTTCCCTTCTGCATTTGTCTTCTTTTTGAACACCCATTTGCTGCCAATGGGTTTCCTTCCAGCCGGCAACTCCACCAGATCCCAAGCCTCATTTTTGTGCAAAGATGCCATTTCATCAACCATGGCCTCTTTTCAGAGTTTTCCATCCTCTGAATCTACTGCTTCCTTCACAGTTCTGGGATCATCATCAGTAATAGACGAAGCAAAATTTGAACAAAAAGCAGGAGGACTATACCTTTCTGGCTACCTTCTTTCTCGAACTGATCTTCTCACAGTCGGAGTTTGTGGCTCTTCATCTTCTGATTCCTCCTCTGTTGCAGAGTCTCATTCTTCCTCCTTTAACTCAAACTCTATCTTCTCAAGTTCCTTTGGTTGGACTTCATGTTTAATAACATCTTTTGCCTCTCTGAACACCACATCTCAGTTGTACACAACCTTCCGTGTGACTGGGTTCCAAAGCCTATAACCCTTTAAACCATCTTTATACCCAATAAAGATGCACTTTTCAGATTTACTATCCAACTTGGTTCAATTCTCCTTTGGAACATGTACATATGCATCACATCCAAATACCCTCAGATGTGAAAGAGAGGGTTTCTTACCAGTCCATACTTCTTGTGGAGTCTTATCCTCCAACGCTGATGAAGGTGACCTGTTGACCAAGTAACATGCAGTATCCACCGACTCTGCCCAGAATTCCTGTCCTAACATGACACCACTGAGCATGCTTCTTTCCCTTTCCATCAACGTCTTGTTCATTCTTTCTGCGACTCCATTTTGCTGTGGTGTATATGGAGTAGTCTTTTTCTGTGCTATACCACACTTCTTACAAAATTCTTCAAATTCCTTGCTGCAAAACTCTCCACAATTATCTGTCCTCAGCACCTTTATCTTCTTCTCTGTCTGATTTTCCTCCAGAGCCTTAAATTCTTTAAACCTGTCAAAGACTTCAGATTTCTTCTTAAGGAAATATATCCATGTATTCCTTGAGAAGCCATCTATAAATGATACATAGTACACAGAATTACCCAGTGATGGAACTTTCACAGGTCCAAACACATCACTGTGCACAAGCTCTAATATCTGTTTCGCCTTCTTAGCACCAGAGGGGAAACTCACTCGATTCTGCTTCCCATATACACAATTTTCACAGAAATCAAAATCCAGAGAGGTATTACTCATACCTTCTACCATACCTTTACCATGAAGTATTCGAAGGCCCTTCTCTCCAATATGTCCAAGCCTTTGATCCCACAACATGGTCTTCTCTCCAGAGACCACTAGATTTTCAGCTCCACTTTCAGGAACCACAGAACTATTGCACCCATCAACAACAGTGCTACCTTGCAGCTTGTACAGAGTTCCAGTCTGAACTCCCCGCATCAATACTAGTGCTCCCCGAACCATCTTGCAGGGATCCTTCTCGAACATTGTTTTTACACCTGCATCATCCAACTTGCTTATAGAAATCAGATTTCTGGCCAATGCAGGAATATGCAAAACACCCGGAAGTGTTCTAACCCTTCCACCTTGCAACTTCAACTTTACTTTTCCGCGACCAATGATTCTATCCTTCCTATCATCTCCTAAGAAGACATCACCACCATCGTATTTCTCATACTCGCAGAACTACTCTCTATGGGCAGTGAAGTGAAAGGATGCACCTGAGTCAATCAGCCATGCCTCATGATCTACATGTGTACTTGAAGAAGCCAAGTACACATCCCCACCTTCATCTGAGGTGGTTTTCACCTCTGCAGAAGGAGCATCATCAGATCCCTTTCCTTTATCAGGAGATTTAGATTTACAGTCCCTTTTGAAGTGCCCTTCCTTTCTGCATTTCCAGCATACCACCTTTACAGGTTTTCCTTGAGATTTAGATCTCCCTCTATATTTAGATCTCCCACTCGATGACTTATTTTTGTTTCTATTCTGGGACCATCCTCGTATAGACAAGGCATCATTATTCTGGCTCTCCATATTTTTCCGTCTCGTCTCCTCCGTCAGCAAGGCTGAGACTGTTTCATCAAACTGCAAAGCAGTTGCATTGCTACCTATTGCAATAACCAGACTATCTCACGAATCTGGTAGAGAACACAACAAACTGATGCACTTATCTTCATCTGAAATTTTAATATCAACAGACGCTAACTGACTTACCACAGTATTAAATGCGTTCAGATGCTCTGTCACCGAGTCTCCATCTTTCATCCTCAGGTTATACAGCTTTTTCCGCAGGAACAGTTTATTCACCAAAGACTTAGATTGGTACAAAGTCCCTAACTTGTCCCACAAAGCCTTCGCCGTAGCTTCCCCTGATACACTCAACAATACTGAATCTGAGACACACAATCGTATTATGCTCTTTGCCTTCCGATCCAACTTCTTCCATTCTTCATCAGTCACTCCCATTGGTTTAGTACCTGGATCTACCGCGATCCACTGATCTTTATCCACCAACAATCCTCCATCTTGAGTTTCCACAACTCAAAACTTTGACCATTGAACTTCTCGATCTCTATCTTTCAGCTGCCCGCCATCTTCTTTCACCACCATAATCGATCTCGCACATCTCCCACTGAACAGGGTCTACCACAGGCCCGAGCGAAACCCCTCAGCAACAAAGGCGTCCCCTTGAAGCCAAAACAGCTCTGATACCAAATGTAGGTCTTAACCCCGTATAGAAATTACCTGCATACGAATTCTAAATCACAGAAAAATAAACAATGCGAGAGCATAACACATAAAACACATATACACAGAGATTTTCCCATGGATCCCAAAACCGGGACTACCAGCTTGATTTTTCATTATATTCCTTTCAATGTTACAATACATATTTATACATGCCGAAGCATCCAATACCATGGACCGAAAACCATCGCGTCAAAACCAAGGACCGAAAACCATAGGTAGGTTCGCCCAAACTAATATAGGGTCTAAAAAAAATTTTCCCAGGGCGCTACCCTAGACCCCGTAGAGGGGGGCTACCCACCCCCCTCAAACCCCCCAGACAGGGGGGGCTACCGCCCCCCCTATGACCCCCCCGCTGCGCAATCAGCGCAACGAAGAGGGGGCTCCTCCCCCCTCTAACCCCCGGTTCACTACGTAGGTTAGTCGTGGAAAGAATATAACACAACCCAACAGAAATCCACTGGATAGTGCCATGAATCCACTGAAATTGTAATGTCTTCTAACTTCCCTACTAGTTTTATTGTAGATCTATAAGCCAATTCCATAATAGTAGGAGTATGTTTAAGGTTTTGAAGACCTAATGTATCCATGGTTTCAACAGTAATAACATTATGGCAGTGCCCAAATCTACCAGTACATTTGGAATTTCAACCCCGTTAATTTGTACAATCAGAATTGGGGTCCCTGGATCCCCATATTTCACAGGCATAGATTTTCCCAGCATGATGTCAGATAATTTTCTCATCACATGGATGGTGAGTGGGTCCCTTGATTTATTTCTAGGCTTTTTAGAACAATATTATTTGAGAGTTTTTGCATAGATTGGTACATCCCTCATAACTTGTAACAGGGGAATTTTAACAAAAAAAAATTGTAATTCTCCTAGGAAGCCAAATTCTACTTGAGGGCTCTGTTTACTCAAGGAAAATCTTTCAGGATAGGGTGGATTAACTTGGCGTTCCTAATTAACAATTAGTTGAGGAGGTATTTGATTTTGACTATTTCAGTTTGGTTTTTCCCCAACTATTTCTAATTCTAGTTCTTTAAACTCGCTGTCAATTTGTTCAATAATGATAGGTGAGGTTTGAGCATCCACTACCCGCCCAGATCGCAAATTTGTACCATTAGATTCTGTGGTAGAGATGTTATATGAAGGAAGGTTGAGGGTGTCAGCTTGTTGAACCCCTTTATTGTTAGGATTTGGATTGGGTTGGATAGGAAGTTGAGGACGAAGGGGTGGATTACCTGGAGGTACACTAGAAGGCAACTAAAGTTGTTGTTGTGGCATTGGTTGGGGAAATTGTCCAGTAGGAGAAGGTCCATGCCAGTTCTGAGTCCATGAAGGGTTCGAACTAGTCTGTGGAAACCATTGTTTCCAGGGTGGATATTGATATTGAGGCCACACAAGTGGAAAAGGCATAGACTGGGGACCCATATTCAAATTACTGAAATACTGAGATGGGTCTTGAGACATACCTTGATTCGCATTCGGTGGCCGAGGCTACCATGGCTTCTTAGATCCCATGAAGTATAGTTGATCCATCTCTTCGCTCGTCCCTTGAAATACTACCTTCAATCCTGGCAAGGAGGGGCATGAGCTTGTTGCATGACTCAACTCACAGATTTCACATTCTTCAATGGAGTCCAATGGACATTCCCTAGGCAGATGTTTCTTTCTGCACTTCAGGAAAAATATAGCCATGGTATTTTCCAATTCCATTTGCCTTTGCTTTTCTTGTAGCATGTCCATCTAAGCAGATAGGGTACTCAAGATGTCGGTCCTTAAATTATCCAGCAGATTCCTAATTTGTGCCTTTTGACCCCTGCACCAGATGTTTTTTTAACCTGAATCCTTGTTTATTCCTTGCATCCCCTTGTGAAAACTGGATGCACAACTCGCAGATAGTATCGAAATCCTCTTTTGATGTATCCCCTTTTCCTACTATATTTAGTAGCTACAAAAATTCTTCTCTCAGGGCCCAGAGAAAAATAATTTTCAGGATATCCTTATCCAGGTCATTGTGGCCAGACCTCTGGAGAGTGTACTTAAAACACTCCACACACTCCTCCACATTTGTTTCCTCCTTCCGCATGAATTTAAATATTTCTTCCTTAATGTCCTGGGATTTACAGTAATCCTGATACTTTTCCAGGAATTTCTTCTTCATATCATCCCAAGTAGAGATGGATTTTCCTCCTACACCCATAAACCATCACAACGTTGTCCCTTTTAATGTAGCAGGAAAAGTTTTTAGCTTTTGAGAATCATTGATATAGTCATATCCTCTGAAAACGATATCAAACTCAAATAGGAAAGTGTTTGCATCTTCTGTGGTAAGCCCATGGAAGTTTGGCAGTGAATTTAGTGGAATAGGCTTCATTGGTGCATCACCCCTGATATCCCAAATAGAAAATTCAATTGAAGATGTTGGGGGTGCATTGATAACCTTCCAGTAATCGCTTGGGATTTCAACAGGTTCTTGTTGTGTAACAATTTTTGGTTGTGAAAGTTTAACAACACTCCCCTGATCGCAAGGTGAAGAGAATCCTCTGAAGTTTCCTTCTTCAATACTTAGGTGGATCTCTTCTTCTGACCCTCTGCTAGCCACTTCCTCCCTATCTGATACTAGAGGAGGTGTTTTTGATCCCTCTGATGCCCTGCTTCCTGCTTCCTCTCTAGCTGTTGGAAGGGATACTTCCACTTTTGGGGGTTGTATCTGTTGTTCCACAGAATGCCCCTCGGATTTTGTGTGAACTTTTACCCTAGCAGCAGCTCGCGAAGAGGCTTCTGATGCAGCTTTTGCAATAATCTCCTAGATATAGGTATTCCTCCCCATATCCTTTTCTCTTCCTTTTCAGGGTCTTCCTCTGCCCTTTTTATTCGAATCTTTGTTCATGCAATTGGTGAGAAGAAATTAAATAAACAGCTATGCTCAAGACCTGGAGTAGGAAAAAATAATTTCCTCCCAAATAGAAAAACAAACAATTGAAAAGTTAAAGCTCAGGACCTGAAGTAGGGTAACAAATTCCCTCCCCAGGACAAGAGATTGGGCCCTAAGAAACCAAAAGAAAATAAAGAAGAAAAATCGAAGAAAAATAGTGAGGGCTCAGGATCTAAAGCGGGTTAACAATTCCCTCCCCAAAACGAGAGATTGGTTTCTAGGAAATCAACAAAACAGAAAGCAACTGAAATAAAAAGAAAACGGAACACCACACTCGAGACTTAGAGCAAGGTAGAAAATTCCCTCCCTAAGACGAGAGATTGATCCGTAGATGAATGTGGATCGTGTTATTGCACCTTGTTAGCCTCCCCAACAACAACGCCAAAATGTTGGCGTCCGAGTGTGAATAACTATTCAACCTTTTCCACATTCAATTTATCAACCAAGTGTGTATATTATTTCAAGGTAACGCATAAATCATACGCAGGTAATAATGACAAAATCCAATCATCAATTACAGATTAATAACTGAATTAAATAAGGAACCATTATGACAGCAAATAAGAATAAATTGCATAATTGTAAAAGCATTCACAGCAAATGAAATAAAGTGTTGTAACAGAAATTAAAATGAACCAATGGAAATAAAATAACAACACACAGAAATAATGCAACACCAGATCAGAAGAGCGAGACCAACTCTCTGACCAGGGTTGCGATGGATTCATGTCTTACAAAGAGAACAACAAAATAGCTTGCATTCAAATAAATAAACAATCTTCTGTTACAATCTTAGTATCTTGCATAGCTAACCCCATTGCCAGTCTTGAAACCCTTCTTATACAATTGTTTAGAAAAATCGTTCCTCGAATCTGGCAACTAATGTCTACAAATATACAATTGTTAAAACATCCAAACTAGTTGCCGAGAGAGAACAAGAAAGGTTTGGAATAGGTCTGGAATATGTTATGTTGTTACAGAATTGCCAAGATGGTTCTGTGAGCTCGGAGTTGCTCCTGTGATCTGCATAAGAGACCCCTTTGACCACCGGATCTGCTGAAATGACAGAATTAGTAACTCGCGTAGGTAAAATCCCCATGACTATTACTTCATTAATTAAACATTACAGGAAGACAATTGAAGGGGATTTACCTTGTGAATTTAGAGTATTTAATGAATATTAATGATACAAAGGAGTGAGAGAGAGGGTGAAAATGGATGGAAAAAGTATGCAGATTTGGTGCCCAACAGAGTCAATCCTTGTCACAATGAAACATTGGACCATGGCATCGTTAACAATGGTTAACCATGGTTGACCATGATTTATTTTCATATTGAGACAATCTTTGTCAGAACACAACATTGGACCATGGTTGAGCATGGTTGATTTCCATATCCATACGGTTTGACCTTGGTTGAACATGGTTGGATATGATGGACCATGGTTTACCATGATTAATATTTATAAACCCAATCGATTGATATTATAAACCCAAGCGATTAATGCTAAAATTCCAAGGGATTATGAACCCAAGGGACTAATATTATAAACCCAACGTATATAAACCCTAAGATAAGTATTATAAACACTAAAATAAACATGATTGACCATAGTTTATTTTCATACTGAGACAATCCTTATCATAATGCCATGTTGGACCATGGTTGACCCTGGTTAGTTTTCATATCCAGACAGTCTTTGTCACAATGCAACATTGGACCATGGCTGATCAAGGTTGATTTTCATATCGAGACAATTTTTGTCAGAATGCAACGTTCAAACATTTTTGACCATGTTTGATTATATAAAACATGTTTGTTCATCATCAACCATGGTTGACCATGATTTTCCATGATTGTCCTTTACTATATGAAGACAACTTTTGTCATAATGCGAGATTTGAGCATGATTGACCACGGTTGACCATGGTTGGTTATGGTTGACCATGGTTGACCATTATTGATATTATAAACCCAAGGGATTGATATTATGAACTGAAGGGAATAATATTGAACCCAAGAGACTAATATTATAAACCCAATATTGGTAAACCCTAATATAAATATTAAAAACACTCAAATAAACATGGCTTATTTTCATGGTGAGACAATCCCTTTCACAATGCGACATTCAACCATGGTTGATCATGGTTGGCTATGATTGGCAATGGCTAGCCATGATTGATATTATAAACCTAAGAGAATAATAAACCCAATGGATTAATACTAAAACCCCAAGGGAATTTGAACCCAAGGGAATAATATTAAACCCAAGGGAGTAATATTATAAACCCAAGGTATAAAAACTCTTAGATAAATATTAAAAATACTAAAATAAATAGGGTTGAGCACGTTTGATTTTCATATTGAGATAATCATTGTTACAATGCAATGTTGGACCATGGTTGATCATGGTCAAACATGGTTGTTTATTGTTGACCATTGTTGAATAATATCAAACCCTAGGAATATGAACCGTTAGATCAATAAACCAAAAGGATTGATATTATAAACACAAGGGAACAATAAACCTAAGGGATAAAAATTATGAACCCAACGCTTATAAACCCTAACATGACTATTATAAACCCTGAAAAACCATGGTTGACCATTGTTGATTTCCATATTAGATTAATCTATTGTGATATTGGCATAATCATAAATTGTTAGGAAACCAACTCACAAAAAGATAAAAAGATATATCAACGCCTTAGAATTCAGCCTCTTCGAGGGGGCAACCTCCTTTACATTACACAAATGAACAATCCTTGGATGATGCAAATGAAAAAACCTCCTTTCTATATATAGGAGTCTAAGGGGACACAATATAACCAAGTTGACCTAACAATAATAATATAAAGGCATAAAAATAACAATAGTGGGATTCTATGGGGCACAATAATAACAATATGGGGACAATAGTGGCACAACAATAACAATAAGGGATACAATGACAATATTAGTGGGGGAATCACTAGTATTATAGGGACCTAAAATGCCCCTCCTTCAAAAAAGTGTTGTCCTCAACGCTTGAGTAGTTTTGGGTGCTTCTGTATAAAATTCTCATCCTCCCATGTGGAATCCTCAATGGGTAAGTTCTTCCACTTGATGAGATACTCTAAAATTGATCAATTTCGTAGTTGTTGAGTTCTTGTTTCTTTGACTGCTTCACATTCCAATATGATTTTTCCTTCCTCATCAAGTTCTGGCAATATTGTTTGAACTAGAATCTTGTCACCTATAACCTTCTTTAAGCATGAAACATGGAAAACTGGGTGCACTCGGGATGCTGCAGGAAGTTCCAATTTGTATGCCATAGTACCTATCTTTTGCAACACCTTGTACGGACCATAATACTTTGGTGATAATTTATTATCCTTCTTAGCTTGCTTGAGGGAAATTTGTTTATATAGTTGTAGCCATAGGAATACCCAATCGCCTACATCAAAACTTCTTTCACTGTGATGTTGATCTGCCTGTTGTTTCATTCTATTCTACACCAAGGTAAGGTTATCCTTTAAGAGTTGGAGAACTTGTTGCTGATGCTCGATGTGATCTTCCACTGCTTGAAACTTCGAATTTTCTCTTAAATATGATGTGATGGATGGTGGATGTTATCCATAAAGTTCCATAAATGGGGTCATTTTTGTTGCAGTATGGAAGGAAGTGTTATACCACCATTCAGCCAAAGGCAACCATTTGACCCATTGTGTCTGTTTATCAGATACAAAGCAACGAAGATGTCCTTCTAAACATTTGTTTACTATTTCAATTTTCCCATCAGATTGAGGATGATAAGATGAGCTATGAGCTAACTGAGTCCCAAGCCAAGAAAATAATTCTATCCAAAAACTTCCAGTGAAAATGGGATCTATGTCGCTTACAATAATCTTTGGATTTCCATGTAGCTTTTGAATTGTTTCCATAAATGCAGTAGAAACTGTACTCACTTTAAATGGATGAGATAATGCACAAAAGTGTGCATACTTGGTAATTCTGTCAACTACCACCATGATAACACTCTTTCCTTCGGACACGGGTAAACCTATGATAAAATCCATTGAAACCTCCTCCCAACATTGGCTTGGAATGGATAAAGGTTATAATAGTTCTGGGGTCTTAATTTTTTCAACTTTATTTTGTTGGAAAACCAAGCATTCCACCACAAACTTTTGAATATCCGATTTAAGGCCATCCAAAAAAAAATCCTTCTTAACCCTATGGTGGGTTTTAAAAAATATTGAGTGCCCTCCTAAGGGAGAGGTGTGCAATTCCCTAAGAATCTTTTGTTTGAGTTGGGAATTCTTACATAGGTATAACCAATCCTTGTACCATAACGAATCATTTTTCTAGCTAAATGTATCAAATGTACTGGGATCGTGTTGTATATTTTGAATGAGTGCCCACACTTCCTGATCATTCTTCCATTCATCCCTTGCTTCATTTATCCAATCTGGTTGGATAACAGAAATGGCACAAAGAAATGCTTCCACATCCTCATCCTTTATTAAGAGTGCATCTACCACAACATTTTGCTTTCCTTTTTTGTAGATGATTTCAAAGTCATAGCCCAACATCTTTGTGACCCATTTTTGCTGCTCTTCTGAAGATAATCTTTGTTCCAAAAAGTATTTAAGACTATCATGATCTGTTTTTACCTTGAAGTGTCTTCCCATTAGGTAGGGTCGCCATTTCTTAAGTGCATGTCGTATTGCCAGCATTTCCTTCTCATAAATAGCTTTGTGTAAATACTTTCCTTTGATTGGGCGACTTTAGAAAGCAATGGGTCTTTGTTCTTGCTTTAAAACAACACCAATTCCATTTCCTAAGGCATCACATTCCACAATAAAGGTTTTTGTGAAGTCCGGTGTAGCTAAGACTGGTGCTTGGAACATTGCCTCTTTAAGATGTTCAAAGGCCTTCATTGCTTCTGGAGTCCATGAGAATGCATCTTTCTTCAATAATGTTGTTAGAGGTGCTGTTATTCTCCCATAATTCTTAACAAACTTGCGATAATACCCTGTCAACCGGAGAAATCCTCATAGATGCCTTATGGATGTGGGGATTTTCCATTCCTTAATGGTTTTAATTTTGCTAGGGTCTACCTTAACACCTTCATCAGATACAATATGACCTAGATATTCCACCTCTTGTACTCCAAAGAAACATTTGGACATTTTTGCATATAAGTGTTTCTCCTCCAATGGTTTGAGCACCATGTCAACATGTTGGACATGATCCTTCCAAGACTTGTTGTAGATTAGTATATCATCAAAAAATACTAACACAAATTTTCTAAGGAAGGGTTTCAAAATGGAATTCATCAAACCTTGAAATGTACAAGGTGCATTAGCAAGGCAAAAAGTCATGACCAAAAATTCATATTGACCCTCATGAGTTCTAAATGTTGTTTTTGGAATGTCTTCAGTCTTCATTCTGATTTGATGATATCCTAAACGAAGATCCAACTTGGTGAAGTAAATTGATCCATGCAATTCATCCAATAATTCATCAATGACAGGAATGGGAAATTTATCTTTAATAGTGAGCTTGTTGAGCTCCCTATAATCTGGACACAAGCGCCATGATCCATCCTTCTTGTGAACCAATACTACTGGAGTAGAGAAAGAACTTTAACTAGGTTGAATTATACCGACCTCTAGCATTTTAACAACCATACATTCAATTTCACTCTTTTGGACATAGGGATATTTGTAAGGCCTAATGTTTGGAGGAACACTTCCTGGAACCAAATTGATAGCATGATCATGATCACAAAATAGGTGGGAGGCCTTTGGGAGTCTCAAATACCTTGGAATGACTTTCCAAGGCTTTTTGGAGATCTGGAAAAATGGATGATTTCGATGTGGGAACCTCTAGTGAACATAATTATGCAATTATGCCTCGTTGTTCTTTCTTTAGAAGCTTTGTCATTCCATTAGAGCTGATTATCTTTCCCAGTTTCCTTGCAATACCCCTTAATTCAATTCCTTGCCTTCTGAAGAGAATTTCATGAAAAGTCCTTGAAAATTAAAAGCTATTGTACCCAAGGATTGTAGCCATTGGACTCCTAGTACAACATCAGCACCACCCATTGGAATGGAAAGCATTGGGCTATTCAATACATATTCTCCCATGGATAGCTTGATATTATGGCACTTGCCTGAGCAATTTATGGTTCCTCCACTTGCAACCATCACTTGAAACTCTGGTGTTGGATATAGGAAGCAATTCAATTCTTTGGCTATCTTATAATGAATAAAATTATGGGTACTTCCTGAATCAATCAACACTATTACCTTTTTCTTCTTGATATGCCCTTCTTTCTTGATAGTTTTAGTGGTAATTCCAGACAATGCATCACAAGATATGGTCGCATTCATTTCTTCTTTTTCTAGGGTTTTTTTCCTGGTGTATATCCTCTTCTTTTGATGTTTCTTGTTCCTTTTCTTCCTCCTCTTCACAATCTATGTAAAATAATTTCTTCTTGGCACACTTATGACCTTTAGTGTATTTGCTATCACAACTATAACAAATCCGTTTTGCTATTTTTTCTTCCAATTGTTGTGGTATCAACCTTGTAGGTTGTGGATGGCTAAGGGCAACAACACTTCCATCTTTATGATTGTGAGTGGTAGGTTTCCTTGTTGCCATAATTTTTCTTTCCATTTTTCTTGCCAACCTAAATGCCTTCTCCAATGAATCTGGTTCCCAAAGGCTAATCCCATGTTGGATGTTATCTTTTAAAGTCCCTATGAACATATCAATCCTATGCTCCTCTGGAATATCTTTTACCCTTATATTCAATTTTTGGAAGTCCTCAATGTGCCCCATCGTTGAACCCTTTTGTTTGAGATTCATCAATTGGCTAAAAAAAGTGTTTCTTTTTGTATCCTCATAATGTGCTATCATTTCATCCATAAAAATAGCCCAAGTGACAATTTGTTTACAAGAGCAAAGCCATCAATACCATACAAACTGATTTGGTTCCAAATATAAAGTTGCAATGCGTACCTTTTGTGTGTTTTGCACATTATGGAGATCGAAAAATTGTTCCATTTGTAGTATCCATGTTCTGGGATCCTTGCCATCAAACTTTCTCATATCGATCTTTGGAACATGGTGGTTCTTTGATCCAATGTTAGAGTCTATGAAATAATGATTAACATTTATTTTGTTCTCATCACGAGTTTCCTTTACTACCCTTTCGTCATTAGTAAGAATTTCTTGTAGAAACTTTCTCAAATTTGTCTTCAAATCTTCGATGCTTGTCTTCGAATCTATCTTCAAATCGTCCATCTTAGTTTCCACGCCATCCATCTTAGCTTCCACACCGTCCATCTTAGCTTCCACGCCATTCATCTTAGCTTCTACGCCTTTCTTTAAACCATCCATCTTAGCGTCCACGTCTTTCTTTAAACCATCCATATTAGTTTCTATGTCTTCCTTTAAATCATCCATCTTAGCTTCTATTACTTTTTGTGCGAGTGACATTTGTTGTACTTGGTCTTGTAATTTTGATATATCATGTTGCATTTCTTCCTCTTCTTCATGAGTCATGCTAGAGCTTTTAGGTTGCTTACTAGGTGTTTCCATTTTTTTCTTCAGGGCATCAATTATCTATAATAATGCTTCACTATGCCCTTTGAATTCCTTCAAACTAATTTTTCAAACCAAGCTTATGCAAAAATTGAAAAAACAAAAGCTACACACCTTTTTTTTTCACTTTGTAGGGGTCTGATATTGAATCTGATGTATTTCTGTGATTTCAGCTCTTCTAGTTCTAAAATTTTGACCTTCTGTAGCACTGTGTCCTATTTCCAGTGCCACTAGTCGGATCAAAATTGGATTCTCTAAGAAATATTTATGCACAATCTCCCAAGATGACCTGATTATATACCTTTTCCGAAGAGAGAACTTGTATGAAGTGCCACGTGTCACTGTTTTGACCTTTCGATCTGAAAATATGTACAAGAAACTCCAGTCTATCCTCTTTTTGTAACTTCTTACGAAATTTCAATCTGATGCTCAGAGAGACAATTATGATGATTTTCCCATGGTGACCTGTTTGGAATGTAATGTGGGGGTCTGCAAAACTTCCCCAGACTATATCTCTGAAAATATAGCGAGATAGGATCTGAAATTTGGAGCCAAGGTTCAAACCGATTTCTTCTGAAATGGGTTTTTTTTAGCTTTTGAAACTTTGTAGCAAAAGAGTTATAGCGAAAATCCCACAATGGCCTGTTTTAGCTTAAATTCTAGAGCTTGCAAAACCCTAACGTCCTGAGATCATATCTTCGAAAATATCTGAAATTTGGACTCGAGCTTTAGCACGATTTATTCTCAAATGGGTTTTTTTTCTCTTCTGAAACATCGCAGAAAAAAAGTTATAGCGATAATTCCACGATGACCTATTTGGAGCAGTGAAACCCTAGAATCCAAAGCTCTGATACCAAATGTTAGGAAACTAGCTCACAAAAAGATAAAAAGATAGATCAATGCCTTAGAATTCAGCCTCTTCAAGGGGGAAACCTCCTTTACATTACACAAATGAACAATTCTTTAATGATTCAAATGACAAAACCTTCTTTCTATATATAGAGTCTAAGGGGACACAATATAACCAAGCCAACCTAACAATAATAATATAAAGGCACAAAAATAAAAATAGTGGGATTCTTTGGGGCACAATAATAACAATATGGGGACAATAGGGGCACAACAATAACAATAAGGGATATAATGACAATAGTAGTGGTGGAATCACTAGTATTATAGGGACCTAACATAACTAGTTAGACAAATATTTAACCCTTAATATCAGTGTTTTATAAAACCAAGGTGTTATAGACATATTTGGGCACTGCAACTCCAAACTCATATGTCCATAAACTGAGGGCTCCTTAAGTACCTAAAGTGTTGTTTCACACCCTAAAGGATCATGGTCAGCTGATTACATCATTTCCCAGAAGTTCCACCTGAAAAACTACTCAGAACTGGCCAAAACTAGACCATACAGATTGTTTCATGGGAAAGGTGCGATGCATACTGACTGCCTAACTGGCTAGGTGCGATGCATACTCAAATGGCCTTCAGTGGGGTGCGATGAGTGAGAATAGACAAATGGAAGAGACAGTTTGCAAGGTAGATGATCATGGAATCTTCCAGAAACTTCTCCTGTGACACTTGCCTCTTTGAATTCGCCCAGGGATGGGTAAGAGATTAATGAAATCTCCAAGTGGAACCAAGAACTATCAGTGGAATGACACTAATAAAAAACCTAGAGCTGACTCACACCCTTGCAAGACATCTATAAATGGATCCCTCATCTGAGAGATCTAGAGGCTAGAAATTTGTATTTTGTAAGGAAGTGTTGTTGGTTTGTTGGTGAGAAGAGACATTGCATTGTTGCGTGATTTGCTTGTTCATGAGGTGAAGAGGGCTTCTACAACTGTGAGGATGATGCTGGATTAGATAGCTAGGTTGTAATCCTCTCTTACATTACTATTAATAAAGTTCTTTGAGTTTTCCTCCATATGATATCGTATTTGTGAATCTTATTGTTTATAAATGAAATTGTATGGTCAATTTGTTTCTGATTCCGCATTGTTTATGATGTTTTAGATAGAGATTATTTTATAGTTTGCTGTTACTTTGACTCTACATGTACTCTTTGAAGCGGGACAAGTAGGAGAGGAGTGGAAAATTCTATCAAGGAAAGGAGAAATCAAGCTAGTATCAAAGCGGAAGATCCAGGTTGGTCCTCTTTTCTTCTCTTCCATCTATCACACTTAAAGGAACTCTTGAAAAGCTTTCATTGTTTGTTTCTAAGATAGCTATCTGTCTTAGTGGGATTAGCAGTTCGAATCGACACTAGTTTTCCCTGAAACAAAATGGCGACTCCACTGGGGAGCGAATAGTTTGTTTTGTTTGTTTATTGTTTTCTTTATAAACTACAGACAGAACCTGAAGTTAGCCAGCTAGCCTTCGAAACGCCTTTTCTATGCAATTGCAAAGTAGACAAACATTGCTTTAGTCAATCTCCGGGTTGGTTTATGAACTGAACATCTAACTTACAAGTCATCCTAAGTGCCCTTTTGGTAGCTCAGAACCTCATCATATCCTACCCTTATGCTTTGTGTTTACTATCCATCATTACTCAGCCTAAATCACTGAACTTAGCTGCAAGTTTTGAGCAAAAACCAAGCTCAATTTCTCTCCCTGGCCCATCGCACTATCTATAACTGTGCAACCTAGATGCATCACACCTCCCGTGTGTTGCAGGTGAGATGCATCCCTGTTTCCCTGTGTTGCAGGTGCGATGATTGAGTGAACTGTTTTTCTTCTCTGAAATTTGGTTTTTCTCTTTGTTTTCAACTTTATTCAGTAGTTTTGTTGTTCATGATCAGTACCTTCTTGCTGTAACCATCTTCCTTCACATTATTTCAGCCTCCATCAATTAGGAATTGTAAATGTTTTTGTGTATTTGTCAATCATTTACAATCTTCCTTTGTCGAAAGTAGCCTAATCAAACTATCATTTTTGATGCAAGTGTAATAATTTTCATTCTGAATCAAAAGAAGAGTGTCATAAAGTCTTCCTCTTCTAGATAGTTGATTGTAATTTTTTCATTGTGCTTGATTTTGAAATTATTAGTATTTCAAGTGTCGAAAACAGTTTTCAATTCGAAATCGAAAAGTGTCGTCTTAGTCTTCCTTTCGTTTTGAAAAGAAAAATTGTTAGTATTTTCGCTTTGAAAGAAAATAGTTCGGATCTGTATTTAGTTTTATTTTCGTCATTCACACATTAAGAAAGCGGAAAACAAATACATGCATGTGCATCTGCATTTTGACTGCTTGCGAAATTTGATTTAGGAAAGTGCATTTAGTGTGTGCTCTATGCTCTCTGCTGAAAGAAAATCATTATCTTCTTTCCTTTGTAGCTAGGATTTTCATTGCTAAAAGAACATAAACGACTATTTATCATTTTAGATTGCATATTTAGGAATTTCACATCTACATCACGCGGTGAACCTTGAAAGACAAACTTCTAAGCAAGATCAACTCTAAAATAAACCTCAATGAACATAAAAACGCTTTGGAATCTAACACAACACATCTAGAAGTCTAGACTAGAGACGTCTTCCAGCGTCGTAAAACCTGGTAACTATCGTTTCATCGAAGGTTGGGTGATTCCTCCTCTTTGATACGACAAGTGCCAGTACAGACTTGTGCTCCCCATACCATCGAGTATATATTGGGAGACCACAATAGGATGATATCCTTTATACTTAGGAAGCTGTGTTTTCCGCCCTATCGATCGTAATGCACTGAACACAGCATTCAGGAAGATTGACTGCCATACATAAGTCCTTGGTAATTTCTCTATCATTTATCACCAAGGTGTATTTTGCAGTTTTACGATCGATTTGGTAAACCCTCTGTCTAGACTTACAGAGCAGTCACTTTCGTTCCTTTTCGACTGCTTAAAAAAAAAGGTCCATCTGAGCACTTGTCACTTCAGGCTCATTAAAAATTGAAGGTGACTAGAGTCACCTTTAGCTTTTTCTTGACTCTTAAAATTTGAAAAAGCAAGTTGCTTCAAAGTGTCTTAAAATTCATTTAAATCGGAATAACATTTTCCCCTTTAAATTTCGAGTTGATCAAGTAATTTGCGATCATGGAAGAAAGTCAATAAAAACCCCATCATTCACGGAGACTAGCGAGTCAACCATCTTTGACCCCAAAAACGAAACCATCCCGGGCAAAGCGTTCTCATTTAACTGAGTCGAATTCACCTGATTTATTTGAAACTTGTGTTTCAACATTGTCAGAGACTACAGTTACTCCAATTATTTCTGGTACATCTGCCTTTATAGAAGAAGTTCCACAGTTACAAGAGGACATTAGAACTGATCCTAGTGTAACGATAGACACCTCTATTCCTGAAACAGCTCCACCTAGGACTGATCTAGAAACTGAAGTTCACTTGCCTGAACATCTGGAAGTTGAATTCCAGAATTCAGAAGGTGTCACCCCTCCAGTATCTGTTACTGCAGAAGCTACACTTTCTTCGGCTCCAAAAATATTTTACGGACCTAACGGTCTACCTCTTCCACCTGGATTGATTGCTATATAAGAGATAGTAGAGGATATTCCATCCAATACTCCAGTGCATTTTGGAACTAAGATCCACTTACATCCTTCTACTAAATAAGTTGGTTCTTTTTCATCGCAAGTTCCTATCGAATTGCTAGGAAATCTTTTGGATAGACTAAACATGTCTAAACAACCATCAACATCTAGGACTGTGCCAACTAACACAGCTATGGTAGAGCTTCCTGCTGCCGTTCCTACAATGATTGCGGGTGTACCATCTATCCTGGCAAGTTATCAACAACAAGCCGAAGTCCAATTAGGGACTGTTTCGATGACATGGTTAGTTCCTATTTCTTCATCCATATTCTCATCTGGTATTTCTTATGTTGAAACTCAACAAGTTGATCCAATGTGTCTTCAAAGGCCAATCTACCCTTTAAGTACTGGATTACCACCATATGGGGGGTAGTATGCCTTTTCATTATTCCCTCCTAGAGAACAACCATATGAGAGTTTACAACAAAGTTCAGGTTAAACTGGAATTACATCCAGCAGTTGGGTGCCAATACTGCCTCAACAACTAAGGGTTGTATATTCAATGCAACCAGTCCATCCTGTGTCGAAAATTCCCACTACACCTGCTATTATGACTGTATCGCAAGTACAAGCGCTACCTATTTTATGTCAACATCAAGTTTCTCAGGTTGCAATACAACGGCCTCTCGTCTCAGCGATTCAATCACAACCTCAGGTTAGTGCCTCCTTATCTAGAGCGACTCAGGCTCAAACAAGTACTATGACTCCGCATCTTGGTCAATCATCCAGCATTGGACAACAGAAAATGGCCGAACAACCATGGCTGGTTCAATATCAACAACCGCAGTTCCAGAAATCATGCCAATGACCTGAGCAACAAGTCTTTGTAAGTAATTGGAAACCGCATTTCCAAAGCGGTTATTAACAACCATACTATAATGGTTATGCCCATCAACCATATCAAAGTTACCAGCATCAGATACATTATGCTGGTATGCAAAGACCCACTGCTCAGGCGATTCCATCTTATCCTAGGTATGCTTCGCCTAACCTGAATCAACAATTGCCCTTTGTAGCAACTCTAGAATTACCAGAGCTAAACCGTTTGATGAATGATCCAATTGCTTACGCCCCTTGGTGGCCTACGATTCCTCATAAACTTCCCTCTGATATTCCTAAATTCAATGGAAATCCAAGTGAAGATCCATCCAATCATGTAATGATATTCCATTTGTGGTGTTCATCCAACACCTTGAATGATGATTCGATTAGGCTTCACCTTTTTCAACGAGCGTTAACTGGTCCAGCGGCTATATGGTATATAGAATTGCCTAGAGCTTCATTTGATAACTTCAGCACCCTTGCCACTACCTTTTTAACCCATTTTCAGTTACCCATAAGGTACTAAACAGGGAGAGAACTCCTTACCAACTTTAAACAGATGACAACCACTCACATATCTAATCATATTCATGAGTGGCGGCGTCGTCGAAGAATGGTAAAAATGTATGTTCCTGATCAGCTTTTAGCTGAATGGTTTATAAAGTCATTATTACCGTCTATTACAGAGGATGTGGCTAAGGGAGGAGTTGTTATAGAAGAGAAAGTCATTTCGCATGCGCAATATTTAGACTTGATCTATACTCAGTCTGGCACGCTCTACGACAAAATTCCTAATGCTCCTAGACCAGAATTTTTCGTTCCTCCTCCTAAATAAAAAAAGACTCTCATGCCGGCGATGGAGTGATAGGTACGAAAAGCACAAAAACCACAAAGGCTACATCTAAGAGAGCCCATACGGTTTCTAGTCAAAAAGCAAATGAGGAACCTCTTGCCTCGGAGGTCAATGCCGTGTCAACCGACAAAGGAAAAATGCTAAGCAACTAGGGGGCAAGAAGAAAGGGACAAACAAAAAGAAGAAACAGGAGGATTTGACTCCTGAGAAACCTTCTGGAAACACTACTGGAAACAACAAACCTAATTGGCCGTGATTCATATGCGATGAGGATCATTACACAAAAGATTTTCCACATCAAGCTGAAGTCAAGAAGTTTTTCAAAAAGAATTCAAAAACCTCAGCAATATTGACTGACCCGTTTCCAAATCCAGAAACTAACCTGGTTGCTAGTGATCGTGCTTCCCCATCCCAAGTGCTTATGCTATCCATCTCAAATCAGCAAAATGATGCTTTGATATCTACAAGGAATAAAGATTATGGAAATCCACAATCGTCGAACGGCAAGGCTACAGATTAAACAAGCAATTCGACAACAACTTCGTCAAAAGTTGTTCCACCAATCATTCCTGAATTAACAATAAAACCTCCTAAGAGAGTAGTACATAAATAGACATTTAATCCTCATGCTCGAGCAGCACAAAATTATAATATAGTGGAGGATCTGGCTCAATTGCCATCTGCCATGTCAACACTTGAAGTACTATAGAATTTCCCATCCCAAAAACAGGCTTTGTTATTAGTGATAGGTGGGATTGATCCAGTGGATTCCAATCTAGTAGCCTTTAATCATAAAGGATACGAACCTCAGTTACTGGCACAGCTCGCTTTCCTCATACAGGTAAAAGGCCTCAACAAAACTGTTCATTGAAAAATAATTGATGAGGGAGCGTCTACCTGTATTATGTCAATGAGTTTCTGGAAAACTTTAGGCTCTCCACCCTTGTCATGATCATCAATGACATTAAAAGTGTTCGATGGAAGAATATACATGCCATACGGGATATTAAGTAACTTGCAAATCGAATTGGGGGGCAAGACAGTAGAGATTGAAGTCAAGGACATTGATGGAAACCTTGACTACAACATCCTACTGGGCATGCCCTGGATTTATGCTATGGCTGCCGTTGTGTCAACATATTTTAGAAAGATTGCATTCCCCTTTCAAGGCAGAATCACAATCATTGACCAACTCACCTTCCTCCCCAACAGTTCTCAAGTTACCGAAAGCATTCCTTTGATCCATGTAAGCTCTCAATCACTTCAAAATATCGGATTAGGTCTCCTAAAAGACCCTTATTTAATGGGCACTTTTGCCCTTATGCCTCCAAGTAATTTGGCAGAAGTGGCCACAATGGAAACCTGTCACATGATATCTTCTACATCGTCAAAGATTAAGAAGAATTCTGAACATTTTGTTAGCATGGATCATCGCCAGGTATTGCCCCCAAGCCCTATAAAATTGTTGTAGAAATCAATATTCTTGGCATGGGCGGCAAACCCAAATCAACACTCAGCAAGCGTTTGGATAGATAGGTCTCTAGAGTATGGTACCTCTTCTGATCCTTGGTCACATGTACATTCTACAGACGAAGGAATCATTCAGTCTATGATGATAGGAGAGACACCATGGGAAGATCACCACCATCATTCTCAACCTCAAGATAACAACGAGGATTACTCTAGCGACCTTAATCATCCTTCAGTTTTTTATTTTCTATCAAATACTGTAAATACAGTGGATTCAGAGAAAAATCTGTCAAATATTGAAGAAACTATTGCCATTAATATCTCGACCAAACAAGATGTTGTAGAGAATATACATGTTGGAAAATCTTGTTCTCCTTCAGAACTGGAAATATACTGCGCTCTCTTTTGCGAATTCAAAGATGTCTTTGCTTGGTCATACGAAGAAATGCCAGGCATTGACTCAAACATTGTTTAACATGAAATCATGATGTCAAACTAGTATGGCAAAGGCTTCGACCGGTTCACCCCAAGAAAGCCACTACAATTAAAGCAGAAGTTGAAAAACTTTTACATGCTGGTTTCATTTACCATTTTCCTCTTGTTAGAGTCGGTCTAGTAGCCCTCCATCAGTGATCAAAGCTCTTTGCATTTGCATGAATAGGTGTCTCATCAGTGTCATTCTTTGCATTCCGTTAGGCATGCCATAACCCTGATGGAGGAGCTGGTGTCTTTGTCCCCCTCTTGGCACTGCTGGATCAGCTTGTTTCAGCCATTAAACTTTGTCATGGTTACTTGTTTATTGTCTTGAGGTCAAATTTTTAGGTCTAGGGTTTTGGTCAAGTTTGTCTTCAAGGTCATGTTTCTGAAGGTCAATAAGTGCCCAGCAAGCCAGAGGGATGATTTTCAAATTACTTCTTCGAAAGATTCTATCTTGTGCAGCTAATTTTCACCTTGGATTTAAAAACCTTGTTTTTAAAGCCAAAGTCATTTCTCAAAAATTTTGTAAATTTTGTAAAAATTCACAAGGCTTCAAAGGACAACATGTAACCCTGGCTCCCTTGCCAAGATCCCTCAGATGCTATCCCTGCAAAAAATTATCAAAGAAAAGCATCAAATCAACCAATTTCAGGATAAAAGGAAACCATATGGGTTGTGACATGAAATTAATTCAAACAAGGCTATAAAAGCCCTAATCTCCCTCTATCAAGCCTCATTATGTATCCAAGTGATAGAGAAACTGATTGCAAGACAGTTTGAGTGAAATTTATGAGCTTGACAGGCACACGACCCGTCAGACCAGGCGCGCGACCCGTCAGAGGCGCGCGACCCGTCAGGCACCCTCCGCCAGTGCAAAACTATAACGGGCGCGACCCGTCAGAGGCGCGCGACCCGTTGGGTGAGGCGCGCGACCCGTCAGCGCCCTCTTTGTAAAACCGCCTGAAAATTCACCAAGGAGCCACAAATTGCCAAATTTTGCAAGGTAGGCCCTCCATCATGAAAAATTATTGCTTGCTACAGTTCAAGAAGATCATGATTGTATTTTTAAAGGTCTTCATTTGCAAGTAAAAGTCTCCATTATGCTTTTGGGCTTAAAGTTGTCAAAATGCCAATTCGTGTCACCATTTAGCTGAGTCTATCATCATTCAGAGGGTTTTCATCATCATGTCAAGTTCCATAGGGTCATTCTACAGCTTATTCATGCTTCAGTTGTGCCTAGGCAAGGTCATTTCCCTCTCCTAGGGTTTTGAAGGCAATTTCTCTTGGATGGTCAAATCACCGGCAAAACTTGTATCCAGATGTTCATACACCTTCCCCTATCCTTAAAATACCCTATCAAATGCTTCCCATCCCTTAGATCCCCCAAATTCCTCATTTTCGCACAAACCCTAGTTTCTAGCTACAACCTGGCAATTTTCTAGGTTGGGCCTGTGTTTTGCCCTTTTGGACCCCTTCCCCTCATTCAAACTCTGAGATTCCACTTTCCCCTGTTTCCTAACATCCCTCCCCACTCCCAAAAATTTACCCAAGAATTGAGAAGCCCCCTATCCCCTTCATTTCGCTCCATTTCGACAAAATTCCTTGTTTCACACATCGGGACAAGTTTCACTCAAATGATGTTTCAGAGCAATCAAAGATGAATTTTGCAAAACTGAGAGCGGTTTTTGTCAACAACATGCCAAAGAAGAAAACCCTCCTTCACTTTTGGCACAGGTGTCATGGTTTTAAAGAAATGTCAAAAATACCGGCAAGAACGAAGGTGCTCCAAGGACGGTTGGCCAAAGCACAAAAACGAAGGAAAACGCCCGATCCACTCCAAATTTTGGCCAAAGCCTCTTTGAATAAGCATTTTACTTGATTGGGGACTCCCAGCCCAAATTTCAAGAAATTTGGAGAAAATTTTGTCATTTGTGAATTTTTTGTGCAATTTGCAGGTTTTTCCCATTAATGGGTCTCACCCCCCTCGCGACCCTTCATCATGGCAACTCCATTTGACAAAAACTCAGCATTTCCAGATTTTTCATGCAAAGTTACACATGCTCATGGATGGACTTGAGATTTGGTGAAGTTTTGGGCCTCCAGAAAGTAAAAAAACTAGCAAAAAATGACTTTCTGCCACTTTTTTGAACTGCAGAAAGCAGTCTTGGGAGATTTGATTTTTGACAAGGCAAATGAACTCCAAATTCAAAAATTCCAGTTGGGTTGGAAGGTAGACTCACATACCGTTCCAACAAGCCTAATTTTTCCCAATTTGGACACCTAAAAGTGCCCCAAAGATGGCTCCAGGGGCGCGCGACCTGTCAGGCAAATTTTTCCAAAATGCACTGTACAGCTTAGAAAAACGCAGTTTGACCCAGTTTGACTTTTTGGGGTGAATTATGATTCTCTTTGATGTAATTATTGTACTTTTTAGACACTTTTACTCTTATGTAACATTTCTAGAAGATTCATTCATGAAAAGGGTAAATATTAAATGAATGAATTGGTTTCCTAGCTTATAGAGGCAAGTTGTTTTGACTGCCTAGATTTTAGTGCTCAGTTTAGAATTAGTTGAAACAGCTCCTAGAAGGATGATCTCGACCCCTAGAGGCAAGGGAAGAGGTTGGCTTGCCTATATTATGTATTTTCTTAATCATTTTCAAGGGTTGGAAGGTTGGACTCTTGAGGGATAAGCTATCATTGTATTATTCACTGTATCTCTGCAATTTTTGGCTAAGGAAGACCAGGGTTTTGCAGTCCTCTTTGGGATTCTTGTGGTTACATGTATTGATGGTGTGTTTCTCTATGTACCTGTAAGTGTGTTATGTGAATCATTTCCTTTCCTTTTCCTTCTGCACATTAAGCAAACGAAGTGGTAAAGTAAGAATTCATGACTGTCATGCTCTGCTTTTAAGTTTGTTTAATTTCAATGTTTTCTACTGTCTAAAGAGAATTCAAAGTCATTGTTTGCTCTCTTTAGCTCCTCATCTTTCATTCCTGATCATCCACCTCAAATCAAAGGCATCAATACTGTCTCCTACCTCGCCCCAAGGAACCCCCTGCAGAAACTATGTCCAATCGCCGCACCCAAAATTGCCCTCTCCTCAATTTGCCACCAAAAACCCCAAATCAACCTATTTGATCAGTTTACTAGCCTAATATCAGTATCACCTTGTTGGTCATCTCATCTATTGAAGATTTTACCGAGATAGACCGGAGAGAGCCTTCTCCTGCCCCGTAGGGCTAGCTACGAGGCTAAATGGTTTGATGTTGCCTTGAGGTTTACCTTTCTCAGCCTGAGGTGAAATTTCAAGCGCTAACACCTCTCACTAATTGGGTATCGAATATTGTTCCTGTGATGAAAAAGCAAGGAATGATTAGAGTGTGCATCGATTGCAGGGATGTAAATCAAGCTTGTCCGAAGGACAACTACCCTACACCCTTTATCGACCAGATAATTGATGAATGTGCTGGGTGCGAAGTCTTTTCATTTATGGATGGATTTTCCAGATACAATCAAATCAATATCCACCCATAGGACCAGTCGAAGACTGCATTTATATGTCCATGGGGCACGTTCGTATACTGCAAACTACCTTTCAGTTTAAAGAACACACAGGAAACATTTCAGAGGGCAATGAACTACGCCTTCCATGACATCAAACACATCGTTCAACCGTATCTCGACGATTTACCGGCTCATTCGCGAAAGTAGACTGATCATCCACAGCATTTGAGAGCTATATTTCTACGTTGCTAACACTACAAGATATGACTCAATCCACACAAGTGCGTGTTTTGTGTTGGTTTTGGTCGGTTACTTGGTTTCGTAGTTTCTAAGGATGGAATTCGACTCGACCCATGTAAGGTTCAGGCAATCATCGACATGCCTCCACCTTCAAATTTGCTTCAAATTCAGAAACTCCAAGGGAAAGCAAACTTTCTAAGGAGGTTCATTCCAAATTATGCCAAACTTGCTAAAGATTATACACATCTTTTGAAAAAATAATTTCCATTCAACTGGGATTAGGTTGCGCAAGCTTCATTTGATGCTTTGAAAAGTTCCCTAGTAAAAGCATCATTAATGTATGCTCTTGATTCTCAAAAAGACTTTAACCTTTACCTCGCTGCCATAGATACAACCATCGCAATGGTTTTAGTACAAGAAGACAATGGAATAGAACATCTTATCTATTATTTAAGCCATAACTTAAATGATACAGAAAGCAAGTACTCCTACATTGAAAAGTTGGCTTTGGCAGCTGTTCAAGCGGTACAAAGATTTTGACACTATATACTCTTTCACAAAACTACCATCTTGTCAGATTGCAATCCTATGACCTACATCTTGTCGCATCAATTGCTAGGGGGCAAATATTCAAAATGGATAGTCATTTTGCAAGAGTTTGATCTGGAATTCACCAAATCCAAATCAAAGAAATATCCAGTTTTTACGGAGTTACTTTGCAACCTCCCATCGTCGTCCAACGATTTAACATCTCAAGCATCGATCATGGATGAAACATTGTTTCGGATATCATCAAGCGACCCGTGGTACGTAGATATACTAATCTATCTCCAAACCCAAACCTTTAGGCCTAACACCTCTCGCTCAGAACAACGACATACTCGATACCAATCAAAATACTACATGATCGTTGGTGATACACTTTACCATCGTGGTGTTGATACAGTTCTGCGAAGGTGCCTCGTGCATGAGGAGGCCGAAAAAGTCTTGAATGAATGTCATTCAGGCGTATGTGGGGGGCATCTATCTGGCTACGCTACTGCACAGAAAATATTGTGAGTTGGCTACCTTTGGCCTACTATCTTCAAAGATTACATAATAGTAGTAAGAAGTTTCCATGCTTGTCAAATTTTTTATCACAAAACCAGATTACCACCCGCACCACTGCATCCAGTAGTTGCTGTTGGGCCATTTGCCAAATGGGGCATAGATTTCATGACATGTAACCCCACCTCGACCGGGGGCATGGGTATATCATAGTCGTTGTCGACTATTTTACAAAATGGGCCGAGGCGATGCCTACATTAAACAACAGCGGCGAAACAGCTGCTCTTTTCTTTTTCAATCATGTAGTCTCTAGGTTTGGTGTTCCATAGGCTATAGTCACAAATCATGGATCGCATTTTCGCAATCACATGATAGTTGAATTGACTGCCAAATTAGGACTATCCCATGATAGTTCTACTCCATATTATCCATGGGCTAACGGGCAGGTTGAAGCGATCAACAAAGTCCTTAAGCGCATGCTGCAGAGAATGATTGGAGCACACAAACGGGATTGGAATTTGATCCTATACTCATCTCTATGGGCATATAGAACCTCGGTAAGAAATGCGACCGGATTTACACCCTTTCAGTTGGTGTATGGCCTGGAAGTTGTCTTACCAATTGAATGTGAGATTTCATCTCTAAATCTTGCAATCAATCTACTCCCCGAAACTTCAGAGGAAGAGGCTCGCTTCTTGGAACTAATCCGCTTGGATGAAACCCATCATGACGCCACACTGGCTAACGAAACGCATAAGAAACGTGTCAAAGCGCAATTTGACAAAAATGTCAAGCCTCGTGCCTTCTCCAAAGGTGACCTGGTCTTACTCTACGATCAGGACTCTAATAAATTGGGAGCAGGTAAGTTCCAATCATTATGGATGGGCCCCTACATTTTTAAACGGGTATTAGCAAAAGGAGCCTATGAGCTGGTAGATTACGATGGAATTCCACTATCACAACCTCGGAACAGGTTGTATCTTAAGCGATACTATGCTTGATCAAGTGTATTAATCTCTTTATATGCTTTTGTCTCATTTTTTTCCGTCAAGAGTTGTCATTTTGGTTAAATAATCCACTTTGCATTTATTTCGGATGTCAGACTTTTTGGAAACATTCGTTGGGTATGCCGACAAAGCTAGTCGTAGAACGCGGAACCTATCTTCTACAGCCTGGGCCATCTTTGATCCAAGCGGCGAGTTAGTGAGTTTCAGGGGGATATGTATTGGTCAATCAATGAACAACATCATTGAGTACAGCGCGTTGATAGAGCTTCTCTCTGATACCATTTTGCATGGCATACGCCAACTTACTGTTAGGCTAGATTCACAACTCATCATTCTACAGCTTACTGGCGTCTATGTACTTCGGAACCCAACTATCTATCGTATGTTCCTAAGAGTCAAGATTTTGGAAAGGAAATTTGATTCCATTCAATATCAACACATTTCCATAAACGTAAACACTTTAACTGATTCATTAGCGAATTATGTGTTAGACAAACATTTGCAAAATTTGTAAAGAAAAGCATTTTACATCAACATTTGCATATGGATCACATAACTTAACCAAAATAAACTCCGAAAATAAAAAATATATAACTGTTTATAGTTTCCCATAATGTTTTGTGTACAACGCAAAATCAGTCATGTGACCAAGAAACTCAATAGTAAATGCGAAAAAGCATCCTATACTAATGATGCTGGTGATAACATGTCACCACCTATGTGATCATACGCAGGAAACTAGTCCATCGACTCGGAACGCCAGTAGTATGGCACTGTAGCCTCAGAGGTAACTTGTCGGTCCTCACATCTTGAATACCAAGGGTAAGACCCTCGATCTGATCTTGCAATACTGCCAGGGTCTCTGCTATGTCCAAATCATGAAGGATAGCCCTCCCTACAGCTTCTCCTATTGGAACACCAGCTGCCGCCCTTGGGCACGCCATTGGTCTCACTGGCCCAACATCTGCACAATTACATGAGTTCAATTAGTCTTGATAAATCAAAAAAAACATTATAAAACTGATAAGAAAAGATATGGTCAAAACCTTTACCTATCACACCCCACTGCTCACCAGTTGGCAACACCAAATCCAGGTCACCTCGGAAGTCCATCCCGACATACAGATACTCTGAGAAGACCATCTCCTTACGGTCCAACCACTCAAAGAAGGCATCAGAGAAAGTAATCTGTGGCTGACCAGCATGTCTTGCCATGAGATCAACCCATCTCTGCATCCCGGGTTCCCTCGGTGCTAGCAATCCTAGTGAAATATGTTGTGGCTACATCAATGGGATCCTCTCTAAGGCAAGGGCAGTCAAAATGGAACCATATGTGAAGTTCTTGGATCTTCCATTCGTTACCTTAGAGAGTTGTTATTTTATCACTGGAAGTACTGCATCACACCAATTGAATACCTTTGGCTCCAGGCATTCTAAAGCATATTGTACATAGGATCTGTTCACCAAATGAAGAGCTGCACTACCAACCAATCTAGAAAAGGTGAATAAAATGGTCCTCAGAGATCGATCAGTGACGTCCCGGATATTGATCTTGCCATCTTTACTAAGCTGAGATCCATCTCTGCAAAGCTGACAGATATAATCTCTCACCGATTCGCCCCCACAGGCAGATCCCGACAGTGAAAGGGGAGAACCACACCTCGATAACCCCGTCAAAAAGTAGATGTCTTCAACTGTCAGTGGAATGGATTTACCTCTACTATGAAACACTTGGTTGATCGAATCCCATGCATTGATGAAATACTACAACAAGCTGATTTGTTGCCTCATGTTAGATATACAGAAAAATTTGAGCAAACCACAGTTTTGCAATGCAGTAACAGTACCCTGATCATGTAAGGCAATCATTTCTTCTTCTTCATGCTTGCATTCATGCCACGTGATGACCATCTTGATCCAACAAATATCTAAGTCACAGACAAAATATGAATTAGGATCCAAATTTGAGCAAAAACAGGCAAAAATTTCATGAGAAATCATTGTGCAAAGTTTCCCTTCTGCGCCCATCGCACCCTGCCTTTGGACTAGGTGAGATGCATATTGACTGGCCAATGCACAGCTCAGTATGCATCGCACCTTTCGATATAGGGTAGGTGCGATGATGGGAGAATGATTTCTTCAAACCCCAGGGGCTCAGAAAAAGGGGAAAACTTGCTCAAAATCAGAAAAGGATGGAATGAAAATGAAGAGCTCAGGGTTAGCTCCTACCTAGTCCTGACGGCGCGGAGAATAGTCCACCGGATCTCCCGAAATCAGCTGATGAAGTTTGAGGCAGAAAACCACTCCAGAGCTCCAAATCCCAAATTTGAAATGAAATGGTAAAAATGAGAGGTAAAACTACTTTTTATGTTACTATTCACGTACTTCAAGTAAAATGTTAGTTTTTAATTCATTTTTCAAGCATATATATATGTGTGTGTGTGTGTGTGTGTGTATTTCTAATCAATTTGATGGAGCAATTGAGTAGTTTGAACGACCGAGAAAAGAATCTAACATGTTAAACGGTAAACTGAATATCACTGACCAATATCAAGAGAAATGTTCCTGCAAGGTTCAAGCTCGTTAAAAAATCAAGTTGCACTAAGCACATGTTGGCACAAGGTTCAAGCTCATTAAAAAATAAACCCACCTTTGGTAAATAACTTTTGTGATCGCTTTGCTATCTACCCTTTGTGAACTTTGGTTGTGTTCCTTCCGTCACCTCCATTTCATTCGGCCGACCATACAATTCCACTTGATTGTTTACCCTTTTGAGGAACATCTGTGATGAGTGACTCTGATTGCCACCCTCTTCACGCTGCCATGTTTTGAGAAGTTCCAAACTTACCTGGAACTAGCTGCTACCCAGAAATATCACTTGTTCCTCAAAAACGAGCCTCTTTTAAACTCTTTTTAGACTCGTTAAATATAAAAAGATTGTCAAGATATTAACCTTCCCAAATCGTTAAAGTAAGGGGAACGCTATCCCTCTCATATATTTTAATCTTTTTGGACTTGAGGGATTATTAAACAAAAAGATCGAGCGCTTGTCTGTTATGTAACCAGCTCAAGAAAAGATAGAAAAGATAGATCAATGCCTTAGAATTCAGCGTCTTCGAGGGGGCAACCTCCTTTACATTACATAAATGAACAATTCTTGGATGATACAAATGACAAAACCTCCTTTCTATATATAGGAGTCTAAGGAGTCACAATATAATCCATCCGACCTAACAATAATAATATAAAGCCACAAAAATAACAATAGAGGGATTCTATGGGGCACAGAAATAACAACATGGGGGTAATAGGGGCACAAAAATATAAATAAGGGGTATAACTACAATAGTAATGGGGTAATCACTAGTATTATAGGGACCCAACATGCCCCTCTCCTTCAAAAAAGTGTTGTCCTCAATGCTTGGGTAGTTCTGGATACTTCTGCATAAAATTCTCATCCTCCCATGTGGAATCTTCAGTGGATAAGTTCTTCCACTTGATAAGATACTCTGGAATTGATCGATTTCGTAGCTGTCAAGTTCTTGTTTCTGTGACTGATTCCGGTTCCAATATAATTTTTCCTTCCTCATCAAGTTTTGGCAATATTGTTTGAACTGGGAGCTTGTCGCCTATAACCTTCTTTAAACATGAAACATGGAAAACTGGGTGCAATCAAGAAGCTGCAGGAAGCTCCAATTTGTATGCCATAGTACCAATCTTTTGCAACACCTTGTATGGACCATAATACTTTGGTGATAATTTATTATCCTTCTTAGCTTGCTTTAGGGACATTTGCTTATATGGTTGTAGCCGTAGGAATGCCCAAGCACCTACACCAAAACTTCTTTCACTGCGATGTTGATCTGCCTGTTGTTTCATTCTATTTTGTGCCAACACGAGGTTATCCTTTAAGAGTTGGAGGACTTGTTGTTGATGTTCGATGTGATGTTCCACTGCCTGAACCTTAGAATTTTCTCTTAAATATGATGTGATGGATGGTGGTTGATACCCATAAAGTGCCATAAATGGGGTCATTTTTGTTGCTGTATGGAAGGAAGTGTTATACCACCATTCAGCCAGAGGCAACCATTTGACCCATTGTGTCTGTTTATCAGATACAAAAGCAACGAAGATATCCTTCCAAACATTTGTTTACTATCTCAGTTTGCCCATCAGATTGAGGATGATAAGATGAGCTATGAGCTAACTGAGTACCAAGACAAGAAAATAATTTTGTCCAAAAATTTCCAGTGAAAATGGGATCTCTGTCACTTACAATAATCTTTGGGTTTCCATGTAGCTTTTGAATTGTTTCCATAAATGCAGTAGAAACTGTACTGACTTTAAATGGATGTGATAATGCACAAAAGTGTGCATACTTCGTAAGTCTGTCAACTACCACCATGATGACACTCTTTCCCTCAGACTTGGGTAAACCTATGATAAAATCCATTGAAACTTCCTCCCAACGTTGGCTTGGAATGGATAAAGGTTGTAATAGACCCGGCGTCTTAATTGTTTCAACTTTATTTTGTTGGCAAACCAAACATTCCGCCACAAACTTTTGAATATCTGATTTAAGGCCATCCCAAAAAAATTCCTTCTTAACCCTGTGGTAAGTTTTTAAAAATCCTGAGTGCCCTCCTAAGGGAGAAGTGTGCAATTCCATAAGAATCTTTTGTTTTAGCTGGGAATTCTTACAGAGGTATAAGCGATCTTTGTACCATAATGAATCATTTTGCCAGCTAAATGTATCAGACATACTGGAATCTTGTTGTAGCTTTCGAATAAGTGCCCACACTTCTTCATCATTCTTCCATTCCTCCCTTGCTTCGTTTATCCAATCTGGTTGGATAATAGAAATGGCGCACAACAATGCTTCCACATCCTCATCCTTTCTTGAGAGTGCATCTGCCACCACATTTTGCTTCCCTTTTTTGTAGATGATTTCAAAGTCATAACCCAACATCTTTGTGACCCACTTTTGTTGCTCTTCAGAGGATAATCTTTGTTCTAAAAAGTATTTAAGGCTATCATGATCCATTTTTACCTTGAAGTGTCTTCCCATTAGGTAGGGTCGCCATTTCTTAAGTGCATGGAGTATTGCCAACATTTCCTTCTCATAAATAGCTTTGCTTAAAAACTTTCCCTTGATTGGACGACTTTCAAAAGCAATGGGTCTTTCATCTTGCATTAGAACAGCACCAATTCCATTTCCTGAAGCATCACATTCCACAATAAAGGTTTTTGTGAAGTCCAGTGTAGCTAAGACCGATGCTTGGCACATTGCCTCTTTAAGATGTTCAAAGGCCTTTGTTGCTTCCGGAGTCCATGAAAATGCATCTTTCTTCAATAATGTTGTTAGAGGTGCTGCTATTCTCCCATAATTCTTAACAAACTTGCGATAATACCCTGTCAACCCAAAAAATCCTCGCAGATGCTTTATGGATGTGGGAATTTTCCATTCCTTAATGGCTTTAATTTTGCTAGGGTCTACCTTAACTCCTTCATGAGATACAATATGACCCAAATATTCCACCTCCTGGACTCCAAAGAAACATTTGGATCTTTTTGCATATAATTGTTTCTCCTCCAATAGTTGTAGCACCCTGTCAACATGTTCAACATGATCCTTCCAAGACTTGTTGTAGATTAGTATATCATCAAAAAATACTAACACAAATTTTTTAAGCAATGGTTTGAAAATTGAATTCATCAAACCTTGAAATGTTGAAGGTGCATTAGTAAGGCCAAAAGGCATGACCAAAAATTCATAATGACCCTCATGAGTTCTAAATGCCATTTTCGGAATGTCTTCAATCTTCATTCTGATTTGATGATATCTTGAACGAAGATCCAACTTGGTGAAGTAAATTGATCCATGCAATTCATCCAGTAATTCATCAATGACAGGAATGGGGAACTTATCTTTAATAGTGAGCTTGTTGAGCTCCCTATAATCCAGAAACATGCGCCATGATCCATCCTTCTTGTGCACCAATACTACTGGAGCAGAGAAAGAACTTTGACTTGGTTGAATTATACCAGCCTCTAGCATTTCTGCAACCATACGTTCAATTTCACTTTTTTGGACATAGGGATATCTGTACGGCCTAATGTTTGGAGGAACACTTCCTGGAATCAGATGAATAGCATGATCATGATCACGCATAGGTGGGAGACCTTTGGGAGTCTCAAATACCTTGGAATGATTGTCCAGGACTTTTTGGAGATCTGGAGAAATAGATGATTCCGATGTGGAAACATCTAGCGAACATAATTGTGCAATTACACCTCTTTGCTCCTTTTTTAGAAGCTTTGTCATACCATTAGAGCTGATTATCTTTCCTGGTTTCCCTGCAATACCCCTTAATTCAACTTCCTTTCCTTCCATAGAAAATTTGATGAAAAGTTCTTGAAAATTAAAAGCTATTGTACCCAAGGATTGTAGCCATTGGACTCATAGTATAACATCAGCACCTCCCATTGGAATGGAAAGCATTGGGCTAGTCAATACATATTCTCCCATGGATAGCTTGATATTATGGCACCTTCCAAAGCAATTTATTGTTCCTCCATTTGCAATCATCACTTGACACTCTGGTGCTGGATATAGGAAGAAATTCAATTCTTTTGCTACCCTACAATGAATAAAATTGTGGGTGCTTCCTGAATCAATCAACACTATTACCTTTTTCTTCTTGATTTGTCCTTCTATCTTGATGGTTTGAGGAGTGTTAATTCCCGCCAATGCATTACAATATATGGTTGGATTTATTTGTTCTTAATCTAGGCTTTGTTCCTGGAGTATATCTTCTTCTTTTGACCTTTCTTGTTCCTTTTCTTCTTCCTCTTCACAATCTATGTAGAATAATTTCTTCTCAGCACACTTATGTCCTTTAGTGTTTTTGCTATCACAACTGTAACAAAGCCCTTTTTCTCTTTTTTCTTCCAATTGTTGTGGTGTCAACCTTATAGGTTGTGGAAGACTATGGGTAACAACACTTCCGTCTTTATAGTTGTGAGTGGTATGCTTCCTGGTTGCCATAATTTTGCTTTCCATTTTTCTTGCTAACCTGAATGCCTTCTCTAATGAATCAGGTTCCCAAAGGCGAACATCATGTTGGATATTATCCTTTAAAGACCCTATGAACACATCAATCCTATGCTCCTCTGGAATATCTTTTACCCTTATGTTCAATTTTTGGAACTCCTCAATGTGCTCCATTACTGAACCCTTTTGTGTGAGACTTATCAATTGGCTAAAAAAAGTGTTTCTTTTTGTATCTTCATAATGTGCTATCAATTCTTCCGTAAAAATTGCCCAAGTGATAAATTGTTTGCGAGAGCAAAGCCATTGATACCATACAAACTGATTTGGTTCCAAATATACAGTTGCCATACGTACCTTTTGTGTGTTTTGCACATTATTGAGATCGAAGAACTGCTCCATCTGTAATATCCATGTGGCGAGATCCTTGCCATCAAACTTCCTCATATCCATTTTTGGAATATGGTGGGTCTTCGATCCAACATTAGAGTCTATGGAATCATGATTAACATTACTTTTTTTCACATCATGAGTTTCCTTTACAACCTTTTCACCATTAGTAAGTATTTCTTGTAGAAAATTTGTCAAATCTGTCTTCAAATCTGCCATGTCTGTCTTCAAATCTGTCTTCAAATTTTCCATGTCTCTCTTCAAATCTGTCTTCAAATCTATCTTCAAATCGTCCATCTTAGCTTCCACGCCATTTATCTTAGATTCCACGCCATTTATCTTAGCTTCTGTTAGCTTTTGTGAGCGTGACATTTGTTGCACTTGTTCTTGTAATTTTGATATATCATGTAGCATTTCTTCCTCTTCTTCATGAGTCATGCTAGAGCTTTTAGGTTCCTTACTAGGTGTTTGCATTTTCTTTCCTCGGGGCATCAATTACTGATAATAATGCTTTACTATGCCCTTTGAATTCCGTTAAACCAAGCTTACACAAAAATTTAAAAAAAACTACACACCTTTTTTCACTTTATAGAAGCCTGATATTGAATCTGATGTATCTCTGTAATTTCAGATCATCCAGTTCTGAAATTGCAACCTTTAGTAGCCTTCTATGTCCTATTTCCAATGCCACAAGTCTGACCCAAATTGGATTCTCCAAGGAAGAGTTATGTGAAATCTCCCACAGTGACTTGCTTTTAGACTAGTTCAGTAGAGCGAACTTGTACGACATGCCACGAGTCACTGTTTCAACCTTTGGATCTGAAACACTCATACAAGAACCTAAAATCCGTCCTCTTTTTGTAACTTCTTACAAAATTTCAATCCAATCCTCATAGAGAAAGTTATGACAATTTTCCCCAGGTCACCTGTTTTGAATGTAATTCAGGAGTCTGCAAAAAGACCAACTTCCTCAGATCATATCTCCGCAAATATCGCGCAAAACATCTGAAATTCGGACCCAAGGTTTAATGCAATGTCTTCTCAAATGAGTTTTTTTTGCGACTTCTGACACGTCACAGAAAAAAAGTTATAGTGAAAATGCCACGATGACCTGTTTGGAGCAGCGAAACCCTAGAATCCAAAGCTCTCATACCAAATGTTATGTAACCAGCTCAAGAAAAGATAGAAAAGATAGATCAACGCCTTAGAATTCAGCCTCTTCGAGGGGGCAACCTCCTTTACATTATATAAATGAACAATTCTTGGATGATACAAATGACAAAACCTCCTTTCTATATATAGGAGTCTAAGGAGTCACAATATAATCCAGCCGACCTAACAATAATAATATAAAGCCACAAAAATAACAATAGAGGGATTCTATGGGGCACAGAAATAACAACATGGGGGTAATAGGGGCACAACAATATAAATAGCGATATAACTACAATATTAATGGGGTAATCACTAGTATTATAGGGACCCAACATTGTCTTTGTCGGCTTGTTAAAACTATCGAAAAGTCATCCCTTTCGTATTATTTTACACTTTTTCGGACTTAAGGGATTATGCCATGAAAAAGGACTATTGGAGTCTCCTTTTCGTCCATTTTCAGACTCTCTAAATAAGAAAAGGACCGAGTTATCTTTGTCGTTAAACTCGTTAAAACAATAGCGATAAACTTGTCCACCCAGACAAGAACGAGTCTCACTGACACTAGGCTCGCTAAACACAAAGTGACAGGTTTGCCCGAAGGGAAAATTATACACCAAGCATATGTTATCCTCCTCAAGCTTGTTAAAAATAAAGAAGTACTGGTCAGTAATGACTGGGCAAAAATGGGAAGAAAACTTGAAGAACTCTATTGGTAGCAAGTCGCTCTTGAACATGACACTTTCACTCCATCACCGTGATTGAGTTGGGTTGGGTTTTTTCATTCACCGTCACCATTGGTCCGCCATGCCATCCATGGGGTTAACGCTACCAGTCCATATCAGTGTCGCCAATATGTTCAAGATAAGTCATTCAATGAATTCACCATCCAGCAAACGCCTCATCCACTATATTACATCCATGCTTCATTTTTCATGACTGCCATTCCTGAACCTCATATCATCAGATCGTTTTCACCTCCACAAAAATCATTTTCTCCGTTTCGCGTCGTAGATGTGGGATACATCAAGGCCCTCCTATGATAGGTCACTTCTTGTCGACATTAGCTCATTATCCAAGAAGTTGACTTAGAAACAACCCTTTCAGTACTTTGAAGCTTGCATGCCTCAATGGCAAGTTTCTCACTTTCGGCGACAGGTTTATATCAATGACCTTTGACCGAAAAAATTTGCATGATGTTCGACATCGGCTCATGTATTCACACCACATGAATTGTACTGTAGTACGTTGAGGGTCATCATCATTATCGGTGACTCCTCTCACGTTTGTTAACATCTTACATCATTGGTTGGTAATCAAGCGATGTCTTTCCATGTTCAACTTTAGAACATCTTTTCACATGGATCGACTTGTACATCGGGCAAAGATTGCACGAGTTTTGAAGACCTCGGATCTAGTTTCATCCATCCGAGCTGTGATATATTAAGGAAAATAAAGACATCAATTGTACACAAAATCTGCACAGATAGTCATCTAAGCCAGGGAAGATGACTCTTCATGTGAAGAATCATAAGTCTGCAATAGCAAACGATTGTCTGTCCTATGTACATGAAAATGAATTTATAAAGTCGAGCATGGGAATGCCCGCCTCAGCTAGATCATGAAAATAATATGATGATGATGTATTGTATTGTATCTTATACAGGTCACCTTCCAATTCAAATACCTCGAATCCTCATGAATAAAGCATTTCACCCGACATCAAAAGATTTACGACCTCATGCTTTAGGGGGCAGCTGTTATAGACATATTTGGGCACTGCAACCCCAAACTCATATGTCGATAAACTAAGGGCTCCTTAAGTCCCTAAAAGTGTTGTTTCACATCCTAAAGGATCATGGTCAACTGATTACATCATTTCCCAGAAGTTCCACCTGAAAAAATACTCAGAACTAGCCAAAACTGGACTATACAGGCTGCTCCATGGGCAAGGTGCGATAAATACTAACTACCTAACTGGCCAGGTGTGATGCATACTCTAATGGCCATATGTGGGGTGCAATGAGTGAGAATAAACAAATGGCAAAGACAGTTTGCAAGGTGGATGATCATGGAATCTTCCAGAAACTTCTCCTGTGACACTTGCCTCTCTGACTTCACCCAGGGATGAGTAAGAGATCATGAAATCTCCAAGTGGAACCAAGAACTATCAGTGAAATGACACTAATAAAAAACCCAGAGCTAACTCACACCCTTACAAGACATCTATAAATGGATCCCTCATCTGAGAGATCTGGAGGCTGGAATTTTGTATTTTGTAAGGAAGTGTTGTTGGTTTGTTGGTGAGAAAAGACATTGCATTGTTGGGTGATTTGTTTGTTCATGAGGTGAAGAGGGCTTCTACAACTGGGAGGATGATGCTGGATCAGACAGCTGGGTTATAATCCTCTCTTACATTACTATTAATAAAGTTCCTTGCGTTTTCCTCCATATGATCTCATATTTGTGAATCTTATTGTTTATAAATGCAATCGTATGGTCAATGTGTTTCTGATTCCACATTGTTTATGATGTTTTAGATAGAGATTCTTTGATAGTTTGCCATTACTTTGATTCTATAGGTACTCTTTGAAGCGGGACAAGTAGGAGAGGAGTGGCAAATTCTATCAAGGAAAGGAGAAATCAAGCTAGGATCAAAGCAGAAGATCCAGGTTGGTCCTCTTTTCTTCTCTTCCATCTATCACACTTAAAGAAACTCTTGAAAAGATTTCATTGTTTGTTTCTAAGATAACTACCCGTCTTAGTGGGACAAGAAGTTCGAATAGACACTAGTTTTCCTTGAAACACAAGGGATTACAAATCCATGGCATTAATATTATAAAACCAAATGATTAATAAATGCAAGGGATCAATATACCCAAGGAATCGATAAACCCAACAAACTAATATTAAAAACCCAAATGATTAATAAACCTTAAGAATTAATATTTTAAGCTGGGGGGATTAATAAAACCAAGGGATTAAATGATAAAGCAAAGGAATTATTAATATTATAAACTTGAAGAATGAAAGAACCCAATAATTTGATATTATAAACCCAAGGGAAAAATATTAGAAACCCAAGGGATCAAAAATTGCAAGGGATCAATATCTTTTTCCTCGGTAAATCTATTCTATTCTATTAGATTATATACAGGAAAACATTACATTCAAAGAGACAGGTTGCCCAAGGCCGACTGTGGCACTTTGGGTTGTCATTTCACATTCAGTATTCGCCCTCGCAGGGGCGGAATTTCCATCGTGACACAACACAGCATTGTTTTCAAACCATACCAAAACATCCCGCACAGGGGCTTCAGAGCAAAATTCATCCCTCGCAGGGGCATCAGAAGACCTATAACAGCTCCCTTGCGAGTTCTACTGACCAAACCAGAGCAAACATGGACATAAACATAAACTATAGGGACACAGACAGAGATATATAACCTATACCATACCCAGACAGAGATGAAAGACCTATACCAGACCTGAACAAGAGAAATGGATGACAAAGTGTGCCATTGGAAGCTATTCCTCAGGCTTTTCCTCAATAATTCTGCACCACCCGTGGCCTTCTGGAATGCCTTCCCACATTTCCATGGGGTTCTGCTTGGAGGTCGACGCCTCCTGCTCCTGAGGTCGAATGGGAGTCTGCTCAGGTTCCTTCGCTGGCGCTTCCTCGACAATTTCCGGTTGCTCACCTGGGTGTTCCTCCCTGCTGCCCGAACCGTCTTCATCTTCCAGAGGATCCTCAGTGAAAAGAACCGATATGTGTGCATTAATGCGTGAATTGTCCCTCGAGCTGCCAAGAGTGAAGATGGCAGAGCCGAACGCTGGAAGAGGGTGCTGTCCAGCATTGGGATTGCCTGCATCCATGAATTGACTTGCCTGTATAGGAGTGGCCCCTGCCCTTCTATGGCAGTAACAACAGCAGCAGTGGTGGTGGGATTTCACAGCAGGGCGGCGTGAGGAACCTCCACGAACAGATCCCCTTCTGCTGAGCATCCTTTCCCTGGGTCGAACCATGATTGCAGAAATGCCGGCGGCTTGTGGCAGAGCAGCGAATGAGGGCTTTTCCGTCTTGAGTCGCCCCCCAACAGAATTGCGTCCTCTCCCAACTGTTCTGGTACCGATCTCAGCAGAACATAAACAGCATCCCACTGAAAATACAAGCTTGAAATTTCCTTTGGCGTCTTGAATGCCGGCAAGTCCAGCAAGATCTGAAGCCTTAAAGAGACAATTACCCACAGAGACCTGAACTGCGAGCTTTTTGCTCTGATCATGGAACCGCAACATTCCTTCATCCTCCTTAAATCTCCTGACATTCTCTCGAAACTTGTTCTCCTTAATTGCTCTCTGCAGACTCTCCATTTCACCTTACACTGCATTGAGTGCCCTACAGAGCGTCTCATCTTATTAACTCTCGGCGGCAAGAGGCATTAAATCCCCGGAGTGATCACGAGGAGGCACATGTCTGCAAGGGATCAATATTAAAAACATAAGGGATTTATAAAGCTTAGGAATTAATATTTTAAACCCAAAGGATTGATAAATCCACATGACTATGAATATTATAAACCCAAGGGATGAATAAACCCTAGGGAGTGTTAATATTATAAACCCAACAGGTTAATAAACTGAAAGGATAAACATTGTAAACCTAAGGGATTAATATTAAACCTTAGGAGTATTATTTAAACCTTAATATTGGGTATTAATAAACCCAAGGGACTAAATTATAAACCCAAGGAATTATTAATATTATAAACTTAAAGAACAAATAAACCTCAAAATTTAATATTATAAACCAAAGGAAATAGTAAACCGAAGGGAAATAGTAAACCAATAAAATAATATTATAAACACAAAGGATTAATAAACCCAAGGAACTAATAAACCCAATCGTTTAATATTATAAACCCAACAGAAAAAATTGTAAACCTAAGGGATCAAAAAATGAAAGGGATCAATATTAAAAACAGAAAGGATTGATATTTTAAACCAAATGGATTAATATTCTAAATCCAAGTTCTTTAAACCCCACGATAAATATTACAAATCAAAAATAAATATCAATAACCATCCTTAACCATTATTGATTTTCATATTGAGACAAAATAAACATGGTTTATTTTCATGGTGAGATAATCCTTGTCACAATGTGACATTCAACCATGGTTGATCATGGTTGGCTATGATTGACAATGGTTGACCATGATTAATATTATAAACCTAAGAGAATAATAAACCCAAGGGATTGATATTATAAAACCAAAGGAATAATAAACCCAAGGGATTAATACTAAAACCCCAAGGGATTTTGAACCCAAGGGAATAATATTAAACCCAAGGGAGTTATATTATAAACCCAAGGTATAAAAACCCTTAGATAAATATTAAAAATACTAAAATAAACATGGTTGACCACAGTTGATTTTCATATTGAGACAATCCTTGTCACAATGCGATGTTGGACCATGGTTAATCATGGTCGAACATGGTTGTTTATTGTTGACCATTGTTGAATAATATTAAACCCTACGAATATGAACCCTTAGATCAATAAACCGAAAGGATTGATATTATAAACCCAAGGGAATAATAAACCTAAGGGATAAAAATTATAAACCCAACGCATATAAACCCTAACATGACTATTATAAACCCTAAAATAAACATGGTTGACCATGGTTGACCATGGTTGATTTCCATATTAGATTAATCTATTGTGATATTGACATAATCATAAATAGTTGGACAAATATTTAACCCTTAATATTGGGGTTTTATAAAACCAAGGGATTATTAATATTATAAATACAGGATATCAATAAACCCAAGGCATTATTAATATTACAAACCCAAGGCATTAATATTATAAAAATAAATGATTAATAAATGCAAGGGGTCAATATACCCAAGGAATCAATAAACCCAACGAGCTAATATTAAAAACCCAAACGATTAATAAACCTTAGGAATTAATATTTTAAGCTTAGGCGATTAATAAAACCAAGGGATTAAATGATAAACCAAAGGAATTATTAATATTAAAAACTTGAAGAACGAAAAAACCCAAGCATTTGATATTATAAACCCAAGGGAAAAATATTAGAAACCCAAGGGATCAAAAATTGCAAGGGATCAATATTAAGAACAGAAGAGATTAATAAAGCTTAGGAATTAAATTTTAAACCTAAAGGATTGATCAACCTACATGACTATGAATATTATAAACCCAAGGGATCAATAAACCCTAGGGATTGAAAATATTATAAAACCAACATGTTAATAAATTAAAGGGATAAACATTGTAAACGTAAGGGATTAATATTAAACCTTAGGACTATTATTTAAACCTTAATATTCAGGACTAATAAACCCAATGGATTAAATGATAAATCGAAGGAATTATTAATATTATAAACTTAAAGAACAAATAAACATAATCATTTAATATTATAAACCCAAAGAAATAGTAAATCGGAGGGAAATAGTAAACCCAACAAAATAATATTATAAACACAAAGGATTAATAAATCAAAGAGATTAATAAACCCTAATAATTAATATTTCAAACTCAAGGAATTAATAAACCAAAGGGATTATTAATATTATAAACCCAAGGAATTGATAAACCCAACCGTTTAATATTATAAACCCAATGAATAGTGAACCCAAGGGATAAATATAAAAAACCTAAGGGATCAAGAAGCAAAAGGGATCGATTTTAATAAACCCAAGGGATAAAATAATAAACCAAAGGAATTATTAGTATTGTAAACTCAAAGAACAAATAAACCCAAGGGTTTAATATTATAAACCTAAGGGATAAAAAAATGCAAGGGATCAATATTAAAAATGGAAAGGATTGATATTTTAACCTCAATGGATTAATATTATCAATCCAATTTGTTTAAACCCCACGATAAATTTTATAAATCGAAAAATAAATATCAATGACTATCCTTAACCATCATTGATTTTCATATTGAGACAATCTTTGTTACAATGCGACGTTGGACCATGGTTGATCATGATTCACCATGGTTGATTATGGTTTTCATCTCAAGACAATCTTCGTTATAACGCAACGTTCAACAACGCTCACGATGATTGGTTTTGAAAATGAGAGAATATATGTCATATTAAATATTTTAAAATCCCTAAGCCCTAAATCCATGATATCAATATTATAAATGTAAATAATGCTATAACACAAAAAAAAACATAAACCGCAACCAATATAAGAACCACATTGTAAACCATTAACACATCAATACATAAAATTAATATGAATACATTAATAATAATACACTATAAAGCATTAATACATGATAAATCATCATCACATTAATAATAACACATTTATATCACTACATTATAAACAATAAATAAATTTTAAGCCATAAATACAATAATATGAATACATGAATTTATTAATAGTATAAATCTCAATAATATTGATATAAAAAACAAAAACATGAAAGCCCAACAATAATATTATAAACGTCAACAATATTTTAATTTATGAAAGACATGGACAAAGTGAAGGGACCCACACAAAAGATCAAAACAATTATAAATGCAAGAGAAAAAATAAAATAGTAACACTGCAATTGGAGCAAAGGAACATAAATGCAAAAAACACACCTAAATTGGACACATTGGATTTAAGGAAGAACAACATAATATAGGACATTTTAAGACCAAAGATATATAATTTTCTACATAACAACAACAACAAGGAAAAAAATTCAATTTCACCAACATTGCAACCATGAAAGAACATTGAGTCTTAACATAGATTTTTTGTTTTCTTTACATCAAACAATTCCACTACAAAATTCAACTTGAAACACTCCATCAAAAGTCATCTATGGAATAACCTCTTCCAAAACACAACCAGAGCGATGAAAAAAGCAGCACCAATTCAAATCAACATGATAATGATCACGATACTTAACGCTTTCCAACCAATTCCTTCTTGTTCTCCTCCCAGACTCCCTCTAGTGCACATGTAACAAATATTTTACATGTGTTTTCGTTTCATCTAGCACACGAAGATGCTCATCAATAAAAGAATGATGAAACCCATGTTTTCTATCAAACTTGTTCTGAAGATACGAAAGAAAACTTATCGCTCCAACAATATTGTGCACTGTTCTGAAATAATAGATGACATCATTATTGTCCATATCTGCATTTGAAAGAAAAAAAAACAAAAGAAAAAAAAATAAAGACATGCACAAATAAATAGGCATACACATATATAGATCTGTATTCATAAAACATAACACCCCATTTTTATTTATGTTAGAAAACTTAATCTTATAATGTTACACGAAATAAAACAATCTAGTGTTACATGAACCAAATGATATAAAAATTTCTACAAATATAAGCCTTATTTCACAATACAATAGGAAAAACTGTGGAAATAGAATAAAACTGTGGCCAATATTCAAAAAATGAATATTGGCCACGGTGATGGCCAATATTCAAAACCTCCATTTTTTCCTTTCATGACGTAATGTGAATCCACAATATTAATATCAATATGAACCAGTTATAAAATTTATGTCGAATGATTGGTTCATATAACTCGTTGTTTATGTTTGAATGGTCTGTTGCAAAGAAAAGTACAATAGCGACTTTAAAAAAAATAAGTAAATTGAGCAACATGAAAAACGATGTAAACAAATTTCTCAAATATTACTATGAATATGATGAATGTATTAATCTCATTAACATATGAATATGATTATTATATTAAAAGTAAATCAAGAGGACAATAAAAGAAATTCAAAAAACATACTATAAAAAAGGTCACAATGTTATTAGTTGTATGTCATAGTATTATGGACTTCAATCGCTCCTCTTCTTTCATCCTAATTGCAACATATGCACTATCTTTCATCTTGGCATAACGTTGAAAAGAGAAAGGTGGTTCAATGCGTAAACCATCTATTGATTTCACTCTTGATATGGTTGTGAAGGTAAGGCTGATGCAAGAGCATTCAGCTCAACAATTTCATCATAGTCTAGTTAACTTAAGGGTCTTGTGTTTTTGAGGAAGTTGGATTCCTATGTATGTAATTATTAATGTTTTAAGTGATTAGAATATGAATTAATTAGATATTGTTAGGATATTTGCAAATGCTCTCGAATGTAGGATAACATGGGTGATTAATGATGATGAGAGAGTTAGAAATCAATTGTAAGTCTTGGACTAGAAAGTGGTTTCATGATTCGAGGAGCTAGAGAGGATTCTTAGGGATAAGTAGGAGCCAAAAGTAGACTTAGAGGATATTTAGGATTTAGTTCAGCAGATTAAGGATCTGAACTAGAATTAGTTCAACAGAACCTTTTGTATAAATGTAAGCCTAAAAGGCATAAAGAGTGAGTAGTTAGAGAGTATTTAGTGAGTCAAAGAGTCAGTTAAGCCTACGGGAAGAGAAGAAAAAGGCCATTGATATAGAAGATCAGGCCAAGGAAGAAATTCTTATGTAAATGTTTGTTTGTTAATACAGATTACTCAATTCAGAGTTTGTATAATGTGTACTGTGTAACTGAATTATAATTTGTGTGTGACTAGAGTAATTCTACGTAACTTATGTTGCAGGTGTACAGAATCAGAGAAGGGGTAACAGAGAAGAGTGTATCGGATTTACACACAACCGGTATTGGATAGATCCTTCAATATTACAGCGAAGGTGCTAAGGAGTGAAATAACGAAGTTGAAGATCGGAATTAGAACAAGTGAAAACCATAAGGCGGAAGCGAATACATAGGGAGAAGGCCGAATGGGCTATTACATGGTAAGAAACAAATGAACGTAGCAGGGGAGCATAGGAGTCGTTGGATCAATCAGATCAATGAATGAAAGCGAAGGAGATAGATGGCGAGGATTAAGTCGTGCCACATAGGTAAAATAAATGAATGACGGTGATTAGTAACTGCAGGGGGGGTTGAGAGCTTGATAATCTGTGTGCTAGTTGAAGGGTTGTAGACCATAGGATTTGATGGATTTTGTTATCCAATGGATATCGGATTTTAATTTGATCGGACTTTAACTTCAAGGGTGGACCCGAACATTTATAGGTTAAGTTTGTATAATACTTATCGGCTCCGTAAGGCGGTTAAATGTCGTGCAAGTGGTCTATGCGATATCGTTGTGGAATGTCAGATCAAATGGGTTTTGATCTACAGTGCAGGATCACTGAGAAAGTCTGTTGTTTGAGGGAAGACATCAACCGTCGGATTTAAGGTAAGATCGACGGTGGAGATTAAGCGATAAAGCTTGGGTAGAGCGGAATCGAAAAGGTTATAGGCGCAGTTTCATTCTATTTGAAGTCTGGTTGTGTTATTGCATATCACATGTGAGAGGTGATGAAGTCACATGTTGGTGTGATGCGATATTGCAACAGCCATTGATCTGGTGGACGAAATCAACAGTGGAAAAGGGTCATCACATATCGCAAGTTAGGAGTTCTGAATACATATTCTATTGAGTCCGATGAAACTTTGCGATTGTGATATATGAAGAATTGGCTTATAGAGTGGGGTTTGGTTAACATGCGCAGCTATAGAATTAACCAAAGTTTCCATAAAGGATGAAGGGTTGAGTTATAGGGTTCCGCAGCAAAGGATTACAAAAGGGTCGGACTAGAGTTAGTTATTAACTCGTTCCGCATGAGGTTTAATTAAGGGCTTAAACCTTAACTCTTGAAGGTTTGACTAGGCAGGTCATGGAAATTCCTGGGATTGATGAGATTATGCATTTTATATGCATATTGTGGGTATCGCAAGTTTTTTCCTGCGTCAAAGTGGTATTAGAGCTAGTTAAAGCTCTTTTTAATTAAAGTAGAATTGTGCATTATACAAGTGGTATTGCAAAAGAAGAGGAGAACAGGTTATTTGAATCTGATAAGTAGAAGACATGACATAAGATGAGAGTAAGAGTAAGTGATATTCTTAAGAAGAGATTGCAGAAGCATAAGGAAAGTACAGCACGATGTTTGTTTTCTTGAGGAAAGTGGAGGTTCACTCAAATGTGAAGAATGGATGGAGACTGCTTGTGAAGCCATGCAGGTATTGTTTTATTTAACTCTGGTTTGAGTTTTGCAGGCTTAAGATAAAGTGAATATTGATAGAAGCAGATAGACAAGGAAAGTCGTATGTGTTCTAAAGAACAAAGTGAATGAAAAGTGACAGTGAACCTGAATCCAACTAAAGGTTGGACAGAGAGGATAAGAGTGTTCTCAGAAGGAAGCTTAGAAGCAAGCTTTTGAAAGCTTCGGAATGATCTTTGGTTTGAATAACATTGATATGCAAGTAACAATAGTTAGTGAAGCATCTCAGCAAGAAGATCACAACCTGAAGAGAAGTGATGAAGGAAGCTAGTAAAGGTTTCTGAGAGAGAATGGTAGAACCTAGTATTTCATTTGTGTTTGAAATACAAGAGGACAGCTGTGTTCTCAAAAGTGCAAGTGAGTTGAAGTCTAGAGCATGGAGTGTTCAAATGGTTCCTGAGAAGAGAACCAGAGAGATGCCAAAAGAGTGAACTCAGGGAGAGAAGCTTAGTGAGGTATCATGTAGCAGGGAGGACTTGTTGTTGCAAAGACTTGTGTGGCTCATAGTGAGTGAAGAACTCATAGAGATGGAGAAGAAGATGACTACTGATAGTCATTGTAGAGGTTTAGAGAAAAGACTAAAAAGTGAAGAAAGAGGATGCCAAGACAAATGGCAAGAAATTGAGTCAAGAGGAACTTGACAAGGAGATGTTTTAGATGAAAGAACAACTCAATGTATTAATGATGATACTTAAGGAAAGCCAAAGACTAGGTTGGGTCTTGAAGAAAAAGCCAGTGAAGTGGCATAAGTTATAGAGAAGGCTACGACAGAGACAAGTGAAGAGCCTGGTGGAAGAACTCAGAGAGGCTGAGTTGGAAATGGAAGTGTCCATTTGTGAACCAGAGCAGGGTGAAGTTCTGGGTGAAGATGAAGACTTGAAGACTGAAACTTCAAGTGAGACCAAAATGGCACATGATTTTAAATCTAATAATTTGGGTATGTTTGCAGGTGAAACATGTGAAGAAGGACAATTTGCTGATATTGTCGTAAAAAAGGAGGAAGAAGACAGGCAAAATCTAAATTCTGTTCTGAAAGAAGATGAGATAGATAGGTCTCATGTAAATACCTATACACAGTTGGGAAAAGGTTTTATTTTTCAGCATATTGCAAGGACTGAAAGTAGAGCAAGTTTAACTCATGAGGATGGCCAAAAGAAAGAAGAAGTAGAGAAAGATATCAAGCAATCAAGAGAAGGACTTGATGAGGTTGAAGGGAATACCATTGAAATATTTCTGAGTCATGTAGAGGACTTGGAACAGCGGGAGGACTTGGTGATTGAATCATCAAGTGAGATCATGAGGCCTTGTGGTTTTAAGACTGACAACTTGTGAGCGAATGCAAGTATTGCAGAAGACAAACCATTTTATGGAATTGTCTTGAATGAAGCTGAAATTTTCCAAGTAAAGTATGATGATGACTGTCTCTCAAATGAAGATCAAGTTGATTTATTACAGCAGAAGGAGTTCATAAATTCCTTGCTTAGTGGAGGAGATATCTTCAGTAGAGATGAGATAGTTATGTCTTATGATAAGGAGTTTTCTATTGGTAATAAAAACGAGAAATTGATTTTCTTAAATGGACAAAGGGAGAGTGATGGACAAACATCTAAAACTACCACAAATATGGAGGATCAAAATTTTATTCTGAATGAGAATGAAGAATTTCACTACAGTGGACAAGAGCAGAAAGACATCATTGAAGCTGATGGTGTGGAAGAGAGACTTGCTGACAGTCTTGAGAGTCCTTTGAAGAATCAACATACTGATGTGCTAATAAAAGAGGAAAAACCAGAGCAGCATACTGAGATGTTGCTAGAGGAGAAAAAGGCACTTAGGCCTTATGCTTTTTATTATAACAATTGTTTTATGATTGCAAGTTGTGATGAAGATACTGCTGCAAAGACAAAATAATATAAATGAAGGAAGAAAAGGAAGATTCCATGATAATACTTAGCCCATAGAATGAAAACATTAAATCATTGGAAAGTAAATTTGCAGAAAAGGAGCAAAAACTAGATGTTGCAGAGGGAGATATCTTCAAGGATATTCAGGAAGTTTGGGTGGAAGAAATATCTACAACAATACCTGGAGCAATCTCAAGAGTAATAGCAGAAGCTGAAGTAGAAAAAGCTGAAGAAATTAATCAGTAGTTTAAATATGAATGGACAACATGCAGTGAGATGCAGAATGTGAAGGTGTAAAAGTTAGTGGACAACAACAACAACCTGAAACGGAGAGAAAGAGATAACATTAAATGGCAGAGTATGTACCAACCCTAGGATTTGTTGATGATGGAGATAGAAAAGTTATGGAAATTAATGATGAAGTAGTCCATATGGAGGAGATTGACAGCAATAAGAAGAATGATCAATCAAAATTTGAAACTGATTGACAAGGAGAGGAAGATAAACCAGAAGACAACAGAATTATAGCAGCAACAAAGGTGCAAGGCATTTGGGCAGTTAAAAACTAAGGTTTGGGATCCTGGAGGTTTTCTATCAACATATGAGAACACATGATCAGGAGATCATGATTATTTTAACCTTGGGAGTCTGATGCAGGAGCATTCAGCTCAACAATTTCATCATAGTCTAGTTAACTTAGGGGTCTTGTGTTTTCAAGGAAGTTGGATTCCTATGTATGTAATTATTAATGTTTTAAGTGATTAGAATAGGAATTAATTAGATATTGTGAGGATATTTGTAAATGCTCTCGAATGTAGGAGAACATGGGTGATTAATGATGATGAGAGAGTTAGAAATCAATTGTAAGTCTTGGACTAGAAAGTGGTTTCATGATTCGAGGAGCTAGAGAGGATTCTTAGGGATAACTAGGAGTCAAAAATGGACTTAGAGGATATTTAGGATTTAGTTCAATAGATTAAGGATTTGAACTAGAATTAGTTCTGTTGGGTTGTGTTATATTCTTTCCACGACTAGCCCACATAGTTTACCCCGGGTTAGAGGGGGGGCGGATCCCCCCCTTCATTGCGCCGATTGTGTAGCGGGTGGGTCACAGGGGGTTTGAGGGGTGCAAGTAACCCCCCTCTATGGAAAATTTTGGTTTTGGACCCTATGTTAGGTTGGGTGGACCTACCTATGTTTTTGTGCATGATTTTCACACATGGTTTTGGACGCAATGGTTTTTCGGTCCATGGTATTGGATGCTTCGACATGTATAAATATGTATTGTAAAATTGAAAGGAACATAATGAAAAATCAAGCTGGCAGTCTCGATTTTTGGATCCAGGGGAAAATCTCTGTGCATATGTGTTTTATGTGTTATGTTCTCGCATTTTTTATTTTCTGTTTTTTAGCATTTGTATGCAGGTAATTTATGTATGGGGTTAAAACCTACATTTAGTATCAGAGTTGTTTTGGCTTCAAGGGGACGTATTTATTACTAAGGGGTTCCGCTCAAGCCTGTGGTAGACCCTGTTCAGTGGGAGATTTGCGAGAATGATTCTAGTGGTGAAAGAAGATAGCGAGTAGTGGAAAGATAGAGATCAAGAAATTTTAATGCTAATAGTTTTGAGTTGTGGAAACTCAAGATGGAGGATCTGTTGGTGGATAAAGATCAGTGGATCGCAGTAGAGCCGGGTACTAAACCAACGAGAGTGTCCAATGAAGAATGGAAGAAGTTGGATCAGAAGGAAAAAAGCATAATACGATTGTTTGTCTCAAATTCTGTATTGCTGAATGTATTAGGGGAAGCTGCGATGAAGGTCTTGTGGGACAAGTTAGGGACTTTGTACCAATCTAAGTCTCTGGTGAATAAATTGTTCCTGCGAAAAAAGCTATATAACCTGAGGAAGAAAGATGGAGACTTGGCAACAAAGCATCTGAACGCATTTAATACGGTGGTAAGTCAGTTATTATCTGTTGATATTAAAATTTCAGATGAAGATAAGTGCATTAGTTTGTTGTGTTCTCTACCAGATTCGTGGGATAGTCTGGTTATTGCAATAGGTAGCAATACAATTGCCTTGCAGTTTGATGAAATAGTCTCATCCTTGTTGATGGAGGAGATGAGACGGAAAAATATGGAGAGCCAAAATGGTGATGCCTTGTCTATACAAGGACAGTCCTAGAATAGAAACAAAAATAAGTCATTGAGTGGGAGATCTAAATCTAGAGGGAGATCTAAATCTCTAGGAAAACCTATAAAGGTGGTGTGTTGGAAATGCGGAAAGGAAGGGCACTACAAAAAGGATTGTAAATCTAAGGCTCCTAATAAAGGAAAGGGATCTTATGATTCTCCTTCTGCAGAGGTGAAAACCACCTCAGATGAAGGTGGGGATGTGTACTTGGCTTCTTCAAGTACACATGTAGATCATGAGGCATGGTTGATTGACTCAGGTGCATCCTTTCACTTCACTCCCCATAAAGAGTGGTTCTGCGAGTATGAGAAATATGATGGTGGTGATGTCTTCTTGGGGGATGACAAGAAGGCTAGAATCGTTGGTCGTGAAAAAGTAAAGTTGAAGTTTCAAGGTGGAAGGGTTAGAACACTTCTAGGTGTTATGCATATTCTTGCATTGGCCAAAAGTATGATTTCTGTAAGCAAGTTGGATGATGCAGGTGTAAAAACGGTGTTCGAAAAGGATACCTGCAAGATGGTTCGGGGAGCACTGGTATTGATGTGGGGAGTTTGGATTGGAACTCTGTACAAGTTGCAAGGTAACACTATTGTTGATGGGTGCAACAGCTCTGTGGTTCCTGAAAGAGGAGCAAAAAATCTAGTGGTCTCTGGAGAGAAGACCATGCTGTGGCATCAAAGGCTTGGACATATTGGAGAGAAGGGTCTTCGAATACTTCATGGTAAAGGTATGGTAGAAGGTATGAGTAATAGCTCTCTAGATTTTGATTTCTATGAAAATTGTGTATATGGGAAGCAGAATCGGGTGAGTTTCCCCTCTGGTGGTAAGAGGGTGAAATAGATATTAGAGCTTGTGCACAGTGATGTGTTTGGACCTGTGAAGGCTCCATCACTACGTAATTTTGCGTACTATGTATCATTTATAGATGACTTATCAAGGAATACATGGATATATTTCCTTAAGAAGAAATCTGAAGTCTTTGACAGGTTTAAAGAATTTAAGGCTCTGGTGGAAAACCAGACAGAGAAGAAGATAAAGGTGTTGAGGATAGATAACGATGGAGAGTTTTGCAATAAGGAATTTGAATAATTCTGTAAGAAGTGTGGTATAGCACGATAGAAGACTACTCCATACACACCTAAGCAAAATGGAGTTGTAGAAAGAATGAACAAGACATTGATGGAAAGGGCAAGAAGCATGCTCAGTGGTGCCGGGTTAGGATAGGAATTCTGGGTAGAAGCAGTGGAGACAGCATGTTACTTGGTCAACAGATCACCTTCATTATCATTGGAGGATAAGAATCCGCAAGAGGTATGGACTGGTAAGAAACCCTCTCTTTCACATTTGAGGGCATTTGGATGTGATGCATATGTACATGTTCCAAAGGAGAAAAGAACCAAGTTGGATAGTAAATATGAAAAGTGCATCTTTATTAGGTATAAGGATGGTTTAAAGGGTTATAAGCTTTGGAACCCAGTAACAAGGAAGGTTATGTACAACTGATATGTGGTGTTCAGAGAGGTGAAAGATGTTATTAAACATGAAGTCCAACCAAAGAAACCTGAGAAGATAGAGTTTGAGCTTAATTAGGAAGAATCAGACTCTACAGTAGAGGAGGAATCAGAAGACAAAGAGCCACAAACTCCGAGTGTGAGAAGATTAGTTCGAGAAAGAAGGCAACCAAAAAGGTATATTCCATCTGCTTTCTGTTCAAATTTTGCTTTATCTGTTACTGATGATGATCCCAGAACTATGAAGGAAGCAATAGATTTAGAGGATGGCAAACTCTGGAAAGAGGCCATGGTTGATGAAATGGCATCTTTGCACAAAAATGTGGCTTGGGATCTGGTGGAGTTGCCGGCTGGAAGGAAACCCATTGGCAGCAAATGGGTGTTCAAGAAGAAGAAAAATGCAGAAGGAAAGGTGGAGAAATAAAAAGCTCGGTTGGTAGCAAAATGTTATTCCCAGGTGTCAGGAATTGATTTTGGTGATATTTTTTCTTGTGTTTCCAAGGTAGCTTCTATTAGATTACTTTTATCTGTTGCTGCTGCTTTTGATTTTGAGGTAGAACAGATGGATGTGAAGACATAATTTCTTCACGTGGATCTAGAAGAGGAAATCTACATGAAGCAACCTGAAGGCTTTGTGGTGAAGGGTAAGAAATAAATGGTATGAAAGTTAAAGAAGTATTTGTATGGGTTAAAACAGTCACCAAGGATGTGGTATCAGAAATTTGATACATTTATATGGGTACTTGGCTTCACCAGAAGCAAAGCAGATCACTGTGTGTATTTTAAATTAATTGGTGACCATGTTATTTATCTGGTCTTGTATGTGGATGATATGTTGCTGGTTGGAAATGACAAAGAAGTTATCTAGGATTTGAAGACCCAATTGTCCTCCCAATTCGACATGAAAGATCTTGGTGCTGCAAACTATATTTTTGGCATGGAAATTAAAATAGACCGGGAAAAGAGGAAGCTTTGGTTAAACCAGAGGAAGTATGTCGAGACAATACTGCAGAGGTTTAATATGCAGGATAGTAAACCGGTGAAGGTTCCTATTCCTGTAGGTGTGAGGTTATCTGTTGAACAGTGTCCCAAGACACAAGAAGAGGAAGAGGACATGTCCCATGTTCCATATGCAAGTGCAATCGGTAGCCTGATGTATGCAATGGTCTGTACTAGACCATACATTGGACATTCAGTGGGAGTATTGAGCAGGTTTATGTCAAAACCAGGGAAGGAGCACTGGACAGTAGTGAAGCGGGTTTTCAAGTATTTGCGTGGCACTAGTGACTATGGTTTGTGCTACCAAGGAAGGCCAGGATTGGATAGGGTGTTGGATATTCGTGGATTTGTTGATGCAGATTGGGCTGGAGATATGGATTAAAGAAGATCTACAAGTGGGTATGTGTTTAACCTATTTGGAGGTGCAGTCAGTTGGATGAGTAAGAAACAATCTGTAGTGGCACTATCAAATACAGAGGCAGAATACATGGCAGCCACTCATTCAAGCAAGGAAGCAGTTTGGTTGCAGAGATTGTGTTCAAGTATGGAGTTAGTACAAGGAGCTATAAGGATAGACTATGACAACCAAAGTGAAATTTTCTTAGCAAAGAACCCTGCATATCATTCAAAGACAAAGCACATTGATGTTCAGTATCACTTTGTAAGGGATATGATAGAAGAAAAAAAGTTGTTGCTGGTAAAGGTGGACACTTTGAAGAATACTACAGATGCACTGACAAAATTTGTGAGCTCTGAGAAGTTACCTTGGTGTAGAGAAACAATGGTCGTTGCAGGGCTGGATAAATGACTAAGCTCTCTTGTGTCCCCCTGTGGAAAGAAAACAACAAGTGGGAGAATGTTGGGTTGTGTTATATTCTTTCCACAACTAGCCCACAAAGTTAACCAGGGGGTTAGAGGGGGGGCGGATTCCCCCCTTCGTTACGCCGATTGTGTAGCGGGGGGGTCACAGAGGGTTTGAGGGGTGCAGGTAACCCCCCTCCCTATGGGGTTGGGCAGACCTACCTATGGTTTTGTGCATGATTTTCGCACATGGTTTTGGACGTGATGGTTTTTCGGTTGATGGTATTGGATGCTTCAACATGTATAAATATGTATTGTAACATTGAAAGGAACATAATGAAAAATCAAGCTGGTAATTTCTGTACGGGGTTAAAACCTACAAGTTCAACAGGACCTTTTGTATAATTGTAAGTCTAAAAGGCATAAAGAGTGAGTAGTTAGAGAGTAGTTAGTGAGTCAAAGAGTCAGTTAAGCCTACGGGCAGAGAAGAAAAAGGCCATTGATATAGAAGATCAGGCCAAGGAAGAAATTCTTGTGTAAATGTTTGTTTATTAATATAGATTACTCGATTCAAAGTTTGTATAATGTGTATAATTGTGTAATTGAATTATATATCTGTGTGTGACTAGAGTAATTCTATGTAACTTATGTTGCAGGTAAGTTACGTTGTAGGTTTACAGAATCAGAGAAGGGGTAATAGATAAGAGTGTATCGGGTTTACACACAGTCAGTATTGGAGAGATCCTTCAATATTCCAGCGAAGGTGCGAAGGAGTGAAATAACAGAGTTGAAGATCGGAATCAGAACAAGTGAAAACCATAAGGTGGAAGCGAATACATAGGGAGAAGGCCGAATGGGCTATTACATGGTAAGAAACAAATGAACGTAGCAGGGGAACACAGGCGTTGTTGGATCAATCAGATCAACGAATGAAAGCAAAGGAGATAGATGGCAAGGATTAAGTCATGCCACATAGGTAAAAGAAATAAACGACGGTGATTAGTAACCACAACGGGGGTTGTGAGCTTAATAATTCGTGTGCTAGTTGAAGGGCCGCAGACCGTAGGATTTGATGGATTCCATTATCCAATGGATATGGGGTTTTAAGTTGATCAGACTTTAACTTCAAGGGTGGACCTGAACATTTACAGATTAAGGTTGTATAATGCTTATCGGCTCTGTAAGGCGGTTAAAAATTGTGCAAGTGGTCTGTGCAATATCATTGTGGACCGTCAGATCAAATGGGTTTTGATCTACAACACTGGATCACCGAGCAATTCTGTTGATCGAGGGAAGACATCAACCGTCGGATTGAAGGTAAGATCGACGGTGGAGATTGAGAGATCAAGCTTGGGTAGAGTGAAACTAAAAATGTTATAGACGAGGTTTCATTCTATTTGAAGTTCGGTTGTATTATCGCATATCACATGCGAGAGGCGATGAAGTCACATGTTGGTGTGATGAGATATTGCGACAACCATTGATCTGGTGGATGAAATCAACGGTGGGAAAGATTCATCACATATCGCAAGTCAGGAGTTCTGAATACATATTTTATTGAGTCCAATGAAACTCTGCGATTGCGATATATGAGGAGTTGGCTTATAGAGTAGGGTTTGGTTAACATGCGCAGCTACAGAATTAACCAAAGTTGCCATAAAAGATGAAGGTTTGAGTTATAGGGTTCTGCAGCAAAGGATTACAAAAGGGTCAGACTGGAGTTAGTTATTAATCTCATAGAAATCTGCCTAAGGTCCACCTTTTTCAGTTTCATGGAGGAGGTTTATGAACAAACATGCGGAGTCGTGATGGGATCGCCATTGTCTCCCATTATTGCTAACTTATTCATGGAATACTTTGAAAACAAAGCCCTCATGACCTCACCCCTGAAACCCAAATTGTGGAAAAGATATGTAGATGACACTTTCATCATATGGCCTCATGGAAGAGAAGCCCTAGAAACCTTCAAAAATCATCTAAATAGCTTATCCCCTTCCATAAAATTCACTATGGAAGTCGAGGTTAACAAGAGCCTCCCCTTCCTTGATATCCTTATCACTAGGAAGGATGATGGCTCCATATCTCACCAAGTATATAGAAAAAAGACTCACACAGAACAATATTTACATGCCTCCTCACATCATCACCCAACCCACAAACTGGGAGTCCTCAACACATTAGCAACAAGAGCCTTCAGAATCTCTGACAAGGAACACCTGAAAAAAGAAAAAGAACACCTCATCAATGTTTTCCAAAAAAATGGATACAGCAAACATCAAGCCATCAAAGCCATAAATAAAGCAAACACTCAACATAAGAAGAATAAAGATTTTAATAATAGTATAGGAAAAGTTAACCTACCTTACATTCTGGGAACCACGGATAAAATCTCCCGCATCCTGAAAAAGAATGGAATTCTAACCACTTTCAAACCTTTAAACACTATCCATAACTGCCTTAAACCAATTAAAGACAAGATTGATCCAAAATATCATAAGGGTGTCTACTTAATTCCTTGCTCATGTGGCAAGACCTATGTAGGTGAGACTGGGAGATCCTTTAACACAAGAATCCAGGAACACGCATCTGACATTAAACATAATCGATCCAAATCATCTGCTTTAGCTAAACATTCAAATAAAACTAAACACCAAATTTGTATAGAAGATACACGCATTCTGGCCAGAAGTGATCACTACTTTACAAGGAAATTTAGAGAAGCCATAGAAATCAACAAACACCCCAATAACCTTAACAGAGACGATGGATGGACCATAAGCAAAAACTGGATTCCAATCCTTTCAGCGAATCTTAACCCTCCCTTACCTCACTAACTGCCATCCTCTTCTAAATTATCCATAATAGGTATCTATACCATTAATTAAAATCTTAAAAAGTAAAAATTAACAACATTTTAAAATCAACAATATAAGAGCTTTAAAACACCTTAATTTAAGAAACTTAAAACATATAATCCTCAAACTATGAAACTATCAAAACTAATAATTAAAATAAAACTTAATCAATATAACAAAATATATAGCAAAACAATTAAAATATATAGCCAAACAATTAGAGTAAAATATAATTAGAATAATAAAAACAAAAATTTTATTAATCATATAAATCCAAAATAGGTATCTATACCTTTGATTATAATCTAAAAAGTAAAAATTAACAAAAATTTAAAATCAACAACATAGAAGCTTTAAAACACTTCAATTTAAGAAACTTTAATCATACAATCCTCAAAACTATGAAATAATCTAAATAAACATTTAAAATAAAACCTAATTAATATAACTAAATTTATAACAAAACAATTAAAATATATAACAAAACATTTAAATAATAATAAACATAAGCCCCAAGAGTTAGCTCAATCGGTCAAATCAGTGCCTCGCCAATCGGGAGGTCACAGGGTCAATTCCCGAAAGCTCTTGGGGTCAGGTCAGCATAGGCCGAGGGGTGTGCTCCCCTTCGGGGTATGAGCTACCCAGTTCTTACCGTGGACGTAGCGGCTGCCCATTGACCATGGGTATCCGTGAACCACATGTGAAAAAAAAAAAAATTAATAATAATAATAATAAACATAATAGAACAAATATAGCCCTATTAAATTCGCTTTATAAATAACAATAATCTTAGTCATTAACAAAAAAAAATAATAATAATTAATCAACTATTTATTAATCATATAAATTTCAAAACCTTTAAAAACTTAAAAATAATTAAAAATAACATAAATATACAAATAAACATCAAAAAAAAAAATCAATAATAAAGTAACAAATTAACAAACCCTAATATCTGTCGGCGATACATCTCTTACATCTATTTATTAAATTGAATAATAAGACCAGTGTTCACAAATTCTCCTGAAGATGAACCACTGTTGATGGTTCGAAATGTCGAGCAACAATAACCTAATGCAATGAATCCAGAGTTATTAACTCGTTCACAATGAGGTTTAATTAAGGGTTTAAACCTTAACTCTTGAAGGTTTGACTAGGCAGGTCATGGAAATTCCTGGGATTGATGAGATTATGCATTTTATATGCATACTGTGGGTATCGCAGGTTTTTTCCTACTTCAAAGCCCTTGCTGCTCTTTATTCCTGATATCAACTGACGCGCGTTCTAAAGTCAATCCCTATGACTCACGGATTGTAAGAGCCCCTGCCATATTCAAAGGAATTTGTTTTCGATTTCCTCTTATCACTAGTGTGATAGGCACAATGTTTGGATTTCTAGCATCAAATGGATCACCAACATACTTATCAAAAACAACAGTTCTGAACATTGGAAGTTGAGGTGGCTTAGAGGTAGGCGTATAAAATATATCCTTAACATAACCAAGTGCACCATTCACCAAGCCAGCTTCAACCCACAAATTGCATGTCAACATAAAACATTGACCACAACACAACAAAACATCATGGTCCAATTCATCATCATCAACACTAATGATTTCTGAATGCCTTGAATGCTCGGCAGTACATCGTGCAATTGGAGAATTTAACGGTTTTAACATATGCCTATTATGGAAGGAGACCAAATTATTTGTTGGAAACATGTGAACTGATGCATTAAATAAATCTCTTTCTCTAGGATGCAACCTCATATCAACCCGTGACATAAGAAACTCCCAATCTTCAAGAATACGTTCTACATTTCTTATGTTATTAAGGAATCTACAAAAATGAGATTGTTTTTCATTATTGCCTTGTTGGCGAAATATTATGTCAAGGGTAACAACAATGTTGAATTTTTTCCACAAGACTTTCCCTGCTATATTCCGTGCATACAAAGGCTTATCTCTCATAGGAGGCAGTTAGCCAAGGTCACCCACAAGGATGATGGATCTGCGACCAAAAGGACAATTCTTTTTCTCTGGAAATGCTTCTCGTAATCAAGCATCTATTTGCATAAAAAACCTTGATCCTAGTGTTAGAGTCGGTTTGGTCATCCCTCCATCAGAGATCATTTCTCTTATTGCATTTCATTTTTAGGTGTCTCGCTCGATTCACTTAGTTACATTCCGCTAGGGACATGCCATTATCTGACAGAAAGGCGTTGTCGTTTATCCTCCTCATGCCTTATCCTGCTGGCTCAAGTCTGTTCATCAAATCAATTTTAAAGTTATTTACAGTCCTGTTTGATGTCTAGGTCAGCAAAGACTTATTTTAGTCACTAGGTCTAAGGTTTGCTCTTCAGAATTTCGAATAATGCCCGCAGGCCATGAGGATGTCTTCAATAATTTTTCATTTCAGGATTGTCATTGTCAATAATGCTCAAGGATATTTCTTCTTCAAAACTCTGTTTTGAAGAAGAAATCGTCAAATTTGTTTTTGTGAAAAATATGTATTTTAAAGTTTTCCACGATGGAGTACTTCAAATGAAGCCTCTGGTCATCCCTTTTCGAAATCCGAATGCCATCATCCCTGCAAAAAATCAAGAACAATTTCATCATTCAAGCTCAGAAAATCAGTGAGGAAACAAAAAGACGGAGTTGTATTAAATGCAAAAGTGCCCAAGTTCAGAAAGTGGGTGTGCACAAGTCAAAATCAAATCCCTGTCATAAGAGACATTTTTGTGTTCCAACATTTCATTTGCACACCAAATAAAATCAGAGAACCGAAGCGAAACGTGGAGAAGCAAATTCAGTTTTTGGAGGTCAAAATTGTGTTGAAACAGAGCTGCGCAGCGCATTGGGAGTAGGCGCGGTGCATCCACAAGACGCGGCGCATTGGACCCATTCTAACTGTGTTAATTTGCTCTGGTGTGGTGCACAAAGCTCACACAGTGCACTGGGTGTGCACGTAGTGCACATAGCCTCCAAGCAAGATTATGCCACTACTACATCAAATTTAAAAAAAACGAATCCAATTCTTTTGCTGCAGGAGCGTGGTATCATCATATAGCAAAGACGTGAGGCGGTTGTTTGTGAAAATAATGAGTCTAGTGGTGGAGAGCTTGGGATTGCCCCACAACAAGTATATTGTAGAAAACGGTTTCAGTGATGAGGGAAGCCAAATTATGGTTCTCAAATACTATCCTGCTTGTCCAGAGCCAGAGCTTACCTTAGGCATACCACCGCATTTAGACTATGGCTGCATTACCGTTCTCGCTCAAGACTCGATTGCAGGCTTTCAAGTGCTCCACGAAGGCCAATGGGAAGCAATACGACCATTGCCCAAATCTTTAACAATAAACATAGGCGATCATATAGAGGTTTTAAGCAATGGAAGATACAAGAGCGTGATGCACTGGACAGTGGTGAACACAGAGAAGCCGCGTATATTGGTGGCGACTTTCATGAGCTTGCCTTTTGAAGCAAACATTTTTCCTGCACCTGAGGTCACTGATGAGCACCACCCGCCAATATACCGTGACACAAACTTCGCCGAGTTTATGAATCTACTGACTTCCGAGGGGTACAGAGCAGGTCCATTCTTGGATTCCATTCGGCTTAATGCCCGCGACAACAAATAAGATCACCCACAAAGGCAAGATGGTCACTATAGAATTATCATACCATCTTATGAATACGAACATAGGCCTTATATATAGCTATAAACTGTTGGATTAACTAAACTAAAATCTACCACCTTCACATTATGCATGTCATCGAATCGTGTGTTTGTAAAAAATTATGTCAGTGAATAAAGATGTCAGATAAATGTTGGAGGGGTTGATGGGGAAAACTACAGCTATCTCAGGGCATGGCCCAAGAGGTCCAAGGAGTGTCAGTTTTTATCATGGGCTGGGATTGGTGGAATTTTGTTTCCCTTCATTAAAGGAAAAATTTAAAACTATTTTTATTAAAAGTTAGCTTTCATTCAAACGGCAAAAAGGAAAATGAACGATCAAAGACTGAACGCCTAAATTTAAAACAAAGATATCTACCATATCAGAGAAATAGGATTGGATGGTCTATTTTTGTTTTTAGTTGCGATTCAGAAGATCTACACTACAGGTTCTGCCTACTCATTGGTCATCAAACAGATGTCATATTGAAACGCTGCTCCCTTTTAGAACAAATGGTTGGCTCTTCAGCTCTTGTTTGTTAATGATGATTAAACAATTCCTTATTTTGGTTGATCTGTTTTCTCATACTTGATTTTATTTATTGTATGGAAAATCATTTGTAAAGGGTCTGAGTTCTGGGAAAGGTGTGGAGGAAAAACTCAGTGCTTCACTGTACAGTTTGGCCAGGAAATTAATAAAATGATGCAGCTCTGATTCATGAGATTCATGTGGTATGAGTTTAGCAGATGTTTCTTCTTTCTGTTTCATATGTATCTTGTTATGTTTTACAGTTCATTCATAATCATTTCCAGTTGAATGCTTTTAAGTAAGAAAGGTGGAATCCAGTTCACTGCTCTGCCTTGGGAAGGTATTCCTGCTTTGTGTTTCTTCTTTTGTTTGAAAAGGATTCATTCATTATGCCCTTTTCAACCTCTCAACAGTCTTTCCACTCCATTTTATTTAAATTTGATTGCTAAACCTCCTGCCTATCTTGCCTCACGAAATACTCTGTGTCTTTGATTTAATTTCCAAGCTCATGTTGTCCTTTGTCCCATACAGCCTAGAAAATTCAGTCATTCAATAAATTACCTCTATCAAATTTATTTACTAGCCTAAAATTAGTTCCCATTTTACGTCATCTCAAGCCCCATTGAAACACTTTTCGCTGAGATTGACCCGGAGAGAGCCCTCTCCTGTCCTTGTAGGGCTAGCTACGAGGTTGAGCGTGGTTTGATGTTGGACCTAGAAGCTTTCCTTTTCAGCCTGGGGAAAATCTAGGCTCTAACATAATGGCGACTGTACTAGGGAAGAAAGTTTATTTTCATTGTTTGGCTTTGTAGACTACAGACGGAGCCTGAAGATTAGCCAGGTAGCCTTCGAAATGTTTTTGCTTTGCATTAGTGCAAGTAGATAAAAGCTACTTCAGTCAATCTCCGGTCTAGTCTTATAGTTGAACATCTGATCTACACGATCACCCCTGTACATGTATCAAGTTCAGATCTGATGGTTGATGGTGGACAACGATCAGACATAAGAAGGCTGAAATCATTCACCTGACGACTTCATTCACTGAAAAATCCAGAAATCAATCCTTCATGGTGACTTCACTACAGAGAGATCAGTAGCTTTGAGGTTTTCAAGATGGAACGGGTTGCAAGAAGATACACTCCCATGAGCCGAGATCACATCCCAAGTTTTCCAAATAAAATGCCCAAGGTGGATTGGCTTCAGAATTTGCCTATGTTCACAAATATGGAAGGTAATGACGTTGCTCTTCATCTGGTGAAATTTCACATTCATGTGCATAAATTAAAGATCAATTTTCCTGAAGACTGTTTGATGAAAATGTTTATGGCTACTCTAGAAGATGAAGCCCGATCTTGGTATGAAAGTTTGCCACCTGCTTCTATTTATTGTTTAAAAGATTTTCATACAATATTCTTTGAAAGGTATAAAGAATCATATCCATCCTTGACTTTAGTTCAGAACTGTTGTAGCCATATTCATAGTTTTATTGGAGATCTTGAGAATTTTTATGGAGATAATGAATTGATGGATAGAGAAATCATGGAAGCATTGTCTGAAAGTTTGTTTCAGCAGCACACAGAAATCCTAGAGGATACTTATCAAGATCAGTAGGTTGAAGATTTCCATATGGCTGAAAATGATGAAAGAATAAGTTTTATTTCATATCTGGTTGAAATAAAGGATGATACGCAGGAAAATGATGTTCCAATCTCAGATAGTGATGATGATAAATCAAAACGAGAGATACATTGTGATGAGGAAAAACATGTTGTTCCAGATCTCATAAAAGAGAGTTGTATTTTTGAGGCTGCCTCAAATGACGAAAACAGAGTTACAGACCTAAATGCTCTCATCCCAACAGAACTAGATCTTCACGAGGAGGTAGTTCATTTCCTCTATGAAAAACAAGACGAGATCTTCGTTCAAGTAAGTGAAAAAGTTTCCTTGGATGAATCGTTGGTAGATGATAGAAATTTCATGTTTGAGTATCAATAATCATCTGTAGTTTCTTTTCTTGTGATTGATGAATGTAATGAGGAACATGATAATCTGGCTGTTATATCATATGAAGATGACCTACAATAGATTCAGACTACAGAAGATCAGACCATTCAGATTCTTCTTCCTATACCTCATGTTTTGAAATTTTTTTCCAAGAGGAGATATGCTCATCTACTTGTTCAGAATTTTTTGAGGACCAGGAACATACTCTTACTAAAGTACATTATGAAGGAACATCAGAACCAAAGGAGAAAGACACCTTGCTCTTTTAGTAGGAGGAAAGACTTCATGTTTTTCAAGATCCTCTGGCAAATCTGTTGCAGTCAGCAGTGAAGGTGATTATTGCAGTGTTTAGTGATGAAGGAGACCATGGTCAATTATGTTTTTGGATGCCCAGTTACCAGTATCTGTTGTTGACCAGAATATCTGATCGGGAGAATCAGTTAGGAAGGCATCTGCTTGATTGGTTACATTGGCATTTTGATATAGTTTGATGGTATATTGTCTTGTAAGAAACACAGGTGGTCATGTACTGCCATCAAACTTTAAGTTTTAAGTTAGTTTGTTAGAGTCAAGTATTTTCAGTCATTTCAGTTTGCATCGAGTAAGTTGAGTCAACTTTTCAGTCAATCAGTTAACAATCAGGTGTTGATTTGGACTCCATAGCCCAATGGATATAGGCACTATCTGTTCTCCCAAAGATCTGCCATTCTTGGCACCTCCAAGGAGCTACCATCCCCATTGGAGCCAATGTTAGAGTCGGTATGGTCATCCCTCCGTCAGAGATCATTTCTCTTATTGCATTTCATTTTTAGGTGTCTTGCTCGATTCACTCAGTTACATTCCGCTAGGGACATGCCATTATCTGACGAAAAGGCCTTGTCATTTATCCTCCTCATGCCTTATCCTGCTGGCTCAGGTCTGTTCATCAAATCAATTTTAAAGTTATTTACAGTCCTTTTTGATGTCTAGGTCAGCAAAGAGTTATTTTAGTCACTAGGTCTAAGGTTTGGTCTTCAGAATGTTGAATAATGCCCGCATGCCATGAGGATGTCTTCAATAAGTTTTCATTTCAGGATTGTCATCGTCAATAATGCTCAAGGATATTTCTTCTTCAAAACCCTGTTTTGAAGAAGAAATCATCAAATTTGTTTTTGTGAAAAATATGTATTTTAAAGTTTTCCACCATGGAGTACTTCAAATGAAGCCTCTGGTCATCCTTTGTCGAAATCCGATTGCCATCATCCCTGCAAAAAATCAATAACAATGTCATCATTCAAGCTCAGAAAATCAGTGAGGAAACCAAAAGACAGAGTTGTATTAAATGCAAAAGTGCCCAAGTTCAGAAAGTGGGTGTGCACAAATCAAAATAAGATCCCTATCATAAGAGACATTTTTGTGTTCCAACATTTCATTTGCACAACAAATAACATCAGAGAACCGAAACAAAAATGTGGAGAAGCAAATTTAGTTTTTGGAGGTCGAAATTGCGTTGAAACAGAGCTACGCGGCACATTGGGAGTAGGTGCGACACATCCACAAGACGCAGCGCATTGGGCCCATTCTAACTATGTTAATTTGCTCTAGCGCGGCGCACAAAGCTCACATGGTGCACTGGGTGTGCGCGCGGCGCACAAAGCTCACATGGTGCACTGGGTGTGCGCGCGGCGCACATAGCCTCCAAGCAGGATTATGCCACTACTACATCAAATTTTAAGAAAATGATTCCAAATCTTTTGCTGCAAGAGCGTGGTATCATCATATAGCAAAGACGTGAGGCGGTTGTTTGTGAGAATAATGAGTGCAGTGGTGGAGAGCTTGGGATTGCCCCACAACAAGTATATTGTAGAAAACAGTTTCAGGGATGAGGGCAGCCAAATTATGGTTCTCAAATACTATCCTGCTTGTCCAGAGTCAGAGATTACCTTAGGCATACCACCACATTCAAACTATGGCTGCATTACCGTTCTCGCTCAACACTCGATTGCAGGCTTTCAAGTGCTCCACGAAGGCCAATGGGAAGCAATACGACCATTGCCCAAATCTTTAACAATAAACATAGGCGATCATATAGAGGTTCTGAGCAATGGAAGATACAAGAGCGTGATGCACCGGGTAGTGGTGAACGAAGAGAAGCCATGTATATCGGTGGCGACTTTCTTGAGCTTGCCTTTTGAAGCAAACATTGGTCCTGCACCCAAGGTCACTGATGAGTACCACCCGCCAATATACCACGACACAAACTTCGCCGAGTTTATGAATCTACTGACTTCTGAGGGGTATAGAACAGGTTCATTCTTGGATTCCATTCGGCTTAATGCCCGCGACAACAAATAAGATCACCCACAAATGCAGGATGGTCACTATAGAATTATCATACCATCCTATGAATACAAACACAGGCCTGATATATAGCTAGAAACTGTTGGATTAACTAAATTAAAATCTACCCCCTTCACCTTATGCATGTCATCGAATTGTGTGTTTGTAAAAAATTGTGTCAGTGAATAAAGATGTCAGACAAATGCTGGAGGGGTTGATGGGGAAAACTACAGCTATCTTAGGGCATGGCCCAAGAGGTCCAAGGAGTGTCAGTTTTTATAATGGGCTGGGATTGGCACAATTCCGTTTCCCTTCATTAAAGGCAAAATTTAAAACTATTTTTATTAAAAGTTAGCTTTCATTCAAATGGCAAAAAGGAAAACGAACGGTCAAAGACCAAATGCCTAAATTTAAAACAAAGATATCTACCATAGCAGAGAAATAGGATTGGATGGTCTATTTTTGTTTTCAGTTGCGATTCAGAAGATCTGCACTATAGGTTCTACCTACTCATTGGTCATCAAACAGATGTCATATTGAAACACTGCTCCCTTTCAGAACAAATGGTTGGCTCTTCAACTCTTGTTTGTTAATGATGATTAAGTAATTCCCTATTTTGGTCGATCTGTTTTCTCATAGTTGAGTTTATTTATTGTATGGAAAATCATTTGTAAAGGGTCTGAGTTCTGGGAAAGGTGTGGAGGAAAAACTCAGCGCTTCACTATACAGTTTGGCTAGGAAATTAATAAAATGATGTAGCTCTGATCCATGAGATTCATGTGGTATGAGTTTAGCAGATGTTTCTTCTTTCTGTTTCATATGTATCTTATTATGTTTTACAATTCATTCATAAGCATTTCCAGTTGAATGCTTTTAAGTAAGAAAGGTGGAATCCAGTTCACTGCTCTACCTTGGGAAGGCATTCCTGCTTTGTGTTTCTTCTTCTGTTGAAAAGGATTCATTCATTATACCCTTTTCAACCTCTCAATAGTCTTTCCACTCCATTTTATTTAAATTTGATTGCTAAACCTCTTGCCTATCTTGTCTCACGAAATACTTTGTGTCTTTGATTTAATTTCCCAGCTCATGCTGTCCTTTATCCCATACAGCCCAGAAAATTCAGTCATTCAATAAATTACCTCTGTCACATTTATTTACTAGCCTAAAATCAGTTCCCATTTTAAGTCATCTCAAGCCCCATTGAAACACTTTTCACTGAGATTGACCCGGAGAGAGCCCTCTCCTGTCCTCGTAGGGCTAGCTACGAGGTTGAGCATGGTTTGATGTTGGACCTAGAAGCTTGCCTTTTCAGCCTGGGGAAAATTTAGGCTCTAACACCTAGAAATCTCATTTCATCAATCAATATATATCTAACATGTCTCATTTCTTCTTGGAATACTGCATGTATATTAAAAGCTGTTATTCCTATTGGGGAAAGAAGAAGCAAAGGGCTTCTTCCATTACTTGACAAATTAGAAAGAGCTTCAAAAATACAATGGATAAGGAAATACTTCCCAGTGCCCGCAATGCCCTGAACAATCATAAGAAGAGCTTCACGAATCTCATATTCAAAAAAGTGCCTTAAAACAATTTCAAAAGAAAGTCATTGTTTTTCTGAAAACGAATCTCGATATGCAAATGATCTGTTTGAAAGGTCAACAATATCACCCCCTGATTTTTCATTCCTTATAAAATTAATAACTTCTTCTACAACATCATCAGAAATAGTTGTACTTTCCCAATCAAAGGATATATCAAATTCCCTTCAACCAAGGGTGTGAAGATCAGAAACATTCACATCATTTGGTGGAGCCAAACGAGAGAAAATCTGTCATTCTTAAAAATCATATTCAAGATTCACTTCCTAGTTAGAAAAATCACCATCTTCTTCATCTTCAATATTGTCGACAATTGATGGATTTCGATCAATATGCCATGCTCGATATCGGAAATTCCTCCAATTTTCAATAATAATTTCAGCTGAAAGGCCAATTTCTATAGGAATGTCAGGAAATGGCTTGTATAAGAGCAATTATGTCCAACAAAAGATTTCAAATTCATCTGAAGCCTCACCAGGAATAGAATAAAACCGTGGCCAAACCTGAACAATAACATGAACATCTCTAGGCTTCCATGGATCTTGTTTACGCTTGCTCTCAAATATCCAAGATCTTATTGTTTCTATCAAAGATAGATGTTCAAGGAAAAAAGGTCTCTTCTAATAATGATGAACAAAAGTATTCTCAGATGAACATTCTAAGGCATCCCTTGATATTTTCCTGAAAATCTTTCTTCCAACATTTAAGGAAACAAATTTCTGACTACAAACAACAAGAGGTAGCTTAAGTAACATATTGCATGTTTCTTGTGCTCCAATGTCACAATCAACAATTGTTTCTGCAAGAAACCTTCTATATGCACATAAAGCATGATCCTCAAAGCCAATAGAATTTGAAATTATAGTTAACATATGATGATAATTGAGAATAAAGAAATACATATGTATATCTATCTAATTAGTCACCACTTCATATGTCATAAAATAATTGAAAATAAAGAAATATATATGTATATCTATCTAATTCTTCACCCCTTCATACCAAATGATATATGACATGTAAAAATAATATACTTTAATTTGGCATAGACTTTGTATAAGGATAAATTAATTGAAATATATATATATATATATGGCATAAAATGCCCTATGTTTTATAAGCCCGAGGCAATAATATTAAACCCAAGGAATTGATATTATTATTTTTTTTGTAAGTTGAGATGGATCTCTTTCTATTACTATAAAGAAAACAAAACAATACAGAGTATCAAAAAACATTAACTCGCCCTTGTGGGGAAACCGAGTATTTTAGCCATCTAAAATTTTTAATGGCCGACCAAAAATAAAAGGACCAAAGTCTGATTATCCCTGCAAGATGAACTAAACAGTCCTGAGAATTCCTAATCCTACTGATCTGCATAAAGCATTTTTCCTTATCTAGAACATGCAAAAAACTATAATTATCTAGACTATGTAATTTCATATACATATCTTTTCTCAAACATCCTCGGCTGCAAGTTGCTGGTTTGCTCCTCTGTCTGCTCCCTGATGTTCTCCCTTCAATAGCTGTTGTAATTCATCCAGTTTCTTCTCTTGCATCTCTAAAGAAATGTGGATGAACCTCAGTTCCCTTCTCAATTCGGGGCCTCCCTGCACTATTTCCACCATCTCAGTTGCAACTTGTTCTAATGCCTTTGCCAATAACCTTTTCATTACCCAGTAAATGTGGAGAGATTGCTTGAACAGAGACATTCTGCTTCTGGTGTTGCCTGGGTCATGCAGTAAGAATTCCAAATCCTCCATCTCTGAATCAGATTGGGTTTGTAAAGATTCCTCCTCCAAATTCTGAATAATTCTTCTGACCTTTGGGTTTGTATTCTGCTGATAGGCCCTCTCAGCCTGGTGAATTCTCTTCTCTATCGATCGTCTTGTTTTTTTGGCTGGTCCCGCTTTCTGCTTTAGATTCTCTCCTCTGTCCCCTTCATTCCTGCTCTGCCCCCTACCTCTCTTGCCTCCCGTATCCGTTCTGCTTCCCGCTCCCCTACCACCTCTTCTCCTGCCGTATCTTCTTACGCGTTCCACTTGTGGTGCTGGCTGTTCCTTGTTAGACTGCAGGTTGGCCTAATCGCCTGTAGCTTGCCCTATGCTTTATACTTCTTGTTTGCTTCGCGACGGGGTTCCTCATCCTCTGAATCATTCTCAATCTCAAAGATTTCTGCCGGAAGCTCCTCTTTCGCAACAGCCTTGCCTTTCCTGTCTCTGTTTTTGTCAGCTGCAATAGTCAGTTCCTTCGCTGCCCTTGACCTCATCCTGGTTTCCATGCTCTCTCTAATTATGTCACGAGGTATGTTCTGGTGCAGGATAAAAGTTTTCCTGTCTCGCAGTCTCAACACTGTTCTAGCCTTTGCGTGTTGTATTGTAAACAGACTAACCTGCTGCCTTCCCTTACCAGTCTGGGTACTTATTACCTTTCTGCCATCAATGTATGCCACAATATCAGGGATGTACTGCCGCCATTTATTTTCCGGGAGGTTGCATTTCCTGGCCCCCATTCCTTGTTTATCATTTCCAATTTGAGGTTCTGACATGCCTCTCCACCGCCCTCTCCGATCGCATGCATTAATTATTTTGCGGTGGGAACGATCCTGTGATGCCATCCACACACGCCACCGGTGTACTGCACTGTGCGCTCTCATTATGTCATTCCTCTATCCATACTGACCTGCATTAATCGTTCGGGATCTCCAGTCCCACCCATCTATCCAACTCATTAGTCCTGGAATTCTCGCTTGTTGCCTGATCATGATCGTCATTAATAATCGTTGCCAGGTCTACCCAATCTCTGCTGGATCGCACCGCTGTCCACTGGCTGTCTACAATGCTGCTTCGTCCTTTACAACCCCAATTCGCCAGGAAGTCGGCCGCGCGATTCCCTTTCCTCCTTACATGGTTAAATAATTTGTAATCTATCCTTTTTAGCAGATCCGCTATTTCTTGGACAATTCCGGCAGTTCTCCAACTGCTGGTAATTCGTTCCCAATCTCTGCCGTTGTTAAGTTTCTTCAATATTTCAATCGCGATCTGAGAATCACCTACTATTTCCAAATTTGTATAGCCATTTCTGATTGCGATTCTTAACCCCTGGTGAATCGCCCAAAGTTCAGCTTCATTATTCGTCATCTCCCCGCCCCATTCAGCATAAATCCACCTTACCTTCTTCTGACTATCGCGAAAGATACCTCCGAAACCAGCGTTGCCAGGATTCCCCTTCGATGCTCCATCGAAGTTCAATTTGATGAAATTATCCCTGGGGTAGATAAATTTATCTGAATTTTGGGCTCGCGCGCTATGCCTTTTGTCCTGCTTATGATATACCATTTCATACTTTAAGTTTAAACTGTTTAGGATCCCCTCCTCTGTTTGATTAGCCTTCCAGTCCTCCGCGTCCCATTTCTCCACCAAGATTGTTTCCCTCATTAGATTAACCGCTCGCCTCCATATAATTACCGAATCTTTTATTTTGTCCTGGAATATCCGACGGTTCCTTTCTTTCCATACCATCCATAGCACGAAGCCTACAATAAGATCCCAAGCTCTGCAAACAACTTTACATTGGAATTTCTCCTTATTCCATTGAAAAATTATTACGTTAATGTCTCTGGGAACTATCTCAGATTTACAAAATATCTTTCTTGTGTCCATCCATAATTTTCTAGTGAACGTACAATTAATTAGGAGGTGATTTCGGGTTTCCTCTTCGTTTTTACAAAGACAACATCTTGAGGGTCCTCTGAAGCCTTTTTTTTGAATTCTGTCCCAGGTTAGGATCTTGTTCTTAGCTGCAAGCCATGTGAATAGGGAAACTTTCGGCCACCAATTGCTTCCCCAAATAATCTTCCACTCTTGATTCTCCTCATTTATAGCCTGTGTGTCCGCTAAGTAGTATGCCTCTTTGACGGTGAAAGATCCTTTCGTGGAGTTTCCCCATCTAAGAATGTCCCTTCCTGTTCAAGCTTTTATTTTCCTGGAATCCACCTCTTTCATATTAGCTTCTTGTTGCTCTTGATTTAGCTCGCTATCCCATTCAATTGGTTCTATCCATTTTCTCCAGATTCCATCCAATTCATTATCTTTCCAATAGTCTTTGACACATTTTCGATTTCCCCCTATTTTTTCCTGTAACTGCTGGACAGTCTGTATTCTGTTCATTTTTTCCTTTTGCTGCCATTTTTCATCCCAGAAGTTAGCTTCCTCACCTCCTCGTATTTCCCAGAACGCATGGCTTTCAACTATATCTCTGTTCTGTCGAGCTAGATCCCAAATTGTTGAACCCTTGGGGGTTTCTCTCAGTCTCAGAATGTCCACTATTGTGTCTGGCATATTGTATTTGAGTCTCCATATGGCTTTCCACAGGTCATTACCCCCTATTAACCATCGCCACCAGAGCTTCGCTCCTAACACTTTGTTGAGTTTTTCTGGGTCGCGCAAACCCAGTCCTCCTTTTTCCTTCCTCTCTGTTAGGTGATTCCAAGAAACTAAGGCCCATTTTTTCTGTTGGTTCGCCCCTCCCCAGATAAATTTTCTCATGATCTCTCTAATCTTTGAACAAACTCCTAATGGAGCAGCCATTATCGACAGTGGATATATAGGAATGGCTTGGAGAACTGATTTCGCCAACACTACCCTTCCTGCCACGTTTAGAGTTCTAAAAGCCCAATTCGCCATTCTGTTTCTTAATTTGTCCAAAACTCCTTGCCAGTTTTTCAATTTTTTGGAGGTGAAGTCCAGTAAATTCCCCAGGTATTTCGTAGGCAGCTCTCCTTGTTTAAAGCCCATCAGTCTTGTAAGGTGAATTTTAATTTGTTCCATGGTGTTAAATATAAATACACAAGACTTGTCTTTATTAATTTCCAGGCCAGAGGCTTCTGCGAATAAGTCCAAAATCCTCTTCAGCTGTCTCACTTCTTTAACAGTTGGCTCCCCAAATAACATAATATCATCAACGAATTGCTGATGGGTTATGGGCAGGTCATTACCCCATAGCCTCAACCCTTGATTTTGTTCGCTTCTCGTTCTTTTTTAATATATCTACCCAGGCCCTCTGCTGCCAATATGAAAAGAAACGGAGATAATGGATCTCCCTGTCTAATTCCTCTAGATGCATTGAAGGTTTTTGAGGGGGTTCCGTTAACAAGTATAGAGAAATTCGGAGTTGTAATTAGACTGTGAATCCATTTTACCCATCTCTTGCTGAAGCCAAAACTTTCCAGGACTTCTTCCAAGTATTTCCAATTCAATCTATCATATGCTTTCGACAGATCTAATTTAATCATCATGCCCTTTTGCTTTTTCATTTTTAATGAATGGATAACCTCCTGAGTTACTACTAGACCATCTAGGATTTGTCTACCTTCGACAAAACCAGTTTGTTCAGTAGATATTAAATTGTCCAACAGGGGTTTCAATCTTTTGGCGATCAAGGTTGTTATTATCTTGTAAATAACATTGCACAGTGAAATGGGTCTAAAACCCTTAGCGTCTTCTAAATTATCATTCTTAGGAATCAAAGCATAGAAGGTAGAGTTAATGGCAGGCCATACCTTCTGGTTCATCCGAGATTCTTCTATCAATTCTAGGATTTCTCTTCCCAGAAAATGCCATCCCGCTTGGTAGAATTCGATCGTAAAACCATCCGGACCTGGAGCTGTACCCTTTTTCATGGATTTTACTATTTCTTCTATCTCCTCCAAGTTGGCAGCTCTCATCAGAGCTTTATTTTGGTCTTCTGTAACTAATCGTGGAATGGCCGAGCATATTTCCTTTATTGCTTCCGATCTATCCACTAGTGGCTCAGCTAGGATATCTTTGTGATGCTCCACCAGCACTTGCTCAATTCCTTCTTGCTCAACTATTCTTTCGCCATTCTGGTCTTTTATGGATAATATCCTGTTTCTTTGTCTGTGTTGTATCATTGCCTGATGGAAGAATTTTGTGTTCCTTTCCCCTTCCCTTAACCATTTTATTCTTGACTTCTGCCTCCATAAAATTTCTTCTTGCTTTCGCCTTTCCTCTAATTTTCCAAGAATTATCCCTTCTTCTCTAATGCTCTCCTCTGTCCTGCCTTCTGATATTATCTTTTGTTGCAGTGATTCCATTTCTCCCTCTAACTTTTGTTTTTCCTCCATAATGTTACCAAATTCCTCCTTATTCCATTTCTTGATTCTCCCTTTTAACTCTTTAAGTTTCAGTTGGAATGTATGCATTTTTCCTTTACCCTGAACTGTACTTTGCATCCACCATTCTTCCATTTTTTTTATAAATCCCGGGTCCCTTAACCAAAAAGTTTCAAATCTGAAGGGTCTCCTTCCAAGATTCCTTTTAATATCCACTTCCAATCTGATAGGCCAATGGTCAGAACCAAGAGATGGCATGATCTTTGCTTCAACGAAAACGTCCTTGTTCATAATGGCTTCAGATACTAGGAAGCGATCGAGTCTCGATGCTATCTGATTCTTGCCCCCTCTCCTATTATTCCAGGTGCAGATTCCATTGATGGTTTGAATGTCTACAAGTCTTAAATCATCTATCATATCATTGAACATTTCCATGTATTGATCTGATTTTCTTATTCCTCCCTTTTTCTCTTCTAGGGATCAGATTAAGTTAAAATCGCCTCCTATAATCCATGCTGACTCTGGATAAATTTTTCGAATTACTTGCAAGTTTTTGATGAAGTTTTCTTTTTCTCCTGTGGTATGTGGGCCGTAAACCCCTGAAATAACTACCCTTTCTTTCGTTCCTACTATTCTGCCAATGCCTGTAAGGATTCTGGTCATACTGGTCCAGCCTTCTAGGATTATTTCGTTTGGATTCCACAAAATTGCAATTCCTCCCGCAGATCCAGTAGCATCTTGCCCCATAACTGCGTATTGAAGCTTACTTTTGTTGATTATTTCTTCCAACTGCTGCACAGTAATTTTCGTTTCCTGAAGAATCATGATACTCGGTTTATCCTTTTTCAATTTCTCTTTCATGTACCTCTGTTTTCCTTTACTATTCAGACCCCTAATATTCCAACTGATGATAATCATTTAAAATTTTTGAGGGGGGGGAAGAATACCTCTGACAGAGGTATCACTTTTCCTGAATTTATCAGCGTTTCTCCAACAGTCTGAATGTTTTCACTCAACGTTTTCCGTCCTCTTTTCCTGTTGTTTTTTCCAGAACCGCCCATTCCCATCTGACTATTCTCCTGTTCACTTGCTATGGTTATCTGTTTATCCATGCTTTCCCCTTTTTTCTCCTTGTATTTTTGGAATGCTTCTTTGTACAGTTTTTTCTGACTCTCTGGTATGAATCTGTTATCCAGATTTTTCCATTCCTGAATTAATTGTTTCATAATTTTTTCTTCCTCCACCTCATTTTCCTTCTGGCTTTCCACTTCCATCTGGGTTTGGTTTGCTATTGTTTCTGACCTTCCCACAGCCTCTTCTTCAGCTACTTTCCCCATTTCTGTTTCTTTTCCTTTTGTTTCTTTAACTATTTCCATTGGCGTATTTCCAAGATCTTCTTCTTCTTCCAAATCCACTTCATAATCCTCGTTTTGTTCTTGGAGGATTTTAAACTTGTTTTGACTCACTGTATTAAGGGGCTTTTCTTGTGTCTTAGTTTTGGAGCCTTCTTTGCCTTGTTTCTTCCTTCTTATAACCTGCTGAAAATCCCTATCTGCCTCCTCCGTTTTCTCTGTTTCTCTTTGTTGTTCTTCTTGATTTCTATCGAACCTTTCCTCCTTATTCAGCAGGAATTGTCTATATAGATGACCGTATTCATGGCATTTTCGGCACATGAACGAAATATGTTCATAGTCTATTGGCTGTTGCCAAATTTCATCATGATATTCTAGCTCAATATACTCTGGAAGGGGCTTTGCTATATTCATGTATACACATAGCCTTGCATATGATGTATACTTGCCTCTCTTTGTTGATTCTGCTATTTTGACAAAGCCCCCGATTGTGTTCCCAATCCCCTCTAGTATTTCAGGATCCCAAAATTCCACTGGTAAACCAAACAATCTAACCCAGATTGGAGCCTCCAACATTCTTTCTTTATCAGGGTTATATCTTTCTTCCCAGTATTTCATAAACAGACCCGCATTATTCATAAAATAGGGTCCTTCCTCAAAAACCCTCTCTTTGTCCTCCAGATTCGCAAAGATGGCTGTAAAAAACCCTTTTGCTCCCAGTTTCAGATCTATATGTCCTTTTGGTTTCCACCTTTGATAGATCCACCTGTACAATTCTTTCTCAGTTGGCCAATACCCTACAAACTTGCATATTAGAGCATGGTCCTTCATGTAGCTGTTATATTCCTCAAGTTTGTTGCTGGGTATGACATACCTAGGTTTTTTTTGTGCCCTTGGAAGACATTTCCCACCCATCCTCATTTGCCATAGGTTACCCATCACTGGTGCGTTACTCTCCTTCAGATTACTCTGCGTTCTGCTTGCACTGGTCTCACCTGCTACAACATTTTTATAGGAGGGGATCTCTCCCCTCCCCTGCCGATTTTCCATTTCCTCCTCAGCTCTAATTCTTTTGATGTTTACCCTCTTTCCTCTGCTGAAGATTTACTACCTAATTCGTTTATGCTCCGAAATTGACCTGTTCAATCCGCCTGCTGCGCTGCTCTCTGAGTTCTGCCCCGCGATTTCCGCCTGCAGCTCTGGTTTGCTACCCTGTCCATTTACCCTAGCCTGCAAACTCGCCCGTGAACTCTCGTCATCTCCCTCCCCCAAGGAATTGGTATTATTATTAATAATGTTATAAAGATTAATTTTTAAAACATGATTAATATTGTATTAATGATGTTATTAATAGTTTTTTTAGTTAAAAATATTATTAATAATATTGTTTTCAATATGAATTTAAATATTATTTTTTGTAAGATTGGTAACACTACATCTTCATCATGTCGAGCTTCTCACCCGAGGATAAAACAAGATTTGAACCCAAGAGTTTTCAATATGAATTTGAATATTATTGTTTTTATTAATGATAATTTGTATTTATATTTTTTTAAGAGATATTATTTATTTATAATAATTAAACTATTATAAACTTATAAAAAAAATATTATAAACTAATTTAAGAATATACAATAAAAATTTATAAATATAAGATGATATTTATTATAAATTTATTTATAATAAATATTATTATAAAATTTTTTATAATAAATATTATTATAAATTTTTTAATGATAATATTTATTAAAAACTAAAGTTAACAAAACTAAAATCAAATTATAAAAATTTAATAATATAACAAAATTCAAATCATATAAAATATTAAGAAACCTCAATATTATTAATAGTTTTTTAATTAAAAATATTATTAATAATATTGTTTTCCATATGAATTTGAATATTATTGTTATTATTAATGATAATTTGTATTTATATATTTTAAAGAAATATTATTTATTTATAATAATTTAACTATTATAAATTTATTAAAAAAATATTATAAACTAATTTAAGAATATACAATAAAAAAATTATAAATATAAGTTGATATTATTATTATAAATTTTTTAATGATAATTTTATTAAAAACTAAAGTTAACAAAACTAAAATCAAATTAATAATATAAAAAAAATTTAAATTATATAAAATATTAAGAAAACCCAATATTATATAACTTAAACCACCTAAAATCTAAAACCTAAATTATAAAGCCTTAAGTAATTAGACTTATCAAAATGATATTTAAAGAATTCGAAATCAAAAGCCTAAAATTATAAAGTCATTGAATTCAAAATCAAAAACCTAAAATTTTAAAGTCTTAATCAATGAGATATATAGAAGTGACATTTAATATTTGAAATGTTATATTTTTTAAATTTAATAATCTAAAATTATAAATAGTTGAGATCACATATGAGGTTTTTACATGACTTTTGTATATTTTTACTTCTTTTTTTATTGGAATATCCATTTAGTGATTATATGTTTGTTGTTTGGAGTGTATTTATATTCTTAGTTGATTCAAATTACTTCAGGTAATATGTGCATTTTTTATGCCTGTAAAAATTACTTGTTATTTGGTTTTTATTCACCTATTTTACATTGTACCTTATATGCATTTACTTTGAATTTATCTTTGTTGTCAGGAGTGCATTTGTACTCTTCTTTATTCAAATTACCTTGCACAATATGTACATATTTTCTGCCAAAAAAATCTACTTATTATTTTGTTCTCATTCATGCATTTTACATTGTATTGTATATACATTTCAAATCTACTATAAAAATTAAAGATCTTCATCCTTATATTTTGATGAGATTTTAATTCAAGATTTATATAATTTTTTTCTCCTTTTACCATACAAATCAGAGTATTTATATCTTAAAGTTATGTTAATATAACTTTTAGTTGTTCATATTTTACTTTTGAATATATGAATAAATTTAATTTCTACAAAAATTAATTTGATATTTAAACTGTAAATTACATACTTAAAATATACAATTTTAACAAATCCATATATAATTTCTATAAAAATAATCCCAAAATATATAAGAAAGCCAAAATTTAAGAACTATTAAATTAAATTGAAAAATATTAATCTTCCCATTAACTTTATACCTTTAGCTAACAACAGCATAGTTATAATAGGTTTAGGTCATATTCTGTAAATAAGTATTTCTTTGTGCACATTTATTGAAAACATTTCATTCTGTAAATGCTAGGAACAAAAATGACTTTAGAACAATATATTGCAAGAAAATAAAATGTGTTTATACAAATTTTTCAACCAAATATATGATAATAAGAATAGCTACATAGTTTTATTATTTAGCTCACGATAAAATTGTAATTTTCTTTATAATTCAATTTAACCATATAGAAATGGGGCAATAAGTTTTTTTTAAATAAAAAGATTAATAAACAAAATCACCCTTCTCTAGCCTCACCTTCTCTAGCCTCACCTCACAACTGCTCACCACTTTCAAGATTTCGTCTTCCAGCTAGCTAAATGAAACCGCGCTTGTCTCTCTGCCCTCTATGAAACGTGACCAACAGAACGAATTTAAAGAGATTTCCATTCCGCTTAATATCAATTTTAAATTCCTCTCTGCCCTCTTTCTTCCACGCTAGCAATAACACCATTATTCCGCTAGCTGTCATGTCGCCATATTTAATTTCTGAATTTTCAATTGGCCATATCCGTATAGTTTTTAAATTATGTCATCTCTCATATTGAACAGGGAAATTAATTTTTTTACAGAAGCCTTTGGTGGGTTAATAAGGAATGGAAATTGTTGAACTAGTAAAATTGGTACAAAACAAAGAAGAAAATTCATTTAAGTTAATGGAGTTTTTTTAATAAGAAAAAGAAAGAGTTAAATAATGTTTATTATGATAGGAAATATCTTGGATATTTTTTTAGAAGTAAAAAAATGTTTTCCCTATTATCAGCGTGAGAGAAAAGATAGAGAACCTAGGAAATAGTTGATCTAGGTGTAATGTTGAAAGCTTAAAGTATGCACAAAAGTATTGAAGGGTATGATTTGTGTGCGCAACGAACTAGTTAAGCCTCAGATTACAACTGATGTTGGTCCAAGAATAGTCCAGAAATGAGGCAAATGATGCTTAGCTAAACACCCTGGTCCAACCTGCTGTGAGGCATTGTCAAGGAGAAAAGAATAAGCATTGTCAAGGAGAAAAGAATAAGAGATATTAACAAGTCATTTTTTTAAAGTTGAAATACTCTAATGGTTATACCAACAAAGACAATCATTACATATATTCAAGAAATATCATGAGAAATGAATTCTATTTCTTGTCGCTACCATTACCATTTTAACTAGAAGAATAGTAGGAAAAATAATTATTTTCTCTCTAAGTAGTATTAATCATAAAGTGAAACAGTAAATATATATGTCTATCATCTAAGCCTCAAGGTTATAATAAGTACGAAGGTATTTGACACTTTACAATAGAGACTAACCCTCAAGGTTATAATAAGTACGAAGGTATTTGACACTGTACAACAGGGAAGAACCAACCCTATATGGGTTATAGTGTAGAACCAAACTTAAATTTACAGTAATAAAAAAATAATAACCAACACGTGTCCAACTACAAGACTAAAAACTATTGTATACAACCATAGTTAGTACCCTAGGTCAAGAAACTCAGAAAGATTGTGCACCTTTTTTAGCAAATAGAAGCCGAGAGAAGCCTCTTCAAATCATTTCAATAATCCTTCCAACGAATTGTAATTGGATATTGCTTTGCTTCAACAATTCCAACAACCAAAACACTAAGAAATGCATGCATCCAGGGAGCAATGCTTTGCTTATAATAGATGGAGTGGTGATGAATAAGAGGTACAATAAATATTTAATGACAATTTGAAATACTCAGACAAGAAACCTTGCCCTCATTCCTCCATGTTACAATCTTACATGGAATGGGGGAGTAATAAAACCTAAAACATAATATTTAACTACACGGTGATGAATAACAATAAATATTTAATGATGAATAACAATAAATATTTAATGACAATTTGAAACGTTGGTCCAATAAACCTTGCTCTTATTACTCCACATTGCCATATGCAAAACGTTGCAAATGAACCATGACAAGCACAATAAATATTAGTGTTGAAAACAATTACAATAAAAGAACCATTTCATTTGGCTTGTCTAAATTGACAGACTCGCCATAAATGTCTGAAATGGGAAAAAATGTTGTGAGAGAAGACATTTGTACTAAATTTTGGTGATTTAACATGATGTGAAACTAATAAAAAAAAGAACAAGTTTGAAGATACCGAACTTAGATATGTCTGTCTCCCTAAACCTAATGTATTTTAGACTAGGCATAAACCGGATATCATGACCAGAAATCGAAATAACATCAATTTTAATAAACATCGATTTTATGCCACAAGTTATCTCAAAACACAGGATTCAAATGAAGAACTTCCAAAAGCCTCAATGCTTACTATGACTCATCCAATCATACCTTCAATTCCAAAAAAAGAACCTTTCACAAATCACTTCACTGTCTAGCTTGCTTAAAAAGATTTAACTATAAAACTAACATGATAGCAAAACACAAACCCTGAATTTCTATAATTGAATATGTTAAACTAAAAATGATCTTCCCAAAAATTCCATTCCTTCTATGTATATTTATACATTTAAAGACCATTGCTAATTATTAAATGAAAAGAAAAGATGTGTAAAATTGTCGTCCCATCAATGACTACCAAAGACTTCTTGAACTTATTCATATATACATTGCTTTGAGCTCATACTCGGGTAGATTACGTTGGTGTTGTTTTAATATGGTGACAGCACTCGGTGCAGCTCATTAGATGGAGTTTTGGCGAATACTAGAATATAAACCAATGTTAAAATTACTTTACAACACTTCCTCGGTTTAAGTCTTGACTCATCAACCTGCCAGTAGATTGAACCACGGAGGAAGTAAATGAACCAGTCATTACCCATGCCACATAAAATTCCAAATTGGCATGTGTCCTCCTCTCAAACACACGCGGGAACTATGAGACATTAATAACCATAGTTACACGGGTACCGCTAGTTAGAAATAATGGAGAAATGGTTATGTGGTTGTAACGTACCTTCTTTGTTTAGGAGTTGTTCCTAGAATTTAGGAGGTTGGTTTCAGCTACCTAATTTTTAGTCATGTATTTAATATGTAATATTCATTCATGTAATGTAGAGTGAATGTGAGCGAGAGTCTCCTCCTTGTTTATTGAGTGCAGTCTCCAGGTGGTGTAATCACCTGTGAGCTGCAACTCCTTCTGATTAATTCAAAGTTTGATTATTTTTATCTTGGTATCAGACCTTAGGGTAGAGGTAGCCTTAATTTTGTTTTTTTTTCTGGGATGTATCATTAGTTACACATCTGTAGTGGTAGAAGTACATGTAGAGATAGCTGTGTGATCAGGTGGAGCTGCAGTAACACCTGAAGCGAAAAGGCATCAGATGACTGATCATCACTGAGCCGAAGGAAGGGTTGGAGCAGAAATTCAGAGCGGATTTTTTTTTTTGGGAAGATTGCAGCAATTAGCGCGTTTTTTGGAGGTACAGTCGCGCCATTGGCGCGGGTTTGGGGCTGGAAAGCGCGCCAGGAAAATCAGCGACCAAATTGGCGCGGATCCGAGGCTGTAAAACGCGCCAATTTTCCTGCACTCCGTGAATTTTACTTTTCGGCGATTAGCGCGGATTCGGCGTTGTTCTCAGCGCCAGCCCTTTCTTTCTGTAAATCTGCAATCTTTGTTGCAGATCGGAGTTGCCCGGTGGAGGCACGTGAAGGTTTCTGCTCAGTGGCAGCAGATTTGATTTGCCCATTGGTGGCGAATTGAGGATCCTTGATCAGCTCGGAGGTAGCAGATCGGATCTGCCCGGTGGTGGCGAAGTGAGGTTCTGTGATCCGCTCGGTGGTAGCAGATCGGACCTGCCCGGTGGTGGCGAATCAGAGCTCTGTGATCTGTTCAGTGGTGACAGATCGGTTTTGCCCGGTGGTGGCATAGTGAAGTCCCTGATCTGTTTGGAGACAACAGATTGGACTTGCCCGGTGGTGGCACAGAGAAGTTCCTGATCTGTTCGGTGGTAGCAGATCGGACTTGCCCGGTGGTGGCCAATTGGAGTGTTCAGTAGTGCGAAAATGAACAACAGTCTGGAATCATACCTCCACGAGTCCGGCAAGCTCGATGGAACGAATTTTTCCAACTGGAAGTTCAAAATGCAAACCTTGCTGGAGAGTGCGAACGCATGGTCAATCGTATTGGGAAATGAACAAAGATCCGGAAATACAACCCAAGAACAGGATTGGGATAAAAGAGAAACAAAGGCAAAAGTCATACTGAAGATGTCTGTCAAAGACAACATTATCCCTCATATTCGAGATTGCAAGTCGGCCGCAGATATTTGGAGCACGATCAAGGGTCTGTATGAGACACAGAACACAAATCGTGTTCTCGCACTCAAAGGAAAATTGTATGCACTAAATATGGACGAGAATGAATCTGTTGATGGATTCACAGCCAGAATCAAGGATCTGAAAGACAAATTGGGATCCATTGGAGAAAAGGTATCAGACTCAGATCTGGTTACCCTCACACTGAACAGGATGACCGATGAATATCAGACATTCATCTCAGGGTTGTCAGCGAGGGAGAAAGCCCCCTCTTTTGATGAGCTGACAGCAATTCTGCTCCAGGAGGAGGAGCGAAGACAAAATTTGAAGACCCAGAGCAATGACCTTGCTCTGATGGCAAAGAAAAGACAGCACAGAGGAAAGCAGCGCCAGCACCAACATCAGCACCAGCAACCACAGCAGCAGCAGAAAGGGGCCAACTCCTTTCAAAGGAGACCATCTAGAGGTATGAATGATAACTATGCTAAGAGATGTTTTTACTATGGAAAGCCTGGTCACCAGATCAGAGAGTGTTATAAGAGGCAAACAGATGAAAGGAGAGGTAAACAGAAGAAGCATCAGGGCTATTTTGCTGAAGAAGAGGAAGACCACAGCTATGATCTTCGGCTATTTACAGTCGACTTTGCACTTTCAGCATCAAGAGGAGATGAGGACAATACATGGTATGTCGATTCAGGCGCATCCTCGCACATGACTGGTAAGAGAGAATATTTTGAGTTTCTTGAAGATTCTACATGTGGATCCAAAATTTATTTGGGTGATGACAGTGGGTATGAGATCAAAGGTTGTGGGGATATTTCTGTGAAGCTACCTAGTGGCGATATCAAAAATCTCAAAAATGTTCTATATGTTCCAAGAATTAAAAAGAATTTGATCTCTGTCTCTACGATAACAGACCAGGACATGCAGGTACAATTCTTCAAGAATGGATGTGTCATTCAGGATAGTAAATTGGAGACAATTGTAACAGGAGTACGTGTGGGGAATTTGTATAAACTGGATGCAAGGAGCATGCCACGACAGGCGATGGTTGCAGCAACATCAACAGCTGAGAATCTCTGGCACCAGAGATTTGGACATATCAATCTACAAGATCTCATCTTGCTTAAAAATAAAGGTATGGTCGATGGACTTCCTGTTTTACATAATATCAAACTGGAATGTGATGGATGTGCATTAGGGAAGATGCATAGAGATGAATTCCCTGTGCATGTCAACAGAAAACAAAGAGACATCCTAGAACTAGTGCATACAGATATTTGTGGACCTATGCAGAGTAGGTCTTTAGGAGGTTCATACTACTTTCTACTGTTTATAGATGATTGCACTAGGTTCTCTTGGGTGTATTTTTTAAGCAAAAAGAGTCAAGCTTTCGAATATTTTAAAGAATTCAAATTTATGATAGAGAACCAAACAGGAAAGAAGATAAAGATTCTCCGCTCGGATCAAGGGGGGAATACAGGTTAAATGAGTTCATGAACTTCTGCAAGCAGCATGGGATTATACAGCAGTTCACAGTGCCACACACTCCACAGCAGAATGGAGTAGCAGAACGCAAGAACAGGACCCTTGTGGAGTGTGCGAGAAGTATGCTTCAAGGTAAGGGCATTTCTAATGGTCTTTGGGCAGAAGCCATTAATACTGTTGTTTATTTAAAGAATAGGAGTCCCACCAAATGTCTAGGCTTCAAAACCCCCTTTGAAGCATTGTTTGGACTCAAACCAGCAGTTGGTCATCTGAGAATATTTGGATCTAAAGCTTTTGCTCATATACTGAAAGCAGATAGGAAAAAGCTAGATCCCAAAGCCTTGAAATGCATATTTGTAGGATATGGCACAGAATATAAAGCACAAATTATATAATCCTGTGACTCATAAAGTGTTTGCAAGCAGAGATGTCATTTTTCATGAACAGATAGGAGATGGAAAGGAAGACTCTAACAACGAAAGCCACATTCCATTTCTGATAGAACTGAACAGTGAAGAAGAAGAAGAAGAAGAAGAAGAAAAGGAGCAGGAGCAGAAATAGGAAGAAGTAGCAGCAGATAGCTCAATAAGTGAGGATGCAGGCCCAGATAGTGTTGAAATAGGAAGAGTTGAGGTGAGTCCTTTACCAAGAAGATCAGGTAGAAAAACTAGACTACCTGCAAAATTCAGAGACTATGCTTTAATGTCCAAAATTTTAAATATTGTAGAACCCTCAAATTATGAAGAAGAAAGTAGATCAGATGAATGGAGGGCTGCAATGCATGAAGAAATGGAATCCATATATAGAAACCATACTTGGGACTTAGTTGAGCTGCCAGAAGGAAAAACCCCTATAGGTTGTAAGTGGCTGTATAAACCTAAGATAAATGCAGAGGGTACTGTAGAAAAATTCAAAGCAAGACTGGTAGCAAAGGGTTATTCACAACAGGAAGGAATTGATTTTGATGACACCTTTGCCCCCGTAGCTAAACTTAATACAATTAGAATGCTAATCTGTTTAGCAACAAAACATAAATGGAAGCTACACCAGTTAGATGTTAAATCTGCATTTTTGAATGGAGAATTAAAAGAAGAAATATATTTAGTACAGCCTCCTGGTTTTGTGAAAAAGGGGCAGGAACATTTAGTGTGTAAACTGCATAAGGCACTTTATGGATTGAAACAAGCACCCAGGTCATGGTATGACAAAATTGATTCATTTTTTGTTCAGCATAGTTTCCATAGGAGCCTCAACGATCCAAATCTGTACACCAAGATAAATAAACAGAGGCAAATAATTTTGATTTCTTTGTATGTGGATGACATGATAATAACAGGGAATGCAAATAGTTTAATCAAAGAAATCAAGCAGCAAATGTCACAGGAATTTGAATTGAAAGACCTTGGTGATCTTCATTATTGCCTAGGACTAGAAGTGTGGAAATATTCTGGTCAAACTTTTCTAACTCAAGGAAAGTATGCCAGAAACCTATTGGAACGATTCAGAATGGAACAGTGTAAAACAGTAGCAACACCATTGCAACAGAATCTCAAGTTAAGCAGTGACGATGGCACGAAACAGGTGGATGCCACTTTGTATAGACAACTAGTGGGAAGTCTGATATATCTTAAGACAACTAGGCCTGATTTGGCATACTCTGTTAGTGTGCTGATCCAGTTTATGTCCAGACCACTTGACAGTCACTGGAATGCAGCAAAATGTGTGTTGAGATACCTTAGTGGTACTTGTAATTACGGTATTTTATACACTGACATTTCTGATGTTACTTTAGCAGGTTATTCAGATTCTGATTGGGCAGGCAACCTGGATGATCGTGGATGATCGTAGATCTATCACAGGTTATGCATTTAGTATTGGATCCGGGGTTATTTCGTGGAGCAGCAAAAAGCAAAGCACTGTAGCATTATCGTCATGTGAAGCAGAGTACCAGGCATTGTGTGCAACTACATGCGAAGCCATTTGGTTGAGGAGATTGCTTAGTGATGCAGGCGAAGGACAAAAAGCAGCAACCAACATCAAAATTGACAATCAAAGCACAATAAAGCTTGCATACAATCCAGTTTTCCATAAGAATACTAAACACATTGATACTCAGTTTCACTTTGTCCGGGAAAAGATACAGTCTAAGTAAATTTGTGTGGATTATTGTAATACTTGTGATAATTTGGCTGACATTTTTACTAAGCCTCTAGGGCGAGTAAAGTTTGAGTTATTTAGAGGGATGTTAGGTGTGCAAAATAACCCTTTCTCCATTAAGGGGGGGGAGTTAGAAATAATGGAGAAATGGTTATGTGGTTGTAATGTACCTTCTTTGTTTAGGAGTTGTTCCTGAATTTAGGAGGTTGGTTTCAGCTACCTAATTTTTAGTCATGTATTTAATATGTAATATTCATTCATGTAATGTAGAGTGAATGTGAGCAAGAGTCTCCTCTTTGTTTATTGAGTGCAGTCTCCAGGTGGTGTACTCACCTGTGAGCTGCAACTCCTTCTGATTAATTCAAAGTTTGATTATTTTTATCTCCGCTTCCATGTATTGGAGAGCAGTAGCCCAAACTCACCTCTTTTTGGGAGTTTGGGAGTTGGTGAGAAATTTTTCAAAACCGTTGGGAGCTTTAATCGATATTTTGGAGCTTTTTTGGAATTTCATTGCAACAAATATTCAACAGGAATTTCAATGCAATGAATAATTGCAAACTTAAGAGTATTTGACGCTGCAACTCATGGAACTGTGGGAAGGGAAGGGTATGTTGTTGGTTTAGATCTGGATATGATATGAGTCTGGAACTAAGAGAAACAACCCATTTATGGAATGCCATTCTATTCAAATGAAGATGACGTGTGTGCCCTGACCTGATCTTTGTCATTGCAAAACTATTCATTCTCCACATATACACAAATGGTGGATGGATATAAAAGCATTTAGAGACTAGACAAAAGATGGAATACTAAAAAAAATAGTTGAAATTATGAAATATAAATATTATTTAAAAAACATTTTTTAATTCAATTTTCATATTATTTAAGTATAAAATATATATTAATTTGGAAATTTATAATTTTATTATATGAACTTTCTTAAACATTAGTTTTAAACTCTAGTGTTTTATTATTTTTAATTATTATTAATATATATTTTATCTTTTCTGATATATATATATATATATATATATATATATATATATATATATATATATTGGTGAGATATATTGGTGAGGTTACATCAAGGGCGAGGAATTGATCTAGTGACTTAACATATAACGTTGCACTAAATCACTGAATCGAGTAATAACAACTGTTTTTCAGGTTTGGAAGTTATGCATATTCCTTTGCTCAAAAGAAATTTGATTGACAAATTATTGATAGATTAGTATTTTGATTTTTTTGGCAGTGTTTCAAACTTCAATCTTTTACATATTTCTTTACACGATAGAATTTCATTGACAAATTTTACATGAAAATAAATAAATTATTTTATTTTTATTTTTAATATATAATATTATTGCCGCTTCCAACTTGGCGTTTCCTGTAAATTCGAGCAAAACTTCTAACTGTACCAGACACTGATTCCAGCGTATCAAAACAACCGCGTACCAGAAACTTGTACAACATAGTTAATCACCGCGTACCAGAAACTTGTACAACATAGTTAATAACTCACATTCCAAAGAGGTCTTATTGTTTTGGTTGATAATAATAAATAATCGACTACGCCAAAAATCTCAAACGAAAGTGATGCTTCAAATATGAATGATTTGAGATTTGTTGAATCACGTGTTTATTAAAATTTGTGCAGGGTATGGCAGGAGGACTTGATTGTTATTTTTAGTTTTTCAAAAATGAAGTTCAAATGTGTGATGGTTAATATAGAAAATTATTTATTGAGTTGAGAAGTTCATTTTACAGTTTCTTAGTCAGGCCGTGCACCTTTAAAAAAAAAATAAAAATTATGTTTTAAATAGAAAAATTATATTGACTATAATTTAAAAAAATGAATATGCTCTAAAGTAATTAGAAGTAAAAGAAATATGTAAATCAGAGGTTTAAATTTTATACTTTTCAAAAATATTTCAACAAGAAATTTAAATAAACTATTTGAAGATCTATATCAACTATATCTATTTGAAAGTACTTGTCGATATCAATTTCATATATATCTATATATAGAAAGAAAAAATTAAGTTTTTATGGTTAAAATTTTTCTGTGATCATATATATATACTCTATTTAGCATTCAAAAATACTATTTATATAATGAAAAATAACATATTGTATTTTGCAATTTAAAAAAATTTACAAGTGAAGAAATTTGATCCCACTTAACTTATATTAAATCCGTACTTTCAATAAATCTATGCTGGTTCTTAAAATCTGAAACAAATTTCTAAAGCTGTAGTCTTGAAAATTCAAACTTCTTTGTTTTTTTCTATTTTGATTCGATTTGTTTTACGTATATGATTTAGTTGAAAATTCAAACTTCTTTGTTTTTTTCTATTTTGATTCGATTTGTTTTACATATATGATTGTTGGGATTTTGTCGATAATTATAGAACATTTTGCTTGATTCAATTATGATGAATATTTGCAGCACGCGACAGGGCAAAAAAAAAAGGCGAATTGACTCGGATGCCAGAGACCCGTATTAGCAAGCAATTTTGACCATTGGTTGCTTTCCAAATGATGCATGGATTCCAAGTTAATTTTACAGCAAACAAAATTCAGATTTTATATATCTGTAATCATCATAGGGTATCGATTTGTAACCAAAAATAGAGATCGATAACCAAAGCCTTTGTGTAAAAAATGAGGGAATTTCTTTGTAAAGGGGCTACCATTAGTAGAATAGAGGATTTGTTGGTAGAATAGAGTGCACATCAATAACGAGAAAGGAAATGTTGTATATGTAATGACTGTGGAGACTGTTTGTAAGCCAGTGTTATTCTAATTTTATTTGATCAATACAAGTGTATGAAATTTCTTTTCATGGTTGTTTTAATATTGTCTTTGTTAAGCTTTTTGTAGTTTTATCTCTAAAAGTTTTTTAAAGGCAGCTTAGTTTGATTTCATGGACATAAAATATGCATTCTCATATTTTCTTTTGGTATTGTTAATTTAGTTTTAATGGTTGATATTAATTATATCGTCCTTTAATGATTTGAATCCTAAAGATGATATTGATTTGGGTATTGCTTCAATTAAAGTTCTCCTGATTTTATTCCAGGATTTTGATTGCAAAGGATGTCACTTCTTTAAATTGAAATGAGAATTATACTATACTTATTTATGATCTGTTATCATGTTTCCTGGTTTATTTATTGATTTTATTCATAAGTGGATGAGTGAAATATACTTTTGAGCTTCAGAGATTATTGAAGTTCTCCTTCTTTTCGGATACAACTAACAATAGTTGCATTTGATGATGTTTCTTGATGTATCAATATATAAATGAATCTAGTTTGATCACATTTCATTTATAAACGCTGATGATTTACATTTCCATGGTCTTCATCCTTACTTTCTTATCAAAAATGTTACCATTTTAAATTAGTTATTGCATTTTTAGTTAGAATATTTATTCATTCTTTATATATAACAAAATACCCATTTATAGCACATGTGACATCAATTTATATTCATGTTTCTTTTGTATATATGTATATAGTGTGTTGTTAGCTTAGATTAATTATAAAGTGTATTTCAATTGTATATATATTATTGCATATATTTTGGATTGTTTTAGGATATCATTTTTGTTGTTTTTTCCTTTTATTAAGGAAGAGGCAAAAGGTCAACAGAGCCTCTAAACTCATTGAGGATGACCATACCAAACATCAAGGGTTATCTGAAGAGCTTTTTTCTAGGTCGTTTCTCCCTTGTTGGCTAGGGTGCCCAAAACCCGCGTGAATAGGTCTAAAAACTTATGGGAGCATTTTGAGGCATCAAAAAATGTTTTTTTTTGGTAGAACTTTTTCGTTTTAGAACAACACCTTTTTTTACTATTCTACTCATAGAGACCTTTTCAATGGCATGAGAATCGCCTCAATTGTAGTTCATATGCAAAAGTTATGTCACCAAGAAGTTGACCTTCTTGTTTTAACCACCATAACTTGAGAGGATGCCACGTTAGCCCCCATAACTCATGGAAAATGGGATATCCATGTAATTATGATGAAGAAGACTCTAGAAGAGTCAATATTGTAACTCAGGTTAAGAGATGAAGGATTCAAACCTAACCACTAATAGGCTAGTGCTATCAGGTTGTGTTATCACTGGGTCACTGGGAGGAAAAAAGGGTTCGTGCATTTGTTACATAGAAGAGCGGAGTAGCCAAAAGGAATAGGGAGAGAGAAAATATAGAGGATTTGTGCATTGTAGAAGCCCACAGGCCACATGCCTTACTTTTTTGCACTTGCAGAGAAAGAGAGTAGAGCAACCTGACCTTCTAGCTAGGTTTTCTTTCGAAATGGTTTCCGATGATATATCTTGTGTCAAATGTGTTTGTGAGTTTTTTCTTCATTCTTTATATTTTGCATAATACTTAATTGTTGGAAATACTAAAAAGGGGGGTGAATCAGTGTTTCATTCCATCATTATATTATGCTAGTTAATGTTTTCACAATATGAAGCATAATATATACCAAAACAAAAGAAATAAAGCAAAAACAACTTATATAAATATCGTTCAATGATGAGAATACCAATCCTAAGATTATGTCTCCAACCATTAGAAATAATTCAATTCTTACAAAGCTCCAAGCTTGAATGAGGAAACCAATCCTCCTAGACAAATCGAGGAACCAACCTAGTCTATATAAGGACACCAATCCTCCTAAGCTCCAACCTTTACAAAATACTTCAAATACAAGTCAATCACTCTAGTAATATAGATCAAAATACTCCTTCAAGGTGTCTTCAAGATGTAGCTCAAATTCTCTTCAAAAGTTGCTCCAATATTTCTTCAAGAGATGCTTCAAAACCTCTTCAATGATCACTCAAAGGATTCTCCAAGGTCAGATTCAAATATGCTCCAAACAAGCTCCAAAGTTTGTTCTTATGTAACTAGATCAAAAAACCAGAAGAAAAGATCGATCAACAACTTGAAAGTAAGCATCTCTGAGGGGGAAACCTCCTTTTACACCACATAAATGAACAATTCTTGGATGATACAAATGAAAAGACCTCCTTGGTATGTATAAGAGTCTAAAGGGCCACAATATAATCACAACCTACATAACAATAATAATGTAAGGGAAAAAAAATAAAAATAGTGGGCTTCTATGGGGCACGACAACAACAATATGGGGGCTACATTAGTATTATAGGGACATTACATGACCCTCTCCTTCAAAAAAGTGTTATACTCAACACTTGAGTAGTTCTAGGTGTTTTTGTATAAAATACTCATCCTCCTATGTTGAATCTTCAACAGGTAAGTTCTTCCACTTAATGAGATAATCTAAAATTTTGTAGTTGTCGGGTTCTTGTTTCTGCGACTGCTTCAGGATCAAATATGTTTTTTCCTTCCTCATTAAGGTCTGGAAATATTGTTTGAATTGGAACATTGTCACCTATAACCTTCTTTAAACATTAAACATGGAAAATGAGATGTACTCAGGAAGATGCAAGCAACCTCAATTTGTATGCCATAGTACTAATATTTTAAAACACCTTGTAAGGACCATAGTACTTGGGTGATAATTTATTATCCTTCTTAGCTTGCTTGAGGGACATTTGTTTGTATGGTTGTAGTCGTAAGAATACCCAATCACCTACGTCAAAACTTCTTTCACTGCAATGTTGATTTCTCCATTGTTTCATTTGATTTTGTGCGAGAGTCAGGTTATCCTTTAAGAATTGGAGAACTTGTTGTTGATGCTTGATGTGATATTCCATTGCTTTAACCTCATAATTTTCTCTTAAATACGATGTGATGGATGGTCAATGATATCCATAAAGTGCCATAAATGGGGTCATTTTTGCTACAATATGAAAGGAAGTATTATACCGCCATTCTACCATAAGTAACCACTTGACCCATTATGTTTTTTATGAGATACAAAGCAACAAATATATCCTTCCAAACATTTATTCACTATCTCAATTTGTCAGTCAAATTGAGGATGATGAGATGAGCTATGAGCTAATTCAATACCAAGACAAGAAAATAATTATGTCCAAAACTTTCCAGTGAAAATGGTATTTGTGTCACTTACAATAATATTCGGGTTTCCATGTATCTTTTGAACTATTTCCATAAATGCAATGGCAACTATATTGGATTTGAAAGGATGACATAGTGCACAAAACTGTGCATAATTGGTAAGTCTATCAACTACCACCATGATTACACTCTTTCCTTCAAACTTGGGTAAACCTATGATAAAATCCATTGAGACCTCCTCACAACGATGACTTGCAATGGCTAAAGGTTGTAATAGACATGGGATTATAATTGTCTCAACTTTATTTGTTGGAAAACCAAACATTATTCCACAAACTTCTTAACATCAGAGTTAAGACCATCCCAAAAAAATCATTCTTGAAACTATGGTAATTTTTTTGAAATCCTGAGTGCCCTCCTAAAGGATAGGTGTGCAATTCCAAAAGAATATTTTGTTTGAATGGGAGTTCTTAGATAGATATGAGAGATATTTGTACCATAATGAATCATTTTTCCATATAAATGTATCAGATGCACTTGGAACTTATTGCAACTTTTGAATGAGTGTCCATGCCTCTTCGTCATTCTTCCATTCATCCCTTGCTTCATTTATTCAATTAGGTTGGATAGTAAAAATGGCATAGAGAAATGCTTCCACATCCTCATCCTTTCTTGAGAGTGCATCTCCAACAACATTTTGATTCCCTTTTTGTAGATGATTTCAAAGTCATAACCCAACATATTTGTGACCCATTTTTGTTGCTCTTCTGAAGATAATTTTTTTTCAAAAAGTATTTATGACTATCATGATATTTTGTTATCTTGAAGTGTCTTCCCATGATCCAGGTGGATATTGGTGGCCACCTGCCAAGTCCACCTGGACCCCCACCATTGTCTTTCTCAGCATTTTCAGTTTCCTTAATTTTAGCACAACTTACTATTTTTAGCAGTTTTTCGGGTCCTGAACTTTCGGAGCCGTTTTGAGGCCCTAAATGATGTTTTTTGGGGAATCCAGGGGCAACATGGGTCGTGCTCGGATAGATCTTTCTAATGAGCTATTTTACGCGTCAAACGGAGATCATATGCCAAAGTTACGACCCCGGGAAGTTGATGTATCAATTTACCCCCAAACGGGGCCCACAGTTTGGCGTTTCATCTCCTAGGGTTAGGTTTTGGAATGTTAAGGGTTTTCCATTGTTTCTCAACAATAAATAGGCCTTCGAGCCTCATTGTAACACAGTTCAGAGGCATGTAGCCATCACATCTCTTCTTAGAGATAAGCTACCATCGCCCTAGCTGGTTTATTTCCATTTCTGATTGTAAGCATATTTCTGTATTTTCCATTAATGAAATGAAGTATTATTTCCACTGCATCTTTGTGTATATGGTTATCTCTGTGATTTGTTGCGTTCTTGTTTAAATCCGGATCAGTGGTATTAGAGCGGTCTGCTTTTTCTCTGTTTTTCTTTGCATGTCCCCAACAAGGTCGGGATATAAGGAGTTAGGGCTTGAACTGGTTGAACCTTTGCAAGACCAGCCTCGCAAATCCCGACGGCCTCCCATTCCTTGGTGGCTTTAATTTTGTTAGGGTTTTCCTTGACACCCTCATGAGATACAATAAGACCCAAATATTCCACGTTCTATACCCCAAAGAAACATTTGGAGGGTTTTTCATATAATTGTTTCTCCTCTAATAGTTTAAGCACCATGTGACCATGTTGAACATGATATTTCCAAGACTTGTTGTAAATTAGTATATCATAAAAAAATACTAACACAAATTTTCTAAGAAATTGTTTGAAAGTGGAATTCATCAAACCTTGAAATGTGGAAGGTGCATTAGTAAGTCCAAAAGGCATGACCATAAATTCATAATGACCTTCATGAGTTATGAATGTTATTTTTGGAATGTCTTATGTCTTCACTCTAATTTGATGGAATCCGGAACAAAGATCCAACTTGGTGAAGTAAATTGCTCCATGTAATTCATCCAAGTAATAAACAATGACAGGAATGGTAAATTTATCTTTAATGGTGAGATTATTAAGCTCTTTATAATATGGACACATATGACATGATCCATCCTTCTTGTGCACCAATACTGCCAAAGAAGAGAAAGAACTTTGGTTAGGTTGAATTATACTGGCCTATAGCATTTCTACAACCATACGTTCAATTTCACTCTTTTGGGATAGGGATATTTGTATGGTCTAATGTTTGGCAAAACACTTCCTGGAATCAAGTGAATAGCATGATCATGATCACGAATAGGTGGAAGAACTTTGGGAGTCTCAAATACCTTAGAATGATTGTCCGAAACTCTTTGGAGATCTAGAGATATGGATGATTTCAATGTTTGAACATCAAGTGAGCATAATTGTGCAATTACATCTCATTTTCCTTTCTTAAAAATATTTATCATGCCATTAAAATTTATTATCTTCCCTAGTTTCCCCGTGATACCCCTTAATTCAATTTCCCTTCCTTCCCAAAAAAATTTCAATGAAATTTTTTGAAAATTAAAAGTTCTTATCCCCAAAGATTGTGACCATTAGATTCCTAATACAACATCAACACCACTCATTGGATTGGAAATAATTGGGATATTCAATATATTCCCCCTTGGTTAGCTTGATATTATGACAATTCCTTGAGAAATTTATAGTTCTTCCATTTGCAACCATCACTTGGCACTCTGGTGTTAGATATAGAAAGCAATTCAATTCCTTGGCTATCTTACAATGAATAAAATTATGGGTACTAACTTAATCAATCAAAATTGTTGCCTTTTTCTTCTTGATATATCCTTCTATCTTGAGAGTTTGAGGAATGGTAATCCCCGTCAATTCATTACAAGGTAACGTCAGATTCATTTCTTCTTTCTTTGGGGTTGGTTCCTAGTGTATATCCTCTTCTTGTGATGTTTCTTATTCCATTTCTTCCTCCTCTTGACATTCTATGTAAAATAATTTCTTCTCAGCACACTTATGACCTTTAATGTATTTTCTATCACAACTATAACAAAGCCATTTTGATATTTTTTCCTTTAGTTTTTGTGTTGTCAACCTTGTAGGTTGTGGGAGGCTAGGAGAAGCAACACTTCCATCATTATATTTGTAAGTGGTATACCTCCTCGTTGCCATAGAAGTTCAATGCAGTTGACAAAAGACATGGATTACAAACTGAGGAGCAGAATAAGGGTGATGGCAAGAAGCCTTTGTAGTGTTGGACTTGTGGTGGAGAGCATCACAGGAGATATTTCCCATCACACCAGGGTGGCAGGCCTCAGATTTATAGTGCTCAAGAGGCAAAGATAGTTGGGGATGTTGGTCAAAGTATTCCTCATATTTATGCAGCAGTGGATAATAGGAAAGCTTATCATCAGGCATTCATTATTGAGATGGAAGGTAACCTTTGTGATCAAGTTATTTCCATTTTAATTTATACTAGGTCTAATTATAGTTATATCAGTCCTGACCTAGTGGATAAGTGTCGCTTGAATGAAGAAGTGCATGTAGAATCTTGGTTGGTGTAGTTGGCTACAGGGACCAAGATAAGAGTTGACCATTTGGTCAGATCTTATGCATTTGAGTTGAATGGTATGCCTACATCAACACATCTAAATGTGCTTCCTTTAGGATCATATAGTATGATATTGGGCATGGATTGGTTGTTCATTCATAGGACTAAAGTGGACTGCTATGATTAGGCTATTAAGTGTTTGGATTATGATGGGAAAAGGGGATTCTTGCAAGGAAAGAATAATCCTATATTAGTGAGAATTCTTACAACTATGTAGGCAAAGTGTAGTTGCAGGAAAGGATGTGTATTGTTTGCAGTTCATATTTCCAGTGACAAAGGGAAAGATGTTGAGGATGATGAAGTCCTGAAGAGGTATTCTATTTTGTAAAAGTTCCAGGATGTGTTTCCTACAGAGATTTCAGAGTTGTCTCTTCATAGAGAGGTGGACTTTTCTATTGAGTTGATGATGGGATTAGCACCAGCATCTAAGGAACCATACAAGATGAGTAATCTAGAGTTGGTAGAATTGAAGTTACAACTTAAGGAATTCTTGCTAAAAGCTACATAAGGCCAAGTGTGTCACCTTCGGGTGCACCAATATTGTTTGTAAATAAGAAGGACGATACTCTAAGATTTTGCATTGATTACAAGAAGTTGAAAAGGTGACTATCAAGAATGGGTATCCTTTTCCAAGGATTTATGACTTGTTTGATCAGTTGAAGGGAGCAGCAATATTCTCAAAAATTGATTTGGGATCAGGATATCATCATGTCTGCATCAAATAAGAAAACGTCTACAAGATTGATTTCCATATGAGGTATGTACATTATGATTTTGTGGTGGTTCCATTTAGTCTTAATAATTCTCCACCCACTTTCATGCATTTGATAAACAGTGCGTTGTGTCCTTACCTAGACAAGTTTGTGATAGTGTTTATTGATCATATATTGTTATACTCCAGGAAGGAGAAAGAGCATGCAAAGCACCGGGAAGAAATATTGAGTTTTTTGATAGAGCATCAATTGTATGCCAAGCTCATCAAGTGTAGCTTCTTTCAGTCTTAGATTCACTACTTGGGACATGTTGTTTCCAAGGAAGGTATAGCAGTGGACCTAGAAAATAATAAAGCTATCATGGAGTGACCAACTCCTAGGAATGTGGATGAGGTCAAATCATTCATGGGACTAGCAAGTTATTACAGGAGGTTCATCAAGAAATTCTCAAGGATTTCCTATCCTATTACATCTTTGCACAAAAAAGGAAATAAGTTTGAATGGATTGAGGAGTATGCAACTAGCTTTGAGCAGTTCAAGCATTTTCTTACAAATGCTCTAGTCTTGAATATTGCAAATCCTGATAAGGAGTTTGTGGTATGTACAAACTCTTGCAAGGCAGGACTTGGTAGGGTCTTGATGTAGGAAGGGTAGCTTTTTTGCTACGAGTTAAGCAAGTTGAATGAGCATGAGAAGAACTATGTGACTCATGATCTTGAGTTGGAAGTCATCATTCATGCATTAAAAATGTGGACACATTACCTTCTTGGAAGGAGTTTCGTCTTTATGAGTGATCATAGTGGGTTGAGGTACTTGTTTGACCCACCCAATCTAAATTCCATGCAAGCTAGATGGTTGGCTACCCTTAGTAAGTTTGACTTTGAGATTAGGTACATCAAGGGAAAGGAAAACAAGATTTCATATGCTCTTAGTAGAAGAGTGTAAGTGAATCATAGTTCAACTATGATTTCATATGGGACAGATTTACAGGAGTATATATTGCATGCAGGGCAGCAAGATGATAGTTACCAGTAGCTGAAGCAGAGATTGTAGCAACAGGTTGAAGGTGATAGGAATGAGGAGTATCACCTCATGGAAGATGGCTTGGTGAGATTCAAGAATATGATTTATGTGTCAGATAGCAGTGAGCTCAAGAAGCTTATCTTGAAGGATTTTCATGTTAAGTCGTATTTAGGCCACCTGGGATATCAGAACACTTTGACCATTGTTAATAAGTTCTATCATTGGCCGAACTTGAAGAAAGAAATGGTTGAGTTTGTTGTGAGATGTTTGGAATATCTGCAAGTGAAAGTAGAGAGTAAGCATCCAGTTGGTTTGTTGCAACCTATTCCGATTCCAGAATGGAAATGGGAGGTCATTTCCATGGACATCATTATAGGTTTTTTGAGGACATCGAAGCAACATGATTCCATCATGGTTGTGGTTGATAGGTTAAGTAAGGTAGCTCACTTTATTGCAGTGAAGTCTACAAATTCAACTAGTGAGGTAGCTCACTTTATTGCAGTGAAGTCTACAAATTCAGTTAGTGAGGTAGCTCAGATCTTCATCAAGGATATAGTGAGGTTGCATGATGTTACCAAAAAGATAATATCAGTCAGAGATGCCAATTTCACATCCAATTTTTGGAAGGAGTTATTTGCACGCTTGGGGACGGAGTTAACCTTCAGTACAACTTATCTTCTTCAGATATATGGATAGATAGAGAGGTTTAACATGATTCCCGAGGATATGTTGAGGATGTATGTCATGCATCAACAGAGGAATTGGGAGGAGTATCTTCCACTAGTAGAGTTTTCATATAATAATGGGTATCAAGAGTCCTTGAAGATGATTCCATTTGAGGCACTTTACGGGTGGATTTGTAATACTCCTACAAGCTGGAGTGAGCCAGTGAATAGAGTGTTGATTGGACTGGATATGTTGGATAAGATGGAGCAGGAGATGAAGGTTATTAAGAATAATTTAAGGGCATATCAAGACAGGCAGAAGAGTTATGAAGATCAAAAAGTAGCATTCAAGGAATTTTAGGTTGGGGAACATGTGTACTTGTGCATCAATCCCAAGTGGAGCTCCTTGAGGATTGGGTCATGTGCCAAGCTGGCACCTCGGTATTATGGGACTTTAGAGATCCTTGAGACGATTGGACCAGTGGCCTACAGTCTTGCGTTAATGCCAATAGTGAAATTTCTTGATGTTTTCCATGTTTCATTGCTTAACAGATATGTGTAGGATGTTGTTCATGTTATTGGTTGGTCTGTATTGCAGGTGGAACCAAAGGGAGAGTTCCAAAAAAAGCCACTTTTCATTTTGCAATGGAAAAATATCATGCTATGGAACCGAGCAATATAGCAAGTTAAACTACAATGGAAACACTTTAGGCCCGATGAAGCTACATGGAATCAGATGGTTGATTAGATGTGGGATTTGTATCCTTCCTTATTTGTTGGTTGAGAAGATTTGTTTTGTTTACATGTTTTGGTTTATATTTATATATGCATATGTGTATTGTAAATATTGCAATGAGTTGTGTTATAAATCTCCAATAAGTAGTATCTTGTAAATATTGCATCAAGTTGTGTTATAAGGCTTCAATAAGCAGTATGGTATTCATGGTTTTAGTAGTTTGGTATGATGTAAATGATGCATCATTGTGTTATAAAGCTCCATGGGCAATATGTTTTGTTGATTATAAGCATCATTGAATAATGAGTACGGTGTTCCCCCAAGGGGGAGAGGTTTGTAATAGCCCCTAGTTGATTTTCCATGAAAATAAAATAATACCAAGGTCATGGGACATGTATTCAAGTTGAATGGTGGGCAAAACTTATAGTGGGAATCACTTGTGGATTAATAGTGGCTATGGAAATTGGCAAAGGAAAAGAGGCAATAAATGGCATTTAATTATGAGATATAAAGGAAAATAGGAGAAAAGGAAGGCGAAGAGACACAAACTTGCATGTAAGGAAAATTAGAGGGAAAATGAAGAAAAAGGAGACATTGATGATTAAAAGGCATCAAAAAAATAGTTTGCGACTTTTTTTAGTTCAGTTTGGTTTCTATCCTTCCACACTCTCATTCTCTCATGCTTTTGCACACTCAAATCATTCTTGGAGCATGCTTAGAGAACTCTAGCATTCACTTGGATTGGATAAAGTAAGCAAAGGAAAGCAAGGGAGCACAAGGGGAAACTTGGATTAGAAAATACAATAGAGATACTTTGCAGATAACAGGTTGCATGTGTGATTTCCTTTCTGATTTTTGGATGCATGGTATATGCATGTATTTCCTTGGTTATGTGTTGTGATTGGCATGGATATTTGCCTGAATTGACAATAATTTTAGCCTTGCCTTGCTATTTCCTAGATAGCCATAGTGTTGTGGGTTTCCAACTTGTATTTATGATTCTTCATCAAGTTCCCTATGGTTGTGGGTTAGAACAAACACTCTAGAGCCCTGAAACATCTTGGTTTGATTTACTAGTTCCTGGAGCCTTTAGGTTGGAACAAATGCTCTAGAGCCTTGTGGGTTGAGATATTAGTCTTTGGAGTTGCGATTTGGAACAAATTATCTGAAGCCCTAATTTAGTTGTGGGTTTAGTTCCTTGAGCCCTTGACAACTTGGGTAGATATTGATCCAGTTGATGTTAGTGATTTCTAGACCATATAGGTGAGATCATTGTGGTTGAGGGTTGAGGTGGCTTGGCCTCTGGAAGCCCTGGTTGGTTTTGTTTTGGTTTAACCCTTATGATCCCACATTCATGCTTAGAATGTTGCGCGGGGGTGATTTGTTGAAAGAGATATTTGGTTCAACCCAATCTAAGGTCGGGTGGTACATGGAAGTCCCTCACTTGGTTGGAATTTCCATATGTTAATAAGAGTTATTTTCCTATTGTGATCTAGGAGCACTTGTATTGGTTATCATGTTGACAATATGGATGATTAGTTATGGTCTCTATTCTGGCTATATGTTGGTTATATACTTGGTTATATGATGTGTTGTAGCTATGGCTCTTGTTCATGATTTGTTAAGTTACTAGATGGTTGATGAATGCATGGACTAACAAGTGTTGTTGCAGCTAGTTAGAGAGAGCTTGGAGCCTTCTTAGTGATTCGCAGATGAAATTCAAAAATTTTATGATCAGATATGCATTCATGACCTATATCTTGTATGTTTGTCATATGCTTGACAAAATTCCTACCCTGCATTAGGCATGTCTATGTCAAGATCTTTCTTAAGTTTGTGTTTTCTCGCATCGTTATCATTATTGATATGATTCTAGAAAGTTACAAGAAATTATGAGCAATGGTATGGAGGATTGCCTAAAAAATTGGCATAGATCTCGCAGCCGCATGCACTAAACTAAAGAAACATAGTCATAACTGCGTTCAAGAAAGATTGTGAGTGTGGCTATAGCCTCTGAACCGCATGCATGTAGTCTTGTGGGTGTGGTTGGAGGGTAACTATTGTGAAAATGAGTTCCAGCTCAAGGATTAAACAACTGGGGTGGTTTCTAAGCTCTTGAGTGGTCTGTAGTTCTTAAGGGATGTCAATTTGTTGTTGGTTTTTCGGACTGGCTTCTGTAGGTGGGACTTGGATGTCGGGACATATCATAGTGACACTCAACTCATTTTTACCCTAGAGAGCTTGTAAAAGTGGGTAAATGTGGGAGGGGAGGTTACATCAAGCTAGTTGCAACAACACTTGTTAGCCCATGCATTAATTAACCATTCAATAACTTATCAAATCATTATCAAGCACCATAGCTAGAGAACATTATAAAACCATGCATATAACCAGCATATAGCCATAATAGAAACTATGATAAATCAACCATAATATCACCATACTAATCAGTACAAGTTCTCATAGTTCACAATAGGAAAATAGCTCATATTAACATATGAAAATGCCAACCAAGTCAGCGACTTCCATGTACCACCCGACCATAGATTTGGCTAAACCAAATCTCTCTTTTATCCAATCACCCTTATGCTATAATCCAAGCATGAATGTGGGATATCATGGGATAAACCAAGGCATATTCAAACAGGGACTCTAGAGGTTAAACCACCTCCACCCTAGAGCTATTGTGACCTCACCTATACCAGTCCCAAGACCATAACATAAAAACAAGCTTGGATGTGTCATAATTCCTTCACCATACTGTAGAGTCTCTACTTTACACCTACTTGTCTATCATTTCCCTCAGTTTTTCCTCAGCTTTTCTTCACTTTTGCCTCATTTTCACTGTAAAACCACCCAGATCATTACATTAGGTGTCATTAGGCATGATCAAGTACGTTTTGCTAATGGGTGACTGTTTGTTTAGATTTTGACATACTTGCAGGAATCCCGTAGCTATCTGATGATCCCGCAGCTATCTGATGATCCTGCAGCCTTTTTGTTAAACGCAAGGTTCCACGTGTCAGTTTGCCAGAAGAGCCACATGGGCACTTAGGTATCAATGTGCTCGAGGTTCCTGTCCCATTTTTCCAGCCATCCACGTCATCTTTACCCCTGGTCAAAGCTGGTCAAGTTACGGTCAACTAAAGGCTCTTTAACGGTGATTGTGAGCTGCTAGGTCACGTCAGCTTAAACGGTGACTTGTCCACGTTTTGCAGATGGTAGGGGACATGATCCAACATGAGATTCATTGCCCATGACGACAGAAGCACCAGCTCATCCACGCAGCCGTATGATGTGTCCAGGAACCATAATTACGCATTACAGTTAGTTGTTTTTCAGTTAGTAGCTGTACGTGTTAGGCTATCTTAGAAATGCCTATAAATAGCTGCGTCTGCGTACGCTCAAGGAACTTTTTATCAGTTGTAATTTCTGAACTTGTGTTATTTTTAAGAGCGTTGTGAACTCTGTTTTTTTAGTGCTATTCTAGCACTCTGTTTTGTACACTTTTGCAAATGGAGGAATAGACATAGTGCTGTTTTGAAGCTTCCAGATCTCTGAGTTTTCTTGTGGCTGAATGAATAGAGGGCCCCTGTTCATCTTAGCCTCTGTAAAGTATTTTATGTTCAGCATTTACTTATTTTCTCATTCAGCATTCCTTTAAGCATGTATAGTTTCATTTATTTGATTTCTTTTCTTTCAAGCTGATCAGTATTACTTCTTTGCAGGTTTCTTTTAGCCCGGGATTTGTTTTTATGTGTGTGTGTTTGCTTTACAAACTAATGGTATTTGAAGTTGACAGATTCAAGTTGTTGCCTTTGTTTTTATAGCTGATTTTTAATCTTATTTCTCAAAGAGCTGCTAACACATGAATGATCTTCTATCATAAATTGTTATCTTTTAAGATCAGAATACCACTAACTTGCAGCTGGCTTTGAGTTCTTTTTAGACTATTCTTTCACTACTTTCTAATCATACTTTGCATAGTACATATGGCTGAAGTAGAGAGTTAGAAAGAGCAAACTGTTATCACTAGTCTTTAAAGTAGATTTTTGGTTTTAAGTGTTTTTTAGACTATTCTTTCACTACTTTCTAATCATACTTTGCATAGTACATATGGCTGAAGTAGAGAGTTAGAAAGAGCAAAACATTATCACTAGTCTTTAAAGCAGATTTGCTCATTTTTAATCACTTTTCTAATTCAACTTAAGCTACTTTCTTTCCGTGCTTTACACAGTACATGTGTTTGAAGCAGCGAGTTAGAGAGAGATAATCTTTATCTTTGGTTTTAAAAGTGACTTTCTTTTCTTTTATTTGCAGCTGCATGAATGGTGTCTAGTGCCATTGGAAGTGGTTATTTGCTTTCAAAGTTATTTCAAGATTTTTCAAGTCATTTATTTCTTTCAAGCATTTCCTTTCAAGCAAATAGTTAAAAATCACTAATCACACACTCTCACTCATTTAGGATTCATACTACACACACACCATCACTCACTTGTTTATAAATCATCATTCCATCTTAGGAACATAATTAACCACAACAACACCCCCAACGATAAGAAAACTCTAAGAGGTTACTTAAGTACATATAGTACACCTTCACTTCATCAGCTTACGAGCCCCGGGTTGACAATTAATACTAGCAATTTAGACAACACTAAATTGACTAAACATTTTGGCGCCGTTGCCGGGGAAGTGAAATTAAGTAGCCATATTCTTAGAAAAAAAAAAAACATAAAAAAAAAAATTTCAAGGAAAGAAGTTAATAGCCTATCTAAGTATGCTCTCCTCTTGCACTTCAAAGTGATCTGGAGGATCAGAAAGGAGAAAGTTATTGATTTAGTAGTTTCTTGAGTATGCTCTCTTCTTGCACCTAGAGTGACCTGGAAGATCAGAAAAAGAACTATTAACTTAACTTGAAGAAAAAAAAAAAAAAAAAATGACATGCATAGAGCTAGAGATTCTAGAGGACGGTTTTTAGCTAGAGCTCGAAGTTCAAGTTTTACAAGTCCATCTGCTTCAAGGGATAGACAAGAGACACCTCCCTTATCTCCAACCGAAACTCCTAGTCCTAGAATTCCTGGAATTCAAGAGCCAAGAGTCGACTCTCCTACACCTTCTATTGAGTTTGAACCAGGAAGAGACTCTTCTCTTTCTCCTACAAGAAAACCAATTGTAATTGATGAAATAGACTCACCTGAAGAAGAAGGAGAAATCTCTCCTCATTCACCCTTTGTAGAGGAACCAGAAGATTTTGAAATCCCTAGGAGAATCATCATGGCAGAGGAAGAAGGAGGTGGTAGAGGTAGAGGTAGAGGAGGAGGAGGAAATAACAATAATAATGGAGGAGGCAGAGGTCCCATTGGAGGAGGAAATAGAGATGGGGATAATTCATTTGGGTTTCCCATTGTTAATGAGGATTCCCGAGCCACTATGAAAAACATATCACCATCCATCCTCCCAAATTTCCATGGGTTAAGAACTGAGGACCCTGAAACATTCTTGTTTGAATTTGAAGTTGTGTGTCGAACCTATGACTATCTGGATGATACTCAGAAACTCAAGCTGTTCCCCTCAACATTAAAAGATCAAGCTTTGAAATGGTTCATGGGGTTACTTACTCAATCCATTAGGACTTGGGATGAAATGAAACAAACCTTTTTGGATAGGTATTTGGACTATTGTATGCCTACTAATCACAAGGACGAGGTATTTAAAATGATGCAAAAAGAAGATGAGAGCTTAGAAGATTTGCTTGAAAGATTTCAATATAACTTAAAAAGAGCAAAGATGAGTAGCCTGGATGAAGAGACCTTAAAATCCTTCTTATTAAAATCCATTAGGGATGAATGGATAGATATCTTAAACATGATGGGGAAAGGGGATATCTCTCAACTTTCTCTCAATGATATAGCAGAACTTTGTATCCATCTCTCAAGGGGCAAATCAAAAACTCAAAAAGGGCCTAGAGATCCTTCTCTCCTTAGGGCAAATAAATCTGCAACAGGATCCGTGAGTAGGGCTGAAATCGGCAGTATGCTTGATGAATTTAAAACTGACATCTTAGGGAGTCTTAGTGAACAAATTGATACCCTTAAGATCCAAAACAAACAAAAAGCAGAAGCTGAGGCTATGACCATTTTTTGCCCGAAGTGTAGAAAGAAGCATGCTTTAAGGGAATGTCCCTTGGAAGCAAATATTGTAGAAACATGTGTCATTTGCTCAGAAACTCATGAGACCAAGGATTGTCCTTCAATCCCGGGCCTCAAAGCAGTCTTTCAAGAGGATCCAAACACACTTGAATCTCTCTGTTTTATTGCAAGGAGATCTTGGCAAGGACAACAGAATCAAGGGTTTAACAACTCTATGAATTCTCAATCCCAACCAAATTGGAATCCTTGGCAACAATCTTGGCCTCAACCACAAAATGCTTTTCAAGCATGGTTGCAAAGCATGCAAAATCCTTATGCGAGACTTGCTCAATTCTATCAATATCCTCCATCATTTCAGAATCAGCAAGCTCCCCAACTTCCAAATCAAGGTCAACAATTATCATTGCCATACCCTCAACAACAACAAACTCCTCCACAAAATCAAAATTCTCAACTCACCCAGCAGAAGTCAAATCAACTTCCCTCTCAGCCATTACCAAACCCAAATAATAGGAACCCTCAAAATGCTTATGTGATGGAAGGTCAACCATTCCCTACCTATATGGTTGTTCCTCTCAATGAAGTACAACTCAGATCAGGTAGAATCTTAGATCAACCTTCCACAAGTATTCAAGAACCAAGCATTTCTGAGGAAGAATCTCTCAAAGTCAATAAAGGTTCTGAAGTATCACTTCAAACCCAACAAGAAAAAGAATCAACTCCCTTAGTTGAGCAACCCACATCTTCAGCTACTCCTCCTTTTCCTGAAAGATTGCAAATTGACAAAGGAGTGGAGAAGCAAATTTGGTTGCCTGACTATAGCTTTCTAGATGAATTGAAAAATGTCTGTATCAAGATTCCCTTGTTAACAGCCATTAAGGAGATTCCCATTCTAGCAAAGACGATAAAGGAGTTGAGTTTGAAAAAAACAATAAAAAGAACCAGAGATACCAAAAGGATACATCTAGTTGGAAAAATTGCAGACATTATGATGGGTAAGATTACCATGCAGAAGTATGTGGATCCCGGTAGTCCTATTGTCAAAACTCATATTAATGGGGTTGAAATCCCAAATACCATGATTGACTTAGGAGCCGCTATCAACATCATGAGTAGACAGACCATGGATCAGTTAAAGCTTCCTAACCTTCTCTTTACACCTACTTTGCTGCAACTTGCAGATAGATCAATCATTAAACCTGATGGTGTATTAGAAGACATTCCTGTCTCTCTAGATTCTTGGGAATATCCAGTTGATTTTATGATTATAATGCACTGCGTAAATCCCCCATACTTAAATTCAAAAAGAGTCAAGGGATCTCTACTTGAATGGTTCATGAGGCACAATACTTGCTAAGGTTTTGCAAATGGGGTAGCAAGCTAAGTGGGCTTGATTGTGGGAAAAATTCCACAGTTAAGCGCGCTTGAGCCAGAGGAGTTCTGGGATGGGTGACCTCCTGGGAAGTCCTGGTTACCGGGTGCAAGCCCCGGAAGTGATGATTGATGCTATGTGATTCGTTCTCCACATTTCACTAGTTTCAATCCCACTTCTTCACCCCTGTGAGCATCACCCGATGCAATGAGTGCTAAGTGAACTATTCAAAAATCATGAGAAATTAGTCAGTTATGACTACCTCTCATGGAAATGGTCATACGTTTGAATGACTTACTTAACGCAGTTGAATCCCAAAAATGATATCTGATTTTATGATTTTAACTCCCAAGAACAATCTAGGAGGACATCCTCTTATTTTAGGAAGACCTTGGCTGGCCACAGCTGATGCTTTCATAAGTTGTAGGTCTGGGGACATGTACATATCAGATGGTAATTCTACCAAGAAATTCAACTTGTATCCTCCCGCAAAGGCAATAACAGAAATAGGAGAAGATGAGTGGATTGATGATGAGGATACTCTTCAGCCTGTTCTAACCATCTCTGAGATTAGTGAGGACAGTCAAATTCTAAATACATTAGAAAATTTTGAGATACCTTTAGAATATGACTCTTCACAGTTTCAGTTAGATGCAGACATTGAATATCTCTCCTCTAGACAGATGTCTCTCTTCTCAATGGAAGAGTTTGGTAGTTCTACAGTTGAAATCTTTCCAGGAAAAACATTAAACATTAACAAAAACTTGGAAAGACTACAACAAGAAGAATTAACTAAACTGTTGCAAAAACATTCCACTGCCTTTGCATGGGAATATACTGACATGAAAGGAATCGACCCTAAGACTTGTATTCATCACATTTATATTGAAGAAAACAGCAGACCTATTAGGCAGCCACAAAGACGGATGAATCCAAATCTTAGGGAAATTGTGAAAGAAGAACTTCAGAAATTGCTCAAGGTAAACTTCATTTACCCCATTTCAGATAGCCAATGGGTTTCTCCCTTGGTTATAGTGCCCAAAAAGAATGGTAAATGGAGAGTTTGCATTGATTATCGAGAATTGAACAAAGCAACCTTAAAGGATCATTTTCCTTTACCTTTTATTGATTACGTACTAGACACTTTAGCAGGTAAAAAGTATTTCTCATTCTTGGATGGTTTTAGTGGTTACAATCAAATTCAGGTAGCACTTGAAGATCAAGACAAAACCACATTTACTTGTCCTTGGGGAACTTTTGCCTACCGAGTACTCCCTTTTGGATTGTGCAATGCACCCGCTACATTTCAAAGGGTTGTACTAGGAATCTTTTCAGATCTGATTCATGATTGTGTAGAGGTATACATGGACGATTTCACAGTTTATGGTAATACATTTGAAGAAGCTTTGGCAAATTTGGAAAAAGTACTGGTAAGATGCAAGGAAACAAATCTTTCTTTAAGTCATGAAAAGTGTTTTATGATGTTTACTGAAGGGATTGTTTTAGGACATCATATTTCAGGAGATGGAATCAAAGTTGATAGATCTAAAGTTGAAGTCATCTCTAAGTTACCTATTCCTAATTGCCAAAGGGATGTTAGAAGTTTTCTTGGATTTACTGGTTATTATAGAAGATTTATTGAAAACTTCACTAAGATAGCATCCCCTCTTTTCAAACTCCTTACTAAAGATTGTGAATTTAAGTGGGATCCTGAATGTCAATCTGCCTTTGAAGCCTTAAAGACTAGAATATCTGAAGCACCCATTCTAAGGGGTCCAAATTGGAAACTCCCTTTTCACATTTCTACTGATGCTTCAGATACAGCTTTAGGAGCTGTTTTGGGACAAAAGGATTTGATCCCTTATGCCATTTATTACACAAGTAAGAATTTGACTCCCACTGAGTTAAATTACACTGTTACTGAAAAGGAATTTCTAGCCATTGTTCATGCGATAAACAAGTTTAGACACTATATAACCGGCTATGAAACCTTTGTCCACACTGATCACTCTGCCATTAGATACCTCATGAACAAACCAGTCACTAATGGTAGAGTTACAAGATGGCTTTTTCTTTTACAAGAATTCAACATAACTGTGTTAGATCGACCAGGTAAATAGAACACAGTAGCTGATTTCTTGTCTAGAATCCAAAACACTAATGAGGACTCTCCTATAGAGGATAAATTTCCAGATGAGTATTTGTTTGCAGTAACTACCAAAACCCCTTGGTATGCTGATATTGCTAATTATTTAGTTACTGGAAAGTTACCTTTACATTTATTTCCTAATGAGAAAAGGAAAATCATTCAGGATAGTTCACATTATTCTTGGATTTCTAATGAATTGTTCAGAACAGGGCCAGATTTGATGATCAGGAGATGTGTACGGGAGGATGAAATGCCTGACATCCTTAAGGCATGTCATGACGAACCTTGTGGCGGACACTTTGCTGATAAGAGGACTGCTTATAAAATCCTTTCATTAGGATATTATTGGCCTTCTCTCTTTAAGGATGCAAAGCAATATGTTAAAAGGTGTGACAGTTGTCAGAGAATTGGGAGACCAACTCTTTCAAATAAAATGCCACTACAGCCACAGGTATGCATCGAACCCTTCGAGAAATGGGCTCTAGATTTTGTTGGACCAATCAATCCGCCATCCAAGCAAAACAGATATATATTGGTTTGTACTGATTATGTTACTAAGTGGGTAGAAGCTACAGTATTGCCTTCTGCTACTGAAAATTCAGTTGTTCAATTTCTTTTTAAGGATATTTTCACTCGTTTTGGTGTCCCAAGAGAAATTGTAATAGATCAGGGGAGCCAATTTACATCAAGAATGATAGAGAAGCTGATGGAGGAGTATAAGATCAAGCATAGAACATCTACTCCATACCATCCGCAAGCGAATGGTCAAGTAGAATCTACAAATAAAGTTCTTGAAAGCATCATCACAAAGACTGTTCATCTTCATAGAAGAGATTGGGCGGAAAGGCTTCCTGAAGCCTTATGGGCCTATAGAACTACATGGAGGAACACCACAGGACATTCTCCCTATGAACTTGTTTATGGGAAGGAAGTCCTGTTCCCCATCGAGTTCCAAATCAAGACCTTCAAGACAGCAGTTCAATTGGGGATGAGCTTATCAGAAGCCCAGAAGCACAGAATGGACCAGTTAAATGAACTAGATGAAATGAGACAAGATGCAATTCTAAGGACCGATCTAGTTCAGCACCAAAGAAGCAAATGGCATGATCGACATATCAAAGAAAAGAAGTTTCAAAAGGGTGATTGGGCACTCTTGTTTGATTCAAAATTTAAGGACTTCAAAGGAAAATTTCAAACTCATTGGCTTGGGCCATATGAGATTGATGAAGTCTTTAATAATGGAGCAGTTAGAGTGAAGACTATTGATGAACTTCAAACTCCCTTTATTGTGAATGGCCACCGGTTGAAAATTTACCACAAGCCACTCTCAAAAGAGGAGTTTGTTAAGTTGTTCCAAGGCGATTCTGAAATGAGGCTGGTGGAGAAGAATTCTTCTCCTCCATCAGCCTAATCTCTGTTTCAATTTCAATTTCAATAAAAAAAAAAAAAAAGAATAAATGTATGAGCCTGAAAACCAATCTCTGATTGGCAGTCTCATGCAGAAAACCTGAGGTGAAAATCAGGGTCACCTGACACCTCATGTTTTCCAAAAAAAAAATCTCTCTCTCTCATCTCATTTCGCCACCATCTCATTCCATCTCACCATCTCATTCCATCTCACCATCCTCACTTCACCTCACTGTTTTTCCACCCATTCATTCATTCATTCATTCCATTTCATTTCATTAATAAAGTTTTTTCAGGAACTAAAGTTATTTTGTGCAGCTGAAGGACACCATTGCAGTTCCCGCAGCTATTTGGCAATTCTGCAGCCATTTAGCCTTTCTGCAGCCCTCTGCACCTGCACAAAGAAACACAGTCTGTCTGAGAAATATTTACAGTTCAAAAATCATCAATGGCAAGTAGGAAGGAATCATGTAATAGCAATAAAGTTGACAAAGGGTTAGTGGCAAATTATTAGAAGGCAAATCAAATGCGGATCTGAGGTATGTTTTAAAATCTTAAACCTATAGTTATTTCATTACGCAGAATTTTCTGGGTTATGTCTTTTCGGCCACTAATTGTAATGATTACCCATTTTCTCTACCACGCGACCACATATCCACGAATCCTCCACGTCTATCAGTTCATGATACCCACGATTTTCGAAATCACATATGGCTGTTTCTGTCATTAAGGTTTTTATACCCTAGTGACGTAACCTATCGTATTACGACTCTCTCAGTCCTCATCCCACAGCCATGTGTTAACCTACAAACGAAATCTGAGAATCTAGCCGTTTCACTCATTATTTCGAAACCCTCTACGCTCATAACACTCCATTTCACGCTGTTCCATTCGCTCATCTCCCTCATTCCGTTTCACTCACTACGATTGCCTCCATAAACCATACTCTGTTCTTCCTCTCTGCTCATTCTGAGAAACAGTGGATACGTATAGCCAGTAAACGTATGTTACGGTTGTATTACGACTGCTAGCCACCGTTTCACTGTGTTAACATTGTTTATCCACCATTTAACTCTGTTCAAGCCGTGAATTCTCTGTGTCTAAGGCTGTTGCTAAACCCATATATCCTCTGTTCCACAAAATTCTGAACAAGAACCGAGGATTTACTGTGTAAAGCCACCATCAAAGTCGTGTTTTAAACAGAGCTGAAGAGTCAATGGGAAAACTTTTAAGGGCTGAACCAGAAGGTTCGAAATTCTTGGAGGCATATCCTCAAGTTGAGGAGGCATTGCAAAAAGCCAATTGGCTACAGTGCATCAAGAAGTTTAAGGGCTACCACAAGGAAGTAACAAAAGCCTTTGCAAGGTCATTCAAAGATAAAGAAAGTCAAGTGGAGGTGGGTGATTTAACATTTGCAGTCAGTGAGGGAAGCATAGCAAAAGCTACATCTCTCCCACAAACCGGAGAACGGTGGTTCAAAAACCGGGCAGTCAAGGATCAACAATGGAAGCAGATTTTTAAAAACCCAGGTATGGACACAAGTATCTTCACCAAAGGAATCCATGTCTCTCATGTTAAAGAAGAATGGAAAATTTTACTGTTGTTAGTGCAAAAGTTTTTCACATGTGAAGGGAGATTTGGGGTTTTATACGTTTATCATGGTAAAATTATGCTGCAATTTCAAGGAGAACATGATATCAATCTTCCCTACTTTCTATTCCAAAACCTTAGAAAAATGTGTTTCATGGCTCAAAAGAATCCACGAAACATTGAAGCATATCTTGGTCATCATAGTCTTGTCAAGTTGTTAGTGGAGGAATAATTAAAAGCCAAACGAGACACCTGGGAAAGATTCCTTGTGAGAAATCATTTTGAAGAAGCTGGAGAAACCTCTGTGCCTAGAAAAAGTAGAAAAAAAGAAAAGAGGATACCCCTGAAACTGATATCTTAGAGGGAACTGTCCAAGGACAGACTGTAGAAGAAATAGAAGTACATCATCCTGAACATGAAATTGAGCCTGAACCTACTGTGGACAGTGCTCAAGAGATTATCTCAGAAACCCTCTCTGAACTTGCCAAAGAAGCTGCCAAAAAGAGAAGAGAAGATAAAAAGAAACAAAAGCAAGACAAGGGAAAATCCCTAGTTCAAGAAACTTATCAGACTCCAGAGCATTCTAGTGATGAAGAAAGAGATAGCCAGCCCTTAGCACAAAGGTTAGCTAAACTCCATGAGAAAATTGCCCTCTCCAAGAAAGTAAAAGTACAAAAACCAAGAAAAAAGGCACGAAGAGAAACACAGAGTGTTGCCACTGTAAGAAGGAGTAGCAGATTGCAGAATAAAGACAAAACCACAAGGACACTTTTCATTGATCTAAGCACTCCTGAGAAGGGTGCTATAAAATTAGATTCTGAAGGTAGTCCACAACATGATGAAGCTACCCCTCCAAGGGAGGACAGTCCATTTCAGCAGGAGTTTGAAACAGAAATTGAGCATGCACACAGTCCAAGAAAATCACCAATGGTTGATCCAGCGCAGCAAGAAGCATACAATTATTTTGAAACATTAGAGCAGACCACTGCTGGTCCAAGTAATATCCTACCTCATGAGCAGCAAATAGATGTACTCAAACAAGAGATCTTTGAACTTGAAGTGCTAAATCGCCACATTAGGCAGGAAAATGAGAAATTGAAGGAACAAGCAAACATTGACAAAATGCTTCATAATAACACCATGCTGCACCTAGCCGTCTGCAAAAAGAAAAGCAGTGAACTGAAGAAGAAATGTAGAAGGCTAAACAGAGCATTAATCAATTTGAAATTCAGATGCTTGTTCAAAAGACCAAAAGTCAATATCTCTACACAGAGGAAGAAGAGGAGGTTGGATGTCCTAGCAGAGGCATCCCAGCAGATGGATTGAGCTGTGTTTTCATTGCATGAGGACATGCAATACCCTCGTAGTGGGGGTATGTAGAGTCTCTACTTTACACCTACTTGTCTATCATTTCCCTCAGTTTTTCCTCAGCTTTTCTTCACTTTTGCCTCATTTTCACTGTAAAACCACCCAGATCATTACATTAGGTGTCATTAGGCATGATCAAGTAAGTTTTGCTAATGGGTGACTGTTTGTTTAGATTTTGACATACTTGCAGGAATCCCGCAGCTATCTGATGATCCCGCAGCTATCTGATGATCCTGCAGCCTTTTTGTTAAACGCAAGGTTCCACGTGTCAGTTTGCCAGATGAGCCACATGGGCACTTAGGTATCAACGTGCTCGAGGTTCCTGTCCCATTTTTCCAGCCATCCACGTCATCTTTACCCCTGGTCAAAGCTGGTCAAGTTACGGTCAACTAAAGGCTGTTTAACGGTGATTGTGAGCTGCTAGGTCACGTCAGCTTAAATGGTGACTTGTCCACGTTTTGCAGATGGTAGGGGACATGATCCAACATGAGATTCATTGCCCATGATGACAGAAGCACCAGCTCATCCACGCAGCCGTATGATGTGTCCAGGAACCATAATTACGCATTACAGTTAGTTGTTTTTCAGTTAGTAGCTGTACGTGTTAGGCTATCTTAGAAATGCCTATAAATAGCTGCGTCTGCGTACGCTCAAGGAACTTTTTATCAGTTGTAATTTCTGAACTTGTGTTAATTTTAAGAGCGTTGTGAACTCTGTTTTTTTAGTGCTATTCTAGCACTCTGTTTTGTACACTTTTGCAAATGGAGGAATAGACATAGTGCTGTTTTGAAGCTTCCAGATCTCTGAGTTTTCTTGTGGTTGAATGAATAGAGGGCCCCTGTTCATCTTAGCCTCTGTAAAGTATTTTATGTTCAGCATTTACTTATTTTCTCATTCAGCATTCCTTTAAGCATGTATAGTTTCATTTATTTGATTTCTTTTCTTTCAAGCTGATCAGTATTACTTCTTTGCAGGTTTCTTTTAGCCCGGGATTTGTTTTTATGTGTGTGTGTTTGCTTTACAAACTAATGGTATTTGAAGTTGACAGATTCAAGTTGCTGCCTTTGTTTTTATAGCTGATTTTTAATCTTATTTCTCAAAGAGCTGCTAACACATGAATGATCTTCTATCATAAATTGTTATCTTTTAAGATCAGAATACCACTAACTTGCAGCTGGCTTTGAGTGCTTTTTAGACTATTCTTTCACTACTTTCTAATCATACTTTGCATAGTACATATGGCTGAAGTAGAGAGTTAGAAAGAGCAAACTGTTATCACTAGTCTTTAAAGTAGATTTTTGGTTTTAAGTGTTTTTTAGACTATTCTTTCACTACTTTCTAATCATACTTTGCATAGTACATATGGCTGAAGTAGAGAGTTAGAAAGAGCAAAACATTATCACTAGTCTTTAAAGCAGATTTGCTCATTTTTAATCACTTTTCTAATTCAACTTAAGCTACTTTCTTTCCGTGCTTTACACAGTACATGTGTTTGAAGCAGCGAGTTAGAGAGAGATAATCTTTATCTTTGGTTTTAAAAGTGACTTTCTTTTCTTTTATTTGCAGCTGCATGAATGGTGTCTAGTGCCATTGGAAGTGGTTATTTGCTTTCAAAGTTATTTCAAGATTTTTCAAGTCATTTATTTCTTTCAAGCATTTCCTTTCAAGCAAATAGTTAAAAATCACTAATCACACACTCTCACTCATTTAGGATTCACACTACACACACACCATCACTCACTTGTTTATAAATCATCATTCCATCTTAGGAACATAATTAACCACAACAACACCCCCAACGATAAGAAAACTCTAAGAGGTTACTTAAGTACATATAGTACACCTTCACTTCATCAGCTTACGAGCCCCAGGTTGACAATTAATACTAGCAATTTAGACAACACTAAATTGACTAAACACATACCCAGAGGAATTTTCCTATCTCCACTGTTGAGAAATATAGTGGGAGCTAGATTAAGTGATTTCTCATACTTTGATAATTGCTTGTGATGTATTTTTACTTAACTTGATTAGATTCTTCTTTCACTTGATTATTATTATGTTCTTATCATCAAACAACTAGCAAACTATGAAGATCAAAGAGACAAGAGGATACAAAATGTATGTTGATAGCCAGGGCCAAAATGTCTCCTCTTGAGAGGAAAACCCACAAGAATTATTCTCTTCTTCTAGAATCTTCAAATGACAAATTCCAAGACCTAAGGCCCTTGTAAAATACCCCTCCGAGACCAAGTCAAACTTCTCATTCTTGTTGAACTTTTCAGCTACTTTGACCTAGAAGCTTCTAGCAATTTCGACCTAGTAACTTTTAGCAACTTCGACCCAGAAATTTCCAGCAACTTCTAGAAACTTTGACCTAACAACTTCCAACAACTTCGACTTCCCCAGCAGTTTCTTCTGCAACTTCGACTTCCCAACAGTTTCTTCTGCAACTTCGACTTCCCAACAGTTTCTTCTGCAACTTCCGAGAAGTTTCTTCTGCAACTTAGTTTAACTGTAGTAATGTTTCTCTAATCTTCGTACGTGTGAGGAGAAGATATCCCAAAAAAAATACTAAAAGATTTAATTCCTTTAGCCCTTCTCTTATTTGTTATTTTAGGTCTCTTTCTCTTCCTTTATCTAATTTCTCGTGTGGTGAGTGAGTGATCTTCAAGTACAGTTGACGTATCTTATATATAGGATTATATAAAGGTCGAATTGATATCCATGAGGCTGAATTGATCCTTCTTGTAGGCCAACTTGTTTGACAATGTCTTGGGCAGTCTTTATGACACTTTTGACTTTACAAAAAAATAATTTACAATATACAACATGCCCAAATGGGTCTTACATGTGTGACAATGAATATCTTGACTTCATAATTCTATGACAATCCTAGGACGACTCAATGGGTGATTGACCTATAAATAATTTTATCTTGGTCATGAAACCCATGCCTCAAGAATCACAATAATAAATTTATTTTCTCCTTAATATCAAATACATAAAACCATGATTACAATAAACATTATTAATATTGAACCTAGTTACATATTTCAACACTCCCTCTTAACTAGGGAGGTAGTCATAATCCATACATGGTACTTATACATTCTCATACTAAATAATTCTCATAAGAGTCATATTGGTAAGCCATCTCCTAATCTATCATATCATCTTATATCAATGCAACTCAAACATATCAACCAACTTTGTGACATAGCAAGGCCATGACTAACAACTCTATCTCTCCACAAGATTAGAGCACTATGCTAGATTCATATACACCTTCATCATTGTCTCTCAAGGCACATACCCCATCCAGATGTTCACAACGTATGTCCTTTTAGGACCATTCCTGTCTTGGAATAACACATCCTCAAGGAATTTCCTCTTTGACTACTCTTGCCTATTAGATGCCATACCACATCCTCAAACAATATCGAAAACTAGATGCTTACCTAATATTCCATTATTTCTTCATCACATGAAGAGAAGAATGATGTGTCCATCTCTCCCTCATGCCCTTCACTAAGACTTACAGCTATTAGTCTTGGTCTAGTGCATGACACATGTTGTAGAGCGTCATATTTTTCACACCCTCTTAACCAGGGAGGATCTAATCATTCCTATCAAATGAATATACTCAAGCTCCCTCTTATCTAAGGACTCGTTACAAACAACAACTATCTGCTCTTGGGTGGAGATCATAGTATTATCAGTTGCTTGTAGGGATTCTCCATTTAGCGTTATTTCATGAACTTCAACTTCTTCATCATGGAGCCTTCTTCTTCTAGAACTTCTAGGTAGGGAATCAACCATCTTCTACATCACTTTCTCTTCAACGAATCATATTGTTGAACCAATAGTCATGTCATCCTTCTCTTCATCGGAAAAAGATCTTACAGTTCACATTTGGCTTTCCTTAATACAACTACCTCTTCCAAGTCATGTTTCTTCCAATCTCATGAGTATTAGTTGTAGGTGACATCTACCACTCTCTTTCAGTAGCCCTATTTCAACCCAATCAGATGATTTCGAAAATAAAAAAGAACATTAAATCAAAGTTACCTTTTTATGATGGTTTTTTGTCATGACATCAACATCTTGCAACGTCAACATCCTGCACGTATGAATCCATCTTCAAAATGTTCATTATCAAGATTCTTCTTTTGCAATATTCATATCAGGGTGTTCTTACCTTCTTCTTCCATGGAGATTTCATAGATAATTCTTCTAGTCATTACCATATGTTGATTCCTTATCTTTATCTTACATGACTATAGTTGCATCTTTCATGAAATCTTCTTCCTTTCTTCACATATTTATTCTCTGAGAACTTCTATACATTGTTCCTTCGTCATAGGAACCATAGTTGCCAACAACCTCATATTCTCCATGAGGACATATTATGTTGATTTCATCCTATCAATTTGTAGAAGAGTTCAAGGCATTTGTCTACATGCCTTCATGCGTCATTCTAATGGAAGAAATACTTCTTCTTTGATCATGCTCATGAGATATAGAGCATTTAACCATGTTATCTGCAACTATATAATGACATGACTTTATCTATCAGATATATACATACCTCATCCTCCTTTTTTCATCTAAACTTCCTTCTAGTAGCTTCCTTTCCTTGCTTGAAGATGAAAGTACTTCAACCAATTCAATATGTTGCACATCTTCATCATCATACCTTAATTCTTCGAAACAATGGATCCCACACAAGGTGGAATGTATACAATCAATGAGACGCTTGCTTCTTCCATAAAGGTGAATCTTCTCATGAATATTCTTGTGGAGGATCTCGATGATCCTCATTATGAAAATTCTCCTTCCTAATGATTTTTGGTGCTCAAATTGTCTCAGTAACTTAGGACACCCTGAGACCACATCATTGAGGATCCTTGATCCTCCCGCTCTAGGTGATAAGAGTTGGCCTCCCTTTCACCACAGGGGGTAATCCCTAATGATAATCAAAATTGAATAGTCATTGTATAATAATGTAAATTAAATACATTTTCTAATTACAAATAAATAGGCAAGATTATTGAAAAAAAATCAATAAATAATGTTTTTTAGGAAATAGAGGTGGTAGGAATATAACATGTGAAAACTTATTAAAAATAAAATATCATTACGACTAAATGAGGTTTAAATTAATATATCATATTTCTCACAAAACATAAGGGTTAGTAAAAAGTAAAAATGAAAATAAAATGAAAAGACGGAAGTTACGAAAAATTGGTTTAAATGCATTTAATAGAAATGTTGTAGTTGAAATGCCCCAATCGGGGTGGTGAACTATAGACATTGCAGGGCACTGACGGGATGGGAAGGTGGTTGGCAGACGTCATTCAGAACGGCAATAATTAATCGAGCTGAGGTGAAGGGCGGTGGAGTAGTGCGCATACCAAGGAATGAAGCGAAACAAATTATGGCAAGAACAGGAATAAGACCCGGCAGCGATCATCTGCAGCCTCAAATGCTAGGTGGCGAAATTCATTTAAGGAGTAACGCAGGCGGAATGACAAACAAATGCAAGGCAAAGAAGGAAGGGAGGGAAGAATCAGTCTGGCAGAGAGACGTAAACCAAAGACTTAGGCGCAACATAAGTATTAGGATGGAGGGAGGAAGAAGGGTAAAGCAGGAGGTGGAGGGTGCAGGGAAGAATCCTGGGAGAGAGCAGGAACAGCTGAAGGCGACGACCAATAGCTCTGAAGATAAAGATATGGAGATAGGAAAGGCGGATGGCGGGGTGAGAGTAACCTTTGAAGTTGGGAAAAGCAGTAGAAATAGCAGCAGGGGAAGGCCGAGCAAAAGAGGAAGACACAGAGGGTGAAGGAGAACGAGGCAGGAGAACTGTGTTGGAAAGGAGACTCCAGTTTATGAACATCAGAGGAGGGGATGACGCTCAATCGGGCAGGCAGCTCAAGAAGCAGAGGCAGCCTATAGTAAGGAAACCAACGCAGACGTTAGGAGAATCATCGATGCGCTGGAGAAAGGAGTGCTGGAAGAACCCTCAGACCCCGAAATAGAAGAATGGGACACCCTGCTACCAGAACCTGGGCACACGCGAGGGAGACTTACGCTGTACAAGCAAGTACTTCATATGTACTGGGTAATGAAGCACCTGCTTGCCAAGGCCATGGAGCAAGTTGTTGTTGAGATGAAAAAGATTGCCCAAGGGATGCCGGACATGAAGAAAGAGATGACCAGCCTGCAGTTTATGACCCAGAACCAAGACATCAAATTAGAAGAAATCATAGGTATGCTGAAGGACCTGATAAAGGCGAAGCGAGAGGAGGAGCCCAAGCAAGAGACCAAGGCAGACTGAAGAGTATGCTCAGTTATTCTTTTTGGTTTTGCATGCTGATATAAACTGCAGTGTTCTTTTGTCTAAGATAGCTAGTTAAAGTTTCTGATTATAGACAGTAAGGAATATATAGCAGATAAAAGACTGTAAGACTTAGGTTAGATGTAAGTTTTGATGATAGATAAGTAAACCGAACTAGACAATATTTTTGAGGGACCAACAGACCTGGTTTCCCTTCGGGGCAGGTTGAGGTCGCCTTTGCATGTATACTCTATTCTCGATGTATATAATAGAAATGGTAACTCCGTAGCTTACAAAAAAAGAAATGTTGTAGTTGAAATAATATGACATCAAGTACTATTATTATTCATCGTGCAACAAAACAATTAAATTACATGATTTAATTTTTCTAAATAGTAAATATTGGAGGAAAAACTAAACCAATTTTACTGTGTGGGAGATTAGTCAATCTAATCATGTCAAAGTGTTGTTAATCACCACATATTACCAGTAAAATAAAGAAATGAAAAATAAATTAACAATAAAAAAATAAAATAGGAGGACTGGTTTTATAATATTTAAAGTTATGTGCATATAAAACCCTAAATAACATGTATTGTTAGAGTTTCGTATTAATTCATATATATTGTTAGAGTTTCGTATTTATTTCGTATTAATTCATATATAATGTTTTATTTAATTTATTATTGTTTTATTTTAATTTTTTATTTTAATTTAGTTTTTTTTTAAGAGTGATTTATGGATATTGGGTGGCCGTTACATCCACGGGAAAAATCTAAACAGATCAACCCTAAGGGATCTACCCGTCAGCCAAACAAGCAGGGCCTAACCCTAAGGGCGTCAAGGAGATTTGACTTTGTGACTTCCCAACTTGCGAGGTACTTAGCTACGGGAACTCGAACAACTGAGCTAACCCTTGGGGCTATATTTTTTTTTTATTTGGTTATTTATTATTTAAATTTAATTTTTAATTTTTAAATTTATCTTTATTTAATTTTTAACTTATTATAATAATAAAATAATTGTAACTTATAATTATAATTATTAATTCAAAATTAAGATTTTATTTTTATTTTATTTTATTTAATATAATAGTAATTTCCTTATGAGTTACAATGATTATTACAATGACAAATTTAATGCAGAGCTAACATGAAAATTCAAGGGAGCAATTTTTTATCACAAGAATATGAGACGAAGTCATATAGTGAGGGAGGCACAAGGCAAAACTAATAGAATGGGCCAAGATATAATTGGGGTCAAATTGGTGACAACATTTGGCTCCAACTAGGAATGATGCTCCACTACGAAGGATTAAGAAGTTAGACTAGAAGCCTTTGTATTGGGCATGGAGTTGAAAAAGGATATTGAAGAGACAAAAGTACTCAAAGGAAAATATTTTGCATCTTAAAGCCTCAGTAAATCAATAGCAAGAACCGAAGAAGAATAAATGTGAGGCCCCAGTACATATAAATTAACAAGTTCAATGATCATCTACATACATAAAATACATTTGTTTGTATATTAAGTATATCGAGGTAGCTATGTTACTGTTTAAAGCACATGATTTCAAAAATGATAAATGTATCACATCATAAGAACATCCAATGCCATAACAATTGATACCTACTTACATTAAATGATTAAGAAATTACATAAACCATGGAGCTAATTAAGATACATAAGAGTGACTTCCATTTTTGAGTTCATTGAAACTAAGGAGGTCGTCAGGGATTTTGGTTCCCTTTTTTATCCATAACATGAATTTCCAAAATTGGATGTCGCTCTACTACCAACAAGCGTCCATAGCCTCGACGAAATCATCCACTATCTTGAGATGAGGAACTTTATGGACTCTTGTTTTTCCTTCGTGTTAGAGGCCCTTCTTTCAATTTATTTAGCAAATATAACATTCACGGGATGGGATGATTATGCACTGGACTTAGCCCAATACCACTGACCTTTCTCCACTGTTAACGAGCATTCATAGCCCTAGTGAAGATGTCAACATGCCCCATTGGAGGTTACCTCAACAGAAGGATTGGGAGGATTACACAATAGATTTTAATCTAATGTCACTAGCCTTATTCTGTTGTCAGCGAGCATATATAACCTCGGTGGATATACCAACATGCCACACTAAGGAAAACATTGGGTCCTATCCCTAGGGTATTATGGTGATAAGGGAAGGTCTCATGCATGATTGTCATGTGACTAACTAGCTCCACTAAAGTTTCAATTATATATACAAAAGCTCAATATTATGGTTATAGGTCTAACCCTTATGATTTAATGTGATCCTTTAGTATTTACATGTAAGTAGAATAGAAGAGGAATGTGGTGAGGAATATTAAATATGAAGGTGACATTACTAATAAACTAAGATATGATCCCTTTAAAAATTGTTACCCCTTAAACATGATTTACAATCCAAGACTTTATGTATGTAGTTAAAAATCTCATTAATATAGCTCATACTAAGGACACATATAGGTGTATTCCATTCTTTGATCGCATAAAGACTATTTAAGATGTAGAAAACCTTAATCTTTATTCATTCTAAACTTAGGAAGCATAAAAGGTTTATATACAATGTGTTTCAACAACAGTGTTTATCAAAGGAATTAAAAACCCAATGTAACCAAATATAAATTTTATCAATGGCTAACTTCCCAATGTTGGGCTCCATTCTTAACCAAAACTTTAATATAGGAAGCAAAGAGTAATTTTCGTCAACTAGCATGCTTTCTAGAAGAGAGTAGATGTAAAAGCGGCATGAGATTGATGTTATTTTAAAAACTTCATTCATCCATTCCTCTACAAAGTCATGATATCCCATTTGAAACTTTAAATGATCAAGATTTTCAAGAGTAAAATTTTAACAATTATTTCATAGGAGGGCGTCTTTTTGCTTTCCGAAATTGTGATAGAGTTAGTCCACAACATTCTTCAGATTCATGATTTAAAATAGATAAAGAATATTCTTCAAAATAGCCAGAATTTTGTGAAAGAGATTGTAAATGAAAAGCATTATCATCATTATGCGATGAAAGAACTTCAAAATTTTGAGTAAAAATGGCATTATTATAGACATGAGAATCTATGTTTTCATCATTATAATACTTATGTTCTGAAAAATCTGAATTCAAATCATGATTACCTTGTAGGCTATTACATTGTTTGTAGCTATAATAACTAAGAGGAGATGAAAGGAAAGAATTGATACGTTCAATTTCATTTTCATTTATAAATTCATTTCCCTCATAGTTATCATCAACAAGTTGTGAAGGTGTTGATTCAATTAAGTTATCATAGCCCTCATTCTAACAAGTATTAAAAATATCAAAAGTATGTTCAAAACAAGAATTAAGATCGTGATCAAATTGTAAGCCTACTTTACGATTCAATTCATCGTCATATCGATCATAAACAGGAGGTTGGGAAAAGTCAACATGAACATCAGGTGAAGTTGAGTCAAAATAGTCAAAGATAGATTCACGTAATAGCTTCCCTATTACATCACAAAAAGGTTTAAAAATAGGATCAATAGGTGGAATGGTATCTTTGTTTATGAGTTGTTGTTGAGGACCTCAAGAATATGTAACAAAATGTTTCATTGGTTAGGTGTAGAATCAAATATTTTAGATTTAGCCTCTCCTTTATTATTATCATTATTATCCTCTTCTAAACATGAAATCAAAGATAGATAAGAACCATTAGGAGTTAAATAATTTGAATACTTATTTAAACATAAGTGTGTTGTATGATATTATGTTAAAGAAAGAGAAGTAACTTGTTCATGATCTTCAAGATTTGAAAACACATCATGTTCATTAATAAATGTGATAGAAGGTGATTTTTCAAGGTTTTCAGCGTTAGATTCATTAATGTTTCTTTATATTTCATATTCATAATCTATTTGGGTTTCTTCATTGTTGGCATCACATTGATTTTCAATGTTATTATCATTATTATGTTCACAACAGTCAAATTCAAGTAATTCTATAGGATGCATACATCTAAGATAGTTATGAAAACTTGTATGAAAATCTGTGAGAGAGGAAATTGTACCAAGAGGGAGACTTTTGTATCACTTTCAGGCGTCTCCTTCCAAGGACATCATGAATAACTTCCTTAGAACATCTACATGGTGTGCTCCCATATTTAGAATGATGTCATGGAAGTTTATGAGATGTGTCGGATTGTCAGTATCCTCATTTCGAAAATAGGGTAGAAAAGCATCCCATATGTCTATGTCAGGTAAATCCTGTGGAGAACCTGCAATATCAGAAAAATTCAAAGGAGTGAAACGTAAAGAAATCCATGAAACTGTTATTGAAACAAAAATAAAAAATAAACTAAGGAGACACTAAGTGAACAAATAAATGAGAAATATTTACCTTAAACCCTATAAGGCACATACAGTTGTGACCCTATCCACCAATGGATCACATATTTAACCAATTAATAATTTACCAGAAGAAACGAAACCTTAAAAATTTGTTCTCCGACAATAGTGCCAAAAGATGTTGGTGCTCAAATCGTCCTATTAACTGAGAACACCCTGAGACCACAGCACTGAGGATCCTAGATCCTACTACTCTAGGTGATAAGGGTTGGTATCCCTTTCACCACAGGGGTAATCCCTGATGATAATCAAAATTGAATAGTCATTGTAGAATAACATAAATTAAATAGATTTTCTAATTAACGATTAAATAGGCCAGATTATTGAATAAAGAATATTTTAAATACATAATGTCTTTTAGGAAATAGAGGTGGTAGGCATATAACATGTGAAAACTTATTTAAAATAAAATATTATCATGAATAAATGAAGTTTAAATTAATATATCATATTTCTCACAAAACATAAGGGTTAGAAAAAGTAAAAATGAAAAGACAGAAGTTAGGAAAAACTAATTTAAATGTATTTAATAGAAACGTTGTAGCTGAAATAATATGGAATCAAGTGCTATTATTATTATTTTTGGTCGAGTAAGAGTGGAGCCTTTAATTAACTGAAATAAAGATTACATATGGTACACGTCTTCACAACTGTAAAGACTAACAAAAGACAGACCCATTGATGATCAACAGTCAACAGGGTCAACAAAACCCAAAACCTTACACATAAAGCTTACACATCAACCTTCGACCATTATACAACCTGATAGACATTCAATAAGAACCCCAGTGATCCGACGGTCCTTAAAGAAATCACATTGGAAACTTACGCAACCCTTACCGACTTTACAGAGCCAACAAAGAAAATAAACTATTAATGTATAAAACTTCAGGTCCGTTATTGGACTTAACCTCCTACCATTTTGAAACCCAATATCCTTTCGATCAATATCTCGTATGATTCGACGGTCCTTAATGATATCACCCCGGAAACATGCACGTATCTTACCCGCTTCACGGATTCGATAAGGATTATAAGCCATTTGTCTATAAAAATTCGTGTCCATTCTAAGACTTAACCTCCAATCATTTTTAAAACCCAATATCCATACGATCAAGCCCCTTTTGATATGACGGTCCTCAATGATATCGGATCAGAAACTAGCGTGACCTTTACCTGCTTTACAGAGCCGATAAATATTATAAACCACTGATATATAAATCTTCGGGTCTGCTTGTAGACTTAACCTCCGATCATTTTCCAACCAGATAGTCATTCGATAATGAAGGCCATCAAAACCTATGGTCGGCGACCCTTCAACTAGCCCGTTGTTTACCATGTACTCCTCCCTTGTAGTTAGCTCTGACTTAAACATTCTTTGTGGGATTGATGGTTAGGATTGACTCCTACATCCACTCTCTCCTACTTCCACTAGTCTTCCTCCTGCTCATTACTCATTGTCTGGAAGTGCTCCATGTCTTTGGCCACCTGTCATTGACAGTCATCACGTAATTTACTCGAGGGTGTCAAATCCCAAGTGTACCTAATATAACTTTCCTTACAAAGCACTCCTTCATTCGCCAGACGATCAGCTAACATATTGGCTTTTCTTCGCACATGAACAAAGCTGACAGTTCTCAGGGTTCACAAGTGGGAATGAATACGCTGAAAGACCTATGATAGCCTCCAATGTTTCGATACTTTTCCAGGTGTTGTTACATTACATATCTTCTTGGCCACATTAATGACCAATTCAGAGTCTACTTCAATGATGGCGTTGTGTAAATTTGACTTGATCAGGATTTCCAGGCATTGCTCTAAGGCTATGAGCTCTGCCATGTTGTTAGTGGCAGTCCCCAAATGACTATGAAAGATATCCTTTATGTGCCCCTACTCATATCTTGTGACCCCGCCAAATCTAGCCATCCCTCGGTTGCCCTTAGAGGCTTCGTCTATATTGATTTTCAAAAAACCATGAGGAGGAGGCTGCCAGATATCTTTACCAACAGTTGTTTGGCTCACACCCTTGTTTATGCCCTGGGAACTAGCGAATGGAGACCCAACTGCAGCAGTATGCGAGCATCCTGGTGCAAAGGAGGTTTCTCAGGAAGTTTCCACATAAGGGCTCCAACTGTGTCTTTGAGTTGTCGTAATATTTGTGCAATGATGTTCTGGGTCAAGCCTGTTTTGTTGTTGAAAATCCTGTCATTGCGTTCTTTCAAGACATCCCAGATAATAAAGTCTGGAACAAGAGTCCAAGCTTTGTTGATGATTTCATTGCCTGATAAATCTTTCCTCCAATTCTTCAAAGTGTTGGTGATGCTGAGTCTGTCCCTATCAGTTTGCCTAAAGACTAAGGCCACCCAATCCCACAAGGTAGAGGTGAATGGGTAGAGGTTAAGTAAGTGTTCCATCGTCTCCTCCTATAAGCAACATAGATGGAATTTGGATGGGCCAACAAATCCCATTTTTAGAAGATTCTCCCAAGTTAGAATTTTCTTTTGTTTTACCAACCACATAAACAACTTGATTTTCATCCAATGTGGGTTCTGCCAAAGGTCCTTCCATACTTGATCAAGGTTTTGATAATCAAACCCTAGGGCCATTCATTTAGCTTCTTTGAGGTTAAAGGTTCCTTCGCTGTTTCTTCCCCATATTAGTTGGTCAGATGAGGATGACACCAAAATCTTCCTCTGTTCCAAGTCAAGAGCAAGAGAAACTGTCTGGGCCTTCAAAGGACTCTCTTCATTATAACCCAGATCCTTCCATATTCTCCATTTACCATTGTTCCTTACCTTATCCCAGAAGTCACTTACCATTAGTAGACCTTTGTTGTCAGTGTCATTCTTGAGAGCGGTTAGTTCTTCCCTAAACAAATTTGGTTCATGCTTCCAGATATCCTCCCAAAACTGTGCTAGGTTCCCAGCTCGGATCTCCCAGAAACTGCTACTGGACAACGACTCTATTCTCCCAAGCAAGGTTCCAAATGTGGGAGCCCTTGATGAGCCCTAACATTCATATATGATCCCTCTCCTGCCAATTATTTGCATATTTCTGTTTCCAAAGTTTGGCCCAAGGGGTTGTTGATTCCTTAAGCCACCTCCACCAAAGTTTGGCTCCCGAAACTCTGTTGAGGGTTTCAAGGTCATGAAGCCCCAAACCACCATGGCCCTTAGGTTTACAGAGCTTGTCCCAAGCTACCAAATCCCACTTCTTTTTATCTTCCCCTTTGCCCCAAAGAAAATCTCGTTGAATACTCCTAATCTGTTGCATAACTCCTTTAGGAGCAGGAAGAGCTGAAAACATGAAAATTGGAATAGCCTGCAGGAGAGACTTTGTAAGCACAAGATGCCCTGCCAAATTCAAAGACCTGCATGTCCATTTTCTGACCTTGTCCTGAAGTTTATTAGTTACCGACTCCCACACTCCCTTGCTTAGAGTTTTTTCTGTAAGAGGCATTCCAAGGTACTTGGAAGGTAACTGATCCCTTTGAAACCCGAGAATTCTGGTGACGTTCCTCTAAATAGCAATGTCAGTGTTAAAAAAGAAAACCTTTGATTTGTCAAGGCTTACCTCGATACCAGTGGCCATAAGAAAGTCATTCAGGATTTGTTTGAAATCTCTGGCTTCCTTGACCGTGGGAATACCCTGCAGCATTGTGTCAGCCACAAATTGTTGATGAGTAAAAGCAGCACCATCCAGGGTAAGTTTCAGACCTTGGATTCTTCCTTCATCATTTTCCATTTTGATCACTCTACCTATCCCTTCCATAATGATTACAAATAGGAAGGGGGAGAGCGGATCCCCTTGTCTGAGACCCCTAGAAAGCATAAAGGTTCTAAGGGAGAGCCATTAAGCAGGATGGAAAAACTAGCCATGGATACAAGGGCCATAACCCATCGTATCTAGTTGTGGTCGAAGCCATAAGCTCTTAGCATTGCCCTGATGTAAGACCAGCTTAGCTTATCATAATATTTCGCTAGGTCAAGCTGTATGATCATACCAGCTTGCTTATTGCTCTTCAGAGAGTGTACCACCTCGTGAGCTTATATGATGTTATTGAGAATCTGTCTTCCTTCCAAAAAACCAGTTTGCTCCTCTGAGAAAAGAGTTGGAAGAAGGGGCTTGAGTCTGTTAGCGATCACTTTGGAAATAATTTTGTACACCACATTACATAAATATATGGGTCTAAATCTGTCCGGTGTCATAGATTTTTCCTGCTTTGGAATCAAAGCTATGAAAGAGGAATTAAGAGCCTTCAAAACTATTTTGGATCTTCTAGAGTCTTCCACAACATCAAGGATATCTTGTTTGACTGTTTTCCAGCAAGCTTTGAAGAAGTCCACATTGAACCCATCCAGGCCAGGAGCTTTCCCATTTTTCATTTCATTGATAACTTCACTTACCTCCTCTTCAGACACTGGCTTGTTAAGATTGTGGTTGTCTTCCCTGGTTACAAGCTTAGGAATATACTTTGTGAAATTGTTAATGAACCAAGATCTATCGATGAGAGGCTCCTCTGCTATGCTAAGGAAGTGTTGAACTAAGACATATTCCATTTCTTTGTGAGAGACGAGCTCTTTCCCTTGAGAATCTTTAAGTTTTGAAATTCTATTATGTGACCTATGATCCAAGGTTGATTTATGAAAAAAATTCATGTTTCTTTCTCCTTCTCTAATCCATTGCACCCTCGATTTCTATCTCCAGAAAAATGTTGGGTTGTGTTATATTCTTTCCACGACTAGTCCACGTAGTTAACCGGGGGGTTAGAAGGGGGGCAGAGCCCCCCCTTCATTGTGTCGATTGCGTAGTGTGGGGGGGGGGGGGGGGTCACACCGGGTTTGAGGGGTGCAAGTAACCCCACTCTATGGGGTTTGAGGAGACCTATATTAGGTTGGGCAGACCTACCTATGGTTTTGTGCATGATTTTTCACACATGGTTTTGGACGCAATGGTTTTCGGTCCATGGTTTTGGACGCAATGGTTTTCGGTCCATGGTTTTGGACGCGATGGTTTTCGGTCCATGGTATTGGATGCTTCAGCATGTATAAATATGTATTGTAACATTGAAAGGAATATAATGAAAAATCAAGCTGGTAGTCCTGGTTTTGGGATCCAAGGGAAAATCTCTGTGTATATGTGTTTTATGTGTTATGCTCTTGCATTTTTTATTTTATGTGTTTTAGAATTCGTATGCAGGTAATTTCTGTATGGGGTTTAAACCTACATTTGGTATCAGAGTTGTTTTGGCTTCAAGGGGATGCCTATGTTGCTGAGGGGTTTTGCTTGGGCGTGTGGTAGACCCTGTTCAGTGGGAGATCTGTAGGATCGATTCTGGTGGTGAAAGAAGATGGCAAGTAGTGGAAAGATAGTGATCGAGAAATTTAATGGTCATAGTTTTGAGTTGTGGAAACTCAATATGGAGGATCTATTGGTGGATAAATATCAGTGTATCACGGTAGATCCGGGTACTAAACCAACGGGAGTGTCCGATTAAGAATGGAAGAAGTTGGATCGAAAGGCAAAGAGCACAATACGATTGTGTGTCTCAGATTCAGTATTGTTGAATGTATCAGGGGAAGCTACAGTGAAGGCTTTGTGGGACAAGTTAGGGACTTTGTACTAATCTAAGTCTCTGGTAAATAAATTGTTCCTACAGAAAACATTGTATAACCTGAGGATGAAAGATGGAGACTCGGTGACAGAGCATCTAAATGCATTTAATATTGTGGTAAGTCAGTTATTATATGTTGATATTAAAATTTCAGATGAAGATAAGTGCATCAGTTTGTTGTGTTCTCTACTAGATTCGTGGGATAGTCTGGTTATCACAATAAGTAGCAATACAACTACCTTTCAGTTTGACGAAATAGTCTCATCCTTGCTAACAGAGGAGATGAGACGGAAAAATATGGAGAGCCAGAATTTTGATTCCTTGTCTATACGAGGATGGTCCCAGAACAAAAACAAAAATAAGTCATCGAGTGGGAGATCTAAATCGAAAACCTGTAAAGGTGGTGTGCTAGAAATGCGGAAAGGAAGTTCACTACAAAAGGGACTGTAAATATAAAGCTCGTGATAAAGGAAAGGGATCTGATGATGCTCCTTCTGCAGAGGTTAAAACCACCTCAGATGAAGGTGGGGATGTGTACTTGGCTTCTTCAAGTACACATGTAGATCGTGAGGCATGGTTGATTAACTCAGGTGCATCCTTTCACTTCACTCCCCATAGAGAGTGGTTCTAGAGTATGAGAAATACGATGGTGGTGATGTCTTCTTGGAGGATGATAGGAAAGCTAGAATCATTGGTCACAGAAAAGTAAAGTTGAAGTTGCAAGGTGGAAGGGTTAGAACACTTCCGGGTGTTCTGCATATTCCTGCATTAGCCAAAAATCTGATTTTTGTAAGCAAGTTGGATGATGCAGGTGTAAAAACAGTGTTCGAGAAGGATACCTGCAAAATGGTTTGGGAAGCACTGGTATTGATGCGGGGAGTTTGAATTGGAACTCTATACAAGCTGCAAGGTAGCATTGTTATTGATGGATGCAACAGTTCTGTGGTTCCTGAAAGTGGAGCAAAAAATCTAGTGGTCTCTGGAGAGAAGATCATGTTGTGGCATCAAAGGTTTGGACATATTGGAGAGAAGGGCCTTCGAATACTTCATGGTAAAGGTATGGTAGAAGGTATGAGTAATAGCTCTCTGGATTTTGATTTCTGTGAAAATTGTGTATATGGGATGCAGAATCGAGTGAGTTTCCTCTCTGGTTGTAAGAGGTCGAAACAGATATTAGAACTTGTGCACAGTGATGTGTTTGGACCTGTGAAGGTTCCATCATTGGGTAAGTATGTGTCCTATGTATCATTTATAGATGACTTCTCAAGGAATACATGGATACATTTCATTAAGAAGAAATCTGAAGTCTTTGAAAGGTTTAAAGAATTTAAGGCTCTGGTGGAAAACCAGACAGAGAAGAAGATAAAGGTGTTGAGGACAGATAATGGTGGAGAGTTTTGCAGTAAGGAATTTGAAGAATTCTGTAAGAAGTGTGGTATATCACAGTAGAAGACTACTCCATACACACCTGAGCAAAATGGAGTTGCAGAAAGAATGAACAAGACATTGATGGAAAGGGCAAGAAGCATGCTTATTAATGCGGGGTTAGGACAGGAATTCTGGGTAGAGGCGGTGGAGATAACATGTTACCTAGTCAATAGATCACCTTCATCAGCGTTGGAGGATAAGACTCCACAAGAGGTATGTACTAGTAAGAAACCCTCCCTTTCACATCTGAGGGTATTTGGATGTGATGCATATGTACATGTTCCAAAGGAGAAACAAACCAAGTTGGATAACAAATCTGAAAAGTGCATCTTTATTGGGTATAAGGATGGTTTAAAGGGTTATAATATTTGGTATCCAGTAACAAGGAAGGTTGTGTACAGCCGAGATGTGGTGTTCAAAGAGGTAAAAGATGTTATTAAACATGAAGTCCAACCAAAGGAAACTGAGAAGATAGAATTTGAGCTTAAGGAGGAAGAGTCAGACTCTACAACAGAGGAGGAATTAGAAGATGAAGAGCCACAAACTCTGGGTGTGAGAAGATCAGTTCGAGAAAGAAGGAAGCCAGAAAGGTATAGTCCATCTGCTTTTTGTTCAAATTTTGCTTTATCTATTACTGAAGATGATCCCAGAACTGTGAAGAAGCAATAGATTCAGAGGATGGAAAACTATGGAAAGAGGCCATGGTTGATGAAATGGCATCTTTGCACAAAAATGAGGCTTGGGATCTGGTGGAGTTGCTGGCTGGAAGGAAACCCATTGCCAGCAAATGGGTGTTTATGAAGAAGACAAATGTAGAAGGAAAGGTGGAGAAATAAAAAGCTTGGTTAGTAGCAAAAGGTTATTCCCAGGTGCCAGAATTGATTTTGGTGATATTTTTTATCCTCTTGCCAAGGTACATTAGATTACTTTTATCTATTGTTGTTGCTTTTGATTTTGAAGTACAACAGATGGATGTGAAGACAAAAATTCTTCACGGGGATCTGAAAGAGGAAATCTACATGAAGAAACCTGAAGGTTTTGCGGTGAAGGGTAAGAAGGAACTGGTATGCAAGTTAAAGAAGTCTTTGTATGGGTTAAAACAGTCACCAAGGATGTGGTATCAGAAATTTTATACATTTATACGGGGACTTGGCTTCACCAGAAGCAAAGAAGATCACTGTGTGTATTTTAAATTAATTGGTGACTGTGTTATTTATCTAGTCTTGTATGTGGATGATATGCTGCTGGTTGGAAATGACAAAGAAATTATCCAAGATTTGAAGACCCATTTGTCCTCCAAATTCGACATGAAAGATCCTGGTGTTGCAAACTATATTTTGGGCATGGAAATTAAAAGAGATCGGACAAAGATGAAGCTTTGGTTAAACCAGAAGAAGTATGTTGAGAAAATATTGCAGAGGTTTAATATGCAGGATAGCAAACCGGTGAAGGTTCCTATTCCTATAGGTGTGAGGTTATCTGCTGAACAGTGTCCCAAGACACAAGAAGAGGAAGAGTACATGTCCTGTGTTCCATATGCAAGTGCAGTTGGTAGCTTGATGTATGCGATGGTCTATACTAGACCAGACATTGCACATGCAGTGGGAGTATTGAGAAGGTTTATGTCAAAATCAGGGAAGGAGCACTGGACAACAGTGAAGCGGGTTTTTAGATATTTTCATGGCACTAGTGATTATGGTTTGTGCTACCAAGGAAGACCAGGATTGGACAGAGTGTTGGATATTCATGGCTTTGTTGATGCAGACTAGGCTAGAGATCTGGATCAGAGAAGACCTATAAGTGGGTATGTCTTTAACCTATTTGGAGGTGCAGTTAGTTGGGTGAGTAAGAAACAATATGTAGTGGCACTATCAACTACAGAGGCGGAATACATGGCAGCCACTCATGCAAGCAAGGAAGCAGTTTGGTTGCAGAGATTGTGTTCAAGTATGGGGTTAGTATAGGGAGCTATAAGGATATACTGTGATAGCCGAAGTGCAATTTTCTTGGCAAAGAACCCTGCATATCATTCAAAGAAAAAGCACATTGATGTTCATTATCACTTTGTGAGGGATATGATAGAAGACAAAAAGGTGTTGCTGGTAAAGGTGGACACTTTGAAGAATACTGCAGATGCATTGACAAAATCTGTGAGCTATGAGAAGTTCTCTTGGTGTAGAGAAACAATGGGCATTGCAGGGCTATATAAGTGAATAAGCTCTCTTGTGGCCCCCTGTGGAAATAAAAGAACAAGTGGGAGAATGTTGGGTTGTGTTATATTCTTTCCACGACTAGTTCATGTAGTTAACCGAGGGGTTAGAAGGGGGGCAGAGCCCCCCCTTCGTTGCGTTGATTGTGTAGCGGGGGGGGTCACAGGGGGTTTGAGGGGTATAGGTAACCCCACTCTATGGGGTCTAGGGTAGCACCCCAGAAAATTTTGTTTTTGGACCCTATATTAGGTTGGGCGGACCTACCTATGGTTCTGTGCATGATTTTTTGCACATGGTTTTGGACGCGATGGTTTTCGGTCCATGGTATTGGATGCTTCGGCATGTATAAATATGTATTGTAACATTGAAAGGAATATAATGAAAAATCAATATGGTAGTCTTGGTTTTGGGATCTAGGGGAAAATCTCTATGTATATGTGTTTTATGTGTTATGCTCTCGCATTGTTTATTTTTTGTGTTTTAGAATTCGTATGCAGGTAATTTCTGTACGGGGTTAAAACCTACAAAAATATCCTCTTGCATGCACCGATCTTCCCATTCATTTTGAAGAGAGTTAGCTTGATTTTTCCGTTCCTCAGTAAAACCTTCTGTGATGATAATCTGATTAATCCCCTGGAGTTTTTTCTCAACTTCTCTTTTAGCTTTAAAAATATTACCAAACTCTTTTTTGTTCCAATCTTTAAGCCTAGATTTGATGTGTTTAAGTCTCTGTTGTAACATGAACATTTTAGTTCCTTGAATATGCATATCTTACATCCACCATTTTTCAATATTTCTGGTGAAGTCAAGGTGAGAGAGCCAGACATTTTCAAACCTAAAAGGTTTGTTCCTCGGTGTACCCATAAAAGTAGCTTCAAGCTCGACAAGCCAGTGGTCTGAGCCTCTAAAGGGAAGGGTTAGAGCTGACATATCAAGGCCTGTGAGAAGGAGTTCCTCTGAGATTATGAATCTATCTAGTTTAGAGGCGACTTGAGAAGCCCCTCCCCTCTTATTTTTCCAAGTAAAAGTTCCATTTATTGTTTCAGTGTCCACTAGCCCCATGTTATTTATGAATTTCTGGAAGGCAATGGAGTCTCTGCCTAGTTTTTTGGTACCACCTTTTTTCTCTGTAAGAGATCTGATCATATTGAAATCCCCTACCAGAATCCAGGGCATATCAGGATATCTCTCTCTCAGCTCCTCAAGGGAGGTGAGAAACTTGAGTTTGTCTTCTACTTTTTGAGGACCATAGACATTTGTGATCATGTAGATCTCCTTATCACCCAAAGGTTGAATCACTAGCGATAGATAGTTCCTAAAAGCTTCAGCATCCAGGATTCCAAGTTTCTGAGGATCCCAAAGCGTAAGAATACCCCCATCGATTTTTTCGCTTTAACCTCTAGATACTCATACTTGATTAAATATCACTACAACAAAACCAGCGATTAGCGTCCCTTTTTACTTCTTTTTTTGCATCTAGAGCCCATTTTTGGTGCTATTTGCATCCATTTATCAAATATGGTGCAAAAATTGACACAAAATTTGCATCAAGTTTTGCACCAAATCTTACACCAAGTTTAGCACCAGGTATTGCAATAGGTTTTGCACCACGTTTTGCACCAAATTTTATTCCAAGTTTTGTGTCATCCTTTGCACTAGGTTTTGTTCCAGGTTTTGCATCAATTTTGGCATCTATTTTTGTTTGACATACTTTTGCATCCTCATTTGCATCCACTTTTTGCACCTACACTTGCATCAACTTTTGCATCGACTTTTGCATCCTTTTTTGCATCCTTTTTTAAATCATTTTTTGCATCCATTTTTTCATCCATTTGTGCATCACTTTTGCGCCACGTTTTACATCGAGTTTTGTGTCTAGTTTTGCATATAATTTTGCATCTACTTTTGTTGCATCCACTTTTCCATCTTGTTTGGCATCCATATTTACATCCTCTTTTGCATCTATTATTGTACCCACTATTGCATCTAATATTTTTGTGCCACAATTGGCGCCTAGTTTGGCACCTCCTTTTGCACCCACTTTTGATTATAATTTTGCATCCACGTTTGCATCCTCATTTGCATCTAGGTTTTCATCAACTACTACATCTATTTTTGCATCCCTTTTTGTATCCAATTTTGTACCAAGATTTGCATCGGGTTCTGTGTCTCGTTTTGCATCTACTTTTGCATCGACTTCTATTGCATCCACTTTTGCATACAATTTTGCATCCACTATTACACCCATTTTAAATTTCACTTTTTGCATCCCTTTTTACATCTTCATTTGCATCATACTTTGATTCTTTTTTTTCATCTATCATTACATCCACTTTTGTTATGCCATAATTTGCACCATGTTTTGCACTCACTATTGTATCCACGTTTGCTTCCAATTTTGCATCCATGTTCACATCCTCTTTTGCATCAAATATTGCATCTATTTTTGCATCCACTTTTGTGTCAGGTTTATGCATTGGGTTTTGCATCTCGTTTTGTATCTACTTTTGCATCTACTTCCATTGTATCCATTTTTTTCATCCAATTTTGTTTTGCCTGTTGCATTAATGTTTGCTTCCACTTTTACATCCATTTTTGCATCTTATTTTTCATATTTTTTGTCTATTGTTACATCCACTTTTGTTGCACCATATCTTGCGCCTATCATTGCAACCACATTTGCTTCCACGTTTGCATCCACATTTGCATCCTCTTTTGTGTTCAAGTTTGCATCAGATATTGTGTATGTTTTTGCATCCCCTATTGTATCCACTTTTGTTTCATCCATTTTTGCATCTACTTTTGTGTCCATTGTTGCATCCACATTTGTTTCACCACAGTTTGTGCCAAGTTTTACACCTACCATTGGACCCATGTTTGCTTCCACTTTTGCCTTCATGTTTGCATCCAAGTTTGCATTGACAACTGCATCTACTTTTGCATCCACTTTTGTGTTAGGTTTTTCATGTTGTTGTGCATCTACTTATGTTGTATCCACTTTTCATCCATTTGTACTTCTATTGTTGCCCCCATTTCTATGTTCGCTTTTGCATCCCTTTTCCAACACTCATCATATTTTCTGCATTGATGATATTACTTATGGCATTGAAAATTATGAACAATTGATGACAATGTCAATAATATTGACAATGATGAAAATGAAGATGATGGCGATGACATGAATTGTGATTATGATGATAAAGACGATAGTGGTTACAATGACATTAATGATGATAATGACAATGATTATGATGATGACGACGCTAATGACCTTGGCGAATCTTCCCAATTTTAGATGTTGTCATTGTCATAATCATAAGCATTATCTTTGGTGTCATCATCATCATTTTCATCTAGGTCATCATCAAAAACAATAATGGCATGAATGATGATGATGATTACAACCATGTTGATAGAAATTACATTAATGATGATGATGGGGATGATAAAAATGACAATGACGATGATAATGGTGGTGATGATGATGATCATCGATCATCTATCAAAAATAGAGTTGTTATTTCTCTTACGTATATCAATGTGTCCTAAACAACCCTTTTCTAGCACTGATCACATTTTTTGGGTTGATGATATTTCTTACAACATCTATAATTATAAACAATTGCAAACAATGTCCATAATGATGATGATGATGGAGCTGATGATGATGGCATGAATGGTGATTATGATGATAATGTAATGATGGCAATAACGATGACAAGGATGATGGTGATGATGATGACAATGATTATGATAATGAGAATGAACAATTACTAGTTTCACTACCATCTTCTAGATACATATTACTATCATACTTTTTAAATTTTCTGTCTCTCTTGAGGTATCTTACTATAATGGTGTTGTCAACACTAGAAAGATATCTTGTTGTAATGGTGGTTCTAATGTTAGCACTAGAAAAGCTTTTGTTAAATTTTGGTTAAAAAAAATCGATTTATGCAATTATTTTGACAATCTATGTAAAAAAGTAAATAACATCCAATTATTTTGACTGTAGTCCCATTAATTATCATGAATTCACCAGTCTGAAGACCATCTTCTACATACATATTATTATTAAACTTTTTGCATTATATCCCTCTTATATCTTGTTGTAATGGCAATATTAGCACTAAAAAAATATCTTGTTGTAATGGTGATGTTAGTATTAGCACTAAAAAAATCACTAAATTTTGGTAAAAAAAAGTTTATCATTTATTTATTTTTAATTTGGGAAATTTTTGTTTTTTTTTTTTGTTTTTAATTCTATTTTTATGCAGTAATATTTTTTTTGGTTGAATTTTGGTAGTAACTAGTTTTTGGTCGAATCATATGTATTAACCATGTTCTTTATGCTACAAGTCTAATTGTTGGGACAAAATTGCTCTTTCAAATAAGTTGCAAAAGCTATTTTACATCCATTGTTGCACCCTGTTGTGGTCACCAACAACCCCCCTCTTTGTTTGATATTAGTAATAGCATCAAGCAAAGGGGGACCCTTAACCAAAAATCCAAAAAAATATTTTGTTTAAAAAATCTTTTGTATTAACTCCCTAAGAGATATATCGCGTCGCAAAGGTAGAGAGAAGCGTTTTTCCAAAACGCATAAATACACTGAAAAAGAGCGACGCAAGAACCCATCGCATCGCGTGCATTAAAAGCGCTAAAAAAGAGAAAACCTAAGGAATCACCGACGGCCGATATGCGACGTCGCGCGTCGCAATGTCGCATAAGCAGCACAGAGTGATAAAGCGAAAATTTTGCGATCTTGCGATCTTGCGATCTGCGATCATACAAAACTGTGATCTGCGATATTGGCAATTTGCGATAACATTTAATGACGTCGCAGTCCTCGCTACTGCGATCCCAATCGCAGAAAGGACTCATCGCAAGAATTCTCTGACATAAACGGTAAACCCAAAATTGAGCGCGTACCTTAAGGGAAATTAATGATCGCATGCTTCAGTATCCAAGAATGATTGTATCACGTTTTTCGAAGAGTCAAATCATGATGAGTGTCAAAATTACGCATTCATTAGAACTTAATGCTTTCATGTCAATCTTTTCGCCATTTCTCTTCTTTTTTGCGTAAACTGCAAGACATGTAACTGATATAAATCTATATGCAGGAAACATCCAAGGAAAAGAGGAAAGCGTCAATGGGGTAATAGAGAGAAGATGCCTCCGCAAATGGATGTCGCATGCAGCAGGACCGCGGATTCCAGAGTATCACCCAACAGGCGTTGATGAAAATAGACTATCTAAGACTCATAGTCAAAGGCACACAAAAGTAGTGTGTTTGCAAAAGATCTTGAAGCTCAGACTGGGTAAAGCAAAAAGAGAACCGCAAAAGAAGGAGGACGCTCCAGAAAAGCCTGGAACAAAGAACGGAAGAAATTCTCGATACAGGGGGTTGTCCATACAGCGTGACTCCTAACTCATTGAGTCATTCGCACGACCGGAAACCAAAATAGCAACAGCAAAATCAGTTCGAAAGAAACCTGGGTTGTACTAAGTGTACGCACAGCGAACATACCCAGCTAGAGAAAGGTTTTCGAAAATATCTTCTAGTCTGTCAGAAAGGGGTGTCATCTCTTGTCATTTCTAATTATCAAGCTCGAACAAAAGGATAGGACAACCAGCCGACTCTTTCAGGGCGAACAGCACATTGCTTACAGCACTAAGGAGCAGATACAGAAACGGTTAGAAATTAGAATTGATTTTTAGAAATAAATTTTCTTTTAGTAAAAGGGCGGTCATTTGAAGCCGTTCCCTAAATTTGTGTAATTAAGATTAATTAGTTAGTAGTATTTAACCCTTCTCATGGCATTTGGAGAAGGGTCCAGAAATTTGTCAAAAACTTGTCCTCGGAACATGCACTTCTGCACCCTCAGAGGAGGTTTTGATGAATGGAAGGATCGAGATTTATTTATATTTGCATTTTAATGTCTGCTACTGATGTTGCACTACTTTACTTTTAGTAGATATTAGAACAAGTAGAGATAAATCATTATTTCTTGAAGTCTGTGAGCTAAAATCAGTCATAAATGGTACTTTTATCTCTTGACGAATTTCTGCTTATATTCTTAGAGTGATATGCAGCTGATATTGTTTATATGTTAATGTATGAGAATATGGGTTATCATTTGGCACTTTTGTACGGTGGACTCATTTATTTATGCTTGACATATGAATGATTTATTTATGCGATATGCTGTTCACAACTGTTTTGTTTAACTTCTTATGCAGAATGGTTCATCTTAAATGGTTTATATTCTTGTGATAACTGAATGATCTTTATTACCAGTTATTATATGAAATCTTTCTAAATCGCATAATGGAAAAGATATATCCCGGGTTAGTGTAGATTACATATGTTGTTTTCATTAGATTACTGTAGTTTAGAATCAGTTTGCGAGTTAGATTTAAATTAGTTTTAGAATGCTTCCAGAATCAACATAATCAAACTCTACACACACACACATCCCATGCATCGGGAAGCTGGTCCCGTTACCCCCAGTCGGACCCGCTACACCAAACGGGCACGGAGCCGCCAACCAGGTTCCCGACCGGGTGGGTATCCCCCTTGTTGTTGACCCGATTTCGGGGCCCTCAACATATTTGGTGCTAGAAGGAGGGCCTGAGCATATTGTCTGTTGGAATGTTTTAAATTAGAAATCTTGAAACAGGATGGCTGCTCACAGAATTCCTATTTGGAGTTGCATCCATGTTCCTACCTCTTCCAACACTCCACCAGATGTGGTAAGGCTATTGTCTCAGGTAAAATTCAATGGTAAGAATAATTCTTCTGCATTCCACCATGCCCTGCAATTCATTCAAAGGGTTTCGAGTTCTGATATTCAGAAAATTGATGAAGGCGTTTTATGCAGGATTTTTACTCTTACATTCACAGCGGAAGCTAGAAAATGGTGCAGAAACCTCCCAGTTGCATCAATCCACAGCTGGGACCAATTCGTTAGTACTTTCATCTTGGAATTTGATTGCTATGAATACGACCAGGTCTATGATGAAATCGACTATCTGCGAAAACAAGACGAACACGTAAGGGATTTCAATATGCGATTTCATCTTAAATGTCTACAATATAACCTCGAGAACGAGCTCACAGATGAAGAATCTTCAGATTGTGACGAGTATTTCCTACCTCCGGTATCTGACCAAACAGAGATTAGCCTAGGAGTCTTGCATGTTCTAGTACCAGAAAACAAAGACGAAAATACTGAAAGGGAAACTACCTTGGAACCAGAAGATGACTTTGACATAGAGTCAGACAATATCATTTCAAATCAACAAATGCTGATGCCAAGGTTAGATCCACCAACTGTTTCTCTTTCAAAAAATATCAGCACAAAAAGGTATGATCTAAAGCCCGATGCTTATAGTGAATCTAATGAACAAAATTTATTTGATGTTTTTAAATGCATTATTCCAGATTCGCATTTTTCTCTTTACCCCAATGTTTTTAGTGATGACGATTTTCCCCCTCATAATATCAAGCATATCTCAACAGACACAGAGGATTATTCAAACAAATCATCATTGGGTTTTCAAAATAAAGAGACCACTTTAGCACAGCCTTTGATCAATATCAAACGAGAGTTGCCTGACCTCCCTTGTCTGAAAACATATAATGAAAAAGAGGAACCTAGGGAAAACTGTAAAGTCTTTCGTGATAGTTGCTTTGACAATTGCGATGATGTTGAGTTATCACAAGTAACTCATCTACGGTCAGTTAATAAGGAACATCTTAGATCAGGAATTATTCCATCTGACCCTCATCTCAAAGCAAAAGCTCATTTGAATAATTCTACTATCCAAGACAATACTCCGATCTATGATTCATATCAAGAGGAAATCTCCATCCCTGTTCGCAATCATGATTTAGTTCCTGATTCACAAAACCTGGCCAGTTCTTGTGAAAAGCAAAAAGTTGCAAGTAACTCCCAGTTGTGCGATCGCACTATTTGTATAAATACCCAATCCTTTCTTTCTCACTTGCATTCATTTTGTACAAAATCGGATTTCTTTTTAAATTTTCAAATTTTTGATAAACTATATTTTAGCGATTTATATATGAGAACTTTCATTATCGCTAAAAGCTCAACGTCAACAAGCAACGGGTTACAAGCCATCGAAACTGAAAAACCCTTTTCACAATTTGACTCGTTATCCCTCCTATTGAAAAATCACCAATTCACATCAGAAATTCATCCTAATTTTTATGATCCAATAGGTACTCAGTTGGAAAAAACTTCTCATGAGAAAAGAAAATCAAAAAGAATTCCAATTGAGGTTGTAGGTTCTTATTCCCTAGCCAACAATTTCGGTCCAAGGGAAATTCGGTTCTTTTTACTGATGCTTGAAAGATTCATACGGCTAGGAATAATAATGAATCGTTGGTTCCATTGGAAATATCATTTTACTTAGTTATTTCCTGTATATAGTTAGAATAGGAGTAGGAGTAATTTAGCTAGGTTGTTAGTTTCGCTTTCAATAATTGATAGGCAAAGTTATTTGTATTCTCTACATGACCCTAGGGAATGTTTGCCTCTCTCAAGTAATGTTTGTTCTGGCTAAACGACATTTGATGTTTACTAAAAACACCTTGTCTCTGTTAAAGATTTTGGACTTCGGCTCCTATGAACAGCAAATCTTTTGAGAATTTGATCTTTATTATCGATAGAACTTTGACCCAGAAATGATGATAGTTTCAACTCCAAAAATTTAAATTAAAAGAAAGCTATCTCAGTGAAGGATTTGTCTTAGGTCATCACAATGAAAGGTATCAATATTAAAATAAAGATTCTCTGTGAAAGCAGCCATTACCAAAAGTAGCCCTATCATTGTCGTCCAGAACTTTCTTAAGGAAAGAAAATTTGACTTCCTCCCTGCTGAAGGAAAACACGACATTCAGAGGAATGACCCAAAAAGATGCTATATCTCAAAGAATAAGAGGTCTCATCACGAGCCGACTTATCATGATCACAGATATTATAACTTGCTGACTTTGCCAAAACTGTCTACCAAAACAGGGCAATGACTCAAGATTGTTGCAATCAAAAGACAAGGGGTCTCATCATGAGCCAGCTTGCTCAGCAAAAGTGTAAATCAGGTGAATGACTGTGTCATAATTTGGCCACCAAACCAAGACATTGTTCTTTAGAGAATAAAAAAATAAAAAGCATCAAGAAAGGGATTCTTTCTGAAAAAGTTGTAAATAACTTGAGGCAGGATAAAGGATCATTCCTGGATAATAGGTAACCCTGTCGAGGCTATGGACGCCTGCTGGCAGCAGTGGCTCTACCTGCGACAAAGGAGCATATTTAAGAAGGACTGATACATAGAGAACACTTTATTTTTATGTTTTACAAGACCAAGTAATGACTGATTTAAATTCGAATACAATCTGGGGATGCAAGTAATTGAGCTAGAATGGAGTTGAAACAAAGCATCATTGACGCTTTGAAGTATCATTTGTTTTTATCTTTTTATAATAAAGTTCAAATTTCCTGAGAAAATTTTTTTAGAAGTTTGAAAACATCAATAGAAAAAGAGCAGAGATAACTGGTTCTCCCAAGTGACTCGCCATTGTTGTGGTCACCAACAACCCCCCTCTTTGTTTGATATTAGTAATAACATCAAGCAAAGGGGGACCCTTAACCAAAAATCCAAAAAAATATTTTGTTTAAAAAATCTTTTGTATTAACTCCCTAAGAGTTATATCGCGTCGCAAAGGTAGAGAGAAGCGTTTTTCCAAAACTCATAAATACACTGAAAAAGAGCGACGCGAGAACCCATCGCATTGCGTGCATTAAAAGCGCTAAAAAAGAGAAAACCTAAGGAATCGCCGACGGCCGATATGCGACGTCGCACGTCGCAATGTCGCATAAGCAGCACAGAGTGATAAAGCAAAAATCTTGCGATCTTGCGATCTGCGATATGCGATCATACAAAACTGCGATCTGCGATATTGGCAAATTGCGATAACATTTAATGACGTCGCAGTCCTCGCTACTGCGATTCCAATCGCAGAAAGGACTCATCGCAAGAATTCTCCGACATAAACGGTAAACCCAAAATTGAGCGCGCACCTTAAGGGAAATTAATGATCGCATGCTTCAGTATCCAAGAATGATTGTATCGCGTTTTTCGAAGAGTCAAATCATGATGAGTGTCAGAATTACGCATTCATTAGAACTTAATGCTTTCATGTCAATCTTTTCGTCATTTCTCTTCTTTTTTGCGTAAACTGCAAGACATGTAACTGATATAAATCTATATGCAGGAAACATCCAAGGAAAAGAGGAAAGCGCCAATGGGGTAACAGAGAGAAGATGCCTCCGCAAATGGATGCCGCATGCAGCAGGACCGCGGATTCCAGAGTATCACCCAACAGGCGCTGATGAAAATAGACTATCTAAGACTCAGAGTCAAAGGCACACAAAAGCAGCGTGTTTGCAAAAGATCTTGAAGCTCAGACTGGGTAAAGCAAAAAGAGAAACGCAAAAGAAGGAGGACGCTCCAGAAAAGCCTGGAACAAAGAACGGAAGCGATTCTCGATACAGGGGGTTGTCCATACAGCGTGACTCCTAACTCATTGAGTCATTCGCACGACCGGAAACCGAAATAGCAACAGCAAAATCAGTTCGAAAGGAACCTGGGTTGTACTAAGTGTACGCACAGCGAACACACCCAGCTAGAGAAAGGTTTTCGAAAATATCTTCTAGTCTGTCAAAAAGGGGTGCCAGCTCTTGTCATTTCTAATTATCAAGCTCGAACAAAAGGAAAGGACAACCAGCCGACTCTTTCAGGGCGAACAACGCATTGCTTACAGCACTAAGGAGCAGATACATAAACGGTTAGAAATTAGATTTGATTTTTAGAAATAAATTTGCTTTTAGTAAAAGGGCGGTCATTTGAAGCCGTTCCCTAAATTTGTGTAATTAAGATTAATTAGTTAGTAGTATTTAACCCTTCTCATGGCATTTGGAGAAGGGTCCAGAAATTTGTCAAAAACTTGTCCTCGGAACATGCACTTCTGCACCCTCAGAGGAGGTTTTGATGAATGGAAGGTTCGAGATTTATTTATATTTGCATTTTAATGTCTGCTACTGATGTTGCACTACTGTACTCTTAGTAGATATTAGAACAAGTAGAGATAAATCGTTATTGCTTGAAGTCTGTGAGCTAAAATCAGTCATAAATGGTACTTTTATCTCTTGACGAATTTCTGCTTATATTCTTAGAGTGATATGCAGCTGATATTGTTTATATGTTAATGTATGAGCATATGGGTTATCATTTGGCACTTTTGTACGGTGGACTCATTTATTTATGCTTGACATATGAATGATTTATTTATGTGATATGTTGTTCACAACTGTTTTGTTTAACTTCTTATGCAGAATGGTTCATCTTAAATGGTTTATATTCTTGTGATAACTGAATGATCTTTATTACCAGTTATTATATGAAATATTTCTAAATCGCATAATGGAAAAGATATATCCCGGGTTAGTGTAGATTACATATGTTGTTTTCATTAGATTACTGTAGTTTAGAATCAGTTTGCGAGTTAGATTTAAATTAGTTTTAGAATGCTTCCAGAATCAACATAATCAAACTCTACACACACACACATCCCATGCATCGGGAAGCTGGTCCCGTTACCCCCAATCGGACCCGCTACACCAAACGGGCACGGAGCCGCCAACCAGGTTCCCGACCGGGTGGGTATCCCCCTTGTTGTTGACCCGATTTCGGGGCCCTCAACACACCCATGTTTACACCCACTTTTACATCCCTTTTTGCATCCTATTTTTCATCTTCATTTGCTTCTTTTTTTGCATCTATCATTACATCTACTTTTGTTGTGACAAAATTTGTTCCATGTTTTGCACATACTGTTGTACCCACGTTTGCTTCCAATTTTTCATCCATCTTCACATCCTCTTTTGCATAAAATATTTCATCTATTTTTGCATCCACTTTTGTGTTGGGTTTTGCATCTCATTTTGTATCTTCTTTTGCATGTACTTCCATTTCATCCATATTTTGCATCCAATTTTGTTTCCATGTTGCACCCGTGTTTGCATCCACTTTTACATCCCTTATAGCATCTTGTCTTGCATCTAAGTTTGCATATTTGTTTGTGTCTATTATTACATCTGTTAGCTACCTATACCAATAGGTTTCATATTTCATGATTGGCAAAGAAAGTTCCAAATATGCTCTGCTTTGGTGATACAAAGATCCCATATTTCCAAGAGAAGACAATGTGTGTATATAGCTTGATGTTGTCCCAATTTTGATGGATGGTCCAACTGCCTAATCTGGATCATGCCATGTTTTAATTTTCTGTTGTAGAATAGAGAAAGAAGTCTGTCCAAACTGTTTAATCTTGGCAGACCAGTAGCTTAGGTAGAGAAGTAAGGTTCCCAACTGCTTAATTTGGGACCTTGGAAGCAATAAGGGTAGTTCTAGATAGAAAATCAAAAGAAAAAGCCAAGAGAAAAGAAAAGGCAAATAAGGGTCTGCAAGTCTAAGTGCACCCTCCAAGAAGAAACAAAAAATGCTAGGAAAGTAGATGGGTAGGCACATGGGGTTGCAGAAATGTCATTTCTTTCAAATGAGTCTTGCTGGTCTAACACAAAGCAAACATCAATGCATAGAGAAGCTCCTCTTCTCCATCATGTTAGAGCAAAGCAAAGGAGCATGACTAACTTCCTTTTCGCCCCTTTCACATTCATTACTAACATCCCTTCATCAGTTGTGTTCATGAAAGAATTCAAAGTTTTATGTTGGTTCTTATTCCTTTAAAAGCCACATTTCTTGTCTAAAATTCTTTTCATTTTGATCTACTCCCTAAGCTAAGTTGTTTTCACATAAACTTAGTGATTTCACTCCTCATTTACCTCTTCCATTCATATTAACCCCTAACTTCTTATTATTTAAATCCCCTATGTTACCCTTTCCCTATTATTATAAACACTATGGTGTATAAACCCCAAGCATTCTATAAATATCCCTTCCCCTTGGCATTATAGCCATATGGTCACAGTCAGGGATTAAATTGACATCTGGTCAGTTTAAAAACCCAAACTCAACCCCTTTTTTCCCCTTAAGAAGTTGTCTAAACCATTAACCCCTTCATTTGCTAAAGAAACTTGTGAAAAACCCCCATTTGCACCCCTAACCCGCTTCATTTGCAAAAAACACATGAAAAACCCACTTTTTCATTTTACCCAAAGTTCGGGCACTACGCGCATTGTTACACAGTAATTTGTCACTGCCTTCCTGTCAGTCACCCTGCTGTGCCAAGAATTCACAATCACTAAATTCATGTTTCCTGAACTGGCCCAAAAACCCATTTTTCTAAAGTTTTGTTCATCAGCGCGTCTGTTCCTAAAATATCCGCGATGACTGGCGCCCTGTAGTTTATTCCGTGCACTGCCAGCGCGGAAGGACATCACTTGTCCGCGCTGGTCGACAGCGCGCCTTTCCCGTGTACTTCCGCGCTGACATGACTGTGCCAGTTATTGAGACGCGGCGACAGCGCGACAGTTGCGTCATAATCCGCGTTGATCCAGTTTGGGCGAATTTGTTCAAACAGCCAGCCTTCCAGATAACTCCAGGCTTGGTTGTTAGCTTTGTGAATGTCGACTCCCTTCTCTGGCATGTCTGTTCGACCCTTTGCAACCACTTCCCTTGAAGATAAGCTCATCCTTCCACCCTTTTAGGAGACTCCTTCTCCTATATAAACTCCCACCATTACCATGAGCAGCTAGTTAGACATAGCTCAGAATAGCTTGGATTGTACAGAGCTTATAGTGCTCAGGTTGCTGCTACTATAGGTTTGGTGTGCTAGGTGTGGAAGTGATTGATTGCTTAGGGAAGGTTGTTTTGTGTTGCTTGTGTGTGAGAGATAGTGGTTTGTCTTGGGAGAATCATCCTCAAAGGTGAATGCTTGAGATACATGCTGACTGGCCCCTCCTGAGAAGGTTACCGACGTCAGGACATTTGGTTGTACTCTTCTCTATTCTGATTAATAATAGATGACTGCTATTATTGTTCCATTCTCATTTGTCTATGCAATGGTTAAATGTGAATTACATCTTTCCTGACTGATGTATAGTTGCTTTTATTAGATTTCACGCTTGTGTTTGTTTCCCCTTCGTGTGTGCAGGTGTCTGTTCGCGGAGATCGCGAAGGATCGTGACCAGCTGAAGCGAAGGAGCGAAGGCGACATCTCTTCATCAAACCATAGCGCTGGAATCCAAGTAGGCGTTCTTAACCTCTTGTTTAATTGTAATTAGGAACATGCATGGCAGCATTGATTGATTGTTGCTAGACCCCTGCTGGGCTAGTAGGGATCGCCTCTATCCGTAGAGGGGATTTACCTCTCCAACAATTTGGCGACTCCGTTGGGGACCAACCTTTTTGTCTCTTGAGTCCACTTTTGTGTTTGACTTTGATTGGTCTCTTTTCCGAGATTTTGGGATTGTCTCTCTGCTTATAAACTTTCTGGGTACATCTGGGAAGTGTCTTAATTGTTAAAAGGCTCTTGCCTTTGGTTTGGGAAGTTTTTGCTTTGGCTTGTTTGTTTTTTACCCTCAGCGCGTTTAATTTCAGAACAGTCACGCTGGCATCGCGCCCCTGTTCCTTTGGTATCCTTTTCATCGCGCCTGTACGTCTAACAGTCGCGCTGACCTCGTTTTCAGAGACAGCGCGCTTTATTCGTGTCCTTCCGCGCTGGCATCGCTCCCTCGCTTCTTTGTGACTCCCGTCATCACGTCTGTGTGGCTTCTTTCCGTGCTGACCTCGTTTTTCTGAGACAGCGCGCTTTATCCTTGTCCTTCCGCGCTGACGTCGCAAAGTTGCTACAGGCCTCCTCCTGTCAGCGCCGAGTTGCTGAAGGCTACCCGCGCTGATCCTGTAAAGCTCATTTTTTATCAAATTATCCTCCTGAACCTCTTGCTGTGACTATTCCTTCTTCTCTCCACCTGTTTGTGACTTGCTTTTCACTGTCTGAACTCTGAACTGCCTGACTACGGAGTCTGTTTCCATAGGGTTCCGTTTTTGCTCAGTTTTTAATTTTGCGAATACCTTCCCTTTTGCTTTCGCTGCTTGGTTTGTGTTTACACCGTCACTTTTTCGATTGCTGAATGGTTTTGAGTCTCTAATTGACTGGTTGTAACTCTCATCCTTCGGGTGTTTGCCTTTTTCTATTGATTCCGCACTCTAGCCCTAGGACATCTAGTGGCCGTGTGTGTGTCAAGCCTTCCGTAGGGTTTTTGTTTTTCTCGTTTGACCAGCCAACTTCAGATTTGTTGTTTGTACCTGTTCAGTGATTGTGGAGTGTCTTTGGTTGTGTTTCCGAGCGGTTCTCGCTTCCCCCTTGTTTGAAATCCTTGCTTGTCTTGCCGAGCTTAGATCACATAGCTCACGCGGAACTTGATTTTCTCGTTGACTTGGAAATCTTTGTTGGGTGTTTTGGGAACTTTGTGTGTTTTCATTAAGCAATTGCATTTTGCTTGGTGTTCTAGTTCCTCCAAATTATTTTAGATGCTTTGTGTCACTGAAACAAAATCAAACTAGTGGCTTTGCTTTTAAAAATTGAAAAGGAAAAGGATGTTCCATTGATTTGCATTTTCAAAAGAAAAGTTTCCTTTCCTCGCTTTTAGTTGCATTAGGCTGTTTGATTGCTTGTGTTCGTTTTGTTTGATCGAAATCTCTTTACCCTTTCGTAGCTAGAATTCATCGAACGAAACGATCTTCTTTGGCATGTAGTTTGCATCTAGGTAATTGTGAGAGAACATACGATAGGACCTGAAATCGAAACTTAATCTCAAGATCAACTATAAAATGAACCGAATGAATCTAAAAACGCATTGGAACTAAATGCAAACATCTAGAGGTCTAGGTTAGAGACGTGTTCCGGCGTCTTTAAACATAGTCACCGTTGTTTCACATTACGGTTGGGTGATTCCTCCTTCTGTGACTCGATAGTGGTCTAACACGGACTGTGCTCCCACGTACCGTCGCGTATATAGGGAGACCCCACTAGGCTTTTATCCTTGATCCATAGGAAGCCGAGTCTGCCGCCTTACGATTCGCAATGCAGTGAACACAGCATTCACAAAGATTGACCACCCGTACCCTAAAAAGTATTCTGTGGTTTTGCGAAAAGTCTGGCACACCTTTTACCTAGAGTCTCCAGAGCAGTCACTTTTGATCCTTTTCGGACTCCCTAAAAGAAAAGGTGCCTGTGAGCGTCTTGTCACTTCGTGCTCATTAAACATTCGAAGGAGACTGGAGTCATCTTTTTGTCCTTTTCTCGACTCTTGAAACATGAAAAGGTCAAGTCTAATTCCAATGTCTTAAAAATTTATTCGGCCGCGATAACATTTCCTGGCTAAATCTTGTGTGCGCTAGCTTGAGTAGGGTTTTCTATCGTTAGTTTCCCTTAGGTTTTGTGTGGGGTTTGTCATCCTGGCTGACCCGTCAACTCCCGGTCCAAGTGATCAAGGTTCTCCATCTTCAGTTGCCCCCGAGACACCAGTTGTGAGCGGTACTCTTCCTCTTATCCCGAGTATCCAGCCTATCAACGTACGTGCCCCGGGCGACGAGGATTACATAGAAGATTGGAATCCTATCTGGGAGCCTGACAGCGACTCTACCCCTCGTACTCCTCTCGGTATGTCGTCTCCGATGTCCACTTCCCACATGGATGAGACATCACCCAGCACAGGTGAGACACCCGTGGTGTCAGATATTGAGTCTCCGATCCCAGCTACTTCTCCGCTCCCTCCAAGATATTCATCAGTGAGGGATAGGATAGCCGCTAGAACTACTTCTACGACTATATGGGATCCTAAGCTTATTGCCACCACGGGACCCTTCATTTCACGACCTCTTAACACACCTATCTCTTCGGTTCATATTACATCCGTTACCTCAGTTCCTACCCAGCCAACCGTTTGTATAGCGCACTCGACCCCGGTCGTTAGTGCCGTGTCAACGTCTTCATCTGCAAACGTCGGTGCTGGCCCCTCTCATAATCAGGGCCAGCCACAGATTTCATCTGGAGTCGTTGATCCTACGCAAAGTGCTCAACCCTCTTCTGGTGGCATTCCAGGGGCAGGGCCGTATGATGTGTTTGGGCAGCCCATTACGGACCCCGATTACCAAGGTCCTCTCTTCTATTACGATGCTAACGGGGAATATCTTGAGCTTCACGCTCTACCTCGTCAACCTGTCGTTGAAGTCTCGGTACCTCTCGAGATTACTTATGACCCCGTTACTCATATACGTATGGGACGCCCGGTCTCCCCTGGGAGACAGCCTCAGGTACCGCCAAATCAAGGCCAGCCATCTAATGTGCAAACCCCTCAGGGGCAACCACTCTATGGCCCGCCTTACCCAGGACAATCTGGGGGCCCACAGGGACAACCCTACACGGGACAACCCTCGGCCGTTGGTGGTCCATCATTTGCATATCATAACCAACCTTCTGGTTACCCAGGGCAACCTGGTACCCAGCAAGGTTACCCAACTGGGCAACCAGGGCAGCCTTATATCCAACAAGGTCAACCTGGTCCTCAGCAAGGGTACCCATCTGGACAAACTGGGCAAGTTTACACCCCACAAGGTCAACCAGTAGTCCAGCAAGGGTATCCTCTTGGGCAGGGGGGGCAACCCTACGTTCAGCAGGGCCAACCAACTGTCCAGTCTGGTCATCCTTCTGGGCAAGGAGGGCAACCCTACGTCCAGCAGGGTCAACCCACTGCCCAACCCACTGCTCAATCCATGCATCCTTCTGGGCAAGGGGGGCAACCTGCTATACAGCAAGGCCAACCCATTGCTCAGCCCGTGTACCAGCAGGGGCAACCTGCTATACAGCAAGGCCAACCCTCTGTTCAGTCCGTGCACCATGGGGGGCAAACGGGCCAACCTTCTTTACAGCAAGGTCAACCCGCTGTCCGCCCTAATCGTCCATCTGGCCAGGCTGGTCAACCGCACGGTCAACCAGCTGCCCAGCCCGTTCGACCTTCTGTCCCGCAAGGACAACCCTCGGTTGCTCAAGGGCAACCTGGCACCCAGCAAGCCTATCCTTCTGGGCAACCAGGTCTATCCCAAGTTCAACCAGGCCAACCTTCCGGCCAGATCGTCTCAGCTCAACCGATTCAAGGACAATATGCTGGGCCCCAAACTCAAACAGGTTATCAAATGCAAGGCGGGCCTCAGCCCCAACCTCTCTACCAAGCGCAGCCTTCTTATCAGGCTCAGTATGGCGCCCAGCAAACGTATGGCTACCAGCAACCCCAGGGGCAAAATCAATTTCCCCCTTACCAAAATTATCAACAACCACAGGTCACCCCTTATCAAAACTATCAATATGGTGCGCCTGCGGGCCAAGCTGCTAATACGTGGGGTGCTAGGGGGCAGTATCAGGGTCAAACGTCTGCATATGGACAAAATCCATATGGACAGAACCCCTCTGGACAAGGTCCCTACGCGACAAGCTCTCTTGGGCCAGACCCGTCGGGACAAAGCTCTTATGCTCCAGGCCCTTTTGGGCCAGGTCCATCCGGACAAGGTCCTTGGGGACAACTGCCATCTGGTTGGAACCCTAATACTGCCTCGAACCCTCAGCCACGGATGTCCTTTAACCCTCAACTGCCGTTTTTAGCAACATTGGAACTTCCGGATGTGTCCAAGTTAACAAATGATCCTATTTTGCATAATTCATATGGGCCGCCGGTTCCAACTAAAATACCTGGTGATTGTCCAAAGTTTGATGGCAAGGCAGAAGAGGATCCTCAAGCACATGTTATGACTTATCATCTTTGGTGTTCATCAAATTCATGGCTTGATGACTCTGTCCGGCTTCGCCTCTTTCAGAGGACTCTCACCGGTGCAGCTGCTAAATGGTATATTGAGCTGAATCGCGGCATGTTTCAAGACTTCAACTCGTTAGCTATGGCATTTTTAACCCATTTTCAGTTGCCCATTCGGTACGAGACTGGGACTAATCTCCTCACCTCTTTAAAACAGGACACGGCTACGCACATCTCCGATCATATACATGAATGGAGAAGGCGTCGCCGTTTGATCAAATTCTGGATCCCTGATCAACTCCTGACCGACTGGTTTACAACCTCCTTTGTGCCTAAAATTGCAAAAGATATTGCCATGGGAGCTTGTGTAACTGAAGAGCAAGCGATCACGCGAGCTCAGTACCTAGACTTAGTCTATTCTCAGTCAGGTACTCTATATGAGTATTTGCCAGATGCTCCGAGACCTGGGCAGACCAAGGCTCCGCCGAAACCATCAGTAGATGGAGTCATTGGCTCTGTAAATTCGTCGTCAAAGAAATCCTCCGCGAACCCTGGAAAGCAAAAGCAAAATGCTTCCAATGAAAATGCTTCTCAGGGCCCATCGAATTCTGTTAGTACCTCAGAGGTTAACGCCGTTCAGTCCACCGCGATGGATAAATCCTCGAAAGGGAAAGGGAAGGGGAAAGGAAAACCGAAAAATGAAAATAAACAACCCAAGCAGGAACCTTCTAAAAATTCATCTGAATATGGAGCCAAGCGAAAACCTAAGTATCCTTGCCTCATCTGTGAGGAGGATCACTACACTAAAGACTGCCCTAGGCGGTCCGAGGTTAGTCGGTTATTGAAAGGTGCTCCTGGACCTCCTGTCGTGTTGAAAGAACCTTTCCCTTCCCAACAGACGCATCAGGTGGCCGACCCCTCTCAGTCCTCTTCCTCGTTCGGCTCTCAAGTGTTCATGGCCGGTACCATCCCCGTCCACGTTTCGACTCGAGCAAAAGATTATCCTTCGTCAGTCGGGAAGGAGCCGGAGGTTCCATCCAGTGCTCCTCCGTCCAGTTCTGGTCCCCTTCACATCGAACGGCCCAGCGCTGAGACGATCCCCCGACCCCCTCCTAAAGGTGTACTCAGGAAGTCATCCTATAACCCCAATGCTCGTGCCGCCCAGCACTATAGCATTGTCGAGGACTTAGCTCAGGCTCCGTCTGCTATGTCCGCATTAGAAGTCCTCCAGAGCTGCCCCTCACAGAGGAAGTCCCTGCTATCAGCCATTGGTGGCATCGACCTGGCAGATTCGGATTTGATTACTTTCGATCTCGAGGGTTTTTCCCAGAGACTGCCTCACCAAGTAGCATTCCTTATCCAAGTCATCATTAATAGCAAAACGATCCATCGTACTATTATTGATGAAGGTGCCTCAACCTGTATCATGTCAGTTGCTTGCTGGAAAGCTATTGGTTCCCCTGCTCTAAGTCAGTCTCCTACGACCCTAGAAGCGTTCAATGGAAGAGAGTCTCGCCCTTACGGTATTCTCCAACGTTTACCCATTTCCCTAGAAGGTAAGACAGTCGAAGTAGAGGTGGAGGTCGTTGACGCAAATCTCACGTACAACCTCCTCCTCGGCCGCAGCTGGACATATGCCATGCAGGCCGTAGCGTCCTCTTTATTCCGTGTCATTCGTTTCCCTCACCAAGGAAAGATTGTCACGGTGGACCAGCTCTCTTTCTTCGCCTCTTCCTCCGAAGGTAATGTGCCATTTGTGGAGCATACCTCCAAGTCCTTAGAAAGCGTGGGAGCCGGACTTTTCAAAGATCTTGCTTTGATGGGAGTTTTTCCCCTCCCACCTCCCAATTTCGCCTCTGTCCATATGATCTCTGTACATTCAAACCCATGGGTTCTTCCTCCCCTGAATCAGGAAGACTCTTGGGGCGATATGATGCCATTGAGTCCTGCCGAACTCAATTACATCGAAATTGTCGCTGCATCGGCTCCATCCCCTGAACCTGCTCTTCCGAGCAGTGTTCCCGATTCATATGATCATTTCCCATGGCTAGGAGATGAGCCCACTTCGGACCCTTTGAAAGAGATTTTCCCGTCCGATGAGGCCATTATAGAGATTATGTCTCTAGAAGAGCTCCCTTGGTCAGATCACCACCATCGCTCTTCGTTTCTCCCTCCCCATCTGGAAATGGCCGCATGTCTCGAGCGGTTTGCTTCATGTGTCCCATCTCCGCCTCTCCAAACACCCATCCAGCTATATCAAGTGTCGTCAGAGGGCAATTTGGGAAATATAACGCAAACCCAGCCAATCGACATCTCTGTCAAACCAGGGATTGTCGAGCATATTCATATTGGAGTCACTTGTACTCCAGAGGAAGTTCAACTGTATACAGCTTTATTTCGTGAATTCCGGGATGTCTTCGCATGGTCTTACGAGGAAATGCCCGGCATCGACCCTAGTATAGTGGTGCACGAGATACCCACTTATCCAGGCGCCAAGCCTGTTCGTCAGTGCTTACGTCCTGTGCACCCTCGAAAGGCAGCAGCCATCAAGGCCGAAGTAGAAAAGCTTCTTCGAGCTGGTTTCATTTATGCCATCCCTCTTACGAAATGGGTATCTAACATAGTCCCTGTGAATAAAAAACAGGGTACTATCCGGGTCTATGTTGACTACCGCGACATCAATCGTAACTGCCCAAAAGATAACTTTCCTACGCCTTTTATTGATCAGCTCATCGATGACTGCGCAGGAAGTGAAATTTACTCCTTTATGGACGGCTTCTCTGGTTATAACCAGATCAACATAGCCCCCGCAGACCAGCACAAGACAGCTTTCATTTGTCCTTGGGGTACCTTCGCTTATAAGAAGCTCCCTTTCGGTCTCAAAAATGCCGGTGCCACTTTCCAACGTGCGATGTCGTATGCTTTTGATGATATCCGACACATCGTACAGCCTTACCTGGATGACCTCCCAGCTCATTCAGCCAAACGTCAAGACCATCCATCTCATTTACGCGAAATCTTCCTCCGCTGTCGACACTACCGTATCCGGCTTAATCCGCACAAGTGTGTCTTCTGCGTGGAAGCTGGCCGACTACTCGGGTTCATCGTTTCCCGAGAAGGCATCCGTCTAGATCCCCTCAAAGTCGAGGCCATTTTGAACCTTCCTCCCCCTGCCTCTTTGCAGCAATTGCAGAGCTTGCAGGGGAAAGCTAATTTCCTCAGACGATTTATCCCAAATTATGCCGAGGTGGCTAAAGGCTTCACGCGGTTATTAAAGCGAGACACCCCCTTTCGTTGGGATGTCATCGCCCAGGAGTCTTTTGAGCGCCTTAAAGACCTTCTTGTCTCAGCTCCGCTCTTAAGACCTCCGAACTATCACCGCGATTACATTCTCTATTTAGCTGCCGCTGACACCACCATCGGTATGGTTCTAGTGCAGGACGACGATGATGGCACCGAGCATGTTATCTATTATCTTAGCCGCAGCCTTCTGGATACGGAAACTCGCTACGCATATGTCGAGAAGTTGGCATTGGCAGCTGTCTGTGCCGTCCAACGATTCTGGCATTATATCCTATTGCGCACAACGACCGTGATCTCTGATTGCAACCCCATGACCTACATTTTGTCACGTCAGCTGCTGGGGGGAAAATACTCGAAGTGGATTGTAATCCTCCAAGAGTTCGACTTGGAATTCACTGCGGCCAAGTCCAAGAAATCTCTGGTCTTTGCTGAACTGCTCTGTTCCTTACCACCTCACTCTGCACCATCCCGCTCCGAGGAGCATATTCCGGATGAAACTTTGTTTCTCATCAACACCCTCGACCCGTGGTACGGGGACATTATCGTATACTTACAAACGTCTTCGTTCCGTCCCAACGCATCGAAAGATGCTCGACGACGAATTCGTCACCAAGCCCAACCATATCGCATTTTGGGCGATACCCTGTACCGCCTCGGCGTCGATTCTATTCTTCGCCGATGCTTAACCCTCGAGGAGGCTGAGCGAGTCTTGAATGACTGCCACTCCGGCGCTTGTGGCGGCCATATGTCCGGATATGCTACCGCCCAGAAGATCCTCCGTGCTGGTTATTTCTGGCCTTCTATCTTCAAGGATTGCATCCTTGCGGTGCATGCATGTCACGAGTGCCAGGTCTACCACCGGAAGATGCGTGCACCTGTTGCACCACTGCACCCTGTCATAACCGTAGGTCCATTTGCCAAATGGGGCATCGATTATACGTCCTGTAACCCTCGTTCGGCCGGGGGGCACGGGTACATTATCGTTGCTGTGGATTATTTCACCAAGTGGGCCGAAGCGATGCCTACATTAAACGAAGACGGTTACACAGCGGCGCAATTTTTATTCAATCATGTTATCACTCGTTTCGGAGTCCCTCAGGCTATTGTTACAGATCACGGAAAGCATTTCCGAAATCATATGATGACGGAGCTAACGACCCAACTAGGCTTGCACCAAGATAGTTCGTCACCGTACTATCCACAATCTAACGGTCAAGTCGAAGCCGTGAACAAAGTTTTGATCACCATGCTCCAACGCACCGTTAATACGCACAAGTCTAACGGGCATCTTATGCTTTTCCCAGCCTTGTGGGCCTACCGGACTTCTGTGAAGGATGCCACCGGTTTCACCCCGTTTCAGCTGGTGTATGGACTGGAGGCTACCCTTCCCGTCGAATGTGAGATTCCTTCATTAAAATTAGCTGTCGAGTTGCTTCCCAACACCACTCCGGTGGAGGAACGGCTTCTTTACCTAGAACGGTTAGACGAGACTCGTCGTTTGGCTTCTCTGGCTATCGAAGCACAGAACAAGAGAGTCAAAGCTCACTTCGACCAGAATATTCATCCTCGTTCCTTTGTTGAGGGAGATTTAGTACTGCTCTACGATCAAGCTAAAGATAAGCTGGGGGCAGGGAAACTCGAATCTATGTGGTTAGGTCCCTACATCGTAAAAAGAGTTTTACAAAAGGGCGCATATGAGTTGATTGATTATGAAGGAAATCCTCTTGACAAGCCCCGCAACGGGCTGTATCTGAAGAAATATTATGCATAACTTCGCGCACTCACTTTGTATATACGTGTGTTTTGTGTGTTTCGTGCATGATTTCATTTTTGCTTTAGTGTAAAGGCGTGTTTGCCTCTTATTATGTTTTCTTTTTCCTGTGCAGATGTCTAGTGCACCTTATGTTGGTTTCGCTGATGGTGCCTGCCGCAGCACTTGCAATTTGTCTTCTGCGGCGTGGGTGATCTACGATCCTCACGGAGAATTGATAGACCTTCAGGGTGTCTGCCTAGGTCGTACCACTAACAACGTTGCCGAATACAGTGCTGTAATTGAATTACTTGCCGAAGAAATTGACCTCGGCATCCGAGAACTAGTGGTGAACCTGGACTCCCAGCTGGTCGTTCATCAACTTAACGGGCGATATTCCGTCAGAGACCAGCGCATACTAAGGTTATACCTACGTGTAAGATTGTTGGAACAGAACTTTGATTACATTACTTATCAACACATTCCAAGACAATTAAATACGTTGACTGATGCATTGGCAAATCATGTGTTAGATAGACATTTGCATAACAGATAAACGTAATACAGGAAAACATAGATAGCATAGTAAGACCATGAACATATGTAAATAAATCATTTTTAGTTTGCATATGTGTGCTTTTAAGCTTGCATTTAAAAATATAAAAATGCATGGGTCATGTGTCATGCAAGTTCATACATAAGATCACAGTTGTACTGAACAATTGCATAACATAAACAAGACATCATCACATGTAACAATGGTCCATCTAAAAAGCCGGTATGTATATATATATATATCGTGTGGCGCACTAAGGCGCTCAAAAAATAAGTATGTGTCCAAAATATCAGTACATCTGAGTCATGTGTCTCAAAATAACAGTGGAAATAAAACCTAGGTGACTATTGAGCCGGGTGATGCTCTCTGTAGTACGCAGCTGCTCGTGCTACCCGCCTCAGAAGGCGGTGCACCCTGGGTTCCACCCCCACTGTATGGATCTGATGCTCTAAGGGGACCTCTTCGACCCCCTGGTAGTCAGGCACTCCCTCCAGCAACCCCTCAAGGTTGCGAGCTACAGTCTCTGACGTGTCAACCCCTGGAGGGACTAAGGCCAAGGCCCCAGCTCCCTGTCCTTCTCTCCGTGCCTCGGCAGCCAAGCCGATCGGTCTAGTGGGCCCCACATCTGCATACCATGACATTTATCAGGACATGTACATAAAAAAAATAATTCAAAAAACATTGCAAAACTCAAAAAGTCAAGTGTTATACCTGTGTCATCCCACTGTTCCCCTGGGGGCAGCACCATATCAGGGTCATTGCGGAAATCCATACCCGCGTATGGCCAGTCCTCCACGAAGATAACTTGCTGATCTAGCCAGTCCCGGAAGAATGCTCCCCAGGCATGTGGCCGGCCACCACCTCCGCGTGGCATGATGCGAGCCCATCGTGTGGCCCTCGTCTCCCGAGGATCCCTAGGAGCATCCACGGCCATCGTCTGCAGCCGCATGGCTGGCACTCGCTCCAGAATGAGCGGGACCAGGATAGACCCGTAACCGAACTGCTTCGTCTCTCCGCGACGACAGTTGCTCAGCTGCCTCTTCATGTTGTTGGTCACTGCTGTGGCCCAATCAAACACTGTAGGCTCAAGGCAATCGAGAGCCAGCATGAGGTGGGTCTTTGAAGCCTCGTGGTTGGCCATGCTTCCCGCTGCCCGGGTCACCATGAACAGGATGGTGCGCAGGACTATGTTTCCCACCGTGGGGATTGCTACTTTCCCACTCCGCGTCTTCTCGGCCTCCGGACATGCTCGAGCCATGAGATCATCTAGAGGACCGCCCCCAGGTCGTTGTCCCTCTATGATGGGCCTCGCACCCCGGCGTGACAACCCAGTCAGGAAAAAGATATCCATGTGGTCAAATTCAATGTCTTGGCCCCGGATGGTGAACTTCCCATCCACCGGGTTCCATGCCCTGATCAGTAGCTCGAGGAGATCATGTTGGGCTCTTAAGCGCGGTGTGAGGAAAAACTTCATGAAACCGCAAGCCCGCATGGCATTGCAGCAATCCACACTTGCCCAAGCAGCTATATCTTCGACTTCGTGCACTCTTTCCTGCCATTGGAAAGCCATTGCGTCCTGCGCAAGCCATGAAAAGAAATTAGAAGTGCTGGCATGCAATTTTTTACGTTCAAATTTGAAATGAAAATTTTTTCCACGCTGGCCATGGCAGCCCCTTGTTAATTTTCGAGGTCAGCGCGGAAGAACATGGGTTTTCCGCGCTGACCCGAAGTTGGCAGCGTTTTGTCCTAATTTGGCCAGCGCGGACCCGCGTGGGATATCCGCGTTGACCGAGAGCGCATATATGCACCAAGAATTTGCCCAATTGGGCAAATTCGACCGCTAAAATCCTACCAAACATGATCAAAATGCAGGGCAAGGAGAGGAGAACCTACCTGGAGGAAGCGGTTCGGGAAATGGTGTCCGTACGGGCTGGAAATCACTCCGTCAACTTTCTGGCTTCTTCATGTCCTTCACGTCCCAAAATGGTAAAATGGTAAAAATGATTTTTCACCCCCCCTATTTATAGTAAAAACTCACAAATGACCATATTTTTGGGTTTCTACCATCTTTTGCCATGGCTTTAGCCCTAGATTTATTGAATGCATGTTTAATATGTTTTTTTCACATATCGAACAGATTTATGCGGGTGGTGCTTTTGTGCAGGTTCGGATAAACCGACATGGTCGTAACGGTTCTTCGTGCACTTGGTCTCCAAACATGTCGTCTCTAAGCTCTTTTCCGACATTAAACGAGAGAAGATAGCCGAGCCTCCTTTCAGCTCGTTAAAAGGAACGAAAGGCGGTCATTTTAAGCTCTTTTTCGACCGTTGAACTAAAAAGCTTGCCGGGTGTTTGTCGTTTCGCACTCGATATTGGCTCTGAAACGACGTGTTTCCGACCGCTTTTTTACTTTTTCGGGTCGAAGGCACTATCCACGAAAAGTACTCCTCGGTCGTAATGGTCGGGTGGTTCTTTCGAGCATAGTTTTATACTTTTTCGGGCTCGAGAGACACAACTGTATGAAAAAGGACCCCCCCTGGAGTCTCCTTTTCCGCAATCTTTTCAGACTCTCGAAACAAGAAAAGATGCCGAGTTTTTCCTTTGTCAGGCTCGTTAAACACTCAATGACATCGGGAATTGTCGAAATGATACTCATCAAGCATATGCTATCCCCGTCAAGCTTGTCATCCAAAAATAATCGGGGTACCTGCCAGAAATGGTGGGGAAAATGGAACTATGATTACAGTCGTGTCGGCAGTATGTCGCTCTTGAACATGGCGCTCCGCTGCTTCGTGTCTGGGTGGGGCCATCTCATCTTGTTTTCACTAGCTTCCATGGGTTGGGGTTATCCTATTTGGCCTCTCATTTGCTCATTGCCATCATCACCATATCCTCTGCTCATTTGATGTCAAATACTGCCAAACCCGCTTTAGTGCCGCCATATGTTCAAGAGAAGTTGACCTCTGCAACAATACAACCTCATCTGCTATCTCACACAGACTATTTTACCTCTGTCTCGTGTCGATGATGTGGGAAACATTATGGCCCACCTTCGATCAAGGTCCTTTCCCGTTGACTCCAACTCATTATCCGGGAAGGTGACTTAGAGACTCCCTTCAGGTGCCTTGGAGCCTGCATGCCTCAATGGCAGGTTCTTCGTGTTCGACGTGGGGTTTACATCATTGGCCTCTGATCGAATGATTCCGTGGGTGTTCGACACCGGCTCATTGATTCACACGTCACGGATTGTGCCTATAGTACCTTGAGGGCCATTGTCATTATTGGTGGTACCTCTCACGTCCGTTAACAGTTTTCATCATTGACTGGTAATCGGACGATGTTCATGCATGTTCGACTTCAACTCATGTATTCGCATGTTTGAACTTGTACTTTGTTCGGGTCGAGATGGAGCGCAAGACCCTGGATCCCTGTCTGTTATGGTCCAGGTTGCGATTTGTGGATGATCATTACATGACTCATTGATGGATGGCTGCGCCCACACCTGAGTCTTCATGGATGGCTGCGACCATACCTTGTCATTATTTTGGTCTCTTCAGCTGGGTGGCTGCGTCCATTCCACAGACCTTTTCGCATGTCTTTTGGATGGCTGCGCCCATGCCTAGACTGCATGTACTTGATTATCAGAGATTTTCGGTCCTTCCTGGTGGTGTTCCAGTTCGGCGTGTGTTGTAAAGCATTTCACCCCTCCCACTCTCTCGGTCTTCATGCTTTAGGGGGCATCTGTTACACAGTAATTTGTCACTGCCTTCCTGTCAGTCACCCTGCTGTGCCAAGAATTCACAATCACTAAATTCATGTTTCCTGAACTGGCCCAAAAACCCATTTTTCTAAAGTTTTGTTCATCAGCGCGTCTGTTCCTAAAATATCCGCGATGACTGGCGCCCTGTAGTTTATTCCGTGTGCTGCCAGCGCGGAAGGACATCACTTGTCCGCGCTGGTCGACAGCGCGCCTTTCCTGTGTACTTTCGCGCTGGCATGACTGTGCCAGTTATTGAGACGCGGCGACAGCGCGATAGTTGCCTCATAATCCGCGCTGATCCAGTTTGGGCGAATTTGTTCAAACAGCCAGCCTTCCAGATAACTCCAGGCTTGGTTGTTAGCTTTGTGAATGTCGACTCCCTTCTCTGGCATGTCTGTTCGACCCTTTGCAACCACTTCCCTTGAAGATAAGCTCATCCTTCCACCCTTTTAGGAGACTCCTTCTCCTATATAAACTCCCACCATTACCATGAGCAGCTAGTTAGACATAGCTCGGAATAGCTTGGATTGTACAGAGCTTATAGTGCTCAGGTTGCTGCTACTATAGGTTTGGTGTGCTAGGTGTGGAAGTGATTGATTGCTTAGGGAAGGTTGTTTTGTGTTGCTTGTGTGTGAGAGATAGTGGTTTGTCCTGGGAGAATCATCCTCAAAGGTGAATGCTTGAGATACATGCTGACTGGCCCCTCTTGAGAAGGTTACCGACGTCAGGACATTTGGTTGTACTCTTCTCTATTCTGATTAATAATAGATGACTGCTATTATTGTTCCATTCTCATTTGTCTATGCAATGGTTAAATGTGAATTACATCTTTCCTGACTGATGTATAGTTGCTTTTATTAGATTTCACGCTTGTGTTTGTTTCCCCTTCGTGTGTGCAGGTGTCTGTTCGCGGAGATCCGAAGGATCGTGACCAGCTGAAGCGAAGGAGCGAAGGCGACATCTCTTCGTCAAACCATAGCGCTGGAATCCAAGTAGGCGTTCTTAACCTCTTGTTTAATTGTAATTAGGAACATGCATGGCAGCATTGATTGATTGTTGCTAGACCCCTGCTAGGCTAGTAGGGATCGCCTCTATCCGTAGAGGGGATTTACCTCTCCAACACGCATTTCTATAAAAAATACATTGAAAACCATATGAATTTTCCGAAGTCCTAAGTCCCCGCCGGGCACACTTTTCAAAGAAAATATTAAAATATTCTCCGCCCGCTGCCATATTGTCCTGGCACTTCAACGATCCGTCAACCGTCGGATCTGGCCTTTTTCATCCGACGGCCCACATGCATATCGGAGCGGCCCCGACGTCCGTAGGTTAGCTTCCGATATTTGTCAGAGGGTGACGTCAGGCCTCTGCCACGCGTCACCCCCAAATCGTATCGGAGCGCCCTCTGACAATCCCGCTTCCGTATATAAGGCGGTGCGATATCAAACCGCTTACCGTCTCCGGTTTCCATTAACCCGCCTTGCCAACGTCACTACCACGTCATTACCGCGTCACTGCTACATCACCGCCGCGTCAGCGCCCCCGTCCGCCACTGCTCTGACCTGCCCGCCACCTCACCATCCCCGTGGACCACTCTTAAGCCACCACGTCACTCGATGACGTCATGCTGACGTCATCCGACCCTGACCCCACCTGATGACGTCATGCTGACGTCATCCAAAAAAGGTGCCAATGTTCCAAAAAATCCATATTTTGGCCAAAAAACCGCGTTTTTCATTACTTTTGCAAAAGAGACTGTTACTTCTCCTGCATGCATTTTACGTCCAAACTGTCGCCAACCTGCTGAATTCGACCCGAGGACCGTTGGCGCGCCAAATCCACCTGCATTTGCAAACTTTGCCAAGCAATTCACCAGGTATTTATCAAATTTGCCTCCCCTACACTCGGTTGTGTCCATAATTGTCTGAAACGAAGTTAAAAGAGTGGGCAAGCTTATAATTTACCAGCAAATCCCCTGTGGCTAGCCTCCATTTTCAACTGTTGAGTCGAAATTTACCTGCAGAGCCGTGTTCATCCAAATTTTCACCAAACCTGCAGTCTGTCCGTGCATTCGTGGATTTAGACCCCGAAACTATAATAATTCACCGTGGAGACACTTGAATCAGTCCTGATATTGGTTTTATAGTCCTCTGTGCAGTATTTCAATTGCTGCTGCTACAATTTACCCTCTGTTCCTTGCAATTCACCTCTCTATTGCAAAAATACCCCTTTGGTATTGTTCTGTTCATTAACACCAGTTCACATACAAACAGAGCCCTAAAGTAACCATGGATGCACCAGTAGCTCCTGTAGCCTTGAACATTGCCCCATTAAATGCCCCTCAGAGAGAATTGGAATGGCAACCATTAGCAGACCTGGATTATCAGATATCAGAAGAAATGCTAATGCACAGCAAGTACCACATCCACTTGCTAAATGAATTGAAGATTAAACATGAGTGTGGAACAGATGTATTGGGCATTTGGGATTCTTTCCTCCCTATCTTCAAGCTCCCTCAGGTCAACCAGTTCCCTGACCTAATCCACCTATGTGCTGACTGCTATGACACCACTCAGAGGGCTGTGATTGACCCTTCAGGCTCAGTTGTATTCTATGTCACCCCTGAAGCCATCAGAGAGATGCTGCACTTCAGAACTGATAAGAAATTGGTCCCTTTATCATTGATTGATCTGATAAAGCAAGGAGATAAAATGACAGATGCTCAGATCACTAAACTAAATCAATTGTACATTGGATCTGACACCTTGAAGTACCCTCCCATTTCTCATGTTTACCTCAACCAATTGGGCAGGGACCTTGTAGACATGATTAGTCCCATATTGGGCTATAATTCTATTGAGTTTGTTGATGAAACTGTGCTGGTGATGATGCTCATGTTTGCCCCTGGAAAGTCTCCAATCTATTATGACTATGCCACCTACATATTTGACAAAATACATGAGCAACTAATAAATTTGTCAAGAGAAAGGGTGTTCAGATACACCTCCTACATCTACCACCTAATTTTGTATTATCAACATGAGAAATTTCACTTTGCTATGAAGAGAGTGGATGCACAAGGAAATCCAAGGTCAGTGGTTTATTGGTCCTCTGCCTTCCACTACAGATCTTGTTCTCCATACACTTATTGTGAGTTTATAGACCTCTTCATCCACCCAGCCATGTCTTTGCTTATGAGCTCACCTCCTCCAAGACTAACTGATGAGATGCAGAGAGTCCTTCAGTTATCTAAGGTATACAGCATTGGGGATTGGTACTATTACCAAAACCACACAGTCATCAGAATATATGGGTGTGAGTTGCCCCCATACAGATTACCCAAATATGTGCCAATGAGATTATTTGCCCTTGAATACTTCAGGCAATTTGGGAATGCTGATGTGCTACATTTTTCAGGCAAAGGCAAGAAAGCACAGCTCAAAGTGAGAAACCAATTAGGCCACTTCATTTACAACAAAAGGGAGGAAGGTTGGCAAGAAGCAGACAGAATGCTAGAATCCCTTGGCCTACAGACCAGTTTCCTTTGGAAACCTTATGACCCCAATCACTTCATAACTTTAAGAAGGGTCAAATATAGGCTGTCCGGTTATGACCATGTAAGGTTGCCTCACATAGAAAAGTATGCAAATCAAATAAAGTGGAGGAGAGGAACCTTAGAGGAGGCTGCTACACAAGAAGAATTAAATCAAAGAGCAGTTAAAAATCTCCAAAAGATGGCTGACTTGGAGCTTTGTTCACAGGTATTTGCTCTTCCAAGCACTCAAGTGGGAGCAGCTGCCTCATCCTCCACAGCACATCAACAAGCAGCCAAAGCTACTGATCAAACCTCTAGCAAAGGCAAAGAGAAAGAGATGGAGCCAGAGCAGCCACCTCATGAAGAGGTGCAGCATGAACAGGTACAGCAGCAGCAAATGCAGCAGCAGCAACAAGAGGGGCATCAAGAAAAGGAGAAATCAGGGCAGCAAGAAAATATATCACAGGCCCCAATTTCCACTGAGCAGCAACCACAACAAATTGTGCCTCCTAGGCAGGAGACAATAGTGGAGGCCTCAGTCCTTCAAACCCCACAGAAAGAAGACATAAGTAGAAAGGGGGACAGAGAGACTCCCCTCACAACATCAACAACTCAAGGGGAAAAAAGACACAGAATGAATCCCCTCTCAGAAGAATAAATGCCTATAGGGAAATCTTTAGGCATGGGCCCACCTAGTATGGAAGCATCTGCAAGTTCCTTCCAGCAGGAACAGGATAGGATAGTGGGAGGAGAAGTCAGCTCCTCCAGCCAGCAAAGAGAAGCTGAAGCAGGCATCAAACAACAATTCATTGATATCAAAAGGAGGAATGAGCCGCTCAAAATACAACTATATAATCATTTGTTGAAAATGGCTCCCACTAACCAGCAAAGACTAATGTCTGCATATGATGTCCATGAAGGCAAAATGATCATGAGCCACTTCATGCCAACCGCGTTGCAGCCACAGTCCCCTGCAGACTACTTGAGGACCAATCTTGAGGTCCTTGCCAAGGACATCCACCCGATGGATCAGATTGAACTACATAAGCAAACGGGTGAGATGGTGTATGCCTCCTTGGCAGATAAGACATTGGTGAACTACAGGCTAGAAAATAGCCTAAACAACACAACTGCCCAACTTGAGTTGGAGAGAGCATCCTCCCAAGCAAAGGACAACAGGATCAAAGCCTTAGAAGATATAATCATAGAAATTGGGCATGATCCCAAGGACATCAAGGCCATACAAGCATTATTGAAATTAAGAGATGCAGATATGGCAGCATTGAGGAAAATGATCAAAATCCCAGCAACTCTTCATCCCCAAACAGAAGAGGTTGCCCAGCTGAGACATGACCAAGATGCATCAGCTATGCTGGTCTCATTATACAAACAGCTGATCCTGACACAGGAAAAATTGGGAGAATCAGAGGCTGCACAGGCTGCACTGCAGGCAGCATTACAACAAAAAGAAGGAGGACAAACATCTCAGCCTCCTCTAGAGATAATCAACCTGGAGGAACCTCCTAAGACTACTGCACCATCTACATCAACGCCAGCACCAACAACAGAGCAGGCTCCAAGCCTGGATATGCAGAAGCTAAGGAGTGAAATCCAAGCCCTGGAAGCCCAAATGTCAGAACTTAATGAGGCCAGGGAGAATTTGGTCAAGTTGAATGAAAAATATGATAAATCCAAGCAGACTGTGGCTGAGAAAGGAAGAGAGATAAAGGCTCTCAAAGAGAGGATAAAGGAGCTGGAGAAGGAGCTCACACTTGACAAAGTGACAGCTGAGCTCAAGACATTCCTATGGGCCAACATTGGCCAATCCATAACTGATCAATGGAAATACATTGAGACCATTCATGAGAAAATAGAGCTCATAGGGAAAGCACATAGAGAAATCCAGAGAGCAAAGGCATCTCTAGGCAATATGCCTGAGGTTGCCAATAGAATGATTAATGTGCTTAATAACAGAACAAGTGCTCAGCTGGCGACAATGGGAATTACAAGCAGAACCGAGACCATCCAGCTGATAAAGAGGGTCCTGACATTAAAAAGCCTGGTACAGACATTGGAAAGAAGAAGCCAGGACATGCAGACAGAGGTTAATAAGTTTATGGACAGATTTGCAGCATTACAAAACAGAGGTCTTCCTGGCTTACTGAACAGCGCAGGAAGGCTACTTTCACATGAGCATTATGCCAAAAGGGTCAATACATTTGCTACTAATCAGATCACTGAAAGACCCAGTACTTCAGAAGAACCAGGACCAGCAACAGGACAAAGTCTCTACAACAAGGTAGAGAACTTATTCTTTATCATGAATGAGATCAAACATTTGTTTGATGTGCCTCCAAATTTCTATAAATACACAGAGGAAGATGAGACTTTAGAGGCAATTCTGAGACATCAATTGCCCACACAGGAATGGTGGACTAAGACCATACAGATGATATTATAGACAAGAAGCCATTCACTAAGTTTTTCATCAAAAAATATAAGTTATCATGCACAAGAAAATTTTGATAAAATCAGCATGTATGGAGAAGAATGGGCTAAGCCAACTCAGCAAAACTATTCGGCCACTAAAGCAGCACTAACAGTCACAGGATGACAGGGCCGAAAAGCTACAGGAGGACAAAGCTACAAAGACACTTCATTCATCATTTATAACAGAGCGTTCAACCGACTCAGTGGCCTCCAAAGGTCAAAAGGTCTTCTGACAGAATTAAAGAAGCATTTATGTTGTATTCAAAGCTGTAATAACTTCTTATCTATTGTTCTGTACAAGTTGGTGAACACATTTATTTCTCAGATGACTCAACGCTTCAGATATTTTTGTATCACCGTTTGTATATATTCCCCCCTCGCATAAGCTTGCAGGGGTTGTTGTTGATTTCTCTTCTAGAGTTTTATGCTGTAAATTTTCAGAGAATTAATACAAAGCTGATGGAATTTCCAAAGCTCTGCGTTATCTGAGGCATTGTGGTGTTTTGGCTGACTGTTACAGGATTCCTGTGTATTTCATGATTCAATAAGTTTTCCTAAAACTCTTCGTTATGTGTTTTTGTCATCTTTTCATAGCTCTTTCATGTACTGTGTTTCACAATTAATGGCAAGGAAAAAGAATAGTTCCAGGATTTAATCACAGATTACCCTGAACTCAATCTAAGCTATTATAAATGTTTTCTTCAGTTATAGTAATAAAGGTATAATTCTTAATTGCTGCACCTCCACACTATATCTTTCACAGTGATTATTGTTTCAGGAATTCAAGTCTGCTCCTGCGCAGTATATCTCTTTCTCACACTCCCAACTTAGTGGAAAATTCTTAATTGCTTTTCACTAGTTAAACACACTTCACCATCACAATCTCAAGTTTGTTTCATGAAATATTTAAATGGCCCTGTAATTTCAGCAACTCAACTCAATATTTCAAACAACCTGTAGCCACAGACTCCATAGCCCAATGGATCAGAACTATCTGAAGATTTCCACCTCAGGTACAGAAAGATATCCCTCAACCAAAACATAAACAAACCCTGAACTCATAACTAGCCTAAAATCTTCACAAAACAGAGATAAACCTTAAAGAGAGAGCCCTCTCTGATTACAGTTTGGCTAGAAGCTGTAATCCAAAGATTGGTTAGTGGTTACCCCGGCCGCATTCCCTTGGGAGTCAAAGGGAACAACCTGGGTGTTAACAACATCCACCTTTTTTGTGCTATTATTTGTGCCATATCTTATGCCTATCATTGCAACCCACATTTTCTTCCACTATTGCATCCATATTTGCATCCTCTTTTGTGTCCAAGTTTGCATCAAATATTGTTTATGTTTTTTGCATCCCATTTCGAATTTACTTTTACATCCACTTTTGATTTGTCTAGTTTTGCAACTAATTTTATGTTCACTATTGCACCCATGTTTGGCCCATGTTTACATCCCTTTTTTCATCCAAGTTTTCCTCCTTTTTGCATTCAAGTTTGTGTCCCTTTTTTTCTACATTCATTGGAGTATCCACATTTGTTTCACCACAATTCATGCTAAGTTTTATGCCTACTATTGTGCCCATGTTTTCTTCCACTTTTTCATCCATGTTTGAGTCCTATTTTGTGTTCAAGTTTGTATGAACTATTGCATCTACTTTTTCATCCACTTTTGTTCAATTTTTCTGTCTTGTTCTGCATCTACTTATGTTGTGTCCACTTTTCATCCAAATTTACGTCTATTTTTACCCTCATTTTTTTGTTTACTTTTGCATCCATTTTCGAACACACATCATATCTTTTGCATTGATTATATTTCTTATGACATTGAAAATTATGAACAACTGATGACAATGTCAATAATTATAACGATGATGATAATGAATATGATGACGATGACATGAATTACGATTGTTATGATAATGACAATGATGATAAAGACGATGGGAGTTACAATGACAATGATGATGATGCTAATGACCTTGGCCATTCCTCCCAATTTTTAAATGTTATCATGGTAAAAATCATAATAATTATCTTTGGCGTCATCTTCCAAGTCATCATCATCTGATCATCATTATCATTATTTTCATCTTGGCCATAATCAAGAACAATAATGGCATGAATGATGATTATGATGTTCATGATGAAGATGACAAAAATTATGATAAAACTTATATTAGTTATGATGATATGGATGATGACAATTATAATGACGATGATAATGGTAGTGATGTTGATGATCATCAATCATTTCTAAAAAATAAAGTGGTTATTTTTCTTTCATATATCATGTGTCCTAAGGTTGGTGATATTTCTTATGATACCTATAATTATGAACAATTGACAACAATATACAAAATCATGATGATGATGATGATGATCATGAAGAAGACATGAATGGTGATTATGATGATAATGAAATGATGACAATAATGATCACATTGATGGTGGTGATGATGGCAATAATGAAGATGATGACCCTCCCTCTAAACTAGCGAGGTACTCATAATGAGACAAAAAAGTACTCTCAAGTTGAAATATTCATATAAGAAGGGATCTAGATTGATAAGCATCAATGATGATTTACATCATCATAGCCAAAATTTTCAAAATAGTAAGGCCTTGACTAACAAGTTTATCTCTCCATTAGATCAGAGCACAATGTTGGGAGGCATAAATTTGGACACCACTGCCTTTCAAGGCACTTACCCCACCAAGATGTTTACCAGGTATGTCCTCACATGATAATTTCCTAATCCACTATCATAATATTTGACACCAGAAAATGTCAATCCTCATGACTATTCTTATCTTGGATTAATGTACTTGACTTATGGCAATTAGTCCTAGTCAATGTCCAAATTCTCAAAGAATATTGGTCCCAGATGTTTATCCAATCCACCACTATCCCTACTAGTGCCTTTACTAGGCTTACGATTTTTAATCCTAGCCATAGTACATGACACATGGATAACATGGTGTCTACCCTCACTCCCTCTCAACCAGGGAGGAAACATCCACAAGCATAAGATTTTCTCAAGAATACCCATCATTTTCGTAGAGAATAACATCATTAATTTGTTTTCATCACATGACGACTTTATGATTAAGCATTCATAGATTTGTGGCAAAATATTTCCCCTTTTGTATTTGTGATGAAATACAATAGAAAAGTGAAAGCCAAAATCATTAAATATACACTATATTGATTTATCTAAGTCTAAACTCTAAGGTTGAAGTGAAAATTCATGTAAATCTTATATCTATGAGTTGTGCCAAACTTATGAAAACCTTATTCCCTAAGTCCTATATATAAGAAAATGAAAAAGAAAGAAAAATAAGGGCCAATAAATGGTAACTCATGTATTCACTCCCTCTTTGGAAAATATATGAATATATACACTCCTAGTCACACTTGATCACATGTATGTGATGGTTAAATCATGAATTCTTCTTTTCTCCTTGCATTTTCACTTCATCATTTAAGCACCTAATTGAGGATCTAAGGAATGTTTGTTTCCTAAGGCTTTCATGTCTACTCTTGGTTTACTTATGTCACACTACTGTCAATTTATGTGACAGAGTGAAATACATAAGTTTGTGGAGTTATTATAGAGGTGTATTGAGTTCGTAACCACACACACATGTATTACATCTCATTGATCCACATGTGTGGGTTGGAGACTCATTTCTTGACAACTTTAATGGAGACTACTTTGTGGCTTTAATGGTATAGCTTACAAAATATCTTGTTAAACATTTCGATTCATTCTTTCTTTTCCTCGAGACACTTATAATATTGAAGTCACTCCCAACAATCCATGGAGATGGGGAGTATAAATTACTTGTGCTAGAAATAGAATTAAGAAATAGAGGTTTTCCATTTGCGATATTGGATTCATAGACATTGGATACATGGTAGTAGTCCTCAATGTCAATTAACTAAAATTGTATTGTCATAATGCGAAAAGAGGTAAACATATTGGTAACCTTGATGTCTTAATCATTTCAAATAATAACCATTCCACCCAAGTATCTCTAAGCATCAATCACTACTACTTGGAAATTCCTCCCCCATTTTCTAATTATATGAGGTTGAACCTCACTTAATATTTTTGCTTCTTATATCAACATTATTTATGGGTGCTTTGCATACCATTTTTCTTTTAGGAGTTTGTTTTCGCTTACTATTGACGCCCCTCATGTTCCAAGACTATTTTCATCAAAAAATTTACATAGAAAGAAACTATAAAGTGACTAAAAAGAAACATGTCTCAAGATTTAAGTGCTTGGACAATTCCACTTCATGACTCCTATATTTCCTTAACCTGGGACCAAATGGTGAACTTGATGGCCTTAAGGGAAATTGATCAATGAAAATCTAAAAAAGAGGTGATTTTTGACTTTATCACATACAATTTAATATACTAAAAAAAATATCCATAGCAATTTCATCAATCAATGAATCATTAAAAAAAATATCCAAAACAATTTCATCAAGCAAAGAATCATTGCATTATAAAATACAATCTATAAACATTTTGGGAAAGTTTTGCTAAAACATGCTTAAAAATCAGCATATTTAATATTAATATTTAACAATAATATGGACAATAACACATTTTAATAAATTAAATAACATATTATCAAGCCTAAAAAATGTCACTAACTGAAAACTACAAAGCATGCAACTAATGGAAGTGACCACTCAAGGCCACCACAAGACAATTAATCTATTAAGACCAAGATTAATGGGGACAAAGATCTATAAAGGACAAAGGAAAGCCTATTTTAACTTTATTGTTTTATTAGCCTGGTTCAAGATGAACATTTCAAGATATCATGAAGAACATAATTAGTTTTATTGCATTAAGAAAACCCAAGCACATTCTATAACTTAGCAAGAAAGAGATGTATAGCACCCATCTCAGCAACACGACACATGACATTAAGTTACTTTACTATTTATAATTTAAACTCCTATCATAAAATCACAAATTTAGCATGAATGGTGATCCAGGTGGATATTGGTGGCCACCTGCCAAGTCCACCTGGACCCCCACCATTGTTCTTCTCAGCATTTTCAGTTTCCTTAATTGTAGCACAACTTACTATTTTTAGCAGTTTTTTGGGTCCTGAACTTCCAGAGCCGTTTTGACTCCCTAAACGACGTTTTTTGGGTAATCCGGGGGCAACATCGGTCCATGGAATGGACCGATGTTGCCCGTTCCAACAATGATAGTGCTCGGATGGATCTTTCTAACGAGCTATTGTATGCGTCAAACGGAGATCGTATGCCAAAGTTACGACCCTGGGAAGTTGATGTACCAACTTACCCCAAACGGGGCCCATAGTTTGGCGTTTCATCTTCTAGGGTTAGGTTTTGGAATGTTAAGGGTTTTTTTCCACTTTTTCTCAACAATAAATAGGCCTTTGAGCCTCATTGTAAGATAGTTCAGAGGCATGTAGCCATCACATCTCTTCTCAGAGATAAGCTACCATCGCCCTAACTGGTTTATTTCCATTTCTGGTTGTAAGCATATTTCAGTATTTTCCATTAATGAAATGAAGTATTATTTCCGCTGCATCTTTGTGTATATGGTTATCTCTGTAATTTGTTGCGTTCCTGTTTAAATCCGGATCAGTGGTATCAGAGCGGTCTGCTTTTTCTCTGTTTTTCTTTGCATGTCCCCAACAAGGTCGGGATATAAGGAGTTAGGGCTTGAACTGGTTGAACCTTTGCAAGACCAGCCTCGCAAATCCCGACGGCCTCCCATGGCGGATGAGAAGAAAGACGAGGGGGCAGGAGATCCCATCAAAATCTTGCTCGAAGAAGCCCTCGAGCGACAACGGAACGCGATGATGGACAGCTTTGCCCAGATCCTTCAGCGGCTACCCAGAAGCAACGCATCGGCTTCCAGCAGCTACTCTGGAAACGCCACACCCTTTAAGGTACAAGTTAATTTTGAAATCCCCATATTCGAGGGTCAGATAGACGCAGATGCCGTAGATAAATGGTTAAATCTGCTAGAGGGTTATTTTTCTGTTCATGAATTTTCGAGTCAGGAAAAGATTGTTTTTGCTCTTCTCAAAGCAGCCCCCCACGTCAAGGACTGGTGGGAAACCTACTGCGAGCAGAAGGATGAAAGTACTGGCTCACTATTTTCAGCCGCACCCACCTGGGATTCGTTCCGGGATGCCATCAAGGAGCAGTACTACCCTGTTGGAAGCTATGAGGATGAATACATAAAGTGGACCACGCTACGGCAGGGAAGGGACCAAGACGTGCCGGAGTTCACCAATCTTTTCCATACCCTTCACACAAAGTTGGGTATCAAGGATTCGGAGCAACATTTGATACTCAAATGCTGTGGCTGCCTGCACAAGTACATCCAGGAAGAAATACAATTCCTAAACATCTCCTCGCTCGGCGCAGCATACCAATATGCCGTCAAGGTCGAGCAGAAGTTTAAAAAAAAGAAGCGAGACTTTGGATCTGCGAATCCAAAGCAGGGGAAAGGTGCCCCTAAACCACAGAACAAAGGACAAAGCCAAGGCGGGATAGCCCAAGACAACCAGCCGAAGCTGCAAGCAAAAAAACAGCGCCGCGAAGCCGAGAAAGGACACTGGAAAATGGTGTGAGTTCCATAAGAGCTCCACTCACAACACAAGTAAGTTTCGGGCCAAGCAGTCACTGGTGGCTGAGCTAAAGGTTTCAGAATCAGATGCATGTTCCGACTCTGAGTCAGAACCCGATAAGGGGAATGAAAAAGGGAAGCAGATCATTGATGCGGATCCCAGCGCCACTGTTGCTACCGCAAAGATCCAGAAAAATGAACCCGAAGATCCAGAGGAGGAGGAGCGGCTCTTCCACTCCCAGATGTGGGTAAACGGCTCCCCGATACAGTTCATTGTTGATAGCGGGAGTCAAAAGAACCTCATTTCGGCAGAGGTCGTGAAGCAGTTGGGCTTACCGACCACAGCACATCCACAACCATACACCATTGGGTGGCTTCACCAAGGACGAGATCTTCGCATGAGCCAGCAGTGTCGCCTTCCATACAACATCAAGCCCTTCACGGATGAGGTATTGTGTGACATTGCTCCCCTTGAAGTTTGTGATGTATTACTAGGACAACCATACTTGCGGAAGCGACATGCTGTGTATGAATCAAGGCCCCGTGCTGTTATTATTACATTGGGAAATAAGTTGTACAGGATACCAGAGGTAGCACCACCTACCGCCCTCTCTTTGATTACTACAAAACAATGCAGTAAGATTATTTCCAAAACTAGGAAATTTGTTTTCCTGATGATACGCCCTCAAGGAAAGAAGAAGACAGTGGTCGTGGCCTCCAAACGGGGTCCCTCTGCACGACAACTACAGATGGACAAGGTTGTGGAGGAGTACGAGGACATCTTCACCTCCCCGGCAGGGGTTCCTCTGCACTGTCAAGTCAAGCACTCCATCGATCTGACCCCAGGTGTGCCGCTACCCAATGGACCAATTTATCGGCGCTCCGTTCTGGAGAACGATGAAATCAAGAGGCATATTCAGGAGCTCCTGCAGAAAGGTCACATCCGTCCGAGTTCATCGCCCTGTGGGAGCCCGATCGTGTTGGTACAGAAGAAGGATGGGACGTGGAGACTCTGTATTGACTATCGGGCGCTGAACAAGATCACTATCCGTAATAGGTACCCGATCCCGCGGATTGATGACCTCCTAGACCAACTAAAGGGGGCGAAATATTTCAGCAAGATCAATCTGAAGTCAGGATATCACCAGGTACCAATCGAACCCTCTGATGTGTGGAAGACTGCCTTCAAATCCAAGGAGGGCCTCTTCAAATGGTTGGTTATGCCTTTTGGATTGACGAATGCTCCTGCAACCTTCATGAGGCTAATGGATGACATCTTGCGGCCATTCACCAACTCCTTTGTAGTAGTATACTTGGATGACATTTTGATCTTCAGCCAGAGTTGGGAAGAGTACCTCCACCACATCCGACAGGTTCTCCAAACACTGCGGCAACACAAGCTATGTGCCAATTTGGAGAAATGCACTTTTGGCATGACCCAGGTTCAGTATCTGGGATACATCATTGATGAACAGGGGGTGCATGTCGATCCAGCCAAGATCCAAGTCATCCGGGATTGGCCCTCTCCAACCACTCTAACAGAGCTCCGCAGCTTTCTGGGTCTTTCCAACTTCTACCGCAGGTTTGTGTTGGGGTTTTCTCATATTTCTTGGCCCTTGAGTCAAGTCACCAAGGGAGGGGAGAAAGCAAAATTCTTTTGGTCTGAATCTCAACAAAAGGCATTCATGGAGTTGAAGGATCGCCTCTGCACGGCACCAGTGCTCGCGTTACCAGATTTACAACAACCATTTGAGGTCGAGACAGATGCCTCTGACTATGCTATTGGGGCTGTCCTTACTCAACATGGACATCCAGTGGCATATCACAATGAAACACTTTCAGACACAGTCTGGAAGTACCCCACTTATGATAAAGAGATGTATTCCATTGTACAGGCCTGCCGACAATGGAAGCATTACATTTTGGGGAAGGAAACGGTCATCCACACAGACCACCGACCCCTGCAGTTCATACAGACCCAAGGGAAATTGCAGAATGATCGCCATCAGAAGTGGTCTACATACCTGCAACAGTTCCACTTGAATATCAAGTATAAGAAGGGCAGCACCAATAATGTTGCAGATTGCCTCAGTCGACCACCGATCATGGCGTTAACCACCGTGCTCAACTCTTGTGGGCATGAGACGTCTGATTGGCCACTTCTCTACAAAAGCGACCCAAAATTCGGCCACACATACCAGACACTCTTGGAGGGTCGGCATGTTCCAGATTTTCACCTTCAGGATGCCCTATTATGCCACCTCGGTCACCTTTATGTTCCTTCAAGCGAGCGTGCCAAGATGATTTGGGAAGCCCACTACAGTCGGGCTGCTGGGCATTTCGGGGTTGAGAAAACAGTGGCAGTTCTGCAAAATTATTTCTATTGGCCGAATCTTCGACAGGATGTTGGAAAGTACATCAGATCATGTACTGCCTGTGCCATTGCCAAACCGACCATTAAGAAGCACGGCCTCTATACCCCGTTGCCTACCCCAATTCGACCTTGGGAATCCATCTCCATGGATTACATGTCAGGCCTCCCTTCCACTAAGCATGGAAATGACTGTGTTTTTGTGGTTGTCGACAGGTTCTCGAAGATGGCCATTATGGTGGCCTGCAAGAAGAATATCACAGCAGAAGCCACTGCTAAACTCTTCTTTGAACGAGTGTGGGTGCACTTTGGGATCCCACAGTCTATCATCTCAGATCGGGACAGTCGGTTTCTCAGCACATTTTGGTCCAGTCTCTGGTCAATGCTGGACACCAAACTCACGAAGTCCATAGCCTTCCATCCTCAAACTGATGGCCAGACAGAGGTTGTCAATAGGATGATTGTGCACATTCTGCGCATGTATAACTCAAAGCATCCACGCACATGGGACGAGAGCCTCCCCTATGTTCAGCACAGCTACAACCGAGCTCTTCACAGCTCCACTGGCCATAGCCCCTTTTCAGGTGGGTTTGGGATTCCAGCCACTATGCCCCATTGATGTGGCCATGCCACTTGCAGCTACTCACATAAATTCAGCTCATGTCCAGTCTGAAACAGATAAGGCCACCAGCTTCATTGAGCGCATCCAACACATTCGCCAGCAGGTCCATGACATTCTTGAGAAATCAAATGCCAAGTACAAGCAGCGACATGATCAACATCGGGTGCCACACAAGTTTCAGGTGGGCGACAAAGTCTGGTTGCATTTGCAAAAGGAACGCCTTACTGGAGCCTATCGGAAATTGAGACCACTCCGATATGGTCCTTACACCATTACTAAGGCTATGGGAGACAATGCATTTGAGCTTAGCATTCCCCCATTCCTTGGCCTGCACCCAGTGTTCAATGTGGACCGCCTTCGGCCATACTTTCCACCATTGCTAGACACATTCGACATTGCAGAACAGCTCAAACCCACAGAACTAAATCCAGATTGCATGGAACAAGCTGCAACTGATCGGATCATGGACACACAGATCAAGAACACTCACCAACAGAATATACAACTGTATCGAGTTGTCAAAGCAGGCCAACTCCTTCAGCAGGGCAAGTGGCTCACCAGGGAACAAGTTCAGCAAAAGTTTCCTCATCTCATGGAGGAGCTCAACGCAATGGGGACCATTGCTTCCTAAGGGGGGAGGAATGATCCAGGTGGATATTGGTGGCCACCTGCCAAGTCCACCTGGACCCCCACCATTGTTCTTCTCAACATTTTCAGTTTCCTTAATTGTAGCACAACTTACTATTTTTAGCAGTTTTTCGGGTCCTGAACTTCCGAAGCCGTTTTGAGGCCCTAAACGACGTTTTTTGGGAATCCGGGGGCAACATGGGTCCATGGAATGGACCGATGTTGCCCATTCCAACAATCATAGTGCTCGGATGGATCTTTCTAACGAGCTATTGTATGCGTCAAACGGAGATCGTATGCCAAAGTTACGACCCCGGGAAGTTGATGTACCAACTTACCCCAAACGGGGCCCATAGTTTGGCGTTTCATCTTCTAGGGTTAGGTTTTGGAATGTTAAGGGTTTTTTTCCACTGTTTCTCAACAATAAATAGGCCTTCGAGCCTCATTGTAAGACAGTTCAAAGGCATGTAGCCATCACATCTCTTCTCAGAGATAAGCTACCATCGCCCTAGCTGGTTTATTTCCATTTCTGGTTGTAAGCATATTTCAGTATTTTCCATTAATGAAATGAAGTATTATTTCCACTGCATCTTTGTGTATATGGTTATCTCTGTAATTTGTTGCGTTCCTGTTTAAATCCGGATCAAATGGAATGTTTAAAATCCATTTTTATAAAAACAAAATATAATTTTTCTTATAGAAAAATATACCAAAAACTAAATATATTTTTCTAGAAAAAAAAAATACTAAAACTAAATATATATTTATAAAAAAACTAAAACATAAGCAAACTAGAATTTGAATTTGACATTCTTGGTCACTTTCATAAACATATGGTGGAATGTAATCTCTTTATCCTCATCTTTAGCTTTTCCCTAAAAAATAAAAGCATACAAAAGTGGGAAAGAGCCATAAAGCACGGGGAAGCTTTTTCCTAAGCACAAAAGCATCTAAAAAGTGGAAAATTCCTTTTTTATATGAGGAAACATTATTCACCCAAAATATTTTTCCCAAATTGAACTAATGAGGAATTTTGGAAATCTTCATAGCCTCCACTTTCCTATATATTAGAGGCTTGGCCATTGAAAAAATGATGGGAATTTTGTATTGTCACGCTCTTGAGATCTGTCTTGAGAGGGAGAGTTTTGGAGCTATGAGTTGGGGGAGGTGATGTTGCAACTATATCTGATTGTTGTAACTTTCCTCCAACTCCTTTATTCATATAGATCAGTTGTTCTTCCTTCCATATGTTTCTATTCATTCTTTACTTCTTCTATTTAACTAATGTATGCATGGGTTTTTGGTTTATATTTATTTATTCAATGATATTTATATGTTTTTTGTAGTTTTGATTATTAAGATATTATGTTGTGAAGGTTTCTTTATTCTCTCTCTTATGTGTAGGACCAAACCTTGGAGCTAGCTAGGAGCGCTTTTTGACTATACGAAAAACTCCAAGAAGACCTGCATGCGGGGACTCACAAGAATTCATTCTCTTTTTCTTAATCTATACTCTACATCTTGATCTACTAAGAATCCTAAGCCTTAGAACAACCTTTCTCTTAATTGGTTTGTCCTAGGTTTCTGAGATAAACTGAGAGGGTTTTGTTTTCATCTAACCATGCATTAAATCCTACAGCAAAATGATATTTAGAAAATTTAATATATTTCACTATGTAAATGAACTTAGTAAAATGAACCCATAGAGGTGGTCATAAATGGAAATAAAAGTAAAACTCTAAACAAGAAGCCAAAAGTGGATTTAACCATGGATGAAAAATTGGGAGTAGAACTGGATGTTAAACTAGCCATCAAAACAATATGCAAACAATGACACAAAAAGGTTTTTAAAGTAAAATTAAAAAAGGGTGCAACACTAGACACAAAGAAGGGAACAAAATAGGGCATATGAAAGGATACCGAATTGGGTGCAAACAATGATGCAAAAATGGACACCAAAATGAGGATGCAAAGAATGGTGTAAAATTAGGATGCAAAAAGGATGTAAGAAAAGACACAAAACAAGATGCAAAATGGGACTAAAAAATGGTGAAACCAAGGATGTCAAAGATGATGCATAACTAGATGAAAATTCCAACTAAAATCTAGGTGCAAAATGATATGCAAATGTGGACACAAAATGTGGCAGAAAAAAGGATGCAAATTTGGAAGCCAAAAAGGATGAAAAACTAGATACCAAAAAGGATGCAAATTTGGACATAAAAAATGGTGCAAAATTGGACACAAAAGAAGAAAAAATGGTGCAAAAATGGGCATAAAAATGGCTCAATTTTGGATGCAAATTGAGATGCAACATTGGATGTAAAATGATGCAACAAATCATTCAAAACTTGGTGCAAAAACAAATGCAAAAGTAGACGAAAAAATGGCTCAAAAGTGAACGTAACAATAGACACAAAATGGGATGCAAAGGTGGATGCAATATATGGTTCAACATAGGATGCAAATTTAGATGCTCAAAAGGATGAAAAATTGGATGCAAGAAATGGTGTTAAAAATGATGCTAAATTGGATGCAACAAATGATGCAAAATTAAATGCAAAATATGGTGCAAAATAGGATGCAAAAAAGGGAGATAAATAAAATGCAAAAGTGGATGCAAAAAATGGTGCAAAAATGCATGCAAAATTTGGCACTAAATCAGATTCAACATATGGTGCAAAATTGGGTGGAAAAGATGGTGTAAAAAAAGGCAGAAAAATTGGCACAAAAATAGATGTAAAAATAAGTACAAAATTAGAAGCAAAAGATGGCATAAGACCAGATGCAAAAATTGGCACAAATTGGATGTAAAAAAAGGCACTAAATAAGATGTCAAATATGGTGTAAAAATCGATGCAAATTATGACACAAAAATAGAAGCAAAGAATTCCACAAAAGAGGAAGCAAAAAATGATGCAAAAATAGATGCAAAAAAAGACACAAAACTAGAAGCAAAACCTGTTGTAAAACCAAATGAAAATCTTGGTGCAAAATATGATGCAGAAAATGATGGAAAATTTGGCGTAAAAAAGATGCAAAATTTGGTGCAAAAAAGGATGCTTTAAAAATTGTACAATAGAGCCAGATTTAGCGCCAGGTTGCTCATCCCAATTGAGAAAAAAATGCACTAGAATCTGGTGCTAAATCTGGCGCAAATTGCCTGTTTTGTTGTAGTGCATTTGTTGTGTATCTCTCTGATCTTTTCCATCGAACATTTTGTTTCTTGAATAAAAACCATATCTAGTTTTTCTTCTTTTATTCTACTGCTAAGATTTCTTTATTTCCTTTTACTTCCTAGACCCCTAATGTTCTAGGTTGTAAGCTTCATTAAGAAAGGTTTGTAAAGGAGTAATTGGTAAGATCTCTCATCTTACCTGAGTTAATCATAAGTTTCCCACATTCGGTCAGCAACTCGTTCTATCTTTTTCTTCCTCTTTTCCTACTCGGGTTCTTAGAAGAATGCATCGATGTATCATCCATCGTTTTCACCCCTCTATTCTCTTGGCTATCATGGTTTCTTTTGACTCTATAACCCTTCGATTGTGATCTCCAGAGGAAGAGCTATTGAACCCTGTGAAACTCCTCTTTTGGCAAAGAGTCTACCCCTTTGGTGATTCCCTGCTCTAAAAACTTTTCTAGATCTAAATTCTCCCTCTCTAGAATCTCCTGCAGTTCATGGTCCTCCATTCCAGCCTCACTTGGGGTCATCTCATGGTCTCTACTAAGCTTCATAATGCTCGGCAGATCATCCTTTTGTTGGATGTTCTCTGGTATATCCTCCATGTTAGCGTCCCTTTCCTTCTCAGTGCGATTATTCTTTGATTCCTGGTTTGCCGCGTTGTTTCCACCTTCTTCTTCTAATATCTTGAAACTATTGTGGCTCGGTTGTCCATCCTCATTAATTTTCTTTTAGTACCGCTTGCCTCCTTTTCCTTTACCCCCAACATTAGTAAAACCCTCGGGATCTTTTCCTGTAGTGTTTTTCATGTTGCTCTCCAATTTTTTCAATGGGCAGTCCTTGTATAGGTACCCGTGTTCATGGAACTTATGGCACCTAAATCGGACGTGTTCATAATCCACCGCCTACACCCATTCTTCGTCATACACTTCTAAAATGATTGCATCTAGAAGTGCCCCAGATAAGTCCATTTCCACACATATCCGGATGAAGGAAGTGTATTTGCCTCTTAGAGTAGTACTTGAGATCTTTATAAAATGCCCTAGATTATTGCCGATAGCCTTTAGAGACTCCGATAGCCAATAATATAAAGGAAGGGAGTAAAGTCTTATCCATACTGGTAACGATGTGAAAGTTTCTCCTTTTGGGACAAAGCTCATCACTCATGGTATCATGTAAAGGCCTACAACAACGTAAAAATAGGGTCCTCCCTCGAACACTCTGTCTTTATCCTCTAAGCTTGTGAATACTACTGTGAAGAAGCCCTTGGACCCAAGGTGAAGTTTTATTTCCCCCTTTGGTTTCTAGTGGTTCCTTATCCATGCTTGCAAAGCCTTCTTCGTCGATCAAATCCCCATAAATTTGCAGATAACCACGTATTCCACCATGTGATCTCTATGCACCTTTGGTCACTTAAAACGACCCAAGGAATAATGGTCAACTTTGGTTTACAGACCCCTATTGTACTCATAGGAGCAACTTTCTGACTGCTAACCTCTGTTCTCTTCTCCCTACTAGCTTCCTCATGATTCTCTTCCTGTCCATGAGGTCTGATATTTTCTAGTTTTTCTGTGTTAATAGTCTATGTTGCCACCTCCGTTGGTTTCTTGAAGCGATGCGATCCAGCTCCCTTTCTTTTTTCCGCATCCACTTGATTGTAGGATGGAGCAGAACTCCCTCCTCTACCTCCCACCATGGTGACCAGCGACAAAACCCTAATGCAAAACCCTAGTTCAGATTGCAGAGCCTAACCCTTCCTTCATGAATTCGCGTCAAGTGCTATTATTATTCATCCTGTAACAAAACAATTAAATTACTTGATTTAATTTTTATAAATAGTAAATATTGGAAGAGAAACTATACCAATTTTACTGTGTAGGAGATTAATCAATCTGATAATGTCAAAGTGATGTTAATAACCACATATTACCAGTAAAATAAAGAAACGAAAAATGAAAAAAAAAATAACAATAAAAAATAAAATAGGAGGACTGGTTTTATGGTATTTAAATTTATGTGCATATAAAACCCTAAATAACATGTATTGTTAGAGTTTCATTCTGCAACAAATAAATTCAAATATAGTTAAAAATAAATAAATTAAGAAAAAAAAAACTTTAAATAATAATTATTCAAATATTTAAAACGTTATTTCATGCAATATTATTGAATAATTGTGTTATATCAATAACTTTCATAATGAACCAGTAAATAAAACCTCACATAAAAATAAGGCACAAAAAGAAAGGAAAGAAATAGATATTATTAAATAAAATCCTCACAGCCACAATGAACAACACCATTGTAACAACTATATGATAGCCTTAAAAAGAATAAGTCTTCATCTCTAAGGCACCACTATTCTTTAATCTACCTAAAAAAGTCCATGGAACAATCTTCTACCTCCTCATTTGAATGTCTAGGAGTTCGTTTTATTTTTAGTTTATGTAACTTCCAGTAAAATTACATTAATAATTATTATTATAACTAAATGAAACGTATATTTATTTCTCCCATTAATCTCTCATTCAAATCTTCAATCAATTAATTATTAAATTTCCCATGGTAAAATTCTTGCATAAATAAAGAAACGTAAAGATTAGTAAAAATATATATATGATAAATAAAAATAATGCATATTCACCCATAAAATTTTGAGTTTGAAATGAAATCTGAAATAAATATATAATAAATTCTAGATTTCCATTTCAATATAAAATTTGAATAATTCCCCTTTCAATGCTCTTTCATGTTAAACTCATGTCTGCGCATTTTCCATTCACCGACCATTAAAAATAAAATTATGAATTCAAAATAAAACAAATCCGAAATATATATACTTTTAATTTCAAATTTCAAATAAAATTTTAATTATAAGTTTCATATTTATATGTTTTGATATAAATTTCAAATAATTAAACAATATAATTTTATATAAAATCTGAATAATATATATGATATATAAATTGAAATATATATATATATATATATATATATATATATATTCAAATGTATTACATATAAAAAAAAATTAATATATCTAACTATATTAAATTTGATTTGAAATTTTTTAAACATAATTTATATCCATGGAGGAGAGAAGAAGGGAGGTTACGTTAGGCCCAATAGCTCATGCATGAGTAAAATCCGTGTTTCATTTAGTACCCTCCAAGACATGTCTTAAGTTTCGATGTTATCATTATACATATACTCCACCTTTATTTAATTTCTTTAAGCATGCATGGTGTTATCACTTAGATTTTCCCATCTGTTCAAGAATGTCTGATAAAGAGCTTGTAGGTCATTAATATTGTTTGCAGGGAGGGCTCTAAACCATGTTCTAACATCTCCAGTTAAACTTTGAACAAATTCTAACATCATCGGCATCAACTTCATATATCTCAAAGTAGTCTGTCATCTTTTTAGTATGTTTTTGTGCAGTGTAAGTACCAGAGCCATCAAAAGGAGTGATTTTGCTTTGATAGTCTTAGGGCATAGCCCCTGGGTTGGTAAGTAAGTGCAGAGGAGTGCATCTGTTTGCCATGGCTGGAGGGGTAGGTGTGACAGATGGTTGAGCAGGGATAACAATAGGAATATGAGTGGTAGATGGAGGGGTGGAAGGGGTGGCTTGGGGTTGAGATGAACTTGGAGAGGCTGAAGTAATCACAGAAAGGTTTGATGTTCCTACAGCGGTAAGTTCAGATTGAATGGAATTCTGCAAATGTCTGTCAAGATGTGAAGTGACAACTTCAAGTTGTAAGTTTTCGATGAATAAAGGATCATGAACTGTGTGGGCTAACCCAGATTCAGAAAAAGTTACAAATAAAGAGGTCTCAAACCACACATCAAAAGGTTCTTCCTCAAGGTCAATCCACTTTACTGGACAGGATCTTGATCTGTATAAAGGCCGTGAACTAGCAAAACTCTCTTGGCTTTCTTGTCTCCTTATAATCCTAGGGATCAAATTAGGGTTTTCGAACACAGTGGGTGGCTTTGGATCAGGGTTAGCTCTGGTGTAACGAGTCCTTTCTGAAGCCAGGTTTCTAGGTGTATTTTTGGGTTTTTTCTCTAAATGGGGTTGGGAAAAACGACTTCTTACAGTTTCTTTAAAAAGCTTAGATATGGGGTTTGATCTTTCTTAAAGACTTATTGGATAATAAAAGGAACTGATCAAGAATTTGAAACTAGGTGTTCAATCCATAAACTAGAAACAATGTAAACTTTGAAACGGGAACTATAAACTCAAAACGGGAACTCTGGCCCAAAACCCCAAAAAAACCACAAAAACAGTGCTCAAAACGAAAAGTGTGTATACTGGAACGATGTTTTTTTTTTTAGGTGTCAATTTTGCGGCTGTTATAAAAATGGCGGTGAAAACCAATTTTTTGCGCAAAAATTATCCAAAAAACACCCTCAAAATGAAAAGGGTTGATTCTGGAAGAAGACTTTTTTTTTCAAAAGCTAAATTTCAACATCTCGAAATAATGGCATGAATAAAAAATATATATATATATATATCATGACCCCGAAAAAACATTAAATTTAAAAAAATAATGAAAACATAAAATTAAAAAAAAAAAAAAATTAAAACAATAAAAAAAAAAAAAAAAACAAAACATAGATTAAAATATCTATTAAAAGAAAAATATAAAACAAAAATAAAAAATGAAAAAAAAAAAATCAATCATAAAATGTAAAAAGAACGAAATTAATGATAAAAACTAAAAACCTAAAAAAAAAAAATAATAATTATAAACAATTAAATAGTAAAAAAAATATTTTAAAAAAAAGGGAAAAAATGAGTAATCTTGTAAACCAAAAAAAATTGGCAAAATAAAATATAAATGGAAAAAAAAAAAAAAAAAAAACATTTAAAAGAAACAAAAAATTTAGTGGGTGAAAATAGAAAATAAAAAAATAAAAATAAAAAATAAAAACAAAAAAAATTAAAATTAAAATTAAAAACAAACTAAATTTAAAAAAAAAAAAAAAATAGAAAATTAAAAAAAAAAAAAAATTATAAGCTACTAAAATTAAGATTAAAATGTTAATTACTTAAAAAACAAATATAAAAATATATATAAAAGACAAAAATAAAAAAAAACAAAAAAAGTTAAAAACATTATCTCACAAACCATAAAAGGATTTGGAAAACAAAAAAAAAAATACAAAATTAAAATATATATATATATATATATATATATATATATATATATATATATATATTAAGTAAGTAAAAATAGAGAAATAAAAAAAAAAAAAAAACATTAGAAAAAACCCGTAACAAAAAAAAACAAACTAGTTAAAAAAAAATAGAAATTAATGAAAAAAATTTAAAAACTAATAAAATTAATATTAAAAAAGAAAAAAAAAAATTCAAATTAAAAAAAAAAAAAAAAAAAAAAAGAAAGAAGAAGAAGAAAAAAGAAAGTATTTTTATTAAAAAAAAAAGAAAAATGTAATTAATTTTTATTAAAAATAGATATTTTGTTAAAAAAAAAACGTTTTTTATTATTAAAAACAAATTTAACTTTTATTTATATTTTTTATTTAAAAGTAGAACTATTCAACAAATCTTTTATATTTTAAAAAAAAAAATAAACCTATATTTTATATTAAAAAAAAAAAAAATTACATTAAATTTTTTTTTTAAATAATGTTTTTAAGAAAAAAAAAAAAAAAAAAAATGAATTTTTTTTTTTTAAACCATTATTTTTTGTTATAATTAAGAATATATATTTTTTTTAAACCATTTTATTTTTTTTTTATTTAAAAATTTAAAAATTATTAAAAAAAAATTAAAAACTTTAAAAATGAAATGGGTTTTTTTTTTATAAAATTAAAAATTTTAAATTTTAAAAATTGAATAAAATTTAAAAAATTAATATGGTTTTTTTTTAATTAAAAATTTTAAAAATTTAATTGTTTTTTTTATTAATTAAAAAAATAAAAAAATTGGCGCCCCCGGGCGGAGGGGCTGCATCCAGGCCCTCCGCCGTGGGCCGCGCCGCCGCGGGCGGCCCGGGGGCGGAGCGTCAATTCCTCCGGCCCGATTCCCGGAATCGACGCTCCGCCCCCGGGCGCCAAATTTTATTTTTTATTTTTTTTTAATTAACAAAAAAAACAATTAAATTTTTTAAATTTTTAATTAAAAAAAAAAAAAAAAAAAAAACCATTTCATTTTTAAAGTTTTTATTTTTTTTTAATAATTTTTAAAATTTTAAATTAAAAAAAAAAAAAATTAAAATGGTTTAAAAAAAAAAACTATTCTTAATTATAACCAAAAATAATGGTTTAAAAAAAAAAGAATTTCAATTTTTTTTTTTTTAAATATAAAATATAGGTTTATTTTTATTTTTAAATATAAAAGATCTGTTGAATAGTTTTATTTTCAAATAAAAAATAGAAATAAAAGTTAAATTGTTTTTAATAATAAAAAACGTTTTTTTTTTTTTTTTTTAATTAAATTTTGATTTTTTTTTAAACAAAATATTTATGTTTAATAAAAATTAATTACATTTTTTTTTAATAAAAAATACACTTTTTTTTGGGTTTTTTTTTTATAATTTGAAATTTTTTTTGTTCTTTTTTAATATTAATTTTATTAGAATTTAAATTTTTTTCATTAATTTCTATTTTTTTTTAACTAGTTTGTTTTTAATTTTTTTTTTTTCCCCGGTTTTTTCTAATATTTTTTTTTTATTTCTCTATTTTTACTTACTTAATATATATATATATATATATATATATATATATATATATATATATATATATATATATTAATTTTGTGTTTTTTTTTTGTTTTCCAAATCCTTTTATGGTTTGTGAGATCATTTTTTTAACATTTTTTTTTAAATATTAATTTTACTATTTTTTAAATTTTTTTCATCATTATTATTTTTTTTTAATTATTTTGTTTTTAATTTTTTTCCCTAGTTTTTGCTCATGTTTTTTTTTCCCTCAATTTTTACTGACTTATATATATCTATATTAATTTTGTTTTTTTTTTCCAAATTGTTTTATGGTTTATAAGATATTTTTTTTTAACATTTTTTATTTTTTATTTTTTCCTTTTTTATATATATAATTTTTTATTTGTTTTTTAGAGAAAATTATTTCATTTGGATTGAAAATTTAATTAACGATGTATAAATATGTAAAATATTGAAAATGAAAAATATCGACCTTCTTCTTTAAATATACAAATCAATAAAAACCTCACTACAAAAAAAAATAATAATAAAAACAAAAAAACAAAAAACTATGAAGAGGAAGACCACTTCCAAAATTATTAAATTTACAAAATAATTGTTTACATTTCATACATTAGAAAAGTTAAAGTCAAGAAAACAGGCTTTTTAAAAAAAGGGTCTGATGCAGAATAACCATTTTTTTAAATCGGCATGAAAATCACTACCATTCTAAAACGCAATGTACATAACAAGAATTTAAAAAAATTAAAGTTCCAAAAACCATGTTCTAAAAAAACATGTGTATTCTGCATCACCACTTTTGAAAATCAGGTCATTTTTTTGCCACCTCTACGAAACGGGTAACAGTATCAGTTCCCGTTTCAAAGTTTACATTGTTTAGACTAGAGATAGACTGAAGCAACATTCATTTACTTCTGCAATTGCAAAGAAAGAGAATTTCAAAGGCTACCTGGCTAACTTCAGGCTCCGTCTGTAGTTCATAAAGTAAACAATAGTAACAAACAAAATGTTCAAATCCCTAGTGGAGTCGCCACTATGTTATCACTCAGATTTTCCTAGAAGTTTTAAGAAGGGGAAAGTAAATCTGAGGTAACCACAAACCAATCTTTTAGATACAGATTCTAGCCAATCTGTATCAAGAGAGGGCTATCTCTTTACGATTTAGCTTTGTTTTGGAAACTTTTTAGGCTAGTTGTGAAGTTTTGAGGTTTTGTTTGAGTTTGGGTGGTGAGATTCAATAGCAAAGGGGTAAGACTGAGTAGCTTAGTCCATTGGGCGGATGGAGTCAAAGAAAATGGCTTAACAGGAATTGGTTTCTTCACAAATGATGGTTTAACAGAGCAAGGTAGTCAAATAGGGAACAATTAAGGACTAAAAGATGGAATGGACTTAAAGGGTTAAAGGGCACCTAAGAATCCTTTAACATACTTTAAATGAGCAGAATATGACTAACCACCAAAAAAGAGCAATTAAGAATTCTTTATTAAATGATTAAGATGTATAAACTAGGAAACATGAGCAATCAAGAATTCTTTGTTTGTACTAGTTTAGAAGAAAGCATTGAGAATAATAATGATTGAAAACAGAGTGCAATTAAGCAAATTCTAAGTTATTCTTTTTCATTTATCATTCAGAGGTGAAACATTATGATAATTTAAACAAGGAAAACATTAAAACACAAGGTATAGATGAACTTATTGATCCGATGTTTGATTCAAGAATTCTGAGAAAAGTCCTTAGCTCCAATTCTTCATCCAGCAAGCCACAAAGTTGGTCCAAACAGCACTTTATTCCAAAATAGTCAATGTTACAGCAATATCTAAGAATCCACCCTCAATACTCCAATTGAGGGGGTATTTATACAAAAAATCTTTACAAAAATATCTCATAACAGAGTGAGATATATTCTAGTGATGACTAATTATTTTTATAGAAAAATAGAGACACTTAGTCTCGAAGATAGGAGAAAGGTGAACTGATGATGTGCTGTTCCTATTCTCGTTGAATGTGATGGAGGCAGGCCCTTTTATTTGGCTTGCTACTGTCCTTTTTAGTAACTCTGTGCTAGCTGCCTTGTTTTGACCAATACTTTTCACCTGTTCTGATACACTTCGACCTGTTTGGCCCCTCTTGATATTTTTTCATCTTGCTATGGTAAAAGTGCAAAATTTATATTTTACCCAAAGTAAATTTACAAAATTCTCAATATGTCTTCCCACCATTTTTGCTCTAGCAATCTGTGTTTCTGAAGTTTCCTCAGAGTCTCATCAGTTTCTATATATCTGAAAAAAATAGGCTGGAGTTGAAACAAGTGCTTCACCTCATGTTCAATATAGAATAAGTTCTCCAAGTTGTCATAGAGAACTCGGCCTATGGGAAGTACTTTTGTTCCTGATGCACTTGTTGATGAACTAGCTTGATCTCCTGCATACTTATTCAATTTATCTACATAATTAATGTGCTTCATTAACCTGTCATTGATGGTTAAAGGACTTGGTAGCCCTTTATTCTTCAAAACTATGAACTTCTCCATAAAAGAATTTATTTCCACCTGCATATCTTAACATCTTCTTTCTAGATTCTACATCAAAGTTCTTTTAGTTAACACCCTTTTGATTTCCAAAATAGTGTCAGTCTTGTCTGGGATGCCAAGTGCTTCCAGTTGTTCCCTATTTCTGTTATTCAAACAATTTATAAGCCTGTTGGCCTGTTCAGGCATTTGTCCTAACTCTGGTCTTGTTCTTTGAATTTCTACATGTGTTTCTTTCACTAAATCAATATGTTCATAAATCACTTGGATATATGCCCACACATCATTTATAGATTGAATGATGTTGGCCCAAAGGATTTTCTTGATCTTTGTCAGAGGCTTGTCAAAAGTGAGCTCTTGTTCTAATGTTTTAACTTTACTTTCTAAAGTTATGATCTCCCTTGTTTTCTCTGCAACACTTATTTTGAATTTATCATAATTACTTTCTATCTTTGCCAATTTTTCCTTTACTTGTTGCAATTTTGTGACTTGTAATCTCATTTCTTCCATGGCCTTTATTAATTCTTTAGTGTTCATATTAGTATTGTTGCATGTTTCTGTTGCTGTGGTTGATGTACCTGTAATCACCTCTACTGTGGCTGCTGGGACATTTGGAGCCAATGTTGTTCCAAGTACAAAAGGGACTGTTGTTGATGTACCTGTAGGAATTACTTCAAGAGGCTGGGAGGTTGACTCTCCCTACTTTTCCTGCAGTGCTTTCTCTAATGCCTGCTCTATATCATTCAATCTTTCATTAAGTTTCAGGAGCAGGTCCATCATATCTTCTTCTGATTTCTGTTGTATAACATCTGTTGTCTGAGGATGCCTTGAAGGAGGCAGTTTCAGCTATTTCCTTGGGGCAGCAATGTCCTCTTCTTTTTTTTTAATCAAAGCCTGTATGCCTTTAGCATCTTTGGGATCATATCCCAATCCAATGATGATTTCTTCTAATGATTTTATTCTGTTGTCCTTGGCCAGAGAAGATGTTTTCTCCAAGTGAAGTTGAGCAACTATATTATCCAAGGAATTTTGCAGCTTGTGGGCCATCATTTCTTTGTCAACCAATGTGGAATAGACCATTACCCCAGTTTGCTTGTGAAGTTCAATCTGGTCCATAGGATGAATATCTTTAGCTAAGACCTCCAAATTTGTTCTGATGTAATTTGTTGTTGATCGAGGTTGTTGCACCTTTGGCTTAAAATAACTCATTAACATTTTGCCTTTTTTTATATCATAAGCTGGCATCAATCTCTGCTGGTTTGAGGGGGCCATCTTCACATACTGATTATAAATTTGAAGCCTTAATGGATCATTCCTGGCTTTTATCTCTATAAATGTCTTCTTAATGTCTGAGGCTTGCTTGCTTTGTGGTTTGGTTGATGATACTTCTACACTGTGCTGTCTTTCTAGCTCCTGTCTTTGTGAGCTAAGAGATGTTTCTCCCATTGGAGAAGTTTGCTGGCTCACTACCCTTTCTTCTTTGTGGCTGTCTGTAGTGTCTTTCATCATTTCCTCTTCTGAAAGAGGATTCAATCTTTGCCTTTTAGTCCCAAGCTATTCCATGGGTCCACTGGCAGGAGTAGTGGTTTCCTTGTCCCTCTTTTTGCCTCTTTCCTCATTTAGAAGACTTTGAAAAACTGGAGTTTCTACTACTTTAGTGTGAGGTGGAGGAGTTGGTACTGGTCCCTGTTCTTTGGACTTTCTAGGCCGATCTGTCATTGTGGGTTGTTTTGTGGTCTCTACTTCCTTCCCTTTAGGTGTGCCTATGGCTGGTATGTTGACTTCCGGTGGAGGCTGTTGAGAAGTTCCAGCAATGGATGCCCCCTTTTCTGGCCCTTGAGATAGCTTGAAAAATACCTACCCAAAAGAATCTAGGTCAAGGGTTTTCTCAAGATCTCTCATAGTATTTTCCATCTTTTCTTGTTCACTAATCTCTTCTACTAGGGTCCCTTCTACCCATTCATCCTGATTTGCAAACTGTTCAATTTCTGGGATCCTATGATGTATATAAACTGATAGCCTGTTTTTTGTCCTTCTATCACATATGAAACTATTTGGGTCATATGGCACCCACCAGAAACTTTTCTTCAATCTAAGGTGGTCTTGTAAAATCTTTTCAGCTTCTTGCCAGGCATCCCTAGAATTGATGACAAAAGGGCCTAACTGGTTCTTGATTCTTAGCTGGGCATTTTTCTTTGTGCTACAAAAATGGACTAAGTCTGCATTTATAAGCTGCCTAAAATATTCTAGTGCAAATAATCTCATAGGCACATATCTAGGTAACTTGAAAGGCAGAGTTCAGACCCACACATTCTAATTTATGTGTGATTTTGATATAGGTACCAGTCACCTATCATGTACTGTTTAGAGAGCTGCAGAATCTTCTTCATGTCACCACTGATCCTAGGAGGGGGAACTCCTATCAATAAAGTGTTTGCTGGATGTATAAACCAATCAATGAACTCATTATAAGTATAAGGGGACTCACTGGTATTATGAAAGATGGAACTCCAAAAAATCACAGACCTTTGATTTCCTTTTGAGTCCAATTTCCTGATGGGGAAAGAAAAACTGTATGACTGATGATACAACAAAAGATGGTGTATGAAAGAAGAGTATTTGAAGACTCCTTCCCTCTCCAAATTTATGAATTGATGATGGATTTTTTCGGCAATGAAAGTGGCATAGTCATATCTGACAACAGGGGGCTGCCCTGGAGTGAAAATTGATAGCAAAACTAAGGTGATATCATCAACATATTCACTGGAATTGAATCCCATTATCAGGGATATCATTTCAACAATGAGTCTGCCAGTGTCAGTGAAAAAAGTCTGCAGATAAAGAGGTGGGCCTTTAGGCTGGTGCTCTGGTAGCATGAAGGTCTGAGTAATACAGCTTATCTCTGATGTGGGAAATTGAGATGCTTTTTCAAGTAGATAACCCATGGAAAGAGGAGCAAGGGGCTTAATGGAGTGGAACTGTACCATTTCATTAATGGACTTAGCAGTTATGGGAAAAAGAACAGTCTGAGATGGGGACATAACTGCTCTATGGACAGGGTCATAGTTGGCACAGAAATGATGAATTATTTCTAGGAAAACATGGATTGAGGGGAGGAAATACATGGGAAGATTAGATTCCCACAGTCCAAAGATGTCAGACTTGTTTAGATAGCTTTCTCTGACTTGGAAGAAGGCCTGAAGATGGTTCCTGTCACTAGATAAATATTTTATTTGGAAATCTTTGTCGGCCAGGGGTAGATAATCTAAGTCTTTATGGGGTGCATTAATGGGCGCGACATTCAGGGCTATGGGAGTTTCCATGTTTGGTTCTTGTGTATTCAAACTGGCATTCAAGCTTTCTGGGGAAAAATTGACCAAACAGCAAGTTTGGGGACTGTTTATGGTAGCTACAGACCGTTTTTACCTTGAATTCGGCTTTCTCTGGTAGAATTCTCAGTAGAAAATTAAAATTGCAAGGTTGCAAGGCAAAATGGATAAATACCTGGATTAAGGAGGAAAACTGTGTAATTGTAGGTTGGTTGGCGGACTGCAGAGCACGACGCTGGATTTCCTTGGCCAGGTGGTGGGCTGAATGCTCGAACAGTTGACTGAACGTTAGTTTGCATGGAGCACAGTTTGCAGTGGATAATGGTGAAAATGATGTTTTTATCGTTTATTTAACGAAATTCGGTTTGGCGGGGTTTTTTGGCATTTAATAGGCGGATGATGTTAGCATGATGGGACATGTTGTCGTTATGTGGAAGGGTGGTAAGCGGTAAGCGTCGCACCGCTTTTGGGGGTGGGTGGTTTTGAGCGAAGGGCGAGCGAGCATATGGAGCGGGTGACGCGTGGCGGGGGTACGGTGGAAAACTGCCAAGCGATCACGGGTTAAAACGAGGTGGGATGGGCCGTCACGATATCACCATCAACCGTTGGATGGGGACGCAATGATCGGACGGCTGACGGGCTATGGAGATGGCGGGAGTTTATACAGCGGGGCCCGGCACAATAAAACATGGTTTAATCGTATCGGGGCCAATTTTATTGGTTGATGGGTAGGTTATTAATTAACCCAAATGGTTAATTAATCCCTTTGCGCAGCGGGAAGTTAGAGTTATTAATGAATTACGGGTTAATTCATTAATCCCCTTTTAAACTATATAATGGTTATATACCATCAGGGCAGGATTATATTAAAATTTGGGGTTTTATGTATAATTAACTAATACAGGAAGGGTTAACATTTCTTCGGGATTTATATAATAATTGTTAAAGTTAATATGAAACCAAAACGATAAGCGCCAAGTTAAAATGTTGGACATTTACATTTAAAACTTAGGTTAAAGTGGGAAAAGGGGTTTTTCAAGTGATATTATGCATTTCCTAAGTAAAATAGGTTTTTTTACTTAGGTAAAATTTATGAAATGAAATGAATGATGAATGGATGATTTCTGAGTACTTAGGCTTTTATATCATTGGGCCAAGGGTCGAGTCCCTCCAGAAGTCAGAGAAATGCTCTGAGCCCATTTGATTTTCAAAGTCCTCAATACTTTCAGGGGAATTAGTGAAATCTTTAGGGGAAAATGTGAATGGAAGTTAGTTATTTATCCTTGCATTGTGTTATAGAAATTTTTGTGCCCTACAACCCCAAGCATGAAATTTCCATAAACCAAGGGCTCCTAAGTCCCTAAAAGTGTTGTTCTAACCCCTAAAGGAACAAGGTCAACAGATTACAGCTTCTCCCAAAAGTTCTCCATGAGAAACTACTCAAAATTGGTCAAAACAGGATCATTGCAGCTGCTTCACTGGCTAGGTGCATTGCATCTCACCCAAATGCACTGTGAGGGTGCGTTGCATTTCAAAATTCCCTTCTGTGGGGTGCGATGGGCGAGAAATGACAAATGGCAGTGTCATTCTGCGAGGTGGAGAGGCAATGGAAGCTTCCAGAATCTTCTCCTGTGACACTTGCCTCACTGAATTCAACCAAGGATGAGTAAGAGGCCCTCAGTCTCCAAGTGGAAGCAAGAACTGTCAGAGAGAAGACACTAATCAAATCACAAGTTGACTCATCCCCCTTATAGATATCTATATATGGATCCCTCATCCCAGAGATCCAGAGGGTGGAATTTTACATATTGTAAGGAATTGTTGTTGGTTTCTAGAGACAAACATCAGATTGTTGGGTGATCTAAGCTTTGTTTGAGGTGAAGAGGGGCTTCTTTGCTGGGAGGTTGATGCTGGGTCAGAACAACTGGTTGTAACTCCTCCTAGATCTTTTCTTGTTTATCAATAAAAGCTATTTGAGTTTTCCTCCATGCTTTTGTATCATTGATGCTTGTTACATTTGTATGGTCAATTTACATCTGATCCTAGATTGTTTATGAATATAGATCCATGTCTTTGTATAGTGCTATGCTTCTGTGATCTTACAAGTAATTTGTGAAGTTGGGTGTGCAAGGGAGCAGGTAGCTGGGGACTATCAAAGAAGAGAGGGATCGAATCAAAGGATTAGCGCAAGACAGAGGTTGGTCTTTCTATTCCTCTCTATCTATAATTCATAAAGGAAAAACATAAGTAGCTTTTCTCTGTTTGTTTCTAAGGCAGCTGTCACACCTTAGTGGGATAGAGCAGTTCTAAATAGACACTTTTCCCTGTAACAAAATGGCGACTCCACTGGGGAGATAATTAGTTTGTTTGTTTATCATTCTTTGTTGTTTGTTTCATAAACTTACGAGTAGCATTCGAACTGCATTTGCCATAACAAATGCAAAGTAGACAACTGCTACTTCAATCCATCTACTCGATCTATTTATGATTTAAACAACTGATTCACAAACTATCTGATTGCCCTTTTGATAGCTCTTAGATCCTCCTTAGATCTACCCCTGATTATTACATTACTGATTGCTTTTTACTCGGCCAAAAACCAAGAACTGAACTGTAAACTGTGGCCCGGAACCCGAACAGAGTCTCGTTTCTGGCCCAGCATAGGTACTGTTCAGAGATTCTGAATTTCAGCGCACTTCCTGAGTGGACAACTTGCGCTGCATTTCAGATTCCCTGTGTTACAGGTGCGCTGATCAAACTAGCTCTGTGCAGTTGTGGCTTCTGTGTATCATCCTTTCCAGTTCTATTCCTGAATTTTGTTGCCTCTGATCAGTATATGTCTGTTTGAAACCCCTTTTCCTTACTGTTATTCCGCCTCCTTTGTACAAAAGAACTGTAGATGTTTTTTTGTGTTTGTTGAGTCATTTACAGCTCTCCTTTGCAAAAGTATCATAGTCGTATTGTCGTCCTTTGATTTGAATTTGTCGCAAGTGTCGATTTCGATCGTAGGAGAAAGTTTGATTGTTGTTGATGGTCGATTATCCTGTTACTATTGCTTTTGGTCTGAATTTGTAATTTTCTAGTGTCAAAAACAAGTATTCATTTCAAAATCGTAAGGTGTTGTAATCGTCTCCATTTTTTATTTCGGAAAGAAGCTTGTTTATATTTGTCGCTTGAAAAGAAATTCAGATTTGTGCATCAACTTTATTTTTAGCATCTATATATTAAGAAAGTAAAAAAACAAATACATGCATGTGCATTTGCATATAGACAGTCTGATTGGCTTGATTTAGGAAAAGTGCATTTAGAGTGTGCTCTTTGCTCTTTGTGAAAAGATTCTGTCTTTCTTTTCCCTAGTAGCTAGGATTTTCATTGCACAAAAGAGATAAAAAGTTTGATTATCATCTTTAGATTGCAGTTTAGGAATTACATCTACATCTCGTGGTGAACCCGAAAGGAAAACTTCATAAGCAAGATCAACTTAAAATAAATTCAATGAATCTAACAACGCTTTGGAACTTAACGCACAACATTTAGAGGTCTAGGCTAGAGACGTATTCCGGCATCGTAAAGCCTGGTAACTATTGTTCTCACTGATGGTTGGGTGATTCCTCCACTTTGAGACGATAAGTGCCAGTACGGACTTGTGCTCCCACGTACCGTCGAGTATATTTTGGGAGACCCCTATAGGCTTAAATCCTTTATCCATAGGAAGCCGTGTCTACCGCCCTATCGATCGCAATGCACTAAACACAGCATTCGAGAAGATTGACTGTCGTACCGTAAAAATTATTCTGCAGTTTTGCGATTGGTTTGGTACTCCCTCTACCTAGACTTCCAGAGTAGTCCCTTTCGTTCCTTTTCAGACTCCTTAACGGAAAAGGTCCATCTGAGCACTTGTCACTTCAGGCTCATTAAAAATCGAAGGCGACTAGAGTCATCTTTTGTTTTTTCTCGACTCTTAAAAACTGAAAAAACAAGTTGTGTCAAAGCGTCTAAAATTTATTTTAAACGGAATATTCATTACCCCTTTCCTACATTGATCTTGGGTTGAGAAAATGGAATCCACCAACCAAGGAATTCCCCTTGGAGGAAATCCTAGTCCCTTCGCCTCTTGGGGAGATGTTGGTGCACCCCATATGGCCACATTATCGCTTCCAGGACTGACAATTGGTTTGCCTGTATGGCTCTTCTCAACCTCTGTCGTTCAGAACACCACAATTCCTGAACAATTGAATCAGCAATTAGATGAGTCCATAGTTACCCACCAACCTTCTACTTCCTCTAATTCTCCCTCTCCTCCTTCCTCTTCACTTGATGGGGCTGGCAAAGCCAAAAGTCAAGTACCTAAGGAGAAGAAGGAAAAGAAGAAGAAAGAGAAGAAGAAGAAGGAGCCAAAAGCGAATGGGGGCAAACGAGTGTCGTCTAGCGAAAATCCACACACTGCACTGACCAGGCCTAAATCGCCATGTGTCATTTGCAAAGGAGACCACTATCACAGAGATTTTCCTTGCATCCCTCGGATCTTAAGGGACTGGTCTCCTCGTTTGCACAACCCGGTGTCGTCAACCTCTGATGATCATGTTGAAAACACACCGTCAACTAGTGAAAGTGAAGCCCCAGGACAAAAAGGAAAATATAGATTTCCTTGTAAACTGTGCGAAGGCGATCATGCCATCCACCGTTGTCCCTTCTTAGACGAAGCTAAAAAAGTTTTGGATGATCGTCCGGTTTCATCGTTACGACTTCCTCCTGGATATAAAAAACTCTTGCCGAGTCCGTCACTAGTTGAAAATTCGGCTGGCCCGCTCAGGTGGTCGGCCGAAGCATCTGTCATTGAAGATAAACCATCTGAATCCATACCAGACGAAAGTCAAAAGGTCGAGACGGCAGTTGACCCGGTCTTGCCTTCAAAGGTTCCATCTTCAGATGATACAGTCACTGAAGAGAACAAGGATGACACCATCCAAATTCTTTTCATAAGCACAGACTCCAACAAACATGGGGCAATTTACCCGTTCCTTTACCGCAGGAAGGAAGTTCGTCAGAGTCGTACCCGGCCGTCTATTCGGTCCCACCTCCAAGCAACCTAGTTGTCTCCTTCGACTGGAATCAACTAGGCAGACCCCGTTTATCAGCCAGTATACCATTCTGGATTATTGTTCAAATATATAGAATGGTTATGGTTGGTACCATCATAGATGAGGGGGCTTCTGTGAGTATCCTTTCCTCAACTGCTTGGAAAGCACTTGGTTTGCCATCGCTTTTCCCTGAGATGAGAAATCTAACAGGCTTTGATAAAGGAACCAGTCGACCGTTAGGGATCCTTCCCAATGTGCCCATAACATTGAGAGGGAAAACCGTTCACATGAACGTAATGGTAGTTCAAGGACCCCTAGATTACAATCTACTCTTTGGACGAGACTATATTTATTGCATGGGAGCAATTGTCTCCTCACTCTTTAGAGTAATGTGTTTTTCGCACGAAGGAAGAGTGGTCAAGCTCGTGGACCAGCTTTCATTTCCCGGATCATATAGAGTAAATAGTCATATACCATCCCTGAATGGTCTTTTCACGCAAGAAATGTCTCAATCTCTAGTCCGTCCTCCCGATGAGTGCGAGTGATTCGGGGGGACATGACTGAAACCCAGGGGGCATGCACCCTGGTCTGCTTTGGCAGGAAAACTTCGGGTATAGGGTAGGTTTCCGCGGGAGAATATGACTGGTCTGTACCCCCGTTCGTGATTGGAAGAGGGGGTTATTCTAGAACAAGATTCTCTTGTCAAATTTATGTGAGTTGGCGGGCATCGCCGCTCACCTTTGTTTATCTCGGTAGACATCGCCAGAGAAGTGTTTTGTTTACGCCGTAAATAGAACTATCTTTGGTAACCTGTAAGAGGTAGGCCTCTCTCGGTAAGACAAATGTTTTAACGGAATAAAGAAGAGGTAACCTTGAAACTCTGTTTTATACCTGGGGGCATGAAAACCTTTTGGAGTGCAAGCAAAGAGTGATCATTTATCTATTTTTTGGATTGGTCGTTTCCTAATTTGCATAAAGAAAGGATGTGGGGCAAATCTCTAAAAGTTGCCATTTTTATATGAGACATTCTTATCACACGACTGGATTGATCGAGCAGTTTTAGCACATAGTTCAAGCTCGTTAAAAAATAAACATAAGACAGTAGATGTTTCCACCCACGTTTAAGCTCGTTAAAAAATGAACTATTCCCCGATAAATAACCTTCGTGAATGTAGTACTTCAGCCATTAAATCCTTGGTCGTGTTTGCACCGTCACCTCCACTTTTGCATTGGCCGATCATTCACCTCCATTTGATTGTTTACCCATTTTGAGGAACAGCTGCGAAGAGTGATTTCACTAGCCATCCTTGTGACACTGTCGTGATTGGAAATTCCAAACCTTACCTGGAATCAGCTGCTACCCGTTTTATCACTCGTTCCTCAAAAGACGAGTCTCCTTTAAGCTCTTTTCAACTGACTCGTAAAATATGAAAAGATTGTCGAGCCATTGGCCTCTCCAGCTCGTTAAAGGGATAGGAAGTGCTATCCCTCCTCTAGATTTTAATCTTTTTGGACCTGAGGGATTATTACACAAAAAGATCGAGCGCTTGTTTTGTTCGGCTCGTTAAAAGTATCGAAAATCCATCCCTTCTGTATTGTTTTATACTTTTTCGGACTTAAGGGATTAGATGACGAAAAAGGAACTTTGGAGTTACCTTTATGTTCCTTTTCAGACTCTCTAAAATTGAAAAGGACCGAGTTATCTTTGTCGTTAAACTCGTAAAAAATATTAATAGCGACAAACTTGTCTATAGACGAGAACGAGTTTCACTATCGGTAGGCTCGTTAAAACATAGCGATGGGTTTGCCTGAAGGGCAAATTAGAGAACAAGCATATGTTATCCTCCTCAAGCTTGACAAAAATAAAGAGGTACTGGTCAGCAATGACTGGGGAAAAATTGGGAAGAAAACTCAAAGAAACTTTGTTGGTAGCAAGTCGCTCTTGAACATGACACTTCCACTCCGTGTCCGAGTCGGGTTGGGTTGTTTCATTCACCGGTCACATCACCATGGTCATGCCATACCATCCACATTTGGGGTTAATGCTACCAATCCATCACATTAGTGTTGCCGATATGTTCAAGAGAAGTCATTCAGAGAATTCACCTGTGTCTCACCCACTACCATACATTATATTCCATTCTTTCATGACCGCCTCCCTGAACCTTATATCACCAGATCGTTTTCACCTCCATTAAAATCATTTGCTCCGTTCCGTGTCATTGATGTGGGATTCATTAAGGCCCTCCTGTGACGGATCACTTCTTGTCGACATCAACTCATCATCCAAGAAGTTGATCTAGGAACACCCCATTCAATACTTTGAAGCTTGCATGCCTCAATGGCAAGTTTCTCACTTCCGGCGATAGGTTTACATCAATGGCCTTCAACCGAAAGATTTTGCGTGGTGTTCGACGCCAAGTCCTTTATTCACACCACGTGAATTGTACTGCAGTACCTTGAGGGTCATTATCATTATCGGTGATTCCTCTCGCACTTGTTAACAGTTCACATCATTGACTGGTAATCAAGCGATGTCTTTCCATGTTCGACTTCAGGACATTTCTCACATGGATGACTTGTACTTTGAGTGAAGATCAGACGAGATTGAAGACCCCGGATCTAGTTTCATCCATCTGGGCTGCGATATATATTCAGGGAAATAAAGACATTAAATGTACATCATTGCTGCACAGATAATCATCCACTCAAAAGGATGATGGCTCTATCAGAATCATCAGTCTACACTCAGACGGTTGTCTATCCTATGTACATGAAAATGAATTTATAAAGCTGAGCATGGGAATGCCCGCCTCAGCTAGATCATGAAAATATTATGAAGATAATGTATTGTATTGTATCTTATTACAGGTCTCCTCCCAGCATTAAAAGAACTTCAGATCCTTATAATAAAGCATTTCACCCGACACCAAAAGGTTAACGGCCTCATACTTTAGGGGGCAACTGTTATAGACATTTTTGTGCCCTACAACCCCAAGCATGAAATTTCCATAAACCAAGGGCTCCTAAGTCCCTAAAAGTGTTTTTCTAACCCCTAAAGGAACAAGGTCAACAGATTATAGCTTCTCCCAGAAGTTCTCCATGAGAAACTACTCAAAATTGTTCAAAACAGGATCATTGCAGCTGCTCCACTCGCTAGGTGCGTTGCATCTCACCCAAATGCACTGTGAGGGTGCGTTGTATTTCAAAAGTCCCTTCTGTGGGGTGCGATGGGCGAGAAATGACAAATGGCAGTGTCATTCCGCGAGGTGGAGAGGCAATGGAAGCTTCCAGAATCTTCCCTTGTGACACTTGCCTCATTGAATTCGACCAAGGATGAGTAAGAGGCCCTCAGTCTCCAAGTGGAAGCAAGAACTGTCAGAGAGAAGACACTAATCAAATCACAAGCTGACTCATCCCCCTTACAGATATCTATATATGGATCCCTCATCCCAGAGATCCAGAGGGTGGAATTTTGCATATTGTAAGGAATTGTTGTTGGTTTCTAGAGACAAACATCAGATTGTTGGGTGATATAAGCTTTGTTTGAGGTGAAGAGGGGCTTCTTTGCTGGGAGGTTGATGTTGGGTCGGAACAACTGGTTGTAACTCCCCCTGGATCTTTTCTTGTTTATCAATAAAAGCTATTTGAGTTTTCCTCCATGCTTTTGTATCATTGATGCTTGTTACATTTGTATGGTCAATTTACATCTGATCCTAGATTGTTTATGAATATAGATCCATGTCTTTGTATAGTGCTATGCTTCTGTGATATTACAGGTACTTTGTGAAGCTGGGCGTGCAAGGGAGCAGGTAGCTGGGGACTATCAAAGAAGAGAGGGATCGAATCAAAGGATTAGCGCAAGACAGAGGTTGGTCTTTCTATTCCTCTCTATCTATAATTCATAAAGGAAAAACATAAGTAGCTTTTCTTTGTTTGTTTCTAAGGCAGCTGTCACACCTTAGTGGGATAGAGCAGTTCTAAATAGACACTTTTCCCTGTAACACCTTGCTTGAACTACATCAAGTATAATGTATGCCTTGCACTGGTGAGAAAAGTAAAGATCAGCACATTTAGAAGCATTTTCATCACAAGTATCATTCTACAACATCATCTACCTACCCTACCTACTTTGGCCTTACATTTTTTCTTCTTAACATATGAACATATTATAGATATCATCAAGTTAATCATGAAATATGACACCTATTGTTATAGGAGCATAACACATGGAAGGTAGGAACCTTCGTCTCTCCATAAGTTTCATAAGTTAGTTTTTTTATAATTATGTTTTTTATATCTTGCATGATAAATATATCATTCTAAGCAAGAAACATCCTTTGAGGGGTTCTCATTTTTCCCTAGAAGAAGATTTAACTGTAAAACAACAGGAGGAAAGAAGGGAGGAAATTTTAAAGGTTAGGGCAGCAAGAGATGAAGGCAAGAGAGCATGGATTTATAAAGGCAAAGTTGTGATAGCGCAATTTGGACCTCCTTCCAAAACAGAGCAGCAAGATGGTAATAAAGAAGAGGCAACAAACTCTTCAACGGGAAATCAGAAAGCAAGGTCAGTATAGGAAAGCAGGGACAAAGAATCAAATGTTAGTCTTGCATGTTAAAATAAATAGCAATCAAGTCATGCCCAAGTTTCCTTAAGATTAGTTTGTTGGAATTTCAGAGGTTACCCATGGAGATGAGGACTTGGGTTAGGGCCTATTGCGGAAGATAGAGACATAATTTGCCTCATAGAAACACATGAATATGAAGGGTGCAAGACACCTCTATTTGAAGGATACTGGAATATGGCAGTGTGGAACAAGGCAGCAGGGAATGACAAAGGGCATGGGGGTATCCTGGTTTTAGTAAGGGAGAAAGAAGGTTGTCTCATTCATTTAGAAAAAGAAGACTCAAATAAGCAATTCATTTGGTTTAAAATATCAGAAAATGGAAACCACATTAGAATTGCAGCATGCTATTTTGCGCCACAGGTTTCAAAAATCTACAAAGGTAGAGGGCTTGAACACAAATATCCATTTGCAGCCTTAAAAACGCATACTGCAACATATTCGCAGCTAGGTGAAGTCCTTATAGTGGGTGATTTCAATGCTAGGACTGCAAGTGAGCAAGCTAGCATTCTTTGTTGTAAAGATGATTGTGACCTTATTTGGCTTACAGAAGAAAGTAATCATCAGTGGGAAATAATTTCAGAGGAAAAGAGCTGCAATCTCTCTGGTGAACAATTTCTTACTCTATGTGGTGCCTTTGATTTATTCATTTGTAATGGCTTGACTAGATGGGCAAAGTCCGGTAATCTCACTTGCAATACTTACAATGGAGAAAGTGTGGTAGATTATGTAATTTTCTCGCATGGTTTGTGTGAGAAAATGGAGGAAGTTTTGATTGGAGATCAACTGTGGGACTTAAAATCAAATCACAAGCCAATTTATTTATGTTTCTCTTCGATTGGAAATAAATAATTAGAGTCAAAAATTCAGCATGTCCAATGAAATCTCCCACAGGGCAGAATTCTTTTGACCCCAGAAAATTGTAATACCTTCAAAATGACACCAGAGAGGCTCTTCGAGAAGGAGAAAATTACAATTCACAACCTTCGTAGTCATGAGTTAACGCATTTAATTCAATGTGCACTTGCAAAGTGTAAAAGAGAAAAAATTAAGAAGTCTGAAACAAATTACTTTCCAGTTAATGTTTGGTTTTACAAGGAATGCAAAAAGGCAAGGAGAATTTGGAAGGAGTCAAACAAAGATAACATAAAGATCAAAGCATACAAGCAGTTATTAAGTAAGAAAAAGGTCGATTTCATGGTTTCAAGGAGGGAAGAACTAATCTTCCTAGGGAAAAATAATCCCAAATTATTTTCGAAGGAGCTCCAACCGAAAAAAGATACAAATTGGAAATAATATTACAGCTTCTAAATGGTTTGACTATGCCAGAAAACTCTATGAGCAAGTTCCCAAGGTTGACCCCCCCCTTGGTCAACACTGATACTGAACTCTTCTCGGTACAAGAGGTATTGATGGGTATCAAGAAGTTGAGTGTTGGAAAAGCAAAAGACTTAGTTGAACTCCAAGTAGAATATCTAAAGTGGGGCTCAAAGATTCTTGCACCTCACAATACAAAAATATTCAACAACATCATACAACAAGGGCTCCCCCACAGATTGGAAAACCAATCTGGCAATACCTCTTTTCAAGAGCAATGACGTCAATAACCCCTCCAATTATAGGACCATCATGATAAACCCTTTGTTTGCAAAGCTATTTGGAAGCATGCTAGAAAACAAAATTAGCAAGTGGGTAGAAGAAAGAGATAAGCGTGTTAGAGGGCAAGCAGGTTTTAGACCTAAACATTCCACAGTTGATCATTGTATAACTTTAAGGCACATCATTGAAAAAATTTGGGAGAAAAATGAAGAAGTATTTTGTTGCTTTGTTGATTTCAGAAAATCATTTGACTCAGTTCCTAGGGATAAGCTTTGGCACACAAGGGAGGAACTTGGGGTTCCTAAACATTTGAGAGTAGTGGTGCATAGGCTATATGAAGAGGTGAAAGTAAAAATTAGAACTTCAGCAAGCATTTCTAAAAGTTTTAGAAGCGATAACGGGGTCAAATAAGGTTGCCCATTGTCTCCTACCCTTTTTGGTTTATGTATCGACAACATGAGGAGTGGTTAAATTCGCAAGGGGGTGATGGTATCTATTTGGGAAATTTTGTTATAAGGCTTCTTTTGTATGAAGATGAACTTATTTTGATTTCTAAATCAGCTCTTGGTTTGCAAAAGCACTTACTATCCCTTGAGCATTTTTGTAGAACTGTAGGGATGAAAATCAATATCAGCAAAACGAAAGTAGTGGTATTCTCTAAGAAAATAAAACATAACAAGCATAAGTTCTACTTTCAAGGCAATATTCTGGAAGAAGTTCCGAATTACAAATACCTCGGAATTAACTTCAACAAAAATCTAAGCTAGAATGGTTGTAGAAACAAAAGAACTCTAGGGGGTTGGAAAGCATTTTATGCTTGTCAAAATTAGTGTAGAGAGGCAGAGTTATGGGACTGGAAAACCACTCAAACTCTTTTTGGACTTCTAGTGATTCTAGTGATTCTCTATGGTTGTGAAATATGGGCCAGTAGTACATCTAACATGCAATGGAGACAAATTGAGAAAATCAGAAGTGTTTGATTACAAACAAATTTAAGATTAAAAGTGCAGTTCCTTATGATATTTTGTTAAGTGAAATAGGGATTTCTCCTATTGAAGCAATTGCTTTGGTGCGAGTCATAAGGTATTTAAAAAAAATTGAGCAAATGGAAGAGGGTAGATGGCCTAAGGTTGTATTTAATGATAGATTGTACAATAACAAAAAACACTTGGATGCAACCAAATAACAAATGGTTTAGTAAATGGTGTATTTGCTTGAACGCGTGTCCCATAAACAGCAAAGAGATAAAAGCTTTGTTATGGAAAAGTTCCAAAAACGTACTTGGGATAAGGATATAGGAAGAAATATAGATTACTATATTGAAGTGTTTAATCCCACTCATAGTCATCAACCAAAAGCATACATAGAGGCCAATATCTCTTGGAGAGACAAAATTCTTATTGCTCAGTTAAGGACTAATTCTCATCAACTCCGTTGTGAAACAGGACACTGGAAAAGGCCAAAGGAAGTGTGGGAGGAAAGAGTATGCATTTTTTGTTCTTCGAGCAAAGTGGAAAAAGAAAATATTTCATTTTAGAATGTGAGGCTTTCAAAGACAACAGGGAAAGTTATGCAGATATGCTGGCAACTAGCTCTTGGGATAATCTATTTAGCGAGGGGTTTGTCGAGAATTTGGGAGCATTTATTTTGAAGCTTCACAGAAAAAGGGTCGAATACATCAAGAAGATGAAGAAACAATCTGTCCCATAGGCTATCTTTAGCCTCGTGGACATTAAAATTCTTTCTTTCTTTCTTTCTTTCTTTCATGTGGGGTACGTAAAATATATTAAGTTCCTTTCTTAAATGTTAAGTTAAGAGATGAGACAATGATGAGAGGTGAGGTAAGATGGGTAGGTTAATTGTTTAACTTAGTTTAATTTTATTAATATTTTGTTTTTGTTATTTCAATTGGATTTTAATTACTTTATATTTATTTTGTATTAATTCATATATAATGTTTTATTTAATTTATTATTGTTTTATTTTAAATGTTTTTTAATTTGGTTATTTGTTATTTAACTTTAGTTTTTAATTTTTTAATTAATTTTTGTTTAATTTTTAACTTATTATAATAATAATCATAAATTATAATTATTAATTCAAAATTAAGATTTTATTTTTCTTTTCTTTTATTAATATAATAGTAATTTCCTTATGAGTTACAATGAGTATTACAATGACACATTTAATGCAGGGTTAACATTAAAATTCAAGAGCGCTATTTTTTATCACAATAATATGAGAGGAAGTCATCTAGTGAGGAAGGCACAAGGTAAAGCTGACAGAAAGAGCTAAGATCTAATTGTGGTCAAATTGGCAACAACAATGATGATGATGTAAGATAATTTCGTTATATTTTATCTTACTAGATGACTTTTCTCCAACCATATATACTTCTACTTTGGTTGTCCTTATATTTTTCTAATGGAGATGTCATTTCTATCATGATGGCTGCTATAACCATGTAGAATTTCTACTTCAGTTATCCTTCAATGCTTTTATGATGATGTCATATCTATCTTGCTATAATGCATACTATCTTTTTTTCCCCTTCGAAAAACTGTAATTTTATTCATAAGAGAAAATTACATGTTGTAGATGCTAAATAGCATATGAAAAATGAGTTGATTCTGTTAACACAAAATACAAAAAAGAAACCAAAGATTACAGCAACCTATTCTTTTCTACCTTTCTTCTTTTCCACTTTTCTCCAACCTCCAGTGTTGGGAGTGGAAGTTACAATGGACATTTGATTTTCATCTGTGTATAGGATATTCTTTGTCAAAATCATATCCTTCTGATCCATGTGTTTTTTTGCTGCTATGTACTTCCATTCTTGTTATTTGGGACTCCTGATGAGGCAAGGGGTTGTTGAGCCTCAAAATGCAGGTAATGGTATGGTCTATCTCCTCCGTTTGTGTGTTGTTTTGGTCCTTTTGTAAATCCTTTTCTACATTATTTTCTGTTGCTTCTGCTTTCCTGCTTCTTCTTCCAAAATGTTTGTGCATTTCCAGCCTTTTGGTTTTTTGGGTTTCTTTTTGTTCCTTTTGGGATCTTTTTTAGCTTGAGGGCAGGCACTGTGAAGGTGGCCTGTCTGCAGACATCCACAACACCGAAAAGTTGTATTTTCATAATCCAAAGGTTGTGTCCAGTGTGTATCATTAAATATCAATATGATGATGTATGGTAGTCCCTGACTAAGGTCTACTTCGACGCGTATCTTGGCGAAGGTGAATATGCCCCTTGTGAATCTGTCTGCATCAATATTTAGGAAATTCCCCAGGGAGTTCATTATACCTTCTAACACTTGATGATGCCAGAAGTGTAATGGGAGGTTGTGTAATCTGACCCAAACTAGCATTTTTGATACCACCATTGTGTTGGCGTCAAATTCTGGGAACCAAGGGGTCATGAAGAGCCCTACGTTGCACCAAAACCATGGTCCTTTATTAAGTATATTTTCATTTTCTTATATTGTGTGGAATCTAACAATAAAAAATCCTTTGGAACATAAAATGATTTCACACGTTGGTGACGAAGCGGCAAAAATCCATTGGTGCAAAAAATCATATTTGGGCCAAAACCCATTAAATCTGCATATGGCTGCTTTGGTAAGAAAATCAGAGTACAACCCATTTACCTCAGGTATTGAGACTGTGAAGGCAGGATTCTGAGATTTTTGCTCCACTATGTAGGGCCCTAGTAGTTTAGGGTATAACACTGGTTTGTTTTGGGCTTTTTCCTTTCCTTTGACTGTGTCCTTAAACATTCCTGTGCCCTTTGAACTGGTACCAGAGCATCCACCTCGCAGCCGCAAATTGACTATGATATTCCAGTCTATGTTAATATCATAATCCTATAGTGTGTGGTTATCTGGTAGGTTGTGTCCTGAGTAAATCAGGTGTTGCATGCTTGTTGGTATGCCCATGTGTGTCTGGATTTCACATCTTAAATCTTGGATTCGTCTCCCTCTCTTGATTCTCCTGCATATATTCTTTCCATCTGGTGTTTTTATGAAGATTTGGATCAAATCCAGGTCAGGATTGGCTGGATCTGCCTGGTGTGGGGCTCGATCTGCTGCCAAATATTCTGAGTCTGATGGATCTGATCCGCTCGATGCCCCAACTAATCCTTTCTTCTCCGGATCTGGTCCGCTTGATGCCCAACTAGTCCTTTCTTCTCCGGATCTAGGCCATGGGCATATCTTAAAATAGCATCTGAGGAAGGGTTTCCGCGTTGGATAGGGTCGGGGCTGGATCCGGCAGCTTTGTGCTTCTCCTTAACAAGTTGCTGCAGAGCAGCATTGACTCAAGATACATTCTCAAATACCCTGTCGTTCTCATATCCCTGGATTTAGCTAAACGCTCAAGAACAAAATGCTAATCGGCAGTAAGACATGCATCCGAGAATTTCAAGTCGTAGAGGCCAACACAACTGTCTCGTAGATGTTCCAGCGCAATAATATTGATAAGCAGTCTCTCTGCATCCTCCACGGGCTGAAATGAATGATGCAGAGTAGGGTTTAAGCTGCCCATTGAAGATTTAGGAGAAGAGTTGATCCCAGGGACCTTCAGAAGAGCTTTCCATATTGCCTGCTTAACCCCATCACTATAAAGTAAGACTACCGAAGCTATGGCACTGTGAAGCCCATACCGTAGTTTCTGCAGCAAACAGTCATGCATCCCGCGTTGTTATCTCATTCAAGGCAACGACTACAATGGCATCCATGACTGAAAACCCTAGCCTCCATCTGTCAAGCATTTCATAAGACCTTGATTTGTATTTTGACTCCAGGTCGGCGAATCTACAAATGGTAAGCCCAAATCTAGCAAATGCTTCCAGATCTGACCAAATTGAGGGTTGATCTAACTTTTGGGTGATCAGATCTGATAATATCTGGCCCACTCCATGGACAAAACTTCGATCTAGAGAGGGTGTGATTGTCCTTTGCCAATGGAAGAAACTTTCCGCGTTTGGGAGATCTTGGCAATTTCAGAAGAGCTGTTGTTTGGCATAGGTTGTAGATCCATCATTCGATCTACTATGGAAGCTAAGATATCCCATCTTGTGTCCTTCTTTGTGACCCAAATCACCAGGCAGAGGAATTTCTCTGACCCATAAAGCAGTTTCAGAAACCCTAGCCATCAAATCAGTCACCTCCGTCACTGAGAGTTGTCGCCAAAATACTATCTTGTTATTTAGGATTGAATTTTGCTATAATGCATACTATCATACTTGTGATGCTTTTTTTCTTCTCTGTAACTAAAAAGAACTAAGTAAAGTAGATTATCCCAATCATAATAGAGATATTTCACTTCCTCCTTCTTAGATTTCTTATTTTCTGATTCTTCCACTTCTTCGGTAACATGGGATCATTTTTTTCCTTTATCTTCTTGTTGTCCTTCATGAGTTTGGGACAATTCCTTTTAAAGTTCCCATATTCATTACACTCATATCATTGTATCTTTGACATATCAATCTTCTTATTTTTCCGAGGATCAAACTTTCCAAACTTTCCTTTTCTCCTGGTCATGGTAGCATGTGCTTGATCTTGTTCATTTGATATAAATTCGTTCTTTGCCTTCAAGCTAGTTTCTTCATTCTTACATAATGGCCAAAGTTAATTTAATGGATTGGTTTCCATCTTTCCATAGATATTTGATACAAATTTTTCCCATTCATTAGGGAGTGCATTCAACACTACGGTGGTGATTTCTTTATCGTACATTATTTCTCATAGTTATTGAAGTTAATCTCTTATTTGTGACACCCTCATAAGGTATGAGGTTATCCCTTCTTCCTTTGATACCTTTATATTGTACAATTCAGTTCTCAACGATATAACTTCTCCTACAGTGCTTACAGTAAAAATTTCTACCAACTTTTCATAGATATCTTTCGATTTCTCCATATTTGCTACATAAGGGATGAGGGGATCCTTGATTGATTCTATGAGGATTCTTTGAGCCCAAATTTCTCCTTCCTTATACTTTTATATAGCTTGAGCATGTTCTTGAGATGGTTTTGAGATTGAACCCTTAACATATTGAATAACTTCATTCTATATGAGGATCAAATCTATCCTCTTTTTCCATGCAAGGAAATTTTATGACCCAACCAATTTATTGTTTTCCTTGCAGAATGAAGTCATTTTTATAGTAGATTCAGACATAAATATAAATATACTTACTTGTCAAGTGAAGATGCTTCTTGGTGATGATATCTTCAATTTGATGCCTTCTTGATGATGATTACAATTGAAGATACCTTCTTGAAGATGATTACTTCCTTGATGATGTTTTTCTTCTTTAAAGATGACAACACTTCTTTTCTAGATGATATGCTTGAAATGTGATCTTTTCTTAAAATTGGGAGATCATATTTATTTCTTTGATGATGATGGAAATGATTCTTCTTGCTCCCTTTGATGATAATGTAGAGTGTGTGAGATTCCCAAGAATGCCTCAAATGTAGAATCCTTCTTTGAATGAGCTAGGGCTTTTGAAGTCTTATTCTCCTAGTGATGATGTGATCCTTGAGATGAGTACTACTCATTGGTACTTCTTTCTTGGTTTTTATGTATCCTTCTTCAATGATGTGATATTCAAGCTACCTCTTTTCCTTGGTGTAGTCACCTAAGCTACGAAACCATGTTGAGAAAAATAGGGAAGCTAGATTAAGTGATTTATCTTACTTTGATAATTGCTTGTGATTTATTTTTACTTAACTTGATTAGCTTCTACTTTCACTTGATTATTATTATGTTCTTATCATCAAACAACTACAAACTATGGATATCAAAGACATAAGAGGACACAAAATGTAGGTTGCTAGAAAGGGCCAAAACCTCTCCTCTTGAGAGGAAAACCCACAAGAATCATTTTCTTCTTATGGAATCTTCAAATGACGAATTCCAAGACCTAAGACCCTTGTCAAATACCCCTCCAAGACCAAGTCAAACTTCTCCTTCTTGATGAACTTTTCATCTAATTTTACCTAGTAGCTTCCAGAAATTTCGACCCAGCATCTTTGACCCAACAATTTCCAACAACTTCCAAATACTTCGATTTCCCTAGCAGTTTCTTTTGCAACTTCAACATCCCAACAATTTCTTCTGCAACTTCGAATTCGTAGCAGTTTCTGCTACAAATTCGACTTCCTAGTATTTTCTTCCACAACTCGATTTTTTTATACTAATTTCTTCCTATTCTTCGCATGTGTGAGGTGAAGATAGCGCAAAAACAATACTCAAAAACTTCATTCCTTTAGTCCTTCTCTTCTTCGCTCTTTTAGGTCTCTTTCTCTTCCTTTATTGAATTTCTTGTGTGGTGAGTGAGTTCTCTTCAAGTGATTTTGATGTCTCTTATATATCGGCTTCTCTGAAGGTCGAATTGCATCCATGAGACTAACTTGATCCTTCTTGTAGGCGGCTTGTTTGACAAGGTCTTGGAGGGCCTTTATGACACTTTTGAATTTACAAAAAAATTCTTTACAAGATACAACATGCCCAAGGGGTCTTAAATTTATGAAAAAACTTTAAGCACTCAATGGGTGCTTGACCTATAAATAATTTTATCTTGAGCATGAAACCCATGCCTCAAGAATGAAAATAATAAATTTATTTTCTCTTTAATATCAAATGCATAAAATCATGATTACAATAGACATTATGAAGACCGAACCTAGTTACATGTTTCAAAATCCACCCACCTATCGAGGGCTTCCTAGATAAAGCCATCTCCACCCCCAACTCTTTGGATTTTCCTAAGAGCTCCTACCCTAGATCCAAAATCTTTCGGCAATCCAAATCTCAACCAAGAATAAATCCCATGACATCATGGCTATCCCGAAAATGGAAAGGTAAGGATGAAACCACTATCAATCTAGGAAAAACCCATGCCAATGATAGCAAATGAACCAAATAATCGAATGCATGTACCATGCCTTCACATCGTAGCAAGGAAATTACACATGCAACTTGTTACCTACAATATCTTCCTACTGAAGCTTTTGATCCAACTTTCTCCTTGCGCTCCCTTATTTCTTTTATTTGCCCTTTTCCAATCCAAGTGAATTCTAAAGTGCTCCAATAATGCTCTAAGTGTGCAAGAGTGAACGAGAACCAAAACTAAATTGACAAAAGTTGTGAATTGTTTCTCTGATTTATTTTATCATTGATGTCCCCTTCTTTCTTCATTTTCCTCTAATTTCCCTTGCATGAAAATTTGTGTCTCTTCACCTTTATTTTCTCCTATTTTCCTTTATTTTCATAATTATATGCCAATTACCGCCTCTTTACCTTTGCCAATGCGTTTTCCAATTTCCATAGTCATTATTAACCACAAGTGATGCCCACTATAGTGTTTCCCCAACATTCACCTTAGAATACGTGTCTCATTGTAACACCCTCCTCCCACACTTACCCAAGCTTACTGGTCCACCGAGGTAAATATGTGACGAAAAGTTACTATGATAGGAATCAACTCCCTAAGTGTAGTTAAGGAAGTGGAACTACAAACCAACACTTTACAGACGTCCCTGGGTGCTACAGGAACCCCCAGGAGTTATTCCACCACTCCAGGTACCCAACCCTTGAGTTAACCTAGCCTTTCAATGAATTAAACCCCTAGTTTCTCCCATGAAATGGGCAAGCGTGCGATTGGATCCCTCCAATTTCTCCCATAATGCCCGCAAGGGAGATACTGCAGTCTTTTTCAACTAGTTATGTGCCACAGAATGCGAGATTTAAGACACTTTTTCAGGGCTAGTCTCCAAACCACTGCCCGGAACTTGATGATACTTTCCAAGACAATAAATGACACCAAGACAAATCCTCTAACATAAATCTTTATCAATGACTTGACCTAACCAAACCCAACCATGACAAGCATTTTGTCAAACATGTCACAAATATGCATTCTACAGGTCATAACAACAAATTTGAGCATAGGGGTCTCATAATTCTCTGATAATCACTAAGAATAATTGATGCCTTATCACATTAGATGCATTATCATCTATTATTTCACATATTCATTATTTTTTCACATACTAATCAAAACATGATGAGAGCCATACATCATAATTGTCATAAAACATGCTCATAACCAACATATAACCAACAGAAATAACAAGGATATAACGACCATAAGAATCACATATGAACAAGTATATTTACCAATAAAATAAAAGAGGAAAGAAGCTCTTATTAACATGTACAAAATGAAACCAGTTCTAGGACTTCCACGTACCACTTGACCATATATTGGATAAACAAAATATTTATTTCAGTCAATCACTCATGTGCCATATTCCAAGCATGAATGTGAGATATCATGAAACAAATCCAACAAAACTAAGCCAGGGATTCCAAAGGCCAACCACCTCAACCCTCAACCAGTGATTCCACCTCACGGTCATACATCATTAACCATCACCAGATCGATCTCTACCTAAGTTGTCCAAGGCTCTAGAGCATTTGTTCCAACCAGGGATTCCAAGACTAGTAACTCAACCCACCAAGGGCTTCCAGATCATTTTTCCAACTAAGGCTTCTAGGACTAGTAACTCCACCCAAGTTGTTACAGGGATTCCAGAGCATTTGTCTGACCAAGGCTTTCAAGAACTAGCAACCCAACCCACAGCCAAAGGAACATGAGAACCAACCAAAAAATAAAAAAAAACTAATAACACCATGGCTATCCAGGAGATGGCAAGGTTAATCAAATCCACCATCAATCCAGGAAATCCTCCATGCCAATGACATCCCATAACCAAGAAACCACATGCATGTGCCATGCATGCCAAAACTAGCAAGGAAACAATACATGCAACTCGGTACCTACAAGCAAAACCCACTGTAGTTGTTGATCCTGATGTCCTCTTACGCTTTCCTTCTTTTCCTTTGCCTTCTTGCTCCAAATTCAAAGTGTGCCACACTCCTCCAAGAGTGTTCCAAGAAACTCTAAGTGTCCAAAAGTATGAGAGAGAGAGAGAATAGAAGAGAGCTCCACAAAAACCTGTCAAAATCTTTCCAATTGGTCCTCAAAAGCCTTTTTATCAATGACCCCTCTATTTTCTTCAATTTCCATTATTTTCCTTCATTTTCCTCCTCACGTGCAACCTGTGACCTTTCACCTTCCTTTTCTCCTAATTTCCATTATTTTCATAAACAAATGCCAAATAATGCCACTTTGTCTTTCCAAAGCCTTTGACAATTTCCTTTAGCCATAATAATCGAAATGAACACCCACTAGGATGTTTTTTCCACCATTCAGCTTGGAATATGTGTCCCATGACCACAACCTTATATATTTTTACATGTATTTTTAATTAGGGCTATTATAGAACCCTATTTCTTGGAGGAACACCATCCTCAGTGTTCAATGACACCTACAAACCAGCAAACCACTGAAAACAAAACATACTGCCCATGAAGCTTTATAACACAACTCGTTGCAGTATTTTCAATGACCATTGTTGAAACATGACAAAAATACCACTTACTAGAGCTTTATAGCATAACTCATTATGGTATATACAATAACCACACATACTTATGCACATTTGCTTCAACCAGAAAATAATCACATTGTCTATGGATCTTTATAAATCCAGCATGATACAACATTTGCAATAATATACACATGCACATTTTCTCAACTAGTAAATAAAAGGATACAATGCTCGTACCAGCAACAAGGGAATCGAAAGGCTCAAACCTCCACCCTCAAAGTAATACCAGGATTCACCCCTTTCCCAAGAAGTAGAATCTACTACCAAAGTCAAAGATGCACCCAATGTCCAACGCTAAAATCTTGTGCCACTTGTCCTTTCACTAAATAGTTACCAGCGCATTGTTCCAAGGCACACTCCCAATTTGCATATGCTTCCATCTGGAAATGATAAGTACCAAAAATTTTCCATCCCCAACCTTCCCTTCTCTGCTACATAGTCCCTTAGGCAATCCGGTCACCCCCTTCCGTGCAGTCACACACCTTCCAAGTTTCACTGGCACCCCCATTTCAGGTTGTCCATCCCTTGGAAAGGTTTCCTCCCATTGGAAGGTTCAAACAACCAAGGCATATCCTTGCCTCAAAGCCATCATACAGGTCATAGCATGCTCATTGAAATAAATGAACACTATTGGGTATCAGTGTCCCACAATGGCCCTACTCCTGAAGTGATTTACCAGCATATTATTGCATGTGAAATTCCTTTCACTGTCTTCCAGTCGGTTTCAATCATCCAAATGAGCATTTCATGCTTTATTGTACCAAGCACATAACTAACATTAGATTCAAAAAAAAAAAAAAAAAAAAATCCAAATCATACCTCATTGGTGGCCCATCAACAATGTACACTTGCAATTCTTTTCACTTCTTGTCACAACAAGTCAAACTAGTTGTTTCATCAAATCATCAATTATAAACATATCACATCTGGTTAGTTCAAAACACATCCATCATAAATCACATGCAATCATCATAAACGAGAATCATAGATCCCATGTAACCATCATAAATCAGAATCATAGATCACATGCATAATAAAACTGGAATAAAATACTGATACTTATCCTTTAATCAATCCTTAGCTTCTACCTTTATCCTTTTTCCTTTCCGTATGCACACCGAATTAGTTGCCACACCCAGTGCATTTTATTTTACTCAATCATGTACACATACACAATGTGCAACACCACACAATACATGTACCTACACCTTGTGTACAACGCAACATAAGACATGTACTACACAGAGTAAAACACAAAGAATACGCATGTCACGATACCATGACTACACAATACCATACATAGCCCACAACACATCATATACGACATGCACACAATACCACATGTACACTAGTACCATTTGTACAACATGTACATAGTACCACCTGTACACAGCACCACCTACACAACATCACAACATCACATGTACACGAAACCACCTGCACAACGTGTACACAATGTCGCATGTACATTGCACCACATATAAAACGTGTACATGCACGATATGTACACAACACCACATACATGACATGTACACAACACCACCTACACACAACACCATAGTTACAACATGTACACAGCACCACATGTACAATCATGCACACAACACCATATGTACATAGCACCACATTTACATAATACACACGACACCATATGTACATAGAACCACGTATCCAACAAGTGCATAGCACCCTATGCACACAACATCGCATATCCATCATGCGCATAGTATAATATGTACACAGCATTGCATATCCAACATGTAGATAACACTATATATACCCAGCACTGCATATGAAATATACATACAACACAATATATACAACCGGCACTTAACACCATAGGTACAATCACTAAATATACAATATGCACAACATATACACAACAATAGCATTGCACATCCAAAATTGCATTGTCTCTACCAAGCAACCTTGCTTCCAGTGTCTCTCTGATATCCATGCTTATCCTAGCATGTCGCGGATCATACTGCTTTCATTTTGTTGATGTATCTCTCAGCATTACATGTCGATAACATAAACATAGACATAGTATAAACACATAATACCAATTCAATTCATATCCACATGATTATACTGACCTCATAAATTTATCGAGGCTACTCTTCCCACTTGATTCCCCATAAGAACAGGAGCCTCTTCATGCCATTCACTTGCATAAGAAATCATTCCTCCACAAGAATGATCCCTGACAACCATGTCGAACAATGAAATAGATACGTACATACATAAATATACATAAACATTAGCATAAAACAATCATGATCCTATCATACAATGACATACATACACACATATATACATATAAACATTAGCATTAAACAACCATGATCCATGACGACCTTGTGAGACAACTACATGCATACATATATAGACATCAACATAATCATGATCATAACATAACTACCAAATATCATAAGGTCAAGGTTAAGAGAACTCCCTGTATTCATGCACAGTATGCACAACATTGAGAACAACAGTTCCCAACTTAGCCAAGGCATCTAGCGCCTCAAATTCATTTACTTTACCTTTCCTGATTACTTTTCTCATGATTGTCCTACCATCGTCCATTTACATCAATGGACCCAGCCAATCCAACTGGTTGTAATACTCTTTCCTTTAGCTGCCCTTATACATACACCAAGCTTCATTCAAGTCTTACATTAACTTTGGATTTCATTCAACTCTCCCTGAGTTCCATCAACTTTCCTCCTTCCCAAACCAATTCCAAAGACTCAAAACATAAAAGGAAAGAACTAGAAGAAAACCATGAAAGGCCAATAAAAATACGACACCACAAACAAAGTGGCATGGCCATGCACAAGACATAAACAAAACTGCAAATCAAGTGCAAGAAAAACACAAAACACTAAAATCACAAGACTAGCAACAAACACCATGAATAAATCCCATGGTTCCCAATGCTTCCAAGGGAAATCTCAACCTAAGCCTTCTTCGAGATTTCATGGCGGCCTCTTTTCCATGTAATCCCTTCCATCATATTTTCATAAACACATAATTGTCAATGCATAAATAAATATACAATATACTAGCTATCTTACCTCATTGTGCCAAGCACGTTGCCTTGCAACTAAACACATCCACACCATCTCTCAAGGTACTCCAATTTCCTTGATAGATCTAGCTATAACGACACCATTTTTTATACCTGTCAAATACATGTCCATGAATATAGCACATATCCACATAATTTCAGACAAATTAGGGTTAAGAAGACCTCATGTATGAAAATAACTTATTCATTTGGAATTAGGGTTTCCAAAAATAGCCAAGGTATTATTGCCCAAATCCTTTCTTTTACCTTTTTACCTTGTTTCAATTGAGTATTACTATGTATTGTCACATCACCCAACTATTAGTTATGTAAACATATCAATTGTTACATTGTCACACTAATAACAATAATGTTTCCTGCAATTGTTTGCACGTGTTAGTCACATGTTCCACAAAAAAAGCATCATGTCTATGAATTTGAAATCAACCTTTACCAAGGCTAAAAACCATGTCATACTCAACAATCAACTCACATTCATCATTCATAATACATAATGCTACAACTATCACCTACTTACACTCGAGTACATATCAATTACTCAACTCATATGTATTAGTACAACCATTTTAAAACAAGAGCATTTCTTCAAGCAATCTTATAGACACATACTCATATCATGAAATTAATAAGACATTCAAATAACAGATAGATGACATAATAGACACAAAACACTCAAACATCAAATAGATGACATAATAAAACATTCAAACACCAAGTAGATGACATAAGCAAACTCATACCTTAATGGATCTCAAGGGAGGCTACCTTGTCTGCACAATCAATCTAGATTAGCACAATATAACTTCACAACACATCAAATGAAGCATAAATAAGGTCATGATATCCATGACAGTAACTAGCTAACATGTTCACATCATAAACTCATAAACAATTGGCATTCATGCATAACAATCACATATGCACAGTTAGCCTAAATTAGTATCACATAATATCACAATATATTAACTCATACATGAATGTCATAACCATAATCATTTGCATAGTTCAATCCAAATTATCACAAAACATAATAATATCAAGACCTCAGCCACAATGACCATAATCATCAGGCATATGACCACAATGCATACAACAACAAGTTACTATCATTCATGACTATCTGGAACATGTGCATATGACTACACTAATCAACTAGCATCTATCTTGTAGTTATAACCATAACAACAATAAATGATAAGCATGTACATGAATTTAATGTATATAACCCTAATGCTTATAACAACCATTAACCAACATACCTACATGCCCAACATACAAACCTGTATGATGATCTGATCTCACCCCAAGGTCTAGTGTTGCAACCTCACTATGATGGTTTGCATCTCCTGCTCTATCTCAGTCAACACATGAGCATCATAACATACCAACAACATCATGATGACCTAATTTCATATAATGACTTGACGATGCATGTCTAACCTACTATACATGCATAAATATAACCATGAAAATGGATGCATAACAATATATAGACATTCACATTCATAACAGATGAATATACAACCAACATGCATTTATGACTAACACATCCCTTTATCAACATCATCAACTTCCACATGGGGACGCAATGGAAACAATGACCACCAACATGCATACACAATAATCACATAGTCCACAGACACAAAGAACACACATTCAACAGATATGTATGCATGAAAAACACATTTCGCCCATCCATTCCAAGTGTTGAACGATGCTCTGATACCACTCTGTAACACCCTCCTTCCACACTTACCCAAGCTTACCGATCCACCAAGGTAAATATGTGAATAAGAGTTAATATGGTAGGATTCAACTCCCTAAGTGTAGTTAAATAAGTGGAACTGACAAACCAACACTTTACAGACCTCCCTAGGTGCTACAGGAACCCCCAGGAGTTAATCCACCACTCTAGGTGCTCAACCCCTCAATTAACCTAGTCTTTCAATGAATTAAACCCCCAGTCACTCCCATGAAATGGGTATGCATGTGACTGGGACCCTCCATTCACTCCCACAATTCCTGCAAAAGGGAGATACTACGGTCTTTTTTAGCCAATTTTGTGCGAGACTGCAATATTTAAGCCACTTTTGCAAGGCTAGTCTCCAAACCACTGCCCGGAACTTGATGAGACTTTCTAAGAACATATATGACACTAATACAAAGCCCCTAACACAAAAATTGATCAATGATTTGACGTAACCAAGCCCAACCATGATAGGAATTTGGTCAAACATGTCACAAATATGCATTCTACAGGTCATAACAACGTATCTGAGCATAGGGGTCTCATACTTATCTAAGAATCGCTAAGAATCATTGATGATTAATCACATTAGTTGCATTATCATCTATTAGGTCACATATTCATTATTGTTTCACATACTAATCAAACATGATGAGATCCATACATCATAATTGTCATAAAACATACTCATACCTAGCATATAACCAACAGAAATAACAAGGATATAATGGCCATAAGAATCACATATGAACAAGTATATTTACCCATCTAATACAAGAGGAAAGAATCTCTTATTAACCTATGAAAAATGGAACTAGGTCTGGGACTTCCACGTACCACCCAACCATATATTGCTTGAACCAAATAATTTTTTCAGCCAATCACTCCCATGCTATATTCCAAGCATGAATGTGGTATCTCATTAAACAAATCCAACAAAACCAAACTATGAATTCTAGAGTCCAAGCACCTCAACCCTCAACCAATGATTCCACCTAACGGTCAGAGATCACTAACCATCACCAGATTTGTCTCTACTCAAGTTGTCTAGGGCTCTAAAGTTTTTGTTCCAACCAGGGCTTCCAGGACTAGTAACTCAACCCACAGTTGTTGTCGGGATTCCAGAGCATTTGTCCAACAAGGGCTTCCAAGACTAATAACTCAACCCATGAAGGGTTGTTGGGCACAGGATCCCCCAAGGGAAGTTTTGGGGCTTAGAGCCCAGATTTTGGTCAAAGATTGTAATTCCGATGTAAAGACACTGCATTTTGTGGGCGCAAAGCGCGTAGCTTGTAAAAGAGTCATAGGGTTGTATGCCCTTAATTTTGCTATTATAAAGTCTGTTGTAGAAGTCTACCCATGGTCCGCGGACCATGGGGTTGTATAAATAGAGCGAGGCTCTAAGTAGTAAGGCATCTAATCATGATAAGGATGAAGATTTGAGTCATATCTGAAGTGTAAGGTCTAGTTTTGGGTGGTAGAGTAGGAGAAGGCTCTACAGCTGAGTGTGCAGAGGCCTAGTAGTCTACAGCTGAGTGCGTGGACCCCTGCAACTGAGTGCGCAAGGCGAGTCGAGTCTGTAACAGTTGGAAGTAATAATAAAGAGAAGTTTCCTATCAATTTTGCGTATTTATTACCTGTTTTATGCATCTATTACATTGGATATAAATTGCACGTTTAATGCTTATATGATGCGCGAATGTGTATAACTATGTCGATTAAGTGAACGCAAGTTAGACTAACTGTTTACGCGAAGATAAGTAAGGTTTGTTAAGAAGATAAGTAAGATACGCGGTGTAGTTTGGGAAAATAGTGCAGTTCACTGCCATAGCAGCGTGAAAGCATCTCATCCCTTGGTTAGGGTTGCGTGAAAGACGATTATAACAGATCGCGAAGGTATTGAAGGTTAGAACAGTGTGTGAAGCGACCTGCGCAAAGGCAGATCTAGTTGGACTAAATTGACATCACAGACATCTCAAGGGTATGGAAACTTGGTTCCAGCATCCACCCCAAACTGCTTTGGGTGAGACTTCAGCCCGCGCTCTGAGGAATGATGCCAAAAGGGCCAGTGGTGTAGGGATTTGTTTGGCTAAATAACTTTGAACCTGAGTCAAGCCCCCATAAGCCAACAAATGGTTTCGTTGCCACGACCAGAATCTGCATAGAGATGTCTAATGTCGTATCATTGGAATCCAACTAAGAAAGAAATTGAAGGTTAGTTGGAAAAAAGAATTGACAATTTCATGGTTCAAGAGAATAGGAACCCGCCACTCTCAAAGGAAGAGTGGTTAGATAGCTACATGTACACAGAAATCCACAAAATATTCTTCGTGTCCTTCCCTACTGAGCTATACGAGTGGATCGTGAAGCTAGAAGATAGCCAAGGAAGGTGGAAGCTTGAAGATCCTATTGTGTTGACCCCAAAGTTAGTGTGAAGGTTGGAAGCATCGGAGGATAAGATCATGTGTGTCATTGATCATTGGCTCGATCATATTATAGGACGATTCATTACTGATTTCGTGGTTGACACCTCAGTTAGCTACAGCGACATAGAGCGATGCTTTCTCAAAGGATCGTGAGGTAAGTACTTAAAGTCTTTGAATACTTGGATTAAAATGCTATTGTGAAAAAAGAGGGTTATGCAGTTACCTTGATATTCGGGGCTACGCGAAGTGGAAAAGCTTACAAGAACGAAGGAAATAAGGGACCAGGAAATAGCCCCTTAATTTCACCCCCGTGAGGGGACGAGGAAGAGCTCGCAAAGGTCTCACCGCGAAGTGTCATCCATCTAATAAGGAAAAGAATTCCGCGAATACCACATCCACCCACACCACCGCCATCACCTCCATCTTCACCCATACCATCGTCGCGATTCAATATGGCAAGCAGAGTGAAGTTGCATGTGTTTAAAGGTTTGGGAAATGAGGATCCAAACCAATTCTAGTTTGTTGTAAGGGTTGTATGGGAAGCGCAAGGAGTTACAGATGGCAATAGAAAGAAAGCGACGCTGGTTAGCACCCTGTAGGATCATGCACTGGCCTGGTATATTAATAATAATTACTCCAATGATAATCCAAATGTGAGAGTCACAAATATCCAAACAGCGTTAAATAAAGGATCTAGCGGGCCGAAGTTTGAAGCACAGTCGATCATTGGATTCAAAGAGATCACAATGCTACCAGGTGAGACTCCTTGGGAGCTAGATCAGAGGCTGAAATGTACGATTCGTGAAGCTAATATGAATCTGATGGATGGACAACATCGCTAGTGGTTTGTAGATTCGCTAATGCCACATTTAAGGAGTGCGCTATCGTAGTAGAAGATAACGACTCAGGCGGAAGCCCTGGAGTTTGCCATGAGGCTGCATGACACTCTGATGTAGGATCCTAACTTAGGAGTTCAGCAAATCCACACGCAGCTAAATAATTTATGCCTTGAGATGTAGAGTCTGAAATAGAATAGGACAGCTCGACCAGAAGTGCGCGAAGAGGTATGGTGCGTGAAATGCAAGGGTTAGGGTCATGACAAGGACCACTGCCCGGTTTTTTTGAATTACCTCGCAGGAGGAGGACTGATGCCTTTAATGTCGAAAGTGCAAGAAGGACCTAGCACGATGCCTAGTTTATGGTGCGTGATTTGTCAGACAGCAGGAAAAAATGCCACGGACAACTGCCACTTGTTATAGAAGTATACGTAAAATTCACAATAGTTGTCCTGCAACTTTTGTAGGTCGTTAGGACACGATGAGCACACTTGTAGAAGCTATGATTTGATGATGGATAGAACTCCCACCTACAGATTTCAGGCTGAAATGCGACCGCTTGACCAGAATGCAGGAATGGTCCAAACAGGATTTCAAGGGCACGGATGAGGCCTAGGCAGAGGAGGACCTAGAAGAGGTCGCGGACAGTTGATATGCTACAAATGCGGAGGGTCGGGACATTATGCCCGCGATTGCATGAATCCAACGCACCTGTCGTGTTTGTATTGCACCTTGTTTGATCATGAGATAGAAGATTTTCCTATGCTGATAGCTAGGATACGTGACAAAGGAGCGCTACTGCCTCCCCCGACTTAGAACCTGCAGATGATAAGGTCTGAGCTGCGCGAGGAAGATCTGAATTTGAACATTATGCTCTGAAGTGGAATCACGATGGGAGATGACAAAGGAAAATATCCAGAAGATAGTACTTGGGTTCACAAAGCTCTGGCGAAAGAAGCGGAGTTTGATTTGGAGCGCACTCGGGAAACCTTCATGGAAGCTAATAAGGGCTTCGTTGATGCCTCCACTTCAAGAAGCAAAGATAAACCGGAGCTGGAGATGGACCTATCTATGCTCACAACGTTCTTGGAAACATGAATGAAGTTACTACGTGACAATAAGGCGGTGAAAGGGTTACAAGAACTCATCAACAGATCCGCTAGGACCGTGCCAGGAGTACCACGCATAGTCTGGAAGATCAGAAAGCATAAGACAAGAACGGGAAGAGAGATGAGACTAACCACGCAGATAGGAGAATATGAGATGGAACAAGTAATTCTGGATTTGGAATCAAATGCAAATGTTCTGCCAAAGAAAACATGGGAAAGAATGGGGTGACCTATGCTGCATTGGTCTCTAATTCAGTTTCAAATGGAAAACCACCAGAAAATAATACCCATGGGGAGATTTCAGGGCATAACTATGGATATTGAGGGAGCAAGCGCGTTGGCGGATTTTGAAGTGATAGAGATTGTTGATGATAGAAATCCCTACCCCACGCTCTTAGGAATTGATTGGGCCACTGACATGAATGGGGTAATTAATTTGAAGAAGCGGATGATCTTTGAGAAGAAATCATTGCACGCAATTGTACCCCTGGACCCTGTTGAAGGATCGCGCTATACAAATCCGGTCCGCGACTATGAAAGTGATGATGATTTGGAATACATATATAAGATAATAGTGTGAGACCAGGATTGGGTGAATTCCACCGCGGATGGGAGGATTTCATGGGAACGCGAGAGCTCCTATACTTTGGATTCTGATGAAGAAACAGAGTGATGGCAGAATCGGTTACATGAGGTAACTACACTAAGTTGTAATATGATGACAAGTTCGTTGCGTTGCGTATCGACAGAAGTAAGAGACCTGCCTACTTATGATGGTTTGAGTGAGGTAGATATCTTCTTGGATAAATTTGAAAGAGAAGTGTCGGAAAAGCAACAATTCTAGGCCTTGGACTGGGTACTGCGCGCTACGCCCGCGAGATGGTGAGGTACGAACAAAGGGAGCTTTGAAGATTTGCGTGAATGTAGGAGAATGATGTGCACATGATTTGGGAAGCCTAGGGTGCAATTGACAGACAAGTACAATGGACTGGATGATCCGCGCACGCATCTAGCCAAGTGGGCGTAGGCCTATGGACAAAAGCCCCAACCTGCGTGGACACATGTGTACTCCATGTTGACAGACCTAATTAATAAGAATGTGTTGGGGGGCGAGCTCGCATATGGCTCTTAATGTTGGGAAGAAAATATGCAGGAAGAGTAATCATGCAGAATATTCTACGTGCAGAAGCATTCAACAAGGTATGCAACACGCTAAACAAGGTATGCAATGCATTGCAAAGTGATTGGGACCTGCGCATACTAGCAATATTATGGGTTTATAAGATGACATGCAAGAAACTAATGGGACAGACACCTTTTAGGCTGGTCCATGGAGTGGAAGCCATAATGACTATGGAATACATCGTACCTAGTTTGCACATAGTAGCACTCATAGGTATGATGGATCGCGGAGCTTGGAGGAGAGGCTCACGCAGTTGGAGGAGCTCAAAGAAGAATGATTTTTCGTTGGATTTCACCAGCAGGTAAAAAAGTAGCGCGAAAATGCATGGCACAATCGAAATATTAAGTTACACACATTCAAGGTGAATGATTTGGTGCTGTTGTATGATAGTAAGTTTGATAACTTCCCAGGGAAGCTTAGAATGCATTGGCTGGGACCATATGTTATTAAGGAGATCACAGATGGTGGAGCATTGCAGTTGGTAAAGTTAAATGGAGAACCTTTCCTAGGAAGAGTAAATGGTAGTCATCTAAAGCCATACACAGGTGGCTCGTCCATCTAACTAACTAACAGAAGCACAATCTTAGCGCTCTAGGCAGCTGAAAGGAGGCACAGGACTATAAACTACTCTGCCCAGGGACTACAAGATGTCAGGACTGCACGCAGTAGCGAAGTGTCACAGGGTCCGCGACAACGCGAGGGTAGTTGCGCTGCCGCGCGGGTCAGCTGGAAAGTGACCATTACAGTCACTATTCATGATGTGATACTTGGTTTGAGACCAAATGGAGCGAGCGGCAGGCATTTATGGTGAACTTTATGGGATAGATTCTTGAAAATCTACCGACAATCGAGCAGTAATGGACCAAATGTGGGGGGGAATGGTCGAATTCAAATTCAAAAGGAGCTATAAATTACAAAGGGTTTTCCATCAAACAACGCTTTGCAATTTGAGAATTGAGTGGTTGCGTGCCTAGATATTCATGAACCAAGATTTGTTCGATCTTTTGAAAGCGGATTCGTTACTTGAGCAGTTACTAGAGACCCTGAGAGAATTGTGGAATCACACTATGGCAGCACCCGAAGAAGCCATGGATACCGGGGCAATGACCACTGAGGATGCCACGCAGGCAATTACCGAAGTAGAGGCCCTAGAGAGTGTTGGGATAGTCGTTCAAGTCCCTAAATCACCACACACGCCGAGACCCAAGAAAGACAAGCAGGCCATGCTACCAGTGCACGTATCACCTAGAAATCCGCTGAGGACTAAGCTCACCATGGAAGAAAAAGGGAAGGCTATTAATTTGGATGCTGATGAGGAGGAAGAGTTTGAAGAAATCCTACTAGAGGATGAGGATGTAGAAATGGAAGAAACCCAGGGTGTGGACCCTCTTACCAGGTTGCCCGCATATGTTCCTCCGTTGAAGGGTAAAGCAAAGGTCCCCAAAGATATAGATGAGAGCAAGATATCTCTGCAGACTCCGCTTCTCCTTAGCGACATTATTTTCGAAGGAACACACTTGGGACCGGTGCCCATGCTGAAGTTTGAGGATTGGGACCTAGCGGACCATGAGAAGTTCCCGCAACTTGCAACCGTGCAGCTCATGCACCAGACGAAAGACACATTGGCTGGAATCATAGAGTTCGAACCGCGTAAATGGCTGAGAGGTGTTGAGAAAGTAGGGTTGCTAAACCTTCTCTAGGTGCCGCATTACTATCACGCCCCAGTGACTATTTTTTTCATTAGGCAGCTGCTCTGCTTGGTGCATGACAGGTGCTTGTGGCTAGAGGAGCCCATCCCCATCAGACCATTTGATTCATAGAATTACCCAACTCCCATGCAAAGGGTAGGACCCAGAAAACATCTCAGAGGGAAAAAGTGATGATTTGGCCATCGCAGAGGCCATGAAGAAGAAATTTAAACTGGAGAATAAGTGAGGGTACGCCATTTACAGCATCAATAACCCTGCGGTCAAGGTGGCTATGTAGATTTTGGCAGGGAAGGTGACACGGAAGTGTCACACGGATGAGGTGCCCATGCTGGTAGTTGCACTAGCAGCGCAGTTTGCAAAAGGGGTCTAGTTTAACTGGGCAAACTATTTGTGCAGAGAGTTCCTTGAGAACTGCCGCAAGGCACAGGAGAAGGGAAAAACCTTTCACTATGCATGGCTTCTGTTGTCAATAGTACTAGTGGCATTGGAATTGCCCGAAGATAGCCAATTCTCGATGATCATGCAAGATCTTCCAGAGGCAACGAAGTACGCTTCGCTGTGGGAAACTTGGGATGCACAGAGGATAAGGGAAACCAAAATATTTTGGGTGCTCATGGAGATGAACATCAGAATGGGGATTAATCGCAAGTCGCGCTTATCACCCATGGTCTACAATAGTCTACAGAGCTTCGCAGAGTTCAAGGAAGATTTCCACCATGTCTACATTAGGGCGTGGAAGGACCCCCCGAAGACGTGGCACGAGTTACCCTGTTTGGCGACCGACGATTCCATCTTCGAGGTCCTTGAGTCGTGGCCATTGGAGTGGCACACTCCAGCTGGCTCCGCGGTGGAAGCAGGGAAGTCTGCCACACAGCAAAAAAAGGAAGAGGCGAAACCGCGAATGGCACAATTGGCAGAAAACCGCAAGAACGAAGCAGCATCGACTAAGGCCAAGGCAGTGCGCGACATTGTGAAGTTGGAAAAAGAGCAATAAAAGATAGCAGAAGAAGAGCACGAAGGACAAAAGTTTCCTTCACCTGAGCCAGAGGCTGACACAGAACAAGGTGGCGCAGACCCGCAGATAGTGTCCACCCAGCTCAAGTTTTCTCGCCCAAGAGAGCAGGTAGGGTCGTGAAAGAAGTCGAAGGCTTCAAAGACTTCATTCAACCCAATCACCCTCACTGAGGGGGGTCTCCATGATATTGTCGAGACGGTGAGGGACATCACGCGGAGGCCTCCACCAATTTGAGGAGGAACACCAGTTGGTGTTGGGGGATCTTCGGGCACAGATACAGGAGTTGTAGGTGCACACTCCAAAATCTAGCAATGTGTCAACCAGCCTCGCAGTAGGCACATCGGTGGCTGAGGAAATGTTGCGTGCCCATATGACTAACACAATAGTGCTGCCAAATGGCGCACTTGTTACAGAAAATGAGGCTGACAAGCCTATGTTCAGCGGGTTGAAGGGAATCAAATTAAACATGGTTGCGCTCCCTCGGGAGACACTCTATATTTTGCAGGATGAAGTCACTACAGAACTACGAGCCATGGAGGGTCACGCGCTCTAGCTAATGAGCGAGCAATGCATCAACATGGAACAGTTGAGCCTATAGCGTGACAAAGTAGTGGCACAGAAAAGACAACTAGTGCAGGTGGTGGAGGAAGCCTGCCAGATGGTCCCAGAGTTGGCCATCCAAGCATAAGAACTAGTGGAGGTGTGCATCCAAAAATTAGTAGCAAAGGTATGCGGGGCAAAGGAAGAAATGGCCAGGGTTTAGCTAGCATTGAACCTTTAGATAGCAAAGCTGCAATTGAGGGCACAACCTTCAACTCCTCCATAGGTTAATGAATAGCATGCCACCGCGATCACCACAGCAATGGCAGCGGTCAATAATGCAGTGACAAACTGCACAAAGTTATTCGAGCAGTCGTTCGAGATCCTCACCACCCTACAGGAGGACCTGAACATACAACACCTAGAGATAGAGGCACGCGAGTTGTAGTAGAGATACGACGAAGTAAAATGGAACGCGTAGACAGTTTCCCTCACACAGAGGCTCGCAAGGATGCAGCAAGCTAAAGCGCTCAAGGAGCAGGTGGATGTTGCTCGACATAAGAAAGCGATTTTGAAGGCGCACTTACAGTTGTGGATTGATGAGGCATATATCATTACAGCCTCCATTGAAGCAAAGCTTATGCACCTGCAAGCAACAAAGGATAGGATTCAGGGTGGAAGTTCAGCCACAGCGGTCACTAAACAGCGCATTGAGGAAGTATAGCAGGAAGTCGCTCAGTGCGTTACCAAACTTGCAGCGATCCAATCAGATTTGGGAGGTCTTTGCACAAATATCTTTGCACCAACAGAGTGACTTGAGGGTGAGTCACAGTGTTTGTGTTGAGGGCCTGTTGGGCGTGGGATCCCCCAAGGGAAGTTTTGGGGCTTAGAGCCCGGATTTTGGTCAAAGATTGTAATTTCGATGTAAAGACTCCACATTTTGTGGGCACGGAGCACGTAGCTTGTAAAAGATTCATAGGGTTGTCTGCCCTTAATTTTGTTATTGTAAAGTCGGCTGTAGAGATCTACCCAGATCCGTGAACCATGGGATTGTATAAATAGAGCGAGGCTCTAAGTAGTAAGGCATCTAATCATGATAAGGATGAAGAGTTGAGTCATATCTGAAGTGTAAGGTCTAGTTTTGGCTCACAGAGTAGGAGAAGGCTCTGCAACTAAGTGCGCAGAGGCCTAGTAGTCCACAACTGAGTGCGTGGACCCCTACAGCTAAGTGCGCAGGGCGAGTCGAGTCTGTAAGAATTGGAAGTAATAATAATGAGAAGTTTCCTATCATTTCTGCATATTTATTACCTGTTTTATGCATCTGTTACATTGGATATAAATTGCTCGTTTAATGCTTATATGATGTGCGAATTTGTATAACTGTGTCGACTAAGTGAATGCAAGTTAAACTAACTATTTACGTGAAGATAAGCAAGGTATGTTAAGAAGATAAGTAAGATACGCTCTGTAGTTTGGGGAAATAGCGCAGTTCGTTGCCATAGCAATGTGAAAGCATCTCAGCCCCTAGTTAGTGCTGCATGAAGGACGATTATAACAGATCACGAAGGTGTTGAAGGTTAGAATATTGCACGAAGCAACCTGCACGAAGGCAGATCTAGTTGGACTCAATCGACATCACATACATCTCAAGGGTTCAGAAACTTGGTTCCAGCATCCCCCCATACTGCTTTGGGTGAGACTTCAGTCCGTGCTCCGCGAGCTGATGCCGAAAGGGCCAACAGAGTAGGGATTTGTTTGGCTAAATAACTTCGAACCTAGGTTAGGCCTCCATAAGCCAATAAGGGCTTCCAAAGAATTTTTCCAACAAGGCTTCCAAGACTAGTAACTCAACCCAAACTGTTACAGGGCTTCTAAAGTGTTTGTCCAACCAAGGATTCCAGGAACTAGTAACTCAACCCAAGGCAAAAGGAACATGAGAACCAACCAAAAAGCAAAAGTAAAACCCACAACACCATGGCTATCCAGGAAATGAAAAGGCTAAGCAAATACACTTTCAATCCAGGAAATCCTCCATGTCAATGATAGCTCATAACCAAGAAACCACATGCATGTGCCATGCATGCCAAAAGTAGAAAGGAAACCACACATTCAACTCGGTACATTCAAGAAAAACTAGTTGTAGTTATTGATCCCAATGTCGTCTTACACTTTCTTGCTTTTCGTTTGCCTTCTTGCTCCAAATTCCAAGTATGCCACACTCCTCCAAGAGTGCTCCAAGAAACTCTAAGTGTCCAAGAGTATGAGAGATAGAGAATTGAAGAGAGCTCCACCAGAACCTGTCAAAAACTTGCCAACTAATCCTCGAAATCCTTTTTATCAATGAGGCCTCTATTTTCTTCAATTTCCATTATTTTCCTTCATTTTCTTCCTCAAATTCAACCTGTGACCTTTCACCTTCCTTTTCTCCTAATTTCCATTATTTTCATAAATAAATGCCAAATAATGTCATTTTTCCTTTCCAAAGCCTTTACCATTGCCTTTTCCAATTTCCTTTATCCATAATAACCGAAATTAACACCCACTCATATGTTTTTCCCACCATTTAGCTTGGAATACGTGTCCCATGACCATGGTCTTATATATTTTTACATGGATTTTTAACCAAGGTTGTTACACCCATGACCTTCATCTGATTCTTCTTTTCCTTTAATATCCTTTATTACATAAAATTTTAATATGGGGTTGTTATATGCTTAACCCCATATATTCCTCCCCATGGGTCATACCATATACATTTAACCCAATATAGGCCCCACTTTAGGTCATAACACTAATATGGCTTCCAAATTATAAAAAATAAGCCCTTTTTTATTAGATATTGTTGAAATTCGTTTTTTTGACATTTTTAATATTATTTTTCAACTCTACCCCTCGTATGGTGACATGACACAACTATTATCAACTTTAGATGAGGGTTATGTAAACTAATGGACTAGCTTTTTTTTACTTTCTTCTTTATTTTTCTTATTTTAATTTAACCTCTGAATTGGTTAGAGATAAATGGATATTCCAACAAGAATAAATTTTTTGCATCATCCAATGAGGTCAAAAGAGTCAAAGTTACTCAAATCATGTCTTGTATCTCTTTTCAAAATGAGAAATAAATAAGAGAAACTAGTCAATGAGCCATTGTCTTTTGAATCCTCTTTATATTAGTCTTTATGTCGCACTAATTTATGGATGGGAGAAAATGATTCTGAAGTTAGTGGAAATTATATATGACCCCATTTTTTCTTTTGCTCGATCTAAAATTTTCTATAGAATCTCATTATGATTCATACTTCATTACATATCTAGTTTCTTAACCATTTTAGCTCAAAATAGAGTATATTTCCAAAATAAAGTATAATCTCTCCAAACTAGTTTGAAGTCTTGAATATGTGCACACATACACACACACATGTGAATTTAGTTAGGTAACATACATGATCCTAAATACTTTACATATACCTTGCATAAACTAGTGACTATCTCTAAAACTAGGGTTGTTCCCATGTGTTGAGACATGATTGTAAAAATACCAAAATGCAAGAAAGGGCCCTAAGAATCCTCAACCATACTTGATAACATCTCTTGGATTAAATTTAGATAGATTTGTTTGGTTATGCCTCTTTGTTACCCTACTCTACTTTAGTTGCAGAGTTTCCATAACTAGGGACTACACTTCATGTACAATGACCCATGCAACTATTTTAAATTATTTGAAGGTAAAAATGGTAGGTTTCCATGATCCCACTGAATTTTATCATTGCAACATAAATTCCTTTTACCTTTACTTGTTAATAGTGCTCAAACAATTAATACTATAATGTGATCTCAACCTTTCCCTAGAGTTCCAAGAGTTCCTATTATAAATTCATGACATGAGGCTCAAGCCCCCAAACTGTTTCTTAGGCCCATTTTTTTTCATTGTAATCTTAGCTACTCTAGCTATCCACCTCTTTTAATTGGGAAATTAACTATGTCTTCATTTCCTTGTCTACAATAGAGAAAATTTGATCTTGGAGCTTTATGAATCACATTTTTGGCACCTATACTAGTCATAAATATCATATTCTCATGATCTTCATCTAGTTATTTAGGTTTCAAAAAATAGTTTGAGACTATTGTATATATTTCCCTAGCTTCTATCTTTATTCATGCACTTCCTCACCAATTTCAAAAACTTGTCCCCAAAATTCCTAAGTTTGCTTTTCATGTTACTCTTCCATTTTTTGTTGTAATGTTGACATCTTGTCATGGAATATTCAAGTTGTTCCACACTATCACCAAGGGCATGTCTAGTTACTAATCTGACATGTATTCATCATGTTCCCTAATAATTGGTCACATTTATTTGAACTATTCTTTGTTGGAATTGGTTTGTCACATCATATCTTATTAAGACCCTTCAAAATGCCTCACTCCACTATCGCTTCCTCCAAATAATCCTACAATAGTTGTACATAGAACTGGATACATGAGCTCTCTATGTCCACCTAGAGAAATCAGAATGAGAAGTTAATGGCTTAGATATGTGAATACCGAGAGAGAAAATCATATAGAAGTTGTTAAGAATTAAATGGATTTGGGGCTTACAAATATATTAATACTTTGGATTATATCTAGTTATTAGAATTTCAACCTATGGGGATTGGATTTGAAATTTTTGCATATCTATTGTGCCTATAAATTTTTTTGTAAGAAAGCAACATTGATTTATAAAATTTCCAATAAATTTACAAGGATTTTCCTATAGATATCATGGTCTTAACATCCTTATTGTGTTCAACAAGGGTGTTGTTTGATTAATGCTCTTCTCCCTATGTCTTAGTAACCCTAACTTTAGTATCTATAGTTGACAATGAGATTAGCTACCCTAAGTTAATAGTAATAATTGGTGGGCTATACTATTGCACCTCGATCATCTTGGTTTTATCAATGTCTTTTATTTAGTTTTCTTCCATTTTGGATCCTTCACTTTTTTTTATGACTTTGTGATTATTTCCTTCGATGGCTCAGGTGGAGTCAATCTCAAAATATCCTTCCCATTCTTTTCTTCTTCAACAAGTATTTGTAGCTTCTATTAAGGCTAATATTTAATATGGATGAGGGGATTACCCTTTGGTATGATAGTCAAGAAAGATATTCTAACTATACCACTTCTATGCCTCTTATAGATTAAAAGGGTGAATATTCCTTTCTCTTTGAATATCACCCATATCTATACTACTTTAAATATATTAGTTGTTGGAAGAGTGGGTACTTCTATCTCCTCCTCTTCATCATCATTTTTGAGTCACGCAGTGGTGGGAATTGCTACTTCAAGTTGAGACTAAGACTATGTGGACCAAAGTCACCTTAAGGATCCTTAATATATGTGAGAATGTTGCAATGCCATTGGGCCAGGTCAATGTGCTATAAATGTGATTGCCATTCTTTTGATGTCTATTGAATTGTCATGCCAAACCACTTTCTAATTTTGGCACATATATCAAGATCCTTGATGGCATAAGATAGTGATCAAATGTAAAACTATTCACATACCACCATTGTTGATTTGATATATATGAAATACATGTCTTTGTTCAAGTGAAGGATGACACTTGTTTTTCAATCTGGTCTTTATTAACTCACAATTATAGACTTTATTTCATGAGATTATTGATGGGCTCATAAATTAGCATATTTTTGTCAATCTACTACTTAAGTTGGACCACTTTTACATTATAGAAACCTTCATAATCATCATTTCTACATAATTTTGTCATATTCCACTGTACATTTACCATCTGAGATGTAAACGGTTACACAAAGGTAATAAGTCCATTATTATATGATCTTATCTATTTTTCCTTGTAAGAACAAACTAATATGAAAATATTGTAGAAATTCATAATTTTTGTAGCACTTATGACAAACTACAGCAGAATCAAAGCTTAGCACAACTCCTAAAGCAACGAATTCTAACGAAGCGCATGGATAAGTGGAAAAATACTACAATATGGTTGTTATAGGTTATTTTGTCACGTCAAGTCAAATGGCCTAGAAACTAGATCAATCAACATCCTTGACACCTTGACAATATCCCTCTACAAAGCCCTAAGCCTCTATTTGACTCGCAACACATAAAAAGTGAGTTATGAGGCCCTAAACCCTAACTTTAGGCACAAATCACTTTCTCTTCTGAGAAATTGTGTTGCAAAGTAGTTACTCCTTCTCTAAGGGAGCAATGCAGAGCACCCTACATAACTGAGCAACTACGTTGATTCTGGAATCTCGGGAAAAATAAAATATAGTTATGAAGATTCACATTCCAGAAATTTCTAAGGTATTTTTAACCATTTACTATTCGTTGGGTATTCGAATTATTACCTATAAGGACCTATCCCTTATCATTTTAGGTTATCCTCCATGATTAGTGGATCTATGTCCTAGATTGGTAAAACCCAAACCACCTCTTTTACCCTATAAATTTACCCGTCACCAAAATGTTTGGGTTGGATTTTGGAGATTGCTAATGCCCTCATGCTACTACTTTGAACTTAAGGAATCCATCCATTTATGCATTAGGGTTGAGTGTGAAGGTTTCTTTGTGGCAAGGAAGGACAAAACAATTAGGGAGACATTTCCAAAGTTAGCGTATATATATGGTTGTAACTCTTTCCTTTATTTATTAATACAAAAAGCACTATGTTTTCCTATACATGTGTCATGTTGATGCTTATTGGTGGGCTCCAGTATTGTAGCAATAATGCTACAACTCCTGGAGCTGCCTATCTCTAATTTTATCAACCCGGTAGTTCGTAACAAACTTGCAAGCGACGGTGCTGTATGCACAAGTACTAGCTCTTGTCGCAGCTGTCACTTGGTCAGCTGGCACAAGTCTGTTAGGGCTCAATCCAACTTCTATATGTTCTCAGAAGAAGCTTTCTAAATGATGGACAAAGGCTATCTCAAAGGAAAGTAACCTACTTTGCAAGAATGAACTGAAAGCCAACCAAAACATGGAAACCCTAGTAAACCCTAATCTGACTAGTTTAATCTCTATGATGTAATGGTGGGAGTGCAAATGTCTAGAAATGATGCCATTACTTCTAGTGAGATGAGATGCATGAATTTAAACTACTTCCATTGAAGAGAACATGTTTTTATATTTTTTCTTAAGTGGTTGGAGTTATTATGATTGTGTTTCTGACTAGGTCTTGACTGTGCAGGGGTAGTTCAGAGGGAGGAAGGCTTGGAAAAGGTCAGGAGGGCTAGGAGAGGTTCCAGGGGGTCCCTAACATCATTCCACAGAAGTCCACAACGTTCAAGTGCTTGGCAACCGAGTTTGCAGGCTTCTACAGGATGTTTGCAGGGGATCCTACAGGAAGCTCGGGATTTCTACAGGAAGTCTGCTAACTTCTACAGGATGTTCTACAGTTGGAGTTTTGGGTGATGGAGGAGTGAAGGAGATGTATGGGTGGATAGGTAGGATGAAAAGGGAGCTTGTGATGGCTCAGGGACGGAGAGCTAAGATGGAGAAAGAGTGGGTAAAGTCGGTTGGTGGATAGAAGGGTGGAAGCAATGAAAGGTCAAAAAGATGGAGCTACGTGAGAAGTAGAAGGGTTGGAAGGCAAACGAGTTGAACAGAGGATGAGTAGATGACTTTAGGCGCGGTTTAGAAGAAGAAGAAAATAATAAAGTGATGCTACGCAGTGTAAAAGAAACAAATCCTCTATGTCTTTCACAAAACCAAGAATTCATCAACCTACCCTAACTGTGTTATTAAACCAACGAACAGCAATGTAAATTGTGGAGAGAAATCGTGCATGGCGTTGGAACGAAGAAGTATTGCTCAAGATCAGAATGCATGGACGGTTTTATGACTGAAATGATTGTGTTGCAGCTTGCATGAACGTATAAGACTGCGTTTTTTTGGTGGTTGGTACGGTCCACACCCCCAATCTCTAAACAGAGATGGCAGCGAGTGCACTATCAACCTTTTCTTGGAGCTCTGATGAATTACAATCCTCCTACTCTAATCTAAGCTGCTGAAAGCACTTTAACCATAAACTAATCCTACTCAATCACATTAAAGAAATTAAATCAGCAGACTGTGTTTTTCAAATGCATGTCAAAACAAAGAAATGAAGTGCTGAAAGGAAAGACAAGTAACAATACAAGGAAAAGGAGGTCTATTGCTCTCAGGTTGGGCCCTAACCTGAGAGCTATAGCTCCCTTAAGAACTCAGAATTGAATCCAAAGCTGCCTGCCTTTATTAAAAGATCATAATCATGAGTCTAACATCATGCCAAAATTGGCTTACAAAAAGCAAAAACCGAGTTGTAGCTCGTACTCAGAAATTGCAACAGTAGTTCAAAAGTTCAAAAAGCTCCTATCAAAGGCTACGGCCTCAATATTTATACATGATGAGGATCAAGCTGGCGTCCTCAATTAGTGGAGCTTGGCTGTCCAACTAAAAGTAAACTGTTGTTCCTGTAGAATCCGTTGGCTGCCTTCTAGCTCGGTGGGGATAGCTGTTGGAGCTCGGAGTTAGGGTGGAGATCATGAGGAAGGTCATTCAAGACTGTGGACAACCTCCCTATAAACCCGCAATGCCACCTTTGTTGTCTCCTTGTCTCCATCTGCGTGGTCTTTGCTCCCTTTAATGCCAAAAAACCTGAAATCATCATGTATTAGCCACATAGATATAATGCTTGCCCTTCTTCCTACAAATAACACGAATATACTAAGAAATGATGCATAAGTGATAAAAGATGAAGGGTTGAGCAAGGTAAGTAGGCCAAATGAGCCCAAATTGTTACCAAAAATTGGGGCTCATCATCACCCCCCAGCTAAAATATTTGCTCATCCTTGAGCAACTAGTCCAACTCTTCATCCTTCATTGCTTTGACTGCTACCCTTACATCCCAAGCCTCTGTAGTAGTGTCCTCCTTGCTGACATGAAACCCAGCCCTTCTGTTTACCTCTTCCCACTGTTCATCATCATCTTTCTCTGTACTGCCTTCCATTAATCCTAGCAGCAATGGTGGGCTGAGTTTAAGGCCAATTCAGCTGGCCTTGAGGTTTTGCATGGGCTACCCCTACCAGGGCTTCCCTCATCCGAGTTGGGGTGTGGTATTCTCGGATTTTCAAACTGTGTGCCAATGTATTCCATCTGCGTGTGCATGCTTGGACAACATTTTCTCCTAACAATCTTTCCATGTCTTCAAAATGAGCTATGGCTTGGGCCTGTTGATCCACATATCTTAATGAAGATGTAGGATCAGTGGACAAATGTTGGTGTGTTGAGATGAGTGCAACTGGATCCTCTGGTTCTGCACGAATGAGCAATGGCTCGTTTAATTCTCGGTTCATGACCGATTTTGCTTCTGCTGCTCTTTGATCCTCATGGTTCAACCATGAAGCGAACGCCATTAATTGCATATCACCCAAGGCAGTATTGGGATCCCATGAGACTACATTAGGCAAGGCCAAATTGTGGAGGTAGAACTCCGCTAATTTAGCCTTATCCTCTGACGAACTAGTACTGCACAATTCAGAGAATTGTTGTGGGTCTTGGATCTGAGAAATACCTCTTTTTTCCAAGGTATTTATTTGGAACTGCAGCCATTGGTCTTTCAAGTACAAACCATAGGATTTGGCAGGTTGTCTGCACTGTATTGCCTCCATGGCCCAACTGGCCATGCAGGCCAATTTTGCTTCTTTTTGCTGCAGCTGTTCCCTGAGAGCTTTCACTTCAATTTGTGCTTGATGTTCTTCTTCCTGTAGAAGACCCTTTTTCAATAGTTTTCGGGCTTCCTGTAGAAGCCGGTTTCGGCTTTCTTGTATAAGCCGGTTTCGGCTTTCCTGTAGAAATAGGTGTCGTCGCCTTGGGTTGCTTTGCTCCATGAGTCTTGCTTTTTGACTTGGTTGCGGTCGTTGTAGAGGCACTCATGCTGATGTGGACCTTCTCAACCTTGTCCACTCTGCCTTGCAACCTTTGTTCTCTTGCTGTCAAGATGGGTGTGTCATCTTTTTCTTTGTCATCCTTTTTCTCATGCTTCTTCTTTTGCTCTTTCTTCTGCACTGTGGTCGGGGTCTTCTGGCCTGTTTCTTTCTTTCCCACGGCCACTGATTCCTTCTCCTCACTGCTGGAGGAACCACTTTCTTCGGTCAACATCCTTATGTCTCCATCTCTTGTCAAATTTCTGAATGCTTCCCATGAGAGAGGGACCTTGTATGAATGAAGCGCATCCTCCACGAGAAGTTTGATCAACCCATGGTGGGCTACCTGGTCTGGTATGCCTTCTTTTAACTTTGTGGCACACTCAATTAGAGACTGTAGCAGGAAATAAGGGATGCTCAGTTTATTTTCTACAGGAAGATCAATCTGGTGCCTCAATTCAGTGAGCAACCGAAAGTGATACCCGTACACAATGCTAAAATGGCCTTCGCAGGTTATATACTTCATGATCTGCAGGCTAACTTCATTCCATGGTGGCAGCAAACTGGTTCTACGCACCCCATTTTTGTCCTCCGAGAATTCCTCCTCTGGGGGAAAGAATTCTTTCTTGGCCTGTTGGCTCAACTTCCTTTCTTCCTTATCCCATGGCAAACCCATTGGAAGTTCAGTAATTCGACTGATATATTGCGGGGTGATCTTGAGGCTTAGGCCCCTGAAGTTCACGGTGGCCAATGTTTTGGATTTCGGCCTCAGAGCCTGCAAAAAATCTTCTGCCACTTCGTCGTCATAACCCTGCAATTTGTCACAGAAGGCTATCCATTGTGCTCATGTGAAGAGCTCCACCACCTCAAGATTTTCCCTTAACTTTGTTGAATCAGTGGGTTCCCTTCTAATGAACCCACCCGGCATGATAAAAATTGTTGCTTTAACTAGAGGTGGCGAACGCGGAAGAAGTTTGGTCTACTGAGACAGAGCGTAATGCACAAAATCCACGAAGCTTATCTCTGAGGACCTTAACACAGCTTTAATTACACTGACATCCTGTAGAATGACAGTTTATGCACAGCAGACAACAATTGCAACAATTTTCTACGACCAGACTGTAGACGACGATTCTGCCACCTTCAAAAGCCAATTGCATGGAGAGTTCAGGTTTACCTTTTTAATCCACCACCTTTTGATGTGAGGAACCCGCCTTCCTGTAGAAACAGCTTTCCTGTAGGAGCAGCTTTCCTGTAGGAGCAGCGCGCTATTTCCGGGGAATACTGCAGTGGGTCTGCGCTCTTGCTGTAGCTTCACAGGCATTCTGATGGCCAAAGGCTCGGAGTATCGAACTGCAGAGGGATCCGGATGATCACTCGAGTTTCAAACGGTGAATGATAAATGCATGGGGTGGCAATCTAGCCGATTAGATTTGAATCAGCGGAATCCGTGGCGCGGGGGTGAGCTGTCCCTGCCGGACCGTTGGACGACGTCATCCTATCATTTGCCTGCGAGTTCCCTTACTGCCGCATCATCCCCCCCCAGATCCTCCGCCGTCTCTTCTGTTAAACTCATTTTTCCCGACGGGATTGCTCTCACGTGTGTGCTGCCCATTCCTTTTGTCATGGCCGCCACCCAAACATCCGACTAGACCATTAACTGGTCGACGTGGCCAGTCAAATGGCCATACAGCCGCTCAACCCATTCACCTCACACTTTGCAAACAATTTCAAAGTAAAATTCATGCAATCTAACGGAAGAAAGGGTCGAGACACTTACTTGTGCGGCTGCAACACGATTTTTCAGCTTTCGGACGATGATGAGTAGATTCGTTTGCCGCTGATGAATTTGCACAGGCTCGGAGGTTCATGTTTACAGGCTGCCGATGATGGATTTGATGCTGTGGTTGCATGCGCCCGCGTTTTCATTATATATGGCCAGCGCTGTGAACGGTGTACACTCTAGCGGGCTTAACTGTTACAGGATTCCCGCAGGATGTCTTGTAACAGTTTTTCCTCCTCGGGTGCATGCTGCACGACGAAGGATTTGGCCTCACGATCACGCTCCCAGAGCTCACGGATGGCTGGGATGGATATGGTATGACATCTCAGCATTTTTTTATCTTAAAAATTGCTTTCTCTTTGATAACTCAACGATCTGCTTTGCTGGTGCAGGTAACTTTATTGCATGTCGACAAGGATGGTAGAACGAGGTGACAGCAGTGTGCAAGGGTGACAACAATAGCTTGCATGCGTCCAAACCGATCCTTAGTCGTTAGATCTCCTCATAAAATGAATTCTGGGCCGTCCCGAACTTCTACAGGAAGTTTCCTGTAGAAATACAGAACTTCCTGTAGAAAGGTTGCGTTTCCTGTAGAAAGTCTACATCTTCCTGTAGAAAATCTGCATCTTCCTGTAGAAAATCTGCATCTTCCTGTAGAAGACTCAAGCCGTGATGAAATTGTGCACATACCTTGGAGAAAAGGGGTATTCTTGGAGGAGGTGCTAGTGAGGTCTCCTGGCAGCATGATAAGGATCCTTGGCTCTGAGTTGAGAGGCTTCCTCTCCTCCATAGAACACCTGCAATCTGCATGCAATTTCACATTATAAACTTGTTGTCCTTGTCTTTTTTTGCTTATTTTTTTTTTCCTTTTTTTTTCTTTTTTTTTCTTTTTTTTTCTCTTTTTTTTTGAAAGATAACAGGGGCACCTCAATGAGGTTTTCACCCTTGCCATCTGCCTTAAGCGCCTCAGAGAGGTTTTCACTCAAGGATCTTTTCAAATCTCTCTTTTTTTTTCCTTTTTTTTTGAAAGACAATAGGGGCGCCTCAATGAGGTTTTCAACCCTACCACCTGCCTTGGGAGCCTCAGAAAGGTTTTCACCCAAGGATCTTTATTATTTATTTATTTTTTTTTTTTTTTTTTTTTTTTAATCTTTCAGGGTATGCCCAAAGCAGAGGCAGAACCCTTCTCTATGACCAATACAGATTTCTCCATAGTTTTGATGAACTCTTGTCTTGAGAGAGGTTTCCTGTAGATCTTCAATCGATGCCCATTGACAAGCATGGGGATGGCTTCCTCATCAATGGTTCGAATAAGAACAGATCCATTGTCATGGCATTTTTCCACTGCATATGGTCCTAGCCATCTGGTTCTCAGCTTCCCCTTGAAATCTTTGTATATGGAGTCATACAACAAGGCCCAATCTCCCGGCTGGAATTGCTTGTCATGGAGGTGTTGGTCATGCCACACCTTTCTCTGAAGTTGAACCACTTCTGAGTGAAGGAGGGCCTGCATCCGGTGCTCATCCAGTCCATTCAGCTGCAATAACCTTTCTTGTTGTGCATGGCTGAGATCTAGGTCCAGCTGAGCTACCATCCTCAAAGTGTTGTATTCAAATTCAATGGACAGCAAAGCTTTCTTCCCATAGACCAGCTCATAAGGTGTGAAGCCGGTGGTGGTCTTCCAGGTTGTGTTGTAAGCCCATGTGGCCTCAACCAGGCGATCTGCCCAGTCCTTTCTGCTATTGCTCACCACCTTAGTCAAGATCCCTTCTAATGCTCTATTGGTGACTTCCACCTGCCCATTTGCTTGAGGGTGATAGGGGGTGGAAGTCCTATGCTTGATCTTGTGATGAGCTAGTAAGTCTTCAACCAGGTTGGATGTGAACTGGCTCCCTTGATCGGTGACCAGCTCTCTTGGGTAGCCAAACTTGTAGAAGATGTTTTCTCTTAAGAACTCGGCCACCTTTTCTTCTGTTGCTGCTTTGATTGCTTTGGTCTCTGCCCCATTTGTCAGGTAGTCAGTACACACAATGATGTAAGACCTTTGCCTCGAAGGGGGGTTGATTAGACCCACAAAGTCCATACCCCACTTCTCAAATGGCTCAAGAGTCACTTGAGGTTGGAGAGGCATCTCATCCCTTTGAGTCGGTTTCCCCATTCTTTGGCATTGGTCACATTGGTTGATATATCTTCTGACATCTTGATGAAGTGTGGGCCAATAGTAGCCTGCCTGCAGGATTTTGAAGGCAGTCCTCTTTGCTGCAAAATGTCCTCCACAAGGCCCATCATGACAAGTGAGGAGGATATCAAGGACTTCCTCCTCCCTTACACAACGCCTTAAGATCTGATCAGGGCCAAGCTTGAACAGGTTGCCCCCGATCCAAGTAAACGAGGCACTTTTTCTGATGATTCTGCTCTTCTCTCTTGAAGATAGGTGCGGAGGGAACTGTGCGGAAACAAGGTAGTTTGCTATATCAGCAAACCATGGAGAGAGTACTGAGATAGCAAACAGATGTTCATCGGGCATCTGGTCATCCACTGTTCCATCCTCATCTGCAGACAAATCCAATCTAGATAAAAAGTCAGCAACAACATTTTCTTTACCTGGTTTGTCAACAATGGTCAAATCAAACTGCTACAATAAAAGTAACCATCTAATAATACGAGCATTCACATCTGATTTATTCATTAAGTATCTAATTGCAGCATGGTCTGTATGTACAAATGTTTGATAGCCAGTGATATAATGTCGGAACATGTTCAGTGCATGGACCACAGCCAAGAATTCTTTCTCGGTTACAGTGTAATTTAGTTCAACTTTGGACAAGTTTTTGCTAACAAAGTAAATGGCATATGGAAGTTTTTGTTCAACTTGTCCTAAAGCTGCCCCTATGGCTTTGTTCGAGGCATCAGTGTGGACGTGGAAAGGTAGGGCCCAGTTTGGACCTCTCAAGATTGGAGCTGACACCAACTTGTCCTTCAATTCATTCAAAGCCCTCTGACAATCGTTAGTCCATTTAAACTCCACATCTTTTGCCAACAGGCCAAACAATGGCGAGGCTAGTTTGCTGAAGTCTTTAATGAATCTCCTGTAATACCCTGCTAATCCTAAGAAACTCCGAACATCCCTTACCTTTTGGGGAGGTGGAACCTTCTTGATGAGAGCAATTTTGTTAGGATCCACCTGTAACCCTTGGCAAGAAATGGTATGGCCTAGCACGGTCCCTTCAGTCATCAGGAATTCACATTTTTCAGGACTAAGGGACAGGTTCATCTCAATGCATTTGGTTAGGACCTTTCCCAGATTGGACAATGCTTCCTGGAAGTTGGCCCCATAAGGAGTGAAGTCATCCATATAGATTTCCACTGCATCATGGACCAGCTCCGAGAAGATGCTTAAGACAGCTCTCTGGAAGGTAGCAGGAGCATTGCATAGCCCAAAGGGAAGGACTCGGTAGGCAAAGGTACCCCAAGGACAAGTGAAGGTGGTCTTATCTTGGTCTTCCGGGCTGATTTGGATTTGGTTGTACCCGCTAAACCCATCCAGGAAAGAGAAGAACTTCTTTCCTGCCAGTCCATCCAGCACTTGATCTATGAAAGGTAGAGGGAAATGGTCTTTCTTGGTAGCTTTGTTCAGTTCTCAGTAGTCCACACAGATTCTCCACTTCCCATTTTTCTTGGGAACCAATACCAAAGGGGACACCCATTCACTATCTGAGATGGGGTAAATGAATCCGGCATCCAACAGTTTTTGCAATTCTTCCTTGACAATGTCCTTAAGGGCTGGATTCATTCTCCTCTGAGGTTGCCTAACCGGTTTACAACCGTCTTTGATGTATATATGATGGGTACAGACCCAGGGATGGACTCCTTTCATCTCCTTATAGCTCCAAGCAAAAGCATCTAGGTGACTGGCCAACATGCTACACAGCTCCTTTTCCTGGGAAGGAGATAGGGAGGAGCTGATCTTTAACGTTCTCTCAGGGCCGAACTCCACATTCTTGACTCTGGGTGTGATAGGGTTGGTAGCACAAAGGTCCACTAGGGTGCTGGCTTGGGCATCCTCCACCAATTTCTCTAAGGATAGTGCACTGGAAGGTGGATTCTGGATCAAAGTCTCGATCAAGTCATCCTCGGTTGGGGGGTCTCTTCTAGCGGTATCTAGGGTGCACAAAGGTGCTGAGTACACCTCATCTTCTTCTCCTTCCTCCAACCACAGTGGTAAGTCATGCTCTAAGGAGGGTTGGGCAGGAGGGTATAGGACTAGCTGCTTAGACATAGGACCGTTTTTGATGGTCATGTTTCTTGCACGGAAACTGATGTAAGCATCTGCAGTGGCTAACCAAGGCCTTCCCAAAATGAGAGGATATCCAGTAAGCTTTGCCTTGGGTTGCAGAACCAAGAAATCTGCAGGGTATTCCCAAGAGTCGATAGAGACCAAGACATCCTCCACAATCCCTTCAGGAGTCATAGTGGAGCGATCTGCTAGTTGCAGTACTGTCGAGGTCTTCCTCAAGGAACCCTGAAGATTGAGTTTGAGCATGGTATCCCTGGTCATCACATTAATGGCAGCCCCCAGATCAATCAAGGTGTGAGGTATGATGGTGCCATTGATGTGGACATCTACTACAGGACTCCCAGGATCTAGGTACTTTGGGCAGATGACTTGTCCTAACATAAGATCAGACAGTTGTCCTAAGACATTGATGGTTGAAGCATCTCTCTTTCGCCTGCTTGGGTGTTTGAAACATTTTTCCTTAACCAGTTTGTTGTATATTGGCACATCCTTGATGGCTTGGAGAAGTGGTATTTTCACACACAACTGCTTGAGCTCTCCCAGAAGCTCATCCTCCTCTGGGTTGGGTTGTGTGGTGGCTGTTAGTCTCTCAGGAAAGGGTGGAATAGCCTTTGGTTCACTTTCCTGTTTATCCTCCTCGTCCTCTGGGGGAGGAGGTTGGCGATCTGGAAGAGTCTTTCCAGATCGAAGATTGATCTCCTAGATCTCCACAGCATAGGTAGGACATGATGTCTCCCCAGTGTATACCTGTTGGGCCTGTCTATTATTGGGGTTCGGGTTCGGTTGAGTAGGCATTTGAGGTTGCCTTGGAGGAGCAGGAGGTAATGGCTGAGGTTGAACTGGTGGTGGAGGCAAAATGGCGGGAGGAGTGTTGTACTGGGGCCTCCACCCCGACTGAGGTGCATTCCACTGAGGTTGTGGCTGGGCATGTGAGTGATATGAATGAGTAGTGGGTTGGGTAGGGTACTGAGGTGGATAAGACCATGGAGGAGGCATAGACCAAGAAGGATGAGCAGGGGGACCCCAGGAAGGCATAGGAGTCGATTGGTTGGGGCTGTAATAAGCTTGAGGTGCCCCTTGCATCGCCTGCTGGTAAGGTCTAGGTCCTTGTGGCCTCCTTTGGTTGATGAAATAGAGAGGTTCAGTGGGAGCTTTTGTCCCTTGGTACATAGCTTTAAGCCCAGGTAAGGTTGGACATTGATTTGTGGGATGGTCCTCCTCACAAACGAAACACACTTCAACCGAATGCAATGGACATTCGTTCTTAGGGTATCTCCTTGTACATCTAGGGCAGAAGATAGCCAAGGCTCTCTCAGCTTCTTCCTTCTTCTGCTGGATCCTGAATGTGTCCAGTTGCATGGCAATGGTCTGTCTCACCTCACTCTTAAGATCTTCTAATTGATTTCCAAACTCATGTTTGGAGAAAGGAACACCAGCTGAGAGGAGGTTTCCTCTACCTCGTTTCCGAGTTGCCCTGGAGTGGTTTCTAAACACAGTCTTGATGTCCTCATAAGGCAGTTGGTAAATATCCCCCCCAGCTAACATGTGAAGGGTATCTAAGAGGTCTTCAGGGACTCCTCGGAGCAGAACCAACTTGAGGGATTCAGGGTCAAGTGTGCACCTGGCCCGCTTATAGCTAAGTTGGAACCTCTCCTCATAATCCTCTAAGGACTCATCATTTCCCATGGTCATCCGAAAGATTTCTCCCTTGGTTTCCTTGGACCTACAGTAGTCCCGGTACTTGGTATTGAAAGATTGCTGCATCTGAGCCCAAGTGGTGATACTATTCCCAGGTAAGCCCATGAACCAGCGTAATGCTGCATCCTTAAGAGTGGAAGGGAAGAGTTTCAGCTTCTGCTCATCTTCAGTATAGTCATAGGTTCTACAAAGGACAGCAAACTCAAACAGGAAGGTATCAGGATCTTCAGTAGTCAGTCCATGGAAGTGAGGTAAAGCGGAGGGGCTAATGTTCTTCATTTTCATCTCTCCATTGGTCTCTCGGATGGGGAAGGCACCTTCTATTCTCTCATCTTCTCTTCTATTGTCAGCCATAGCTTCAGATGGGATGGTCTCTAATTCTTCTTCTGCTATAGGATCTTCGTATATCTCAGGAGGTTCACCTATAGGTTCTTCTGGATCACTGTCACCTAAGAAGAGAGAAGGGTGACTCAGTGATGTGGTGGGGGTATTGGGTAGGAATTTGCCTGTTTTATCTCAGTTCCTACGAGGCATGAAATGGAAAGACCTTTTTGATTGCTTTTGTTTTTTCTTCTTTGGTACCTACAAAATTGAAACAGATTGATCTACAACTAACTATCTTACTGAAATAAAGATGCAGAATTGAATTGAAAGCAGGAAAGAACTAATCTACTTTGCTCAAATGAAATTGCAGGAATGGAAATGCTAGTCTACGCTTGCAGAATTGAAATACTAATCTACGCTTGCAAAATTGAAATTGCAGAATTGAAATGCTAATCTATGAAAGCAGGAAATGTCTATGCTACTTTTGCAGAATGGAAATGAAATAAACTACTTGGCAGAAAGCAAGAGTAAGAAAATAGAAGAAAAGCAACAATTACTAATACTCTGACGCTTCCCCGGAAACGGCGCCAAAAAGATGGTGGGCTCCAGTATTGTAGCAATAATGCTACAACTCCTGGAGCTGCCTATCTCTAATTTTATCAACCCGGTAGTTCGTAACAAACTTGGAAGCGACGGTGTTGTATGCACAAGTACTAGCTCTTGTCGCAACTGTCACTTGGTCAGCTGGCACAAGTCTGCTAGGGCTCAAGCCAACTTCTATATGTTCTCAGAAGAAGCTTTCTAAATGATGGACGAAGGCTATCTCAAAGGAAAGTAACCTACTTTGCAAGAATGAACTGAAATCCAACCAAAAGATGGAAACCCTAGTAAACCCTAATCTAACTAGTTTAATCTCTATGATGCAATGGTGGGAGTGCAAATGTCTAGAAATGATGCCACTACTTCTAGTGAGATGAGATGCATGAATTTAAACTACTTCCATTGAAGAGAACATGTTTTTATATTTTTGCTTAAGTGGTTGGAGTTATTATGATTGTGTTTCTGACTAGGTCTTGACTGTGCAGGGGTAGTTCAGAGGGAGGAAGGCTTGGAAAAGGTCAGGAGGGCTAGGAGAGGTTCCAGGGGGTCCCTAACATCATTCCACAGAATTCCACAACGTTCAGGTGCTTGGCAACCGAGTTTGCAGGCTTCTACAGGATGTCTGCAGGGGATCCTACAGGAAGCTCGGGATTTCTACAGGAAGTCTGCTAACTTCTACAGGATGTTCTACAGTTGGAGTTTTGGGTGATGGAGGAGTGAAGGAGCTGTATGGGTGGATAGGTAGGATGAAAAGGGAGCTTGTGATGGCTCAGGGACAGAGAGCTAAGATGGAGAAAGAGTGGGTAAAGTCGTTTGGTGGATAGAAGGGTGGAAGCAATGAAAGGTCAAAAAGATGGAGCTACGTGAGAAGTAGAAGGGTTGGAAGGAAAACGAGTTGAACAGAGGATGAGTAGATGACTTTAGGCGCGGTTTAGAAGAAGAAGAAAATAATAAAGTGATGCTACGCAGTGTAAAAGAAACAAATCCTCTATGTCTTGCACAAAACCAAGAATTCATCAGCCTACCCTAACTGTGTTATTAAACCAACGAACAGCAATGTAAATTGTGGAGAGAAATCATGCATGGTGTTGGAACGAAGAAGTATTGCTCAAGATCAGAATGCATGGACGGTTTTATGACTGAAATGATTGTGTTGCAGCTTGCATGAACGTATAAGACTGCGTTTTTTTGGTGGTTGGTACGGTCCACACCCCCAATCTCTAAACAGAGATGGCAGCGAGTGCACTATCAACCTTTTCTTGGAGCTCTGATGAATTAAAATCCTCCTACTCTAATCTAAGCTGCTGAAAGCACTTTAACCATAAACTAATCCTACTCAATCACATTAAAGAAATTAAATCAGCAGACTATGTTTTTCAAATGCATGTCAAAACAAAGAAATGAAGTGCTGAAAGGAAAGACAAGTAACAATACAAGGAAAAGGAGGTCTATTGCTCTCAGGTTGGGCCCTAACCTGAGAGCTATAGCTCCCTTAAGAACTCAGAATTGAATCCAAAGCTGCCTGCCTTTATTAAAAGATCATAATCATGAGTCTAACATCATGCCAAAACTGGCTTACAAAAAGCAAAAACCGAGCTGTAGCTCGTACTCAGAAATTGCAACAGTAGTTCAAAAGTTCAAAAAGCTCCTATCAAAGGCTACGGCCTCAATATTTATACATGATGAGGATCAAGCTGGCTTCCTCAATTAGTGGAGCTTGGCTGTCCAACTAAAAGTAAACTGTTGTTCCTGTAGAATCCGTTGGCTGCCTTCTAGCTCGGTGGGGATAGTTGTTGGAGCTCGGAGTTAGGGTGGAGATCACGAGGAAGGTCATTCAAGACTGTGGACAACCTCCCTATAAACCCGCAATGCCACCTTTGTTGTCTCCTTGTCTCCATCTGCGTGGTCTTTGCTCCCTTTAATGCCAAAAAACCTGAAATCATCATGTATTAGCCACATAGATATAATGCCTGCCCTTCTTCCTACAAATAACACGAATATACTAAGAAATGATGCATAAGTGATAAAAGATGAAGGGTTGAGCAAGGTAAGTAGGCCAAATGAGCCCAAATTGTTACCAAAAATTGGGGCTCATCACTTATGTATTTGAATTCCATGTTGGCTCATTGAATATAGATATTGTATTATGCTATGTGGATATTTTAATTCCTTTTCTTGTTTTATTCATTGTTGTAGGTTCCATTTATAGCACATGGAGCCAAGATGGAGCTTACAAGCAAAGGGAAGAGGAGTTACTACAATTTCCAGGTAGGTCTCTTTTCTGTTTCCAATATCTTTAAGGAAAACATTGATCCTTTTTTCCCTTTGTTTTTCTAGATAAGCTCATTATATCTAGGGAATTCATTTTTTATCGCAAAAGTGAAAATTCCGTGTAACACAATTAGAATATTTTTGGCTCCTAAATTTGCATATGTTTGTCAATCTACTACTTAACTTGGACCACTTTTACATTATAGAAACCTTCATAATCATCCTTTCTACATCATTTTGTCATATCCCACATGAACATTTTCCATCTGAGCTACAAAATATTAGACAGAGGTAATATGTCCATTATTCTATGGTATTATATGTTTTTCCTTGTAAGATCAGACTAATATGTAAATATTTCAGAATTCATAATTTTTGTAGCACTTTTGACAAACTGTAGCAGAATCAAAGGTTAGCACAACTCCTAAATGAATGAAGGAAAACAAAGCATGTGGATAGGTGGAAAAATACTACAGTATGGTGATCCACCCATCTATCGCATCAAAGAAGCAATTGAGTCATTACCATGGCAAAGTAAAAGTTATGGTAAACTCATTTTTTCGCACAAGTACAAATTCAAAGTATACTAAGATTGTTACATGGAAAGATAATTGGTATCAGGAGAGGATTGTATCTCCCTAGATCAAATATCTTTAATATTAGCACATAGACAAGCTACGAGTTCATATGCATTCGCTAAGTTGCAAGTGAGGCATAGGGATTAAATATGAAAAATAACAATTAGAACACCTAGTCATCATCCTTATTACGATATGTAGCATTTTAATTCTAAGTTTTTTATTTCGAAAACAATATAAATTGACCTCATTAGGCAGAGTGAAAGTAAAATATACCTAGACTTTAGTTTGAATTAATGTATTCAGTATTCTCTTTGATATAATACTAGATAGTTTATCATTTCCTTCCATTATGCATTCATGAGTAATTGATATCATTTAGATCAAGTTTTTGTGTTTCTCTAAGCTTCGTGTGATCACTTGGAGGCCTCCCTTGTGGAAGTACGATGTTTTCTAGTATAAATATTTTATTATGTTGTAATTCATTTTTTTCATTTAAATATAGATGCTTTGGTTTTTACTCTGATTTGTTACAACATGGTTTTAGGTACTTTGTTTCTATTTATTACAATTTCTATGTTTGTTTCCAGGTTGTAAACAAGTGCTTGAGGTACAAATATATGAAATAAAAACTAGAGAGGAGAAAACTTCTTCCACAAAAATAGTGGTACAGTAATCAACATCTTCAACTGAGGCAATCATCTTTATTTCTTGTTCAACGGGACAAAACTTGTTGCACAAGAACTTGAGATATTTATTGAAGGAGAAGGAATCTTCTTTGGAAGACCAATAATTAAAGAACCATAAGAAAGGAATCCAATTGAAGAACCTGATTGTCTTATTCCTGAAGAATCAATGGCAGAAGGTGAAATAGAAGTATTCCCTCCTCCCAATGGACATGAAATAATATTAGGAGGAGGAGGAGGTGAAATACCACCACTTGGAGGGGTAGAGGAGGAAGAATATTTCTTCTTAGAGGTGGAAGAGGTGGTAAAGGAGGTAGAGGAAGAGGTGAAGATGGAGATGATGACAACAAAGAAGATCCTTATGGATTTCATCTCCAAGATCAGGGAAAATTTTAAGGATGGAAATTTATCTTAAAATTTAGAAACTTTGGCGAATCCCACTAGTCCATAATATGAAATCTATAAAAAGTCTGGAGATATTTTTGTAAAAATATTCAAATTTATAATATCTTTATATAGTATATATATATATATATTTTTTTTTGGTGATTTTTAGGGTAAAATAATTTCATTCTATAAAATTTGGGCGAATCATTTTTACAAAAAATGGAAATTAGCGAATCTTTTTTTTGGAAAAAGTATAGAAAATTAGCCCATGGGCGAATATTAGCCCCTAAAAATTTCCCTGTCCAGGATACAAATGTAAATATGAATAATATCTCTCCATTTGTACTTCCAAACTTCCATGGTATGAGATCAGAAGAACTGAAAACTTTTCCTCTAGAATTTGAAGTTCTTTGTAGAAGTTATGATCACTTACAAGATTCTCATAAATTGAAATTATTTCCAACTACATTAAATTACAAAGTTATGAAATGGTTTATGGGATTTCTAACTAATTCTGTAAGATCATGGGATGAAATGAGACAACTTTTTTTAGAAAAAAATATAAATATTATTGCATAAAACATAGCTTAAAGAGGAAATATTTAAAATGATCCAAAACGAGCATGATAATCTTGAGGACTTCGTAGAAATATTTTGTTTATAATGCTCAAAGGGAAAAATTACATAAACTGTAATTTGATAGAGTAAAAACCCTTTTACTTGGTGCAATTAGGGATGAATGGATTGATCTCCTAAATCTAATGGGTAAACGGGATGTATCTCAACTATCATTTGAGGAAATTTGTGATTTATGTAAGCATATATCAAGAGGGAGGGAAAAGTAGCAAAAGTATTTGGGACCCAATCATAGCAAGAGTAAGTAAATCAGTATATGGATCGACATGTAGAGCTAAACTTGGAAATTTGATAGAGAATTTTAAAAAATATATTCTTGGTAATCTAAGTGAAGAAATATATATGCTACAAATGCAAAATAAACAAAAAAAATTGAGAATGGTGTTTCATCTATATTCTTTCCAAAATGTAGAAAGAAGCATCCATTGAGAGAATTTCCACCTAATAATATTTAATTTTGTCTCATTTTTGTAGAAGCACATGCTACAAAGGATTGTCCATCATTACGAGGATTTAAAGTGGTCTACCAAGAATATAGTGGAGAAAATCAAGCACCATAACAACTTTGTTGTGTTCCCCAAGAAGACCTTGGTAGCCTTGACTATCAAGTATGATGTAAGACTCTTCCCAACAATTTCAATATTATCCATGACAACCTAAAAATAATTGGAATACACCATTTCATTGGAAACCTTGGCCACCCTAACCTAAAAAACAATCTTGGAAATAAGGTTGGCAAGGATCTTAGGGAAGAAATTCATAATATTACCCATCTTCCCCTCAAAGACTCACTCAACTACACACAATCGCTTCCAAGCCCAAAAAATAAGGTAACTCAACCCACTTACAACGTTGAGGTACAAAATTTCCAAAAAAATATATGATAGCTTCTCCTAATCTAAATGATATTAATATTAGATTAGGGAGAGTGTTGAAAAAAAAGGATCCCCCTATTTTCATTGAAGAACCAAAAGAGAAAGAAATGTATGCATTTATGTGTGTTACGGTGTTACAAGTGTGTTGTTGGTTGGAATTAATGTCAACCTGCTAGCATGGGTTGCAGGAGAGTTAGTTAGCACTTGCATCCTTGGTTGTAGGTGGCTTGTACATGGTTGTGTATATCATTGGTTTTGGCATGTCTACTAGCATGGAGATGTGAGGATGGAGATGTTATTTATAGGTGTTTCATACAGAGTGTGATTAGAGGATGTCATGGTCCTCTTGATCATGTTATTTTTGCTGAGTTAGATGGTGGTGTGTTCCACTTACCTTGATTATCAGTTGTGTGTACGTGTTTCATGGCTAGTATAGAGTAGAGATGTGATGATCTCCTTGTTCATGATGCTTCTACAGGTGTTACTATTTGTTCATGATGTTTCTACATGAGTTAGAGTCAAGGAGCCTTGTTGAGTAGGTCTCAATGTCTTGTATTAGGTCTTCATGTTGATGATATGATACACAGGGTTTGGAGAGGATATACAAGTGTTAGAGGATTCTTGAGTAGGTTGTACAGGTTCTGGAGATTTTTCATGGTGTCCCTCACACCCTCCTGCAACTGTGATCCAAATGGTGGCCAAAACAAGCTGAAAACATGGGTTTTAGAGGGTATATCCTACTTTCATTGATCTGGATCTCTTTAGCTACCAAAATTAACCAAGATCTTTTACTTTTGTTATGTTAGTAGAATTACATATGAAAGAGTATGAAAATCCCACATGTGCATTGTTGGGTTCCTGAATTTCAATTCAATTCCTCAACACTTAATTGTCAAACCAGGGCTACGTAAGCTTCGAGGCATAGCACAAGTAATGCCAAATATTTTGGATTTTCTTATGCAAGCCCTACTTCTATCCCTACAATTTAAACCACTCAGATTCTGAAAGAAAGAAAAAAGGCTTTTAATTTTTTCCTGTGCTTGTAAACACAATGACACCACACTACTTTAGAAACTGGACTCTCACTCAGAAAATAGCAACCAAAGACTTTGCTGGAAAAAATAATTCAAAAATCAATGAACTCAAAATTCATGCCACTCAATCAATCCAAAATAAATCAATTTCAAAACTCAAAAGATTCTCAAAATAAATCTATTCATGTACTTTGATTCTTGTACTAATAAAATAGAGCAAGTTTTTTTTTATCTATTATGATAACTTTGTTCCTACACTAGAATGATATTGTTCGTACACTAGAACAATTATGTTCTTGTACCAGAACGATTTTGTTCATGTACTGGAACAATTTTGATCCTGTACTAGAACGATTTTGTTCCTACACTAGAACGACTGTGTTCCTGTACTGGAATGATTATGTTCTTGCACTAGAATGACTTTATTCCTATACTAGAACGAACCTACCTCTGCACTCAACAGTATTCTATTCCTTAACCAGAAAAAATACTATGATATCAGGCTCGAAATCAAAAGGTGTGAAAATGGAATTGTGATTAAAATCAAGATAAAAAATTCCCAAACCATCACATGCTTCTTCAGAATATAAATTTCAAAATCAAATGAAAATTTTATCAAACCTCAATGTGAATGTCAAAATCCTGTGCTTGAATAAATAAATCACCTTACAAATGTGTTTTACTTACATTCCCCTTTGAACTATTTAACATTGTGTATCAAGTAAATCCTTATATCTATAAAGGAAATTGAGTCAAATAGAAAGGTTCAACTTGCAATCTACGATCTGAATGATAACGATATCTGATTTTTGTAATTAAAGAATTTAAATAGACAAGTGATTAACTAATCCAGGAAAATGATTTAGATCTAACAATTTCCACAAAGAAATTATTTCCCTTACACAGGCACAATATGCATTTATCATAATGATAGGTTTTTCCCTGCTTACTGCAAATAAATGAATTCTAAACAAGATCTATGCTAATCATTAAGAAAGCTCAAAACAAATGGAATCCTGCAAACCCTTTATTCTTAACTGAACGGTGATTTAAAGGGAAACTTCCCAGACCATAATTCTTGTTGTGTTTTAAAAAAATGAACATAAAGAAATTTTTTCAATGTAAAAGAAAGAAACACACTTTAGCACATAAAACCTCATTTCTAAGAAAACTACTACAAAGGAAAAGAAATACGCAAGAGATATTTCAATCACTCACACACATTATTCATAAGCAACCTTCACAACAATCACTTCATGTACTTACTACACAATATAATAATAATGGGAGAACAACCTGGGTTGGCTGGGCCTTAGCCAACCAGCTCGTTTCCCTTTTTAAGGAAAAGGATTAATCTATGAGAGTAGGATTAACATCACAAGAAATAGACAAAATAGATACATGAACCTACCATTTTCCTTCCTTTATTAAAATGATAAAATTCTTTGTTCATTTAATGATATATAGTGATAGATCCAGCTCCCATAGGGATTGTGGTGATACAAGTTCTCAAAATATGAAAGCCAAAAGTTTCTCACAGCATCCCTACCCTACATTTTGATCGAACTTTAATTTATACGGACTACATCGGCTCTCAGTTGTGTCGAACAAACAACAAAAAGATGCAGCTATTGGTAATTGATCCCATCTTTAGAAACCATTAAACGCTCCAAACCCTCTGATAGGAAAATGAGAACAAGTCTTTTGAGGTAGGTGCACACCATTTCCTCTAACAACTACGATGGAATCTAAGTTTATCCTCTCAAATCAATCGTCCATCCATATCTAGTGCAGGAACCAAAGTAAGTGCAGGAATATTGGGATCCAGTACCACAACCACTTTAAATTCGAATTAATGATCATACATTTTCAATCCATAAGGTAATATAAATGATAATTTACATGGAAAAAATATACACCTATTTAACCTTTTAATTAATATAAGCATACATATCCATTTTCCCAAAAATTCATTAAGGGAAACCAAAATGCATGTAGAGGGGCCTTATCCGGGTTATAAAACAGTGGTTATGGTAAGGTATTTGATGTAAAAATAGGACAATTTCAACAACAAAAATTCCCCCAGCCTCATATTGTTGTGTGCCCCAACACAACCACTAACCTCTGCAAAAAAAGGAAAGTGAAAATATTTCCCCTTATTTCTGAATATGAATATTAATCCTCAAACATTCTTCTTTGACTTTCTTCACTCGAGCCTTTTTCATGTGCTTTACCAACTTCTTAACACGACCTCTTAAGTGGGTCATGCGGAACCTCCATTTTCTTACCTATCTCTTTAATTCAGACACTGTTATCAATAGCTCTCCATTGCTAGTCTTTAACACCGTGTTCTGATATTTTATACACCTATTTAAAACTTCAAGCTCATAAACCTGTTGTTTCAACTTTTGAATCTTACTCACATTCCTCTCAGGGGCAGAGTTGTTTAATTCCTCCTCTTCTTTTTCTTTTTCTTTTTCTTGCATCTTCACTTCTTCTATCACAAATGTAGTAGAAACATCATCCTCATGCCTTTCTTCCTCCTTATGCTCCTGAGTTCCTTCTTGTTCAACTTCCTTCCCGCGGGTCACCTTATGTTTCTTGGATCTATTTATCATGGATATGAGAGGGACATCATCTTCATCTTCATTATATCCTTGACTTGTAACTGAGGCTCCCATTGCTGCTATTCCTACCAAAAGAGAAATATTATCTTGTACATACATATTTTCCACGGGGATGTCCAATGGAGGGTCTTTAGGAAAGCACAGTCTCTTTGAGAAGACTCAGACTCTTCGATGACCTCAACCTCAGATAAAGTGGTTGGTTTAGATATCTTCTTGATATAAGAAGCACAATAACCTTTCAATAATCCTCATGTGAATCTTCGGGGTGGTTCTGGTACAACAACCTTATCCTTCAAACTCTTCTTTACCTTCTGGTCTTTTAACGCGGGTTGAGTAGTCTTGATTTTCTTGTCACATCACGTCACGTCATTCTCATTGGACATCTTTGGATTTTGTGTTTTTCTTAGGCTTTTTCCCTTGTTGGTTTAATTCAAGCTATCTCATAGCACTCCCACTCTGGTATGACTTTAAAAACTCCTCCCAAGTATATCCCCTATTTTCTAGCTCTTTATTAACCAGATCTTTTATCAATCCATAATGGAAGAGTTTAAAATTCACTTGATCCTCTTGGCTCCTCTACACACTTTTAGACATTTTATCTGAAATTTTTAATAGAAAATAGGGAAAATTAATTAAATTTCCAGATTTGAAGTGCATCGGAAGTCGAATGTGGTACATGTAGGTTTTAACCCCATAAAGAAATTACCTATAGAAAATTTCTAAAAAATGGAAAATACACAATCGCAAGAGCATAAAACATAAAACATATATACACAGAGATGTTCCGCTAGATCCCAAAACCAAGACAACTAGATTGATTTTTCATTGTATTCCTTTAAATGTTACAATACATATATATAAATCTCGAAGCATCCATAAACCCCAATCCATTAACCCTAGATTAGAACATAATCGTAGTTCTCTTGACCGGATCTACAAAATACCATGGATAGAAAACCATCATGCCCAAAACCATGTACGAAATCCATGCACCAAACCATAGATAGGTCTGCCCACCTAATATAGGGTCCAAAAAAAAATTCTCGGGGTGCTGCCCTGGACCCTGTGCAAGGGAGCTACCCTCCCCCGCACATGGGGTAATTGTGGAAAGAATATAACACACACCCAATAGTATATGTAGGTTAATTCATATCTTCCTTCACAATTAAGGAACTTCTGTAGGATAGCAGGTGTTTCCACTTCTCAATCATCGCGCTTCTTTGCACACCTATCTTCCAATCAACCGTGCAGTCGGACTTCGTCAAGAACTTACACCATGCATCTTTCTCTATCTCGCCTTTATTGAACCAATGCTCCCTAGCAGAAAGAAGCTCAATGACTTGCAAAATAAAATGTTTTGTCACTTCAAATTTAAACACGCCTACAGTGGTTTTTTTCCCATCAAAGCTTCGTGCAAAGTCTTGGGCGATGGCAAAATCATTGCGATCGAACTTATACAGAAAGGAAAGAAAATTGGGTTCCTACAAAATAGGTAAATTGCCTTCATACTCCATTGTTCCCTCCATCTCTTTGATAGACCAAGTTTCAATTTAAATCAGTGCCATAACATCTAATATATTGTCACATCCTACAATCCTCCGGCCTATTTAAAACTTCGAAAGAATTTTTTTTTAAAGAATTATTATCGGTGAATTATTATGTTATCAGCATTCGAAACTTGGGAAGTGCAAGAATGATTTTTTAATGCCACATGGTTCTTGTATCGGACATCCATTCAAAATATGTGTCAATTCACCACCCAATTCACAAACTAACATCATCTCATTTTAAATTCACATCACCCATCAAAGCAACTGCCGCCCTTTCAATACAAAATTTGGTTAAGAGGACAATAGATTCGGCATGGTTTTTTTTTAACAGGTAAGGCAATGATGATTGGGAGTGATGATTTATACCAGTTATAATTTCAAGGGATGGATGGTAAAAAGTTATCAAATGACACGTGTTTAACATAAACCAACTTGTTAATAGCATAGATTCAGATATAATGAAAAGGAATGAAATGACCTTCATGCACACAATCAACCCTCGTCACGACATTTTATGGGAATGGTAGTCGCCTGCTATGATAAGGCCACCTAGGCCTACATTAATTCCTACAATTTAATCAATCGTTTCCTTTCAAGCTTAACAATAATGTCACATACAAATATAAGTACAAAGTCCATCATTTTTACACACGGCCGTTATGCTTCTTTAAATAAATCAAACCCAAAAAAATTAAAATCAATTTACAACCAATTCTTGTCCTTGAAAAAATAAATTATGATAAAAAAAATCCTGCACTGTAACAGGATTCCTGCACCGTAACGCAAGGATTCCTACACTGTAAGACAGGCACTCCTTGCACTGCAACACAGGGGTTCCTGCACTGCAACACAGGCATTCCTACATTGTACGAGGGGGTTCCTATACTAAACTAAAACAATTCTTGTTCTAAAGTGACCAATCATGTTGCCTCTTAAAATATCAGGTTGGATTGCATACAAATTGATTGATAGTTTCAGGTGCCACCATGTTTTCAGTCCTGAATAAGGCTTTTAAAAACCATCAGAACCTGCAATGTATGAGGGAAAAAGAGAAGCGGGACAGGGATATTATAAAGAAAGGAAAGGAAAATCATAGGGACACTTAGAATAAGGTAAGTTAATCCAAAGGGATAAAGGAAAAAGGGATAAGGGAAATAATTTTCAGGGGTAAGAGGGAAAAATATAAAATCGGGATAGGAAATTTTGTGAATAATAGGAGGGGCATTCACTTAGGGAAAAAAAAAAGAAGAAATAGAGTTAAAATTCAAAAAAGGGACAAGAAGAAGGACAAATTATTCACCTTAGATAATAAATGTCTTTGTCAAATAATCATGTGTCCTGTGTTAGAGCCTAAATCTGCCTTAGGCTGGAAGAAGGCAAAATTCAAGGTAACCACAAACCACGCTCAGTCTGGTAGCTAGCCCTACCAGAACAGGAGAGGGCTCTCTCCGGGTCACGTTCAGTGAGGAATAAACAATATGGTCTGAGATGACTTAAACTGAATATTGATTTTAGGCTAGTAAATAGATATGGAAAAAGGCGATTTTTGAATGACTGAATTTTCTGGGCTGTGTGGGACCAAAGGACCGCATGAGCTGGGAAATTAAATCAAAGACACAGGATATTTCATGAGGCAAGATAGGCAGGAGGTTTAGCAATCATATTTAAATAAAATGGAGTGGAAAGACTGTTGAGAAAAGCTAAAAAGGGCATACGGATGAATCCTTTTTAGATTGAAGAAGATACACAAAATATGAATGCTTTACAAGGCAAAGCATAAACTGAATTCTACCTCTTCTACTTAAGAGCATTCAACCAGAAATGATTATGAATGGATGGTAAACATAACAGAATACATATGAAACATAGAAAGAAAAACACATTTGCTAAACTCACACCACAGGGATCTCATGAATCAGAGTTGCATCATTCTATTAATCTCCAAGCCAAAATTGTACAATGAAAGTGCTGAGTTTTTCTCCACGCTATTCCCAGAAACTCCAACCTTTTACAAATGACTTTCAATACAATAATTAAGCTTTGCTATGAGAAAGTGGATCGACCCAAAGTTGAGGGATTGTTTAATCATTACAAACGGAAATGAAAAGCCAACCATCAGTAACAGGAGCAGTGTTACCTTTAATTTCTCTGATGACCAATTAAAAAAACAAAAATGTAGCGTAGATCATCTGGGGCGACTCTTCGCCTTCCTTTTGGCCATTTGAAAAACAAGTATCATTTTAATAACATGGCTTTTAAATAAGATGTGCCTTTAATGAAGAGAAGACATATATTGTTAATGAACGGGCCCACCTGCAATTTTCGTTTAACTCACCCACGCACCAATATTCACTTTCAACTGTCTTTGCTTCTAAACCACAGTACCATAGCCAAAAATCATTGAACAGGCTTTGACAAACTTACTTGGAGAAAATCACACTGAAACAAATCAAATTCTCGAAGAGCGGAAGTGATTTGGCCTTTGGGTCTCTGTTCGCCGCGCCAAAAGATGTATGCGTCGTGCCACTTTGCAGATGGTTTTGAGGCCCTTCCTGAAGTCCAAATTGAGCCCAAGTGTGCTTTTTGGAAAGACCTACCTGACTACTTTCCAACCCAAGTGGAATTTTTGGATTTGGATGTCATCTTCCCCTCCAAAGCTTCAATTTCCTAAGACTGCTTCATGTGTGTCAAAATAGAAGCATTGAGGTCATTTTTGAGTGTTTTTTGACCTCCTGGGGACTCCAAACTTGCCAAAATTTCTTGGCCATGCACCAGAATCCATGATTTTTCATGAAAAATCTAGAAATGTAAAATTTTTGTGATTTGGAGCTCTCAAGAAAAAGCGCGTGCCACGTGGCACGGTGCATAAAGAGAAAAACCTTGTTTTTGTGCCAAAATTTGTCAAAATGCCAAAAATGCCCCAAATTTCTTGAAATTTGGGCTGGAGCTTCTCCATCAAGTGTCATGTTGGGCTAAAGAGGCTTCGGCCAACATCTGAAGATGATCATGCTCCCTTTGCCTCCTTTGCTTCCTTATTGCCTTCTTTAAATTTGCCTTTAGATTCTTTATTCGTGCCTTGCAAACCTTGTTCCGCGCCATGTAGTAGAAAGCCATGTGTCTCAGCAATGCATTGTCTTTATTGGCCTTGTCCAGCAATCTCTCTAAGTGGATGTTAACTCTCTCGAGATTAGACTCTCGATCATCATTAATCTCTTGCTCCAATGAAGTGAATTCAATCCTCCTCCTTTGGGCAGCCTGACGATTCTCCCTGATGTTTTGTATCTCCATGATTGCTTGCTAATATTCAAGCTATTTGTTCCTCTGATCCAAGTATTTTATGACCCACTCCACTTTCTCCAAGTTGTGAGTCAAGTTCTCAATGTCTGCCCGCTACTCCTTTATGATTTCTCTAAGCTGTGAATTTGTCGGGCACATATCTGTGTCATCATCTTGAAGGAGAATGAAGTCAGTCTCTCGCTCACCTGAAGGCCCCTCATCATGCATTGGCTCCTTACCTCTGTCCTCTACCTGTAGTGCTGATGTCGGAAGCAAGGCCCCTTCCACCCCGGGTGGAGATAACACTCGCTTTGCTACTGCAAACAAATGTCTAGCGCCCCTCTGATATGTGATGAATACTGGCACACTAGCAGTCTCATGGCACTCATACTGATGAGAAGGTCCCCCTATCTCATGCTTAACCTCTGATAATCCCTGTGAAGCTCTGAAGAAGTCACGAGAGATGAAATCCTCCCAAGTGATGCCATGTAATCCAAGCTGATGAACCACTAAAATCTTAATAAGAGCAAAATGATAAACACTGTTAAGTTGTTGCTCAGGGGTTTTGTGCTGCACAAGGGTGGTCATCCTCTCTATGTTTTGGCAAATGAAATATGGAATGTTCATCATCCATACCCTGGTGAAATGCATGATCAACCTGATGTGATAAGCATATAAACGAGAGAATCGTCCCTCACAGCTGAAATATTTCATGATTAATTTCATTAGTGGAGCATATTCATCTTTAAGATATTAGAATGGAAAGACTCTCTTGAGCTACCTCAAGAAACCGCTTTTAATATATGGCTCATAATGATGCCCGTCAATCTTCTGCCTCTTGGTCCATGGTTCCCCAATGTTTGGTATGCCGGTTGCCAGTGAGACAGATTCTGGTGTAAGTGTGAAGGTGACACCAGCTAAAGTATCATGTTCTCCATGTAAGTGCAGCATGAATAGACGAGCCAGCTCATGATGAAATTGAACATTAGCAACTTTTTGACAAAACTCATAGCATGACTGATGTTCAAAACAAAACATGGCAAGATGGTAGGCCTGTAATTTAGTGAGGGTGATTGTTTCTTCTCTGACATGTCTACCACCTCTATGAGGCCTCCGGGGTGCATGTTCCTCAATGGGAGAATCACTTTGTGTTTCCATTTCATAATCCGATGAATGCTCAGATGCCATGACTGCTGTTTTTTCAAACTGCCTCGGATAAAAAGATGCTGGTGTATGAAAATTGTTTGGACTGCTCCTTTAGTGATGTATTTGAAATCTGCCACCAAGGGGAAAAATGCAACAAGGGACTGTTAGGAAGGGGGGGGGGGGGGGGGGGGGGGGAAGATGAAGAGTTTAGGGAATATTAGGATACATTTTGTTTAGGGAAATGTAGGAGGGTTTTGGAAGTTTATGTAAGGTAGGGTTTGGGGTTTTGGCATTTGGAAAGGTGTGGAAGGGAATTGGGAATAGGAGTTTAGTAATTTTTAGGGATAGGGAAGAATAAAATTTAGGAGAAATGGAATAAGGGAGAAGGGAATGATGGAAAGAATGGAAAAATGGGATGGAGGGGGAACCTTGGTAACAAAAAAATGAATTTGCAACCCTAACAGCAATTGGCTTGAGGAATTTTAGAGGTGGGGTTTGAGAGTTTTTGTTTCGACCAATAGCAGCCATAAACCACCATCACAATGGCACAAAAATGGATGAAACATTAAGATGGCAGTCCTACCTGGCAAATCCAAATGATTAAATGTCAATTTGGCGAAGTTTTGAACGATTTCAGGCTTTCAGGTGTATGCGCCGCGCCGCATACCCAATGCACCGCGCCCTCCTGGTGTGCCGCGCCTATGTTAATTTTCGCTGCATTTTTTTCCCCAGTGCGCCGCGCTCGCAAAGTTTCCTCCAACTTCACCCAAAACGCACACTTGCTCACCCAAATTGCTTTGAACTGTTACCTCTTTGCTCTTGGCATTCAAAATGACCTTGACCCCCATGGAGAAGTCTTTATAAAGACATGGAGACATGGTTTTGATTTTTGATTCTTCAAAGCCCATTTTTATAGTGTTTGACATTGTCACTTTTTCACACTTTAATGCAACTCTGTTTTTCACACTTCCTTTTTGATTTTTTGACTAAAATGATGAAATTTTTGGCAATTTTTTGCAGTGGTAGCTGACATGGAATTTGGCAAAGGATGATCAGAATCTGCTTTTGAAGTACTTCATGGTGGAGAACTTTAAATATTTATCATAAACATTAATTTGACGATTTGATGAAAATCTGGAGACAAAACTTGTTGAACCTCCCTCTAGCCGGCTGGCATTATTGGGTACTTTGAAGACACGACTTATAGAACCCTAGACCTATGACTGACATGATTTTTTGCCCATCAAAAGACCAAATATTGACTGTCATTTAATGAACTTTGATGAACAGACCTGAGCCAGCAGGTACAAAGCATGAGGGGTAATGACTGACAAGACCCTTCCGTCAGATTATGGCATGCCCCTAGCGGAATGCAGCTGAGTGAATGGAGCGAGACACCTAAAAATGAAATACAGAAAGATTTTTGATCTCCGACGGAGGGCTGACAAGACCGACTCTAACATTGGCTCCAATGGGGGATGGTAGCTCCTCAAAGGTGCCAAGAACGGCAGATCTTTGGGAGAGCAGACAGTGCCTTCATCCATTGGGCTATGGAGTCATTATTTCGACAAACAACACAAAACTCTTGACTCATTTATTGACTGAAACTTGACTCGAACTGACTCAAATTTGGACTTCAAATGACTCGAAGGCTAACTAGACAAACTCAAACCAAAACTAAAATAAAATAGTATTTACAGTGACAATGGAAGCAGCATAAACAACTCAGAAATAGTATCGCTTGAGCAACCGACCATTGATCGACCCTCTTGGACAATCTTCCCCATTCATTTCCTTCAGAAGAAAGGCATTCTGACCCCGATATGCTGCAATCTTGAAGGGACCTTTCCAGAGATTCTCAAATTTACCGTGCTTACCCTTTTCCTCATTCCTTGCATCCCACTTCAGCACCACATCATCCAACTGAAATTTGTCCACCTTTGCTTTTTTGTCATAAATTTTCTTAATCTTCTCCTGCAACTTGGACGTGTTTTGGAAAACTTCTTCTCTAGTCTGCTGCAAATGGACCATTTGATTCAATCTTCTCTGCATAGGATCGTCTTCACTGCCGGCCTCCTAAAGAAGTTTGACTACCGAAGTTGTGAGAGAGGTAGGAAACACTATATCAACTCCATACACAAGCTCAAAGGGGGACATACCAATGGATTTCTTCTGACTGACCCGGTCTGCCCAAAGTGCATTGACCAACTTCTTATGCCAGCTCTTCTTGTTGATTTCCAGCAGCTTCTTAATGATGTTGACTAAAGATTTGTTAGAAGACTCCGCCAACCCATTGCCTTGTGTATGACAGGCAGTTGAGTGACCCAAAATAATGTGATATTTATGACAAAACTCTACCATCCTTTTTTATTTGAAAGCTGTTGCGTTATCAGTGATTAACTTATTCGAGAAACCAAAGTGAGACAAGTTGTTATTTTCAAGGAATGAAATAATTACTGCATCTGTAGCTTGTCTGGTGGGAATTGCTTCAATCCATTTCGTGAAATAATATGTTACTGTGAGAATCCACCGATGCTGACCAGAAGAAGCGGGATGAATTTCACCAATGAAATCCAAGCCCCACTGCTGAAAAGGGGCACTCCCCTCAATGGGCTTAAGCAGCAAAGACTGTAATTTCTGCCTTCCTTCAAAAATCTGACATTTATGACAGCTCTTAACAACCTTATATACATCAGCAAACAATTTCGGCCAATAGTATCCCACTCTCAGAACTTTATTTGCTGTTGTTTTCCAAAAAAGGTGACCACCACAATCTCCTTTGTGGAAATCCTCCATGACCTGCTTTGCCTCTTCTTCCACCAAACAATTCAACAGAATGCCATCGGGATCTTTCCAATAAAGTGCAAAAATTTAGAATGCAAAACTTAGCAGCCTTTAATTTGAGAGTTCTACTTTTGTTTCTAGTCATGTCGGGCAGTGGTGACAAATTCTGAAGCACATATATGATATCTGAATACCACAGAGAAAGAGCAAACATTTCAGATACCTGAATTGACGAACCTTCCTCATTCTCATCGGACATAGCAACGATCAGATTTATGTCTAAGGCGTGCAAGTTTGATTCGGCCATTAACTTTGCCAATCCCTGTCCTTTAAAAATCTTTGTGGGATTTATTTCCACATCATACTCCAACAAATTTGCAATCCACTTGCCTCATCTTCCTTCTGGATCTGTCTGCACTAAAACATCTTTGACAGCAGTGTTAGGAACATAAGCCAAAATATGAGAATGCAGAATGTATACCTGAAGATCTTTCAATGCTTTCACAAGTGTGAGGGCTTGCTTCTCAATGATGTTTTACTTTAAGGCTGCATCTCTTATAGCTCGGTTGAAGAAAGAAATTGGTCTTTCGTGATCATCTCTTTTCTGCATCAACACAGCTGCCATAGTATGCTCCGAAGCAAATGAAAACAATATAAAATCCTGAGTGTATTCCGGGCTTATTAGAACTGGAGCTGAAGAAAGAGACAATTTGACTAAATTGAAAGATTTTACATCCTCTTCCGTCCACTTCACTTGGTTTTCCTTCTTAAGCATGTTTGTAATCTCTCTTAGGTGTTCAGCAAGATTAGGTACAAAGCGGCGTAAAAAATTCATTTTACCATTGAAAGATTGAATATCCTTCTTATTCCGCGGTAGATCGATTTGTTGAATCACTTGTACACGTGCTGGATCAATACGAATGCCATATTTTGATATAATGTGCCCAAGTAGTTTGCCTTCCTCCATGGCAAACATGCTCTTTTTCGGATTCAGCGACAGGCCATATTTTCTACACTTTTGAAAAACAGTTTTCAAATGATACATGTGTTCTTCATCTGATTTGGAAAACATTGTCAAATCATCAAGGTACACAACCAAAAAGACATCCTTCTCATTTGCGAAAGCCAAGTCCATTGCTCGCTGAAATGTGGCACCCGCGTTCTTCAAACCAAAAGGCATTTTAGCGTAATGAAAAGTTCCCCACGGAGTGGTGAACGCTGTCTTGTCTCGGTCATCTTCATGGACAAAAATTTGATTATATCCAGAATAACCATCGAGTAGTGACAGACGAGATGCTCCAACTACTCACTGAAGTATATGATCCATTTTTGGCAGTGGATAGTTATCATTCAATGAAACTTTATTGAGATTCCTAAAATCAATGCACAAGTGAATCTCACCTGTCTTCTTTCGTACGGGCACCAAATTAGAGATCTAGTCCAAAAATCTGATGGGAACAATGATTCTTGATTTGTACAACCTGTTTATCTCCTTTTCAATTGATGGTAGCAATTTTGTATTTAGCCTTCTCAACTTCTGTCTGAAAGGTTTCTGATTAGGCTTAATGGGTATAGTGTGTTGAATTATATTGGTATCATATGTCTTCAAGTCATAATAGTCCCAAGAAAACACATCAGAAAATGAAGACAGCAAATTGATATATTTGGCTTTTATCTTTTGTGGCAATGCTTTAGACAGTTTTACCATTTTAGGATTAGCAGTTGTTCCGACATTGACCTCTTCAACACCCTTCTCTGTTGGCTGCAATGTTGGTTTGTGGGCTACATCATCTTGATCAAAGAGTTCTTCTAAATGCATCAAGCCTTTAGGAATAGTGTTATCCTTTAGCTGCAACACGTCCATTTGAGTGATCTACACATCATCTTTACCATCTTCATTTTCTACATCAATTGAGGTTTCTTTGAACTTACCTTTGTTTTGCATAAAATCATCAATCTCCTCATCATCTTGGAAAACTTTCTAATATCTCTGATTGTCCAGGACAGTCGGATAATGCTTGACATGGATTTCGAATTTATTACTGGAGTTCATTGGAATCTTCAAACTACCGGTTGCCTTAGCAAGAGCATCAGCAATGCTATTTTGAACACGAGGCACACATGTCAAGGTATATTCTGAAAATAATTTCAGGATGTCTAGAACTGCATTCCGATAAGCCCGCATCTGAGGATGCTTTGCTTGATATTCGCCTCTGACCTACTTAATCACCAATTTGGAGTCACCATATACTGCAATCCTATTAGCATTCAACTTTCTTAGAATTTTTAGGCCAGCAATCAAAGCTTCATACTCAGCTTCATTGTTCGAACAATCAAAAGCTAACTTGTAAGAACGTACCCGCACATTACTAGGCACTTTGTTCGGGGCGGAGAAAGGAGTGTGTACCCAAATACCAATTCGAGCACCATCATTTCCCACTGCACTGTCGAAATCCATGGTCCACAAACATTCTTCCTCTTCTTCCAAGTGCTGAAATTCTGTTGGCTCTGTTTTTCCTGCTTGCTGTCCATTACCTTCAGCTGATTTCTCAACAGTGTTTTGTTGTTCTTGTCCTTCTTTCTTCAAAACTTCTTTGAAATTTGCTGCTATTTCTGGAATATCATCTGCTACAACTAACTGACTGTCAATATCATGGAAACTATCTGAATACAAAAGAAAAGACTCTAGTTTTGTATGTACATAATTAATCGGATGATTAATTGGTTTCTCCTTGCTTGTAATCATGTATTTAATTTTTTGTTCCCGATACAGTTTTCTCATCTGGCCAAACACTGGAATCGTTGCATAGGAGAAATCTAGTTGTAGTGTCCCTTTCAATTTTGTTGCCCAAGACCTGGAAAGAAGCATACCGAATCGGGGAGGAATATCAGCCACAACAATATCCATCAAAACATTCTTCATTGGGATTTGATCCAGACTTACAACCAAGTCTTTGATGAGCCCGATACAGTTTACTCTGCTGGAATCAAATGAATAGAGATCATGGTATTTCCTGGTGATGTCCAAACCCAGCTTATCCATGATAGCCTTTGGCATAAGATTGTGGGAAGCTCCGGAATCGAACATGGCATTATGTAACACAAAATCATGCAATCTTAAACTGATATAAAAAGGTGGCACATCACTCTCTGGAGACTCACCATTCAATGTTGGCCCAAAAATCATTTCGGGTTGATCATCTTCAACATTCACCATATCAGACATTGGATCAAAATTCAAAATTTTAGAAACTTGCCCTCTATAATTGTTGTTCCTCATTATTTCAGTCAAGGGAATGGATACCTTAAATTTATAAATTTCATTCTCTAAACTAAAAGCGGAATTCTTTTCTACCTCTTTGATTGGGACTTCTTTCTTTTCCTTTTCTTTGGATACAATTCACTGATTTGATTTTTCTGCTGATGGTGATTTGCTACTATCAGGATCAACTGCCTCTTTGCCTTTCTTTTGTGCAACTGATGAATCATTCTTTGATGCTGAAACTTCCTTCCTCTTCTGAATTGGGTTAACAGCACATCTCTGTTTCTAAATGAATATTTCCACTACTGAGCGGACAAAGCGTTCATATAGCCTCTTTGATACTCATTTGATTCTTCTTCCAAAACTGTGTCATTTGCTAGAATGAAATCTGCATCTTTGTGTGCAGCTGAACTTTCTGCATACTCCTCATCTTCAGTAATATAAATAGGCAAATCATCAGGAGTAAAGAAGTGGTTTTCTTCCCCTATTATATTCCCTTCCTCATCTGACTCTGGTCCATGCACAAAATTTTGCTGCAAAGGTGGCTGTACTGGCTGCTGTGCTATCTGATCTTGGGCTCGCTTCTCTCTCTGTTTTATTCTATATTGTGGCTGTTGCTGGCCACGGAAGTTAGGATTCCTAACTTGTGGCTCAGATTTGTCAAGTTTCACCCTTTCAAACATCTACTCTACCTTCCTGAGTAATTGATCCATCGAGGAAGACTCTTCCTTTACTGTGACCTTCTTTTCTGCTTTTTCTCTAGCCCTCTTGGTCAGCAGATTTGCTTCAACGCTGACCGCGATCTTCTGCATGTCTTCCATTGTGGCCGGCTCTCTCTCTCTTAGTTGATATGCCATGTCAGCATCAAAACCATATGGAAACTTCATCATGGCTAGCCCCATAGGTGGCCTTAGATGATCGAGAATTTCATTATAAACAGAATTGAATCTAATGCAGTAGTCTTGGACCGACTCACCAGCGTTTCGTTTGATTTTCTCATATTCAGCCAGAATTTGAAGAGGATTCTTTTTCACTTCCCAGTGGTCTAAAAATTATCTTTGCAGGTCAGCCAAGGTAGAGATACGTGCAGCTGGCAAACCTCTGAACCATTTCTTAACTTCACCTGCAAATGTCCATACAAAGAGTCTCATTGTCACATTTTCTGCATCGATCTCATGAAGGTCACAGAAATATGCCATTCTGTCCACATGTTGCTGAGCGGTAATGCTGTTAGGAGCGCCATAAAACAAAAGGATTTTTCTTTGATAATCTGCGAGCATATCATCTAAAACTTGAGGCAGCACAAGAGGTGCAAAATGAGCAGCCATCACTCTTGGTGGGTTTGGTCTTGGAGGTGTTGGAGGAGTGTGTGTAGCTTGTAGGGAATTAACAATTGGAGTTTGAAGCTGTGTCACAATATAATCATCTATTGACCAGTTAGCCCTTTCAGTTTCTAGGTCTACAAGAAACTGTGGATTGGGGACAGTAGAGTCAATAGCCCTTTTGGATTTGGTCTCGAACAATGATATTTCAAACTGCTCATCAAAATCAAGCTCTTCAAGATACTCAAAAATTTCAGGACATGAATGGGATTTGAACACGAGAGTTATAGAGCTCTCTTGACGAAGAAGTCTTGGAATCAAATTGGGATTTTCGTAGATATGGGGAGGATCTGGATCCGGATTAGCTCTGGTATATCTTCTTGAAGCCAGCGTGCTATTTTCAAAAAATCAAAAGGACATGAACAACTTACTCAGCCTATTAAATCCTAAACTTATCATCCGGAAGCTTAGAATTATCAAAAGTATTGGGGTGTTTGTAGGTTAAGCCTGCCGTTTACGCAACGAAGAAGACTAACAAACAAAGAATTTCATCCCCAGCGGAGTCGCCACTATGTTAGATCCTAAATCTGCCTTAGGCTGGAAGAAGGCAAAATTCAGGGTAACCACAAACCACGCTCAGTCTGGTAGCTAGCCCTACCAGAATAGGAGAGGGCTCTCTCCGAGTCACGCTCAGTGAGGAATAAACAATATGGTCTAATATGACTTAAACTGAATACTGATTTTAGGCTAGTAAATAGATATGGAAAAAGGCGATTTTTGAATGACTGAATTTTCTGGGCTGTGTGGGACCAAAGGACCGCATGAGCTGGGAAATTAAATCAAAGGCATGGCACATTTCGTGAGGAAAGATAGGCGGGAGGTTAGCAATCAGATTTAAATAAAATGGAGTGGAAATACTATTGAGAAAAGCTAAAAAGGGCATACGCATGAATCCTTTTCAGACTGAAGAAGATACACAAAATATGAATGCTTTACAAGGCAGAGCATAAATTGAATTCTACCTCTTCTACTTAAGAGAATTCAACCAGAAATGATTATGAATGGATGGTAAACATAACAGAATACATATGAAACATAGAAAGAAAAACACATTTGCTAAACTCACACCACAGGGATCTCATGAATCAGAGCTGCATCATTCTATTAATCTCCAAGCCAAAACTGTACAATGAAAGTGCTGAGTTTTTCTCCACGCTATTCCCAGAAACTCCAACCTTTTACAAATGACTTTCAATACAATAAATAAGCTTTTCTATGAGAAAGTGGATCGACCCAAAGTTGAGGGATTTTTTAATCATTACAAATGGAAATGAAAAGCCAACCATCAGTAACAGGAGCAGTGTTACATTTAATTTCTCTGATGACCAATTAAAAAAACAAAAATGTAGCGTAGATCTTCTAGGGCGAATGTTCGCCTTCCTTTTGGCCATTTGAATAAAAATTATCATTTTAATAACATGGCTTTTAAATAAGATGCGCCTTTAATGAAGAGAAGACATATATTGTTAATGAACGGGCCCACATGCAATTTTCGTTTAACTCACCCACGCGCCAGTATTCACTTTCAATTGTCTTCGCTTCTAAACCACAATACCATAGCCAAAAATTGTTGAACAGGCTTTGACAAACTTACTTGGAGAAAATCGCACTGAAACAAATCAAATTCTCACAGAGTGGAAGTGATTTGGCCTTTGGGTCTCTGTGTGTCGCGCCAAAAGATGTATGCATCGCGCCACTTTGGAGATGGTTTTGATGCACTTCCTGAAGTCCAAATTGAGCCCAAGTGTGCTTTTTGGAAAGCCCTACCTGTCTACTTTCTAACCCAAGTGGATTTTTCGGATTTGGATGTCATTTGCCCCTCTAAAGCTTCAATTTCCTAAGACTGCTTCCAGTGTGTCAAAATAGGAGCAGTGAGGTCATTTTTGAGTGTTTTTTGACCTCCTGGGGACTCCAAACTTGCCAAAATTTCTTGGCCATGCACGAGAATCCATGATTTTTCATGAAAAATCCAGAAATGTAAACTTTTTGTGATTTGGAGCTCTCAAGAAAAAGCGCATGCCACGTGGCGCGGTGCATAGGGAGAAAAACCGTGTTTTTGTGCCAAATTTTGTCAAAATGCCAAAAATGCCCCAAATTTCTTGAAATTTGGGCTGGAGCTTCTCCATCAAGTTTCATGCTGCACTAAAGAGGCTTCGTCCAACATCTGAAGACGATCATGCTCCCTTTTCCTCTTTTGCTTCCTTATTGTTGTCTTTAATTTTGCCTTTAGATTCTTTATTCGTGCCTCGCAAACCTTGTTCCGCACCATGTAGTGGAACGCCATGTGTCTCAGCAATGCATTGTCTCTGTTAGCCTTGTCCAACAATCTCTCTAAGTGGATGTTAACTCTCTCAAGATTAGAATCTCGATCATCATTAATCTCTTGCTCCAATGAAGTGAATTCAATCCTCCTCCTTTGGGCAGCCTGACAATTCTCCCTGATGTTTTGTATCTCCATGATTGCTTGCTGATCTTCAAGCTGCTTTTTCCTCTGCTCCAAGTATTTTATGACCCACTCCACTTTCTCCAAGTTGAGAGTCAAGTTCTCAATGTCTGCCCGCTGCTCCTTTATGATTTCTCTAAGCTGTGCATTTTGCGGGCGCATATCTGTGTCATCATATTGAAGGAGAATGAAGCCAGTCTCTCGCTTACCTGAAGGCCCCTCATCATGCATTGGATCCTTACCTTTGTCCTGTACCTGTAGTGCTGATGTCGGAAGCGAGGCCCCTTCCACCCCGGGTGGAGATAACACTCGCTTTGCTTCTGCAAACAAATGTCTAGCGCCCCTCTGATATGTGATGAATACCGGCACACTAGCGGTCTCATGGCGCTCATACTGATGAGAAGGTCCCCCTATCTCATGCTTAACCTCTGATAATCCCTGTGAAGCTCTGAAGAAGTCACTAGAGATGAAATCCTCCCAAGTGATGCCCTGTAATCCAAGCTGATGAACCACCAAAATCTTAATCAGAGCAAAATGATAAACACTATTAAGTTGTTGCTGAGGGGTTTTGTGTTGCATAAGGGTGGTCATCCTCTCTATGTTCCAGCAAATGAAATACGGAATGTTCATCATCCGTACCCTGGTGAAATGCATGAGCAACCTAATGTTATAAGCATATAAACGAGAGAATCAACCCTCACAGCTGAAATATTTCATGATTAATTTCATTAGTGGAGCATATTCATCTTTAAGATATCAGAATGGAAAGACTCTTTTGAGCTGCCTCAAGAAACCGGTTTTAATATATGGCTCATAATGATGTCGGTAAAACTTATGCATCTTGGTCCATGGTTCCCCAATGTTTGGTATGCCGGTTGCCAGTGAGACAGATTCTGGTGTAAGTGTGAAGGTGACACCAGCTAAAGTAGCCTGATCTCCATGTAAGTGCATCACAAATAGACGAGCCAGCTCATGATGAAATTGAACATTAGCAACTTTCTGACAAAACTCATAGCATGACCGATGCTAAAAACAAAACATGGCAAGATGGCAGGCCTGTAATTCAGTGAGGGTGATTGGTTCTTCTCTGACATGTCTGCCACCTCTATGAGGCCTCTGGGGTGCATGTTCCTCGATGGGAGAGTCACTTTGTGTTTCCATTTCCTAATCCGATGAATTCTCAGATGCTACGGCTGCTGTTTTTTCAAACTACCTTGGAGAAAAAGATGTTGGTGTATGAAAACTATTTGGACTGCTCCTTTAGTGATGTATTTAAAATCTGCCACCAAGGGGAAAAATGCAACAAGGGACTGTTAGGAAGGGGGGGGGAAAGATGAAGAGTTTAGGGAATATTAGGATACATTTTGTTTAGGGAAATGTGGGAGGGTTTTGGGAAGTTTTTCTAAGGTAGGGTTTGGGGTTTTGGCATTTGGAACGGTGTGGAAGGGAATTGAGAATAGGAGCTTAGTAATTTTTAGGGATAGGGAAGAACAAAATTCAGGAGAAATGGAATAAGAGAGAAGGGAATGATGGAAAGAAGGGAAAAATGGGATGGAGGGGGAACCTTGGTAACAAAACAATGAATTTGCAACCCTAACAGCAATTGGCTTGAGGAATTTTAGAGGTGGGGTTTGAGAGTTTTTGTTTCGACCAATAGCAACCATAAACCACCATCACAATGGCACAAAAATGGCTGAAACATTAAGATGGCGGTCCTACCTGGCAAATCCAAACGATTAAATGGCAATTTGGTAAAGTTTTGAACGATTTCGGGCTTTCAGGTGTATGCGCCGCGCCGCATACCCAACGCGCCGCACCCTCCCGGTGCGTCGCGCCTATGTTAATTTGCACTGCGTTTTCTTCCCCAGTGCGTCGCGCCTCTCCAGTGCACCACGCCACTTGTTCTATGCGCCGCGCCCGCCAAGTTTCCTCCAACTTCACCCAAAACGCGCACTTGCTCACCCAATTGCTTTGAACTGTTACCTCTTTGCTCTTGGCATTCAAAATGACCTTGACCCTCATGGAGAAGTCTTTATAAAGACATGGAGACATGGTTTTGATTTTTGATTCTTCAAAACCCATTTTTATAATGTTTGACATTGGCACTTTTTCACACTTTAATGCAACTCTGTTTTTCACACTTCCTTTTTTATTTTTTGACTAAAATGATGAAATTTTTGGGAAGGGTAGCTGACATGGAATTTGGCAAAGGATGATCAGAATCTGATTTGAAGTACTTCATGGTGGAGAACTTTACATATTTATCATAAACATTAATTTGATGATTTCCTCTTCAAAACTCTGTTTTGAAGAGGAATCACCCTTGAGCATTATGGATGATGAAAATCTGGAGACGAAACTTGTTGAACCTCCCTCTGGCCTGCTGGCATTATTGGGTACTTTGAAGACACGACTTATGAAACCCTAGACCTATGACTGACATGATTTTTTGCCCATCAAAAGACCAAATTTTGACTATCATTTAATGAACTTTGATGAACAGACCTGAGCCAGCAAGTACAAAGCATGAGGGGTAATGACTGACAAGACCCTTCCGTCAGATTATGGCATGCCCCTAGCGGAATGCAACTGAGTGAATGTAGCGATACACCTAAAAATGAAATGCAGAAAGAGTTTTGATCTCTGATGGAGGACTGACAAGACCGACTCTAACATCCTGGATGAATTAACTGCAACGGGATTCTTGTACTACTTGTATAGAATTTGCCATGCTATTTTCCCTAAACTTGGTAAGGGCTGAGTTTCTTGTAGTCTTTCTATTGCCACCAGAAATCCTTATAGAAGTCTTCTTCTTCTTAGAGACAAATTAGCCATATATCAAAATTTCTAGTATCCCTTTTTATTTCCAAAAAGAATTTACCCGCCAGCAACCTGGTTTTCAAGCAAACACTTACATGATTACACCAGCAAGTTGATTTTCATAGTCATGTTTTTTTATTATTTTTTCCTTTTTTTTCCCTTTTTTTTTTCTTTTTTTATTCATTAATTTCTATTTGTTTTTCTCTTTTGTTTTTTTATTAGAAAAAGCGTAAATCAAAATTACTCACAGTAGGCTAGTATCTCCACCTACAATCTTCAAATATGATTGTTGTTGTACTTATTGTAGGAAATCCTCCTTAGTGGTAGGCTAAAAATATATTTTGAGTCTATGTCCATTCACTAAGAAAACAGCTTCACATTCATCAATGGTCTTAATTTCTACCGCTCCATTCTCGACAACTTTAACTACCTTATATGGCGCCAACCAGTGTGTACAAAGTTTCCCCTTAAAAATTTTAAACTTCAAATCATAAAGGAGTACCCAGTTATCTGGCTGGAGATGCTTCTTTTTTATTAACCTACCATACCATCTACTACGTTGTTGTTGCATCAATATAGTTTGTTCAACAACATCTCTTCTTATTTCATCAAGTTCATTCAATTGCAAAAGACATTGTCGTTGTGCTTCCAAGAGATCCAAACCCAATTGTACTACAGTTCTAAAGGTTTTAATATGGAACTCAATTGGCAACAAGACCTACTTCTCGTACACCAACTCATAAGGTGTATGGCCCATGCTATTGCTTCAGGTAGTTCTATAAGCCCATAATGCTTCTAGTATTCTATTTGCCCAATATTTTTTATGAAGATTTATTGTTTTAGTAAGAATGGACTCAATTACCATGTTTTTAGATTCTACCTAGTCATTTTCCTGCGGGTGGTACGGTGTCAATTTCCTTTGTCGGATCCTTAATTGATCTATAATTCCTTTTACCATATTAGAAACAAAATGAGGTCCATTATCAGTAACAATTTATCTTGGAACACCAAATCGAGTAAAAATTTCATTAAGTAGAAAATCAACAACAATGTTTTCAGTAGTAAAAGGAACAACTCTAGCTTCTATCGATTTTGTTACAAAATCTGTGCAAACCAAGATATGTCTTTTGTTTAAGGATGTTGGTATTATGGGTCCCACAAAGTCAATGGCCCATTTTTCAAAGGGCTCTAACATGACTTGAGGACACAAAGGCATCTCATCGGCTTGACTAGGTTGGCCCATTTGCTGACAACTATCACAATGCTTAAAACATTGTTTGGAACCCCTAAACAAGGAAGGCCAAAAGTAGCTAGCGCGAATAATTTTATATGTTGTTTTTTTATTAGCGAAATTGCCCCCACAAGGCTCATCATGGGAATATCTCAAGATATCAAACGCTTCCTCTTATCTTACACATCTACGGATAATGAGGTCATGTCCAATGTAGAAGAGGTCTCCCTGGATCCAAGAATATGAAGCACTTTTTTGAATGATCTTCTGCCTCTCTTCAGTGGATAGGTGTGGTGATGTTTTTCCTATGATCAGATAATTAGTTATGTCAGCAAACCATGGAGAGATGTTGAGACAGCAAAAAAGTTGTTCATCAGGAAATGAATCATCTACAGGAACTACTTGGCTAGAATTATCTAATCTGGAAAGGTAATCAGCTACTACATTTGATTTTCATGGCCTGTCAATTATAGAAACATTGAATTCGTGTAGTAAAAGCAACTACCTAGTTATCTTATCGCTAGTCAAAGTTTTATTCATCAAATATTTTACGGCAAAAGTATTTGTATGTATAAATAATTCATAATATGTAATATAGTCTCTGAATTTATTAATGGAAAAAACTACAGCTAGGAACTCTTTCTCTATTACTATATAGCTAAGTTCAGCGGATGGCAAGTTCTTCCTAATGAAGTAAATATCATGGGATTTCTGGTTTTCTTCCTGTCTTAAGGCTTCACCAATGTCAATACTAGTGTTTGTCCTCATTTTTCCTTCAAATTCTAAAAATCTCATTGGCAAGCCTCGGTCCAAGAGAAATCACTATCCTTAGCTAATAATCGAAAAATAGGGGTAGTTATCCTAGAAATGTTTTCAATGAATCTTCGGTAATAACCCACATGTCCAAGGAATCCTCTTACTTCCCTTTGTATTTTGGGTGCAGGAAGGTGTGTAATAATTTCTATTTTAGCCGGATCTACCTGGATACCTTTATCAGAAATAAGATGTCGAAGGACCACCCCTGCTTTCCACATCAATCTATATTTCTTATCACTCAAAGTGAGCTAGACCTATTGACACCTATTGAGCACTTTCTTTAAATTTTGAAGGGCTTCCTGGAAGGAATTACCAAAGGCTGAAAAATTATCCATGTAAACTTTTACACACTCGAGGTCAGGAAAAATAGCCAAGACTTCCCTTTGAAAGGCAGCGGGAGCATTACAAAATTCCAAAAGGAAGCACCCGATAAGCGAATGTCCCCCATGGATAAGTAAAGGTATTTATGTCCTGATCCTCAGGTGAGATTTTTATTTGGTTATACCAGCTAAAGCCATCTAAAAATGAAAAGTACTTTTCACTTGCAAGGGTATCTAATACTTGATCAATGAAGGGAAGGGGAAAGTAATTCTTGAAAGTGGCTTTGTTTAATTCTCTATAGTCAATACAAATACACCATCTCCCATCCTTTTTCAGAACTATTACCAATGGAGAGACCCACTGACTATTAGATATAGGATAGATAAAATAAGCATATAAGATTTTCTGTAATTATTCTTTAACAATTTCTCTTAGCGTAGGATTCATTCACCTTTGGGGATTTTAGACAAGTCGGTGACCCTCCTGAATATAGATATGATGAGTACAGGTTACAAGGGAAATACCCTTCATGTCTTCGTAACTCCATGCAAAGCCATCAATATGATCTCACAACAACCTCACAAGTTTCTCTTGTTGGGATGGGTCTAGTTCTGAACTAATTTATAAAGATTTACCTAGACTAATCTCAACAAGAGTGGTTTCAGGCTTGAGAACACTTGTGGTGGCTACTAGGCTCTATAATGATGAAGGTGAGGATTGAGGATCATAGTTTTCCTATAAACATCTACTAAAGATATGGTGAAGTGATTCAAAATTTTGCATAGTGTCTAAGTTGTCCAGAAAATCTCAGATCACACCCTCCTCAGTCGACTCAGTGTATTGATGAATCAAGGAAATGGACCGAGTCTCCTCATCACTACTGTCATAATCCAACCACAAAGTATCTCAAAGCTCCTGAATAGATCTAGCAAGTGGGTACAAGGTGACCTTTTTCCTAGCATCCCCATGGGAATATACATGTCTCCTGAGCGACATCCTATATAGGGATATGTTGTGGCAAGCCATGGTCATCTCAAGATCAAAGGGTTCCCCCCAATAGGGTTCTTTGGTTGTAATACAATGAAATATGTGGGGTACTCCCATGAATCGATTGAGATAAATACATCATCTAACACACCCTCCAACTTGATTTTAGATCTATCAGCAAGTTCAAGCATAGTGGGGGTAGGATGAATGTGATTCAATCGAAGTTGTTCCATGGTTTTCCTAGTCATAACATTGATAGCCTCTCCAAGATCTATTAACACATTCAGAATAAGGATATCACCTATCTGAACAAATACCATTGGGTTTCTAAGATCAGTATATTAATCCATTTAAGCACATCATGTCATCAACTCATCTGTTCTTCCAACAAACTGGATTGTGTGAGGTTCAATTCTCTTCCTCCCTGGATTTTTAAGATAGATTTCCTTAAAAATCTTAGTAAATATAGGAATCTCTTTTATATCCTGCAGCAGAGGGACCTTTATACAAATATTCCTCAACTCAGAAGCCAGGTTATACTCAGGAGTAGGGTCAACTTTCTCCATAACCAGTATCTCTGGGAAGGAAGGTTAGTTTGAAGAATAAGGTAAAGGTTCTGAGTGTGTGGGAATGATTTGAATAGTGGCATCATTGTTTGAAAGGTTAGGAGTTTCCTCCTCTATTTTCTCCTTAATGATCAACTTAGGTTGTTTTTGTTTTTGTTTACCTGAGTTTATTACCCTTCCCGATCTCAGTTGGAGTTCATTGACCCAACTGGCATGGTCTGATAAATAGGGAAAGGGAGTGGTCCGATAGAATGAATCATTTGCACCACTTTATTATTGGGGTTAGGCACTAGTTGTGCAGGCAATTGAGGTTATCAAAAATGTGGTGGTAATGGAAATGGTGACATAGACTGAGTATGTTGAGGAAATGTTGTTGGTAATGTGGGTTGTGCCATAAGATAAGGTGCATATGACATGGGATAGGAATAATGAGAATGAGGTGGTCCCCTCCATCCTTGTTTCCAAGGAGGGGGATATTTCCCATACTTAGAATGATACCCATGCCTCCATGATTGAGGGTAGTTTGTGTTTTGATAGGAATAATGTGGTGCATTATAACCAGAAAAATACAGTGTGGGTTTAGAAGTCGTACATGTACTTACCTGTGGAAATGATTTTCGTGCTCCTTAGCATTTAATGGATCAAGTACTGAATGCTCTCCTTCAAATGTTTCTTTTAATCCTGGTATGGATGGGCCTTCTTCGATAGGATTTTTCCCTACACATATTACACATCTATTAGAACTTTTAACATTTGCAGGACATTCACATAAAAGATGGTTTTTTCTACATTTTGGACAATTAATGGATAATGTTTCTTTCTCTTCTACTAATTTCTATTGAAATTTTAAAGGGTCTATCTGTTTACTAATAGTATTCATAATTTCAGTCTTCATATTATCCATTTTATTTTCCAAACCTATGATCATAGCATCGGTAAATCAAAATATATTATTTCTAGAATTTCTCCTAATTCCCTTACCATATCTAGATTGGTTTTGTGAGAACTGCCTACACAGGTCAAAAAATTGATCAAAAGTTTTTTGAGAAATATCTCCTTGTCCTAACAAATTCAAATTATTTTTGGAATCATGTGTAAGCCTTCACAGAAACAAGGTTCTAATAGTACTTAGATCAAATTTATGCTTCGAACTTTGAAGGATATGTAAGAATCTATCCAACTAATCTTCTAAGGTCTCATCTTCACCTTGTACAATAGTGAAAATATCATCCTGCATTTCTCTTCTCTTGTAATATTCTTGATATTTATTTAAAAACACCCTCTTCATTTCTTCCCAAGAGGCTATGATATTTCCCACCATCCCCATGAACCAGCATAAAGTTGAATCCATGAGAGTTGCTGGGAAAATTTTTAGCTTTCGAGCATCCGAAGAGTAATCATAGATCCTACATAGTATATCAAATTCAAAAATAAAGGAATCAGGGTCTTCATGCACTTTACCATGAAAATGTGGAAGAATATATGGTAGGATGTTCTTCATTTGAACCATTGCCTATGGATCTACACTTGGAAACCTAAAGGTAGACTGCTCTCCTGTAGGTTGGTTCTCACCCATCCCTTTATCATGCATATCTTCATTATCTGCCATTTCTTTTCCTGAAATAGACCACTTCCCATAGACTATGAAGGTTGACTATGGTTCAGGTTTGTCTTTTTATTCTAAATAATATCCTTCTAGCCTTATGACGGTTTTGAGATTCCTGAACTACTGTCCCCAGATTCCAGATTAATGGTTCCTACGTGATGGGTTTGTGTCTTCTTGGATTTCCTACCTGCAACACAAGGTTGAGCATGAGAAAAACTCTTCGGTTTATCAATATTTCCTTTGCCCTTCTTGGGCTTCAAACTATTGAAGCCCTGAAAATCGGGTCTACAACAAGGGGGATACCCACCCGGTCCGGACCTTGGTTAGTAGCTCCTTTTCTGTTTGGTATAGTGGGTCCAACTAGAGATATGGGACCAGTTTCCCAATTTGTGTGTGTGTGTGATGGACTGATATTTCTCTTTCTAACAGTTTCTAAATGGAATACTTCTACTCTAATTATAATCTAAAAAATTGTATTCTAATAAGCAGAAATATCTAAGTCTACACTAACCCAGGGTGTAACCTTTATTTTATGTGATCTAAAATGATTTCAAATAACAACTGGTAATAAAGATCATTCAACTGTTATGAGAAAAGAATTCAATAAGGATGAACCACTTCGTATAAAAAGTTAGAAGAAACAGTTGTGAGAAACATATCGCATAGTAAGCTACTCATACATTAAGCATAAACAAATAGCTAACACTGTACAAAAGTGCCAAATGATAACTCAGGCATTCATACATCAATATATAAATAACTGAACATGAAAATCACTTTAACACAAGGCAGAAATAGTTAAGAGATAGAAATACCATTTATAACTAGTCCTACTCATGAGCTTCAAGCGATAACGATTTATCTCTTCTTGATATAACATCCACTAAGAGTACAAAAATGAAACATCAGTAGTAGATATCAAATACAAACATCAATAAATCATGTTCCATTCATTCATCAAAACCTCCTCAAAGGGTACAAAAGTGCATGTTCTAGGGATAAGTTTTTGATAAATTTCAGGACCCTTCTCTCAATGCATGAGAAGGGTTTAAATACTACTAACTAATTCTAAAAATAAATTATTACAAAAATATAGGATGCGGTTTAAATGACCGTCCTCATTTCAGGAAAATAAAACAAAATTAAAACTAAAATTGAATGTAAAATTAAATCTACTTCTGTATTTGGTCCTTGAAATCGCACACATGCAGCATCTGTTTGAGAAGAGTCGGGTGGTCGACTTCCGATTTTAGCTAAGCTGAGAAAACCGAATCGACAAGAGCTGGCACCATTTTTTCGGCCGAATTGATGATACACTTAAGAGTCATCCACTGGCTATGTGGCTTTACCAAGTATGCCCAGTAATAATCCCAGTTCAACTTGGTTAACCCTTGGATTGCTTCTGCCTTTTCTTGGGCCTTCTGCTTCCAATCTGTCTCTAACGTTGCTTTCTTGCAATTTTTGGGGCTTGGACATGACTGGGCAATTAGCAGCTTTCCTTTTCGAGAAATTTTTCTCAGTGATGCGCGATTAGTGCCGCATCGGAAACTACCTCCATTTCTTGATACGGGTTTCCTTGATGTGTTTTCTCCTTTTGCGCTTTTTCCTTCTAGCGGATATAAAGTTCACAATTTGTAAAAATAATAATTCTGTAAGCTCTTGACCCTGAGTTTTAAACTGTCTGTTTCTAATATCAACATTGTCCAGTATCCACTTCACCATGTCCGTGTATGGGATAATTTTGGGGCCTTGTTGCTATCTGGTGCAAGAATGAGCAAGCTAGCTCTGTGATGGATGCCTCAGAAGAACTATTTGAGCCCGCAGTAGCAGCAACTTCCATTACTCTGGGATTCTCCTCTTCAAGCAGATTATACATGCCTTCCCACGTAGCAATTCCTACGTCTTTGTTACAGGTCGTGTCTGTATACAAGGGTGCCATTTCTTTTTCTTCAGAGCTCGGAGCTTTGCTTTTCTTTCCCATTTTATCCTATGTATTGCTTTGTATTGTTCTCTGTTCTCCATTCCTGCAATTCACAACTGAAGTGAAAATGATGACAAGGAAGGGTGATGGGAAAGTTTTAAATGCCGAAGACACATAAAGTATACCACCTTATGTGAGATGATTTTTCGATAAGCACGAAACCATATTCCATTAATAACTGGAAACTAACTCATTTATTATCATTAAAGCGCATAACCAGGTGTCAGCTTATGGAAAGTACTTTTTTGAATAACGAGCCCGAAAGATCTGCGATGAATCGATTTTGCGATTTGCTTCACAATATCGCAGATCGCAATATCGCGGAATCACAACGTCGCATAATCGTAACATCGCAGAGTTGATTGCTAATGACATCGCATTATCGCATTGTTGCTGTATTGCGTAATCGCAATATCGCAATATCACAGATCGCAGGAACGTGATATATGGCAATATTTTTTATTCTATTTTATGCAAAATGCGATTTGCGATCGACGTCATCGCATATCGGAAAATTAAAGTGTTTTAAATGTAAGTTGTGCTTGATGTATGCGATGCGATATTTACTTATTGCGTATCGCGATCTAGCAATGTTGGAATTCAGCTTGTAAGGTGGTTTTCTGTCATCTTTTTGCGATGCAATATTTCCTAAGGAAAGATTTTGTCTGACTTTTTCATAAAACTTAGATTTTTAGATTTTTCAAGGGGGTTTCCTAAGTTTATGTTGGTAAGTTTTTATTCAAAAAATGAAATGTAATCACTAATTGATTTTTTAATTTTTAACTAAGGGTCCTCACTTATTTAGTATTAGGAATAACACTAAATAAGGAGGGGGGTTGTTGCTGGCCACAACACAAACCCTTACCTATCCAAGTCATACATTTTAAAATAAATCAAACCAACAATAATTAATAGAACTAGAAAAAATCTTACTGGAACAAATAAAATAAAATGCAGCAGCTAGTCAAAAATATGTCTACAGCACACAAATCAATTCCAACGAAATTCCTTCAAGCAATAGAAGCACACTGCACATGAAAAAATAAAGCAGACTTGCCTCTACTGCAGAAAAAAGAAAAACAGAGTTTTACCAGAATTATTTTTCAAATCCACCCCAGCAATGGTGTCAAAATGTTGGGTGTTGAAATTGCAATTCAAATCCCCAACACTTAATCATCGAACCAAGGCTATGTAATCTTCGAGGTATAGCATAGGTAATGCCAAAGATTCTAGATTTGCTTCTGCAAGCGCTACTTCTATATCTACAATTTAAACCACTCAGATTCTGAAAGAAAAAAATGCCTTTGTATCTTTTCTTGCACTTGTAAACACAATGACACCACACCACTATGGAAACATGACTCTCACTTAGAAAATGGCAACCAAAGACTTTGCTGGAAAAAATACTTCAAAAATCAATGAACTTGGAATTCATGCCATTCAATCAAAGTCAAAACGAATCAATTGCAAAACTCAAAAAATTCTAAGAATAAATCTATTCTTGTACTTTGATTCATGTACTAAGAAAATAGATCAAGTTTTTTTATGTATTATGATAACTTTGTTCTTGCACTAGAATGATATTGTTCCTGCACTAGAACAATTATGTTCCTGTACTAGAAAAACTACGTTCTTGTACTGAAACGATTATGTTCTTGTACTGGAACGATTATGTCCCTGCACTAGAACGACTTTGTTCCTATACTAGAATGATTATGTTCCTGCATTAGAATGACTTTGTTCCTGTACTAGAACAAACTTTCTTTTGTACTCAACAATCTTCTATTCCTTAACTAGCAAAAATATTGTGATATGAAGCCCGAAATCAAAAGGTGTGAAAAGGGCACTATGATTAAAATCAAGATAAGTATTCCCAAACCATCACATGCTTCTGAAAAATATAAATTTCAAAATCAAATGAAAATTTTATCAAACCTCAATGTGAATGTGAAACGTTTGTGCTTGAATAAAGGAATCACCTTACAAATGTGTTTTACTTATATTCCTATCTGAACTATTTAATTCTATGTCTTGAGTAAACCCTTATATCTATAAAGGAAATTGATTTATACAAAAAGGTTCAACTTGCGATATTCGATCTGAATGATAATGATATTCGATTCATGTAATTAAAGACTTTAAATATACAAGAGATTAACTAAGCCAGGGATACGATTCACATCTGACAATTTCCACAAAGAAATTAGTTCCTTTACACAGTCACACTATGAATTTATCATAACAAGGTGCTCTTCCCTGCTTACTGCAAATAAATGAATTCTAAACAATATCTATGTTAATCACTAAGCAAGGTCAAAACAAATGGAATCTTGCAAACACTTTATCCCAGTGTGGGTTACGTCTTCGGACCTGGTGTCAAGAGTGGGGAGGCCGATTCATTAAATTTTGCAACATGATGATGATGTACATGGTATATTTTTGTAGTTACAAGGATAAATTCCCTCAACCAGAGTGGTGTGTCTCTTCATGAGACGTTCTTAGGAACTCTCACTCATATTGATCAAGTACTCAAGTTTATGCTTAAAAATCAAAGTGTCATAATTTTGTTAAACTCGAATTCAAATAAAAGATCTCGTCATTCTAAATTCAACGGTGTGAACGACACTCAAATCCGAGCTCATATGTATAAGTTAGAGCAAGTCAAAGTTCAGGTTTGACTTGGACACATGGCAAGATTGGATGACATGGAGAACGTCCCAGCGAATGGCGAAGCACAAAGTGGTAGGTTGCCACTGGGTCCCACATATCGCATATCGGGAAAAAATAGAGGACGCAAGTTAAGAATCGACCCCCGGTAGGTTGGGTTGCGATTTTCAATAATCGCAATCGCATATCCAACCAAAACCCCGCTGATATTTTTTGTTACCACCGATAAGTTCTGATTGTGATAGACTGCCCAGACGTGATACTTTTATGTGTTGCATTTTAATGTCCTGGTGGGTCTGCCATATCGCCGATTATGTTCCACGCTAATTTCCAACTGCTATGAGCGATAAGACCCCGGACGTGATATTTTATATGTTGCAGTTTAATGTCCTAGCGGGTCTGCGATATTACTATCACAACATTTCACTTTATTTACAAGACAATCCGATGGGATTTTATGTCAATTGCGAAATGTGATAGTCCCTAGATGTGATGCCACTATAGGTTGTGATTTACTATCCCGTCGCGTCCGCAATATCACAATCGTAAATCGCATGTTTTCTATTCATAAACGATAAGAGCCGGCAACACTTGCCGATTGCAATTTGTGCTATAGCTGATGGATTATGGCCCGCAGCGCGGCCAAATTATCGCTCAATTAGTGGATTTTGGAGCGAATTTGTGGGATAATGCTAGTTTTGGAGAAATTTGTGGAACAATAGTGGGAGAACTAGGAGAAGTCATAACTTCTTTAGTTCTTACCCAAATGGGATGCAAAAAGAGGCCAGATAGCCATTTTTTAGTATTTTGAACTCTTTGAGACAAGTTTCAGAGGCTTTTGAGCATTGTAAACACACTTTTTTGTAATTTGAGTGTTGAAAATAGCAACAAGAAATGATAAAAATAGAATCCAGAATATTCCAATTTTAATTTGTCCTTGAATTAAAATTGAGAATTAAAATTTGAATTTAGTCTCACCAGCTGCTTGAAAAATAATTAATTAATTCATCTTAGATTAATTAGTTGGAGAAATTCAAGCTAGAAGTCTTTCTGAAGTCATGCAACAGTTATCACTTAAATTAAGGAGATTATCCCTTAATTAAGGAGATAAGATTGAGTTATAATTGAGTTGTAATTAGTTAGCTCAGATAACTGAGTGAAGTCCAGTTAAATTAGTTCCAAATAGTTTGAGGAACTAATTGTGAGTTTAGTCAGTTAATGCATGCATGCATGCAACTAGTGTACTCCATATAATTTAAGATTCTCTCATAAATAACTCATGCATGTCAGTTCAGAAAAAGACCCAATTGAGATTAAAGATAGGGACAATGTACTATCAGTTGGAGGAATTTTCCTATAAAGAAAACTCATCCATGCAAAAGGAACAAGGTTCCTTGAGGATTGCACAGTTTTACAGGGTGTAAGATTAGTGTGAGTGATCAGTGTTACACTTGGTAACAGTAGGATCACCCAGGAGAAACAGTACAAGGAAATAGGAGGCTTGGAGGGCTGAAGAGAAGGTTTGTGAGAAGCCTTATTTGCCTCTGAGCATCTAGGAGGATTGTACTGAGAGATGGATAGTTGTGAGAGCTAAAGTTGTGTGTAATCCTAAGATATTTCCACTTGTATGATGATATAGATAGCGGGGTTTTTAGCTGAGGCTTTCCCCAGAGTATTCTTCTGTGTTTCATGTGTATTGATTCTTCTTCTTTGTTATATGTGTTCTGTTTGATCTTGCTCAAATCGATTAAGCTTCCGCAAGTTTGATAGTAGAAGTAGATTATAGTATTTTTCTTTGGTATATTGCATTATCGAGTTAATCTACAGTAAGATTTTCTACATAGATATCAGAGGTAGATTTGTAGAGAATTTGCAGGAAATTCTCCATTGGGCATAATAGAGAGGCCCAAGCATTAGAAGCTAGACCAAGGAGACATAGCCTAGGAGGGGTGAACTACTCATCAAATCTCTGTGTTGTGTGTTGCATTTTGATGTTCTTTGCTGATATAGTGTTGTTGTTTAGCATATGTTTTATGTTAAATTGTTTCTAACATTTACGTAAGAAACTCTCATGGGAATCAATTAATTAAGAAAAAAATATATTGAATTGTTAAGAACTTGATAAGAAAATGATAAGTATATTTGGTTTTATTCTGAATGGGGAATTAGCATAGAATTACTAATCTTCTCCATTTTAGATCAAGTTGGTATCAAAGCACTGGCTTTTTCTTACTAGATTTACTTTGTGAAAGAAGGATTTAATTGTTTGAAATTTTATGTCATGCTTACAAGGTTAAACCTAAAAAGAGGAGAAGGGAAACTAATTGAAATCCCTATAGTTGGCTCAAGGGGAAGAAGGGCAAGGTTTTCAAAGTCTTCTACACCAGTACATCCTCAAGTTGCAGAAGTTGCAGTTGAGTTTTTAGAGACCATGTCTAATGAAGGAGAACCTACAAACATGACAGAGGATGAGGAGACCTTCATTTTGGCTTTCTTTGATATGACATAGATGGTGAAGGTCCTATATGAAGACAGGAATAGCAAGTTACAAGGAGAAAGTTCCCAACCTCCCAAAGGAGAAGGCTCTTCAGGAGGAGGCAATGGAAAAGGAGACAATGGGAATGGAGACAAACCTCCTCCCTCTCCACCATCTTCCTCATCTTCTACTTCACAAGAATCTTCACCCTCTTCCACTATGACAAGCCATACTCATACTCATCATCATTCTGCAAAAGGAACTGGTAAATCACCTTTTATAAAGCTTGATGTTAAACTCGATTTGCCTATGTACAAGTTGAAGTGAATGCAGAGAAGCTGGATAACTAGATTCGTCAATTGGAGGTGTATTGTAGAATTTAGTACCTTCAAGAGGATGATATCAAAATTCAATTGGCTTCATTGAGAATGGAGGGTGAAACACTCATTTGGTGGGAAGTAAGGACTTAAGACTAGATCAAAAAAAATGGTAAGATCTCTATTACTTGGTCTGATTTCATTGCCACTATAAAAAGACAATTCTACCCTTTAGCCCATATGCAAAAATCTATCATGAATTGACAAAATTTCAGACAGTTAAAATGTCAAAATGTGCAAGAGTATACTCAAGAGTTTAGGAGAAGAGCTCTTATGCTAGGAGTAGACTTGCAGTCACAAGATACTTTGCTGAAATATATAGGAGGTTTGCATAGATATATTCGACATACCATTCTTATGTTTAATCCCGCGAATCTTGATGAGGTCTATGTTCAAGCTACACACCTCGAAGCAAGAGGGAAAAATGTACAAGAACAAGGTAAGAAGAAGCCATTCCAGAGTGGTGAAAAGGGGAAGAAATTAAAAGGAAAGCAGAAGAAAAATTATTATGTTAAGAAAGATGGGGAGAAACCCATGTGCAAGAATTGTTCCAAAGAGGGCCATGATTAAGTGCATTGTTGGAAGCTTCATCCAGAATTATGACTGAAGAAACCTAACAATAAAGGGAAATAGAAGACAAACGTTTTTGTATAACAAGACTTGGGTTCCAACTCAAGTGATGAAGCAAAGATTGCAGCCACAGTCACTAAAGGAAAAGTCGTGGAAAAATAAAGCAAAGAGGAAGTCGTGGCAAGCACCAACGCATCAAATAACTCCAATAACACTTCAAATGAGGAAAAAACAGTTGATTCGTTCCATATCAAAGTTATTTCCAAACACACCAAGATTGATACGTTGTTTGACAGTGGATCTCAAGAAAATTGAATTTCTGTAGACTTGGTCAAGAAGTTGAATCTGGAAACCGCACCTCTTCATAATATTTGTTGGGTTGGATAACCAAGGATGCAAATCTTCAGTCACAAGGAAATGCATTTTCAAGTTTGCAATTACTTCCAATTTCGTTGATGAAGTCGAATTAGATGTAGTGTCACTGGATAATTCTGGAATTGTGTTGGGAAGCCCGTATTTGTACGACAAAAAAGTCATTTTCCATAGATTTGAGAAAAAATATCATTTGTTCAAAGATGGAGTGGAGTATATTGTGAGAGCCCATCACATAAATCTTAATATGTCTTTGGCAAGCGCAGGGAAAATGAAGTGACTAGTCAATTCCAGCAAGAATCTTGTACTCCTTATGATTAAGCAGAAGGATGACACAGAACATGAATCCATTGCAAGCTCTGACATAAACTTGAAAGCTGAATTGGTTGATGTGATCAATCAATATGGAGACATGTTTCAGGAACCAAAGGGATTGCCACCAAAAAGGGGAATTCAACACGAAATTCAACTACAACAAGACTGTCCACTCCCAAATATCGAATGTCAATTCTGGAAAGTTTAGAAATTAAGAAACAAGTCTAGCAATTGTTAGATAAAGGTGTAAATCATCCCTCTACTTCGCCATGTGGTTAACCAATTGTTTTGGTACCCAAGAAAGATGGAACTTGGCAATGTGTGTAGATTATCGAGCTTTAAATAAAATTACCATAAATAATCGATACCCACTGCCTAGAGTAGATGATTTGCTACATCAGTTGAAGAATGAAAAATATTTCACTAAATTAGACTTGAGAAGTGGATATTAACAAGTTAGAATAGATGAGGAGGATATTTGGATGACTACTTTTAAAACCAAACAAGGATTCTTTAAGTGGTTGGTTATGCCTTTTGGTCTTTGCAACGCTCCAACTACATTCATGAGAGTTATGAATGATTTTTTAAGATCCTTTATTAATGAGTTTGTAATTGTCTATTTAGATGATATTTTGATATTCAAAAAATCACGAGAAGAGCATGTCAAGCATGTGTGAGGAAAGTGTTGGATTTCTTGAAAAGAGAAGAGTTATTTCTTAAGATTTCTAAATGTGCATTTGGGAAAACTTCCTTAGTGTATTTGGGCCACATAGTTGGAGGAGGTGAATTGAAGATTGACCCCTCTAAAGTTTCAGTCATTGTAAATTGGCTAATACACAAATTAGTCACAAAAGTAAGAAGTTTTCTGGGAGAAGTGCAGTATTGGAGGAAGTTCATTACCAAATTTCTCTTCCATAAAAACTCCACTACATGTTTTGACCATCATGAAGGTTGTCTTCCAGTGGGGAGGAAAACATCAAAAATCATTTGATGCTTTAAAACAAAAGATCATTTCAGCCCCAGTTTTCGAATTGTCGGACTTGAAACAACCCTTTGAAATACAAACAGATGAAAGTGACTACACCATGGGTACAGTTCTTTTACAGCATGGTAAGCCCGTTTCATTTCATTCTGAAATTTTTAATGGTGTTGTTATTAATTATCCTACGTATGATAAAGATATTCATTCATTGGTGCAAAGTGTGAAGAAATGGAAGCATTACTTGATGGGAAAAGAAACCATTATTCACAATGATCATCAACCTTTGCAATATCTTCAATCTCAAACAAAATTGTAGCAATAAAGGCACTTTTGTTGGATGGGATTCTTACAGAATTTCCACTTGGCAATCAGGTACAAGAAAGGTATTTATAACAAAGTTGTTGATATGCTTTCTAGACCGATTGTTAATGCAACCATTTTATTCAAGAATCAGTATGTTTTTCCTGAAAGTTATGTTGAGAAATATGTGCATGATGCTCACTTTCAATAGGTATATTTAAACTTGAGTCAAGGCCACCAATTTGAGGAATTAGACTACCATGTTCATGATAATATGTTGTATCATTTGGGAAAACTTTGTGTTACATAGGGAGAGAGAGTAAATGTCACAAGGGAAGCGCACACTTCTCTTATTGTTGGACATTTCGGTGTAAGTAAAACAATGGCAAATATTTAGAGGTATTTTTACTAGCCTCGTATGCTTGAAAGTGTGTCACATTTTGTCACACGTTGTCCATTGTGTGCAATCAGTAAACCTAGTAATAGGAAGCCAGGATTGTACACACCACTTTCAGCACCTTCACGTCCATGGGAGAGTGTTTCTATGGATTTTGTAGGCGGTCTTCCTTTATCAAGGAAAGGTCGAGATTATTTGTATATAGTTGTGGATAGGTTCAGAAAGATGTGCATATTAATGCCTTATAAAAAGAAAATTACAGCTAAACAAACAACTCAACTTTTCTTTAAAAATATATGGGTTCGTTTTGGATTACCTACTTCTATTGTAAGTGATCGTGATTCCCGATTTGTTGGGAATTTTTGGTTAAGTTTATGGAACTTGATCAACACCAAGTTGAAGAAAAGTACAGCCTTCCATCCGCAAACCTGGTCAAATTGAAGTGGTTAACAGGACAGTTATTCATTTTTTAAGAGGATATTGCAACAAAAATCCTAATTTGTGGGATGGACAGTTGCATTATATTCATCATGCTTATTGAGGCATGTCTTGGTTATTTTCCTAAATCGCCTTTGGATTTAATCTCTGAGAAATATGTATTTGTAGATGGACATAGCGACATAGACAACGAAAATAAAGTCATTGAGCAAGTTCAGTTGATTTACCAAACAGTTCAAGAACAACTAGAAAAGGGTCAAGGCAAGTATAAGGCAAGGCATGATAAGCATCGTGTGGATCATCAGTTTCAAGTAGGTGATGAAGTTTGGCTATACATTAACAAGGAAAGGCTTCAAGGTGAAGGTAAAAATCTAAAACCAATCCATTATGGTCCATTTGAAATTCTGGAAAAGATTGGTAATAATTATTTCAAGCTAGATTTGCCTTCATATATGCAAATTTATTCTGTTGTTAAAGTTGAAAATTTGAGATTGTATGAGCCTCCTTTGATTGAAGATCAAGTAGAAAGTGTATAGATTCCATCAATTGAATATTTTTCTCCATAATTTATTGATGAGCTTCAGCAAGACACCATATTTGAGAGAAGAACGAGGTCATCAAAGAGGGTAAATTTTGATTATCTTCGATTGGGTCTCAAAGGTACAAATACATCAAAGGTCAAATGGATTGAAGAGGGGAAGGTGAGGGAACAATGCCCTCATCTATTCAATAAATGAATATAATATTTTTGGGTCCAAAAGGATTCCAGTGGGGAGGAGTGATCAGGTGCTCAAGTTTATGCTAAAAAATAAAAGTGTTAGAATTTTGTTAAAGTTGGCTTTAGATCGAAGAGCTCGTCATTCTGAATTCAACGGTGTTAACAACACTCAAATCTGAGCTCATATGCAGAAGTTAGAGCAAGACAAAGTTTAGGTTTGACTTGGACACATGGCAAGATTGGATGACATGGAAAAGGTCCCAGGGAATGGGGAAGTGCCAAGTGGCAGGTTGCCACTGGGTCTTTCATATCACATATCAGGGAAAAACAAAGGACGTAGGTTAAGAATCGGCCGCCGGCAGGTTGGGTGGATCGCATATCGCACCAAAACCCCGTTGATATTTTTTTTACCACCAATAAAGTTCTAATTGTGATCGACTTTCCAGACATGATTCTTTTATGTGTTCCAGTTTAATGTCCTGGCAGGTCCACCATATCGTTGAATATGTTCCGCGGCGATTGTGATGAGCGATAATACCCTGGACACGATATTTTATATGTTGCAGTTTAATGTCTCGACGGGTCCGCGATATCGCTATCACAACATTGCGCTTTGTTTACAAGACCATCCGCCAGGATTTTATGCTGATTTTGAAATGTGATAGTCCCTGGATGTGATGCCACTATAGTTTATGATTTAATATCCTGTTGGGTCCGCAATATCGCAATCGCAAATCGCTTGTTTTCTATTCACAGACCATAAGAGCCTGCAGCAATTTCCGATCTCGATTTGCAATATGGACGACAGGTTATGGCCCATGACGCTGCCGAATTCTCACTCAGTTAGCAGATTTTGGAGCGAATTTGTGGGATTAGAAGAGTTTTGGAGCAATTTGTGGAACAAATAGTGGGAGAACTAGGAGAAGTCATAACTTCTTCAGTTCTTATCTAAATGGGATGCAAAAAGAGGCTAGATAACCCTTTTTTAGTATTATGAACTCATTGAGACAAGTTTCAGAGGCATTTGAGCATTGTAAACACACTTTTGTTGTAATTTGAGCATAATAGAGATGCCCAAGCATTGGAAGCTGGACCAAGGAGATGTAGGCCAGGAGGGGTGAACTCCTCGTCAAATCTTTGTGTTGTGTGTTGCATTTTTATATTCTTTGCTGATATTTTTTTGGTTTTTAGCATATGTTTTATGTTAAATTGTTTCTAGCATTTACATAAGAAACTCTCATGGGAATCAGTTAATTAAGAAAAAAAACTATTGAATCCTTAAGCACTTGACAAGAAAATGATAAGTATCTTGGGTTTTATTCTAAATAGGGAATTAGCATAGCATTACTAATCTTCTCCATTTAAGATGACATATGGTCAAATTCCCTCAACAAGAGTGGCATGTCTCTCCATGAGATGTCCTCTTATAGGAACTCTCACTCAAATGGACCCTCCTTCAGCATGAAAAGCTAATAAATTCTCACATGACGTGGCATACAAGGATCCTTCAAAAAAATGGTAACAAGGATCTTGACATAAAATAATCATCTCAGCAAATCAAAAGAAAGACATGGCATAACTGGATCATATACCTCCACTTTCGAGGATGTGCTGAAAATGAAAAGCTCAACTAATGAAATGGACTACACAACCGAATTCGTGGTGAAAAATCATTTCAAATGACTATAAACTTGGCCCCTTTTTAACACCGTCAAATTCTGGACCCTCGAGAATCTCGAAGATTCCCCTAAAGATTCCTTCCTAACTATGATCTCAAAATTTTCTTCCCAAATGAAAATTTTGAGCACATCACTACGTTCCTTGCAAAATTCTATGAAAAATGACTATAAAGTCGGCATCGTTATGCCTCTGTCAAAAATAAGCCTCCAAAGGAATCTTATAGATTCCATAAGATTTTTCAAATATTCCTTGTTGCTCGCTGCCTAAAGTTCTGTTGCTCAATTGGGGAAACAGATCACACCATCGTATTCCCTATGAAATTCTAGTTCTTTTGAGTATAAATTTGTCATTATGCCATCACTGTGAAAAATCACCCTCCAGGGAATCTTTTAGATTCCTCACTACATCAGAGAATATTCCTAGAAAGATTCTTTGTCTCAGAATTCATTCCAAGCATGATGCCTTGGCATTTGTGTCAAGGTTCTGCCTCTATCCTTTGTTCAACGCTCCTCTCCTCCGTCGGTCGTTCGAATGAGAAATGCATGTTTATATAATTTGTTTTGGGCGGACATCATAATGAGCCCCATTGGGGTGGTTGGTAAATGTGTTAAATTTTGTGCGCGAGGTCGGTAATTCGAACCCCCTCTTGACCATATATAAAAAAAAATATTCACGGTTAACATACAAGGTGGCAGTGTTCTATTTGGTTATTAAATGTTACATGGTGTTAACACTTTTGTTGACTGGCGATTTCAGATTGGCATGTGGTTGTGTAATGTTTGTTGTTTTGGGATGGGGTCGCCACCAATGGTTTGACACCCGTCATCCCCAACGTATATGGTAATGGTTATTTCGAGTGGTGGAAGGGTTCGACCACCCGCCACCATATATATAATATATGTTGAATGTAGGTCGGGCGTTTGGTGGGTCTGTTGGACTTGCCCACCCTAATTATTTTAATATTTTTCTATTTAATAAAAAAATGAGTCGCCCGACATATTTTTAGGGGTAATAAGTAAAATTACGTAGGTGAAAATTTCTCTTGTTCCAACAGACAAAATCTGTGTGCCGAAAATTCCAAATTGCCTCGTTAATGATTGTTGCTTGGCCTAGTTTGACCCGAACTTTGACCACAAATACCTTGAGCATACGAACTCATATTTGAGTGTCATTCACACTATTAGAATCAGGATGACAAGCATTACGATTTATTCCTAGTTTGGGTGAAATATGAGAACCTTGATTTTTGAGCTATTTTGAGCCATTTCTGAATTTTGAGCATTCCTAGAGCCACCTGGATCATTCCTCTCCACTGAGGATATTTTGGTCCTCCAAAATCATGAACATAATCTAAAACTCTTGTGTTACATTGTCTGTAAGACAAGTGTCCTAACAAGTTGCACTTCCTTCTCCTTCACCCTTGTTCTTTGGAGCCATAAGTGATGAACCAACACCTACATCCTTTGCAAACCTATAATACAAGCTTTGCAAACTACATGCTCAATTACATGACCAACCATGACCCATGAATCCCCATACTTGCTAATATTTTATAAGACACACTCTTTGGTTAGGTTCACATCATAATAGAATCAATACCCCAGCTATCAATAAAAGTCCAATCATCATCGTTGCTTTAATAGGTGGTGGAAAACACATCATCGCTTTTACATTTATATCGTAACACATGATTTACATAATGCAGCCATGACAAGCTACCACATCTAGTGAAACCATTTCTCACTCATCAAAGTGAATGGATCATCATCCTATGGCCGATTTGCTTATTGAAAATCTTCACCAACTAGTTCCTGCACAGGCGCTTTGTCCTTAAGACGCTGCTCTGGATGAAGCCTCCAACATGTGGCTCTTTTATGTCAACCTCTATTGCAATGACTGAAAAAAGTCTTCTTCCTCCATACTAGCTTAACATTCTTCTTTCCCTGATGTGGAGAAGGCCTCTCATGCCTCATCCTTTTTCTTGTTGTCATTCTCTTCCAGCACTCAACAACCACATGGTTATGAAAAGCACAAAAACTACATGTTTTTCTATGCCCTGATTTATTTTCATTATTAACATGCTTGTAATCAAAATGAAATTTAGAATACTGATACTTTTTATAGCTCTCTTGATTGTCCCTAGTGCAACCCTAGCGATGAGAGCTTACCTTAGCTCTTCCTCTACAATGTGTATTATCATGGGTGGATTGTGATGTGTTGCAATCATCCTCTTTCTTCGATGGATTCAACAATGTCTTTGAAGCTTTTGTTACCTTCGAGCACTCTCCTTTATTGTACCCCAAACCTACAAATCGAGGACTTTGTACAAATTCCAGTGGTTGAGTCATTCCTTGGCCATTAACACCAAGTCCTCCTCTTTTATACCCCATCTTGGTAAGGAGTCTCATGCCAGTTCTTGAAATGGGTACCTCAAGGCTTCCAAGAGAAATAGCATCATGTGAAAATGAAACCAAATAATGATAAACATTGTTTACCTCAACTATCGATTTTGAAGAAAGTAATGATGGCTTCGCTAATCCTTTGTTTCTCTTCAACTTTTCCAAGGCCTCTTCCATAGCTCGTAACTAAAGCTGCAATCTCTTCTTCTCCACTTTTTATTCTCGTAGAAGTATCCTCAATTCAGCATTCTCTACCCTGAAGGCTCTAATTGATCTCCTCATCTGAATGATGAGAAGACAATGAAGAAGTAGAATGTTCTCTCAAGGGCATAAATGGAGCATTTCCCTTTACTCTCCTTTCTCATGTTCCTCTCTTTCCATCTTCTCCTCATAATATGCATACATTATGTCCACCATGTGTGTCATCCTAAGGAGGTCCTCATATAGATATTTTGTGTTCTCCATTTCCCTTCTTGTTGCATGTTCAGTCGTTCACACTCGCTATTCACATCAACAAGAAGACAGCTCTAATACCAAACTTGATCTGGATCTCTTCAGCTACTGGAATCAACCAAGATCTTTTACTTATGTGATGTTAGCATAATTGCATATGAAAGAGTATGAAAAGCCCACATGTGCATACTTTAAATAATATGAAACATAACAAAAACCATCAAATAAAGATCACAAACACATTGATAACAGAGTTCACCCAGTGTGGGTTGCGTCTGTAGGCCTAGTGTCAAGAGTGGGGAGGACACTTCATTAAATGCTTTAAGATGATGATGATGTACATGGTATATTCTTTTTCATTACAAGGATAAATTCCCTCAACCAGATTGGTACGTTCTCAAGAACTCTCACTCATATGGGAAAATTCCCTCAACGAGAGTAGCATGTCTCTCCATGAGACGTCCTTTTATAGGAACTCTCACTCAAATGGGCCTCCTTCAACATGTCAAGCTAATAAATTCTCACATGACTAGGCATACAAGCATCCTTCAACATAATGGTAACAAGGATCTCGACACAAAATCATCATCTCAGCAAATCAAAATAAAGACATGGTATAACTACATCATGTACCTCCACTTTCTAGGATGGCTTGAAAATGAAAATCTCAGCTGACGAAATGGACTGCACCATTGAATTTGTGGCACTAAATCGTGTCAAACGACTATAAACTTGGCCCCTTTCTGACACTATCAATTATGGACCCTTGAGAATCTCGAAGATTCCCCCAAAGATTCCTTCCTAAAGATGGCTGAAAAATCCACTGCTCGGATGAAAATTCTGAGCACACCATTGTGCTCCTTGTGAAATTATGTGAAAAAAGCCTATAAATTCAGCACCATTATACCTCTGTCAAAAATAAACATCCAAGAGAATCTTTTAGATTCCACAAGATTTTGCAAATATTCCTTGTTGATGGCTACTTGAAGTTCTGCTTCTGAGGTGGGGAAATGGACCACACCATTGCGTTCCCGGTGAAATTTTGGTTATTTTGATTATAAAATTGACATGATTATGTCACTATGAAAAATCACCCTCTAGGGAATATTCAAAAAAAGATTCCATGACTCGAGATTCATGTCAGCCATAGTTGCACCTCAACATCCGTGTCAAGGTTCTACCTCTGTCCTCCATTTGGCACTCCTCTCCTCCACCGATGAGTCAAACAATAAATTTTGGTTTATATAATTTTTTTTGGGCAGACATAACAATGAGCCCCATTGGGACGGTTGGTAAATGTGTTAAATTTGGTGGGGGAGGTCAGCGGTTCCAACCCCCACCTGACCATATATAAAATTTTGTTTTCCTAACCATTAACATACACAGTGTCGGTTTTCTATTTGGTTATTAGCGATTACATGGTGTTAACACTTTTTTTGACTGGCAGTTTGGTATTGGCAAGTGGTTGAGTAATGTTTGTTGTTCTGGGATGAGATTGTCGTCGGCACGGGTTTGAAACCTGTCAGCCCCGGCGTATATGGTAATGGTTATGTCGAGTGGTGGTGTGGTTTGATCACCTGCTACCATATATATAATATATGTTGAATGTGTGTCAAGGGTTGGGCGAGTCCGTTGGGCCCACCCGTCTTATTTTTTTTAATACTTTTCTATTTAACAAAACAAATGAGTCATCCTACAAATTTTTAGGGGTAATAGGAAAAATTAGGTGGGTGATAATTTCGCCTATTCCGGCGACCGAAATCCATGCGCCTGAAAATCCCAAATTGTTGCCTCATTAGCGGCTACCACTTGGCCTAGTTTGACTTGAACTTTGACTGTGAATATATTGAGCATACGAACTCAGATTCTAGTATCGTTCTCATCATTGGAATCTGGACGGCAAGCACTACAATCTGGTCCTAGTTTGGGAGAAATCTGAGAACCTTTATTTTTGAACTATTCTAAGCCATTTTTGAATTCTGAGCGTCTTGGAGCCACCTCGATCATTCATGAAGGAAACTAGCATACATACACTGGTCTTATGAAGGAAACCAAAATATACATCTTGGAAGTGTTTTTCTCCAGATTCCTCGCGTATTTCATGTATTTTATTTTTTTCGATGGTTTTTGTTCGGGTTTTTCATGTAAAGGTCAGAAAAGGTCGAGGAACTTCCAGAAGTTAGTTAAACTTGAAAATATCCATCAGTTAAGTGAATTTAGTGGATTGAATAAGTCAAGAAGCTGAATCTGGATCAAATCAAGTATATGAATAGAGCTCCATCACTGAGCTACATTTACTGAGTTAATCATCACAGAAAAATGATAAATAGAGGAAGGATTTGAGTCTATTTGGTTGGTTGTTTTGAGAGTGTGATAGTATGACATTGTAGGGGCATTTTGAGTGAGTAGAGATTGTTGTAGTTATTCACACAGTATTGCAGATATATGTCAGAATTGTGTATGTAGAATTCAGAGATGATTTTGAGAAGAAAAAATTAGATTTTATGTGTTGCAAAGTGGAGTAGAATTAACATATTGTGATGTGTTAGAGAGAAGAGATTTTTGTGAGTAAAAGAGAAGAAATAACCCTCTCCAAGCAGATTTTTTATTTAGATTTGATATGCAAAATGATGGTGTTGTTAGGTTGCTCATGTTGAGAGAATTAAGAACCTAGTATGAAATATTTATGAAATGTTGTTCACATGGAGGAAGTGAAAGCATGGAGGCTCCAGAGTAGACATTGATTTGGCAGTTTCAAGAGAAGGAACAAATTTTTCCATCCAATAAGAGTTGGCTAGTCCAATGGTAGTTGGGCGAGGATCATTGATCATGGTGGCCTTCAACATATGGTAGTCCGTAGATTTGTGAGAGAAACATATTTCTTGTCTAATAGGAGTCATCATACTGTGAAGAGAGTTCAGTCTTCCATCTTATGGTTGTAAGCTAATCCATGTAAAATTTGTTTAAAAGATTAATATAAGAATTGAGTATCACAGCAGTAGGAGGGTGGTTTCCTCCCGAAAGTATTTCCACCAAAAATACTTGTGTCTTCATATTTTTGTTGATGATTTCCATGGTTATTATGCTTTGAGTTTATTGTTGCATTCATGTTTTGATAAGCTAATAAATTTTATGTATGTGGCTAATTGAGAATCCGGAAAAATAAATAAATAAATAAATAAAAATATGTTTAAAATTGATATAAAGGCCATCACTACTGATTCACACCCCCAGTAGTGATCTAGTTCCCAACAAGAAATTCTTGAGAAAATAGATGACACAAAAATAAAGCAAACTCCTTCTACTCCTCTAACATAACAACCTTCTATATCTCTCCAAAATCCTATTTTTCCGAAGAGATTAAAAATAGATAAAGATGTATAAAAATAATTGATGTTGCTAAATTATGAATGTTATATGAGTTACAAAATCTTTGCATGAAAATTCTTTTACTACAAGCAATAAGGGATATTCCAATTTATGAAAAAGCAATAGAGTTATGCTTTAAAAATCCAAGTAGAAAAAGGAAATAATTTCAAAAAGTTAAACTTATTGGGAAAATAGTAGAAATCATGATGGGAAATACTAATATTGAAAAATATCTAGATCCGGGAAGTCCTCTCGTGAAAATTCACATTAATAATGTTACAATCCCAAACACATTAATTGATATAGGTGCAACAATAAATGTAATGACTAAAAGTAATATGGATGAACTATAATTAACTAATCTTCAATATACACATAATGTGTTACAATTAGCAGATAGATCTACTATAAAACAAGATGGTATATTAGAATATGTACTTGTATTTCTAGATTATTGGGAATATCAGGTTGATTTTATAGTATTAACACCAAAAACCAATTTGGGCAGTCATCCATTGATATTAGGTAGACCTTGGTTAGCCACGGATGATGTATTTATTAGTTGTAGATCTAGTGACATGACAATCTCTAATGGAAATTCAACTAAAAAGCTTACATTATATCCTCCATATAGAGAAATTATTGAATTTGAAAATGAAGAGTGGATTGATGATGAAGAAGAAGAATATAAAGATGTACAACTTGTTCTAATTATCTCACAAGAAATTTCACTTCAGCAATATGATGAAGAAAATAAGTTAATGCATCATATGAATAATTCTAATTTTTCTCAATATTTTGAAAAACAAAGTTACTGTGTGAATATGTTAGAAAAAGGATTCCAAGAAAATTGTAATATTCAATATTTTTCATCACAGTATTCTATGCCATCACTAAATTCTATGGAGAAATTTGGTAGTACTTTTGTAGAAATTAGTCCAAGTAAAACCTTAAACGTTAAAAATAACCTAAAATATTTCCAAAAAGATTGAAATTAATCAAAATGATGCAAAAATATTCCTCTATTTTTGCATGGGAATACACGAATATGAAAGGAATTAACATTTACACTTGCATGAATTATGTATATAGAATTGCAAAAATTGTTCAATGTAAACTTTATCTATCCAATTTCGCTCAAATTAGGATTCATCCTTCCTTGGGGTTGTATAATGGGTCTAACATTTTCATATATATATATATATATAGAGAGAGAGAGAGAGAGATATGAAAATGTTAGACCCATTATACAACCCCAAGGAAGGATGAATCCTAAATTGAGCGAAATTGTGAAGAAAGAATTGCAAAAATTACTCAATGTAAACTTTATCTATCCAATTTTTGATAGTCAGTGGGTTTCACCATTGGTTATTGTGCCAAAGAAGAATGGTAAGTGGAAAGGTTGTATAGATTACAATGAATTAAATAAAGCGACTTTAAAATATAATTTTCCACTTCTTTTTATTGATCAAGTATTAGACACATTAGCAAGGAAAAAATATTTTTCTTTTCTTGACAGCTTCAATGGTTATAATCAAATTTTAAAAAAAATAGACGATCAAGATAAGACTACATTTACCTGTCCTTGGGGAATGTATGCTTATGGAGTACTTCCGTTTGGATTATGCAATGCCCCCGCTACATCCCAAAGAGTAGTACTAGGTATTTAGGTATATATGGATGATTTCACAGTGTATGGACATTCTTTTGAAGAAACTTTAGAAAATTTTGAAAATTTCCTTATTAGATGTCAAGAAACTAACCTTTCTTTGAGAAATTAAAAATGATTTATGATGTTTAATGAAGGTATTGTTTGGGGCATCATAATTCAGGTCTCGAAATTAAAGTTGACTATGCAAATATTGCAGTAATTACATAAACTTTGGTACCCAAATATAAAAAGGATGTAAGAAATTTTCTTGGATTTATGAGGCATTATAGAATATTCATAGAAAATTTCACAAAAATAGCTTCACATCTTTTCAAATTGCTTATTAAATATTGTGAAATTTATTGGGATTCTTCATGTCAGTCAACTTTTGATCCATTAAAATAAAAATTTTATGAAGCCCCTCCCTTAAGAAGGCCAAATTGGTCCCTCCCATTTCTTGTTTCTAAAAGTGCTTCAAATATAGCTTCAGGGATTATGCTTGGAAAAAATATCAAACTCCTTATGCAATATATTACATAAGAAAAAATTTAACTCGTGTAGAGTTTAATTACATAGTTACTGAAAACAAGTTTTTAGCAGTCATCCCGAGTTCAAGGTCGATGACGAAGCCAGGGAGATGCCCTGCAAGCGCATTTACCATTCAGATTGCATACTTCCCTCGCTGGCTCAACACAATACGTGTTATGTCTATCACCACAGATTGTCGGGTGGTGTTCCTGATGGCACATAAGCTAGATCTTCATTCAAGCCCAATAGTGCCACCTCATACCCCTTCACACTTTCAGCATTCGGCGGCCAAGGAAGCACATCCGACGATTATTTCCCTGAACCCTCTGCAACCATCAGCTACCAGCATTGCTCAACAATCCAACGATTCATGAACAAGGGCATGGACGTGCATCGAGGAGTCTCGCTATATGAACTGTCTATGGCCTAGAAACCTCCAGACGGAAGCAGAACCCTTGGTAAACTCTCAGCGATATCAAATTTTTATTAAAACCCCTTTGGGCATATCTATCTTGGTTTGGGTACTTGCAACAGACCCTGTTTTACATTTGAAGAATTGCATTTTCCACCATATTGGATATCCTTTCACATCTCAACATCTGATATATGGGGGTAGAGCTCTCCAGGACAACAGACCTCTCATGGACTACAATATTATATCTGCATCTATAATAACACTCAATATGAGGCTGAGAGGTGGCGCAGCAGCAACCTACAGTAAAACAAAACAAACAGGAGGCAGCATAGAGAGCAGTTCAACAAAAAATATAGAAACACAACAGAAGCACAAAAATGTAGGGCTTTCTTTCAAGAACATCCTCCAAGGGAAAAATACTCCTACAGCGACACCAAAGCAAGCTGGAACTGAACCTAGCCCATATATTGTGGAGCAATTGAATTATACCCCAGAATTAAACATAGATATACCAAAAACAGATGAACATTGTAATATTTTTGAAAAACAAGCTATTATCTGTAGATTCAACTATTTTTGGCCAAAACCTGTCGAGCTCTTCCAATGGATTTTCACAAACTAGACTACTCACTGTGAAATTCATCTTTGTTCCAAGGGTTTCTTCATTGTAAATTTCCCTTCAACAGAGGCTAGAGACATTATATTACAAGAAGGACCATGGTTCTGGGGATCCACGGGCCTCTTCATCACACCATGGTTTCCAGAATTTGAAGCAAATACTATGGTTGTATCCAGGATGCCTGTATGGGTCCATTTACACAATCTCCCATTACATATTTGGAACCAACAAGTCCTTGCAGGTATTGGCAACACCATTGGGAGATACATTAAAATAGACTCACAAAGACTTGAGGAAATAATTTTCACTTTTGCACAAATTTGTGTGGAAGTAGATCTCAGCAAAGGCCTGCCAGACCACATACAATTGAAACACAAACAGAGGTGCTAGACACAGATACTAGATTATGAAAATACAACATTTAGATGTAGAATCTGTCGGCAAACAAGACACCTACAAAATACATGCCCTGAAGCCAAAAGAGATACTCGAAGAAAGAAAAAAACAAGGAAGAAATTCAAGGGATGGAAATTTCCCCCACCATTGTCAGATAAGGAGGAGAGTGTTGATGTGGACCATCCCATAACCAATGAGAACAATCAAATGGACAAAGACCCAAAAGTACAGGTAACAAATCCACAAGATCCGATGGACTCACAGCCGGAAAAAATACTAGATACAATGGATACCAGTGGCTCAAAGAGACTACATACATCAGACAATTCTGATTCTGATAAGGAAAACCCTCAACCTATGGCTGACACTTCGCTTGCACTTGTATCTTTGATGTCGACTCAAGGGGAGTGGCGAAAGGTTGAGAAGAAAAAGGGGAGAATAGCATGACCTTTCTCCCCATTTGTACAATATTTTTTTTGCTTTCTATGAACATCTGATCAACAGTCTTTGACTTGCTGATGAATGCGTCTCGCATCTACAACATGTGATTTTGTTTTCATTAATAAAATTACGATTTTTCTTTGGGAAAAAAAGTTTTTAGTAGTCATCCATGCCATCAATAAATGTAGGCATTATATCATTAGATACAAAACTTGTGTTCATATGGATTATTCTACCATTATATATCTAATGAATAAACCTATAACTAATGGTAGAATTACTAGATGCCTATGATTATTAGAGGAATTTAATATCACCATATTGGAAAAACCTAGGAAACAAAATATAGTCATTGATTTTCTTTCTAGAATCCAAAATACTAATACAACGGTTCCTTTAGAGGATAATTTTCCTTATGAACGTCTTTTTGCAATTTCTACCCAATATATTTTGTTTGTAGATATTGTTAACTATTTGGCAACAAGAAAATTTCCACCACAATTATTTGGAAAAGTAAAACAAAAAGTTATCATATATAATGCACTTTACTCTTGAATAGAAGGAGAATTATAATGAACATGACTAAATCTAATTATCAAAAGATGTGTACGAGAATATTAAGTACCTGGTATATTAAAAGAATTCCATCATGATCCTTGCAGAGTAAATTTCATTGATAGAAGAACCACATACAAGTTCCTTATCTATGGCTATTATTTACAAACCATTTTTAAGGATGCCAAAGAATATATTAAGAGATGTGACAATTGTCAGAGAAAGGGGGGACTTGTTCAAACATAGGAAATGCTTTTACAACCTCAAGTATCAGTAGATCCATTTGAAAAATGGGATGTAGATTTTGTAGGTCCAATTAATCCAACATCCAAGCAAAAAAGGTATATTCTTGTTTCTACTAATTATGTCACTAAATGGGTAGAGGCTAAACCATTAAATTTTCCTACTGAAAATGTTGTTGTAATATTTCTTTTTGAGGATATATTTACTCATTTTGGTGTCCCAAGAGCAATTTTTATAGTTGAGGATGCATAATTCACATCCAAACTTGTTCGAAGATTATGGAGCAGTATAAAATAAATCATAACAATTCTAATCCATATCATCCATAAATAAATGGACAAATGGAGTCAACAAATAAACTTCTTGAAGCCATTCTAACCAAGAGATTTCATCTACATCATAAGGATTAGACAGATAGACTTTTGGAATCACTTTAGGCATATTGTACATGGAAAAATTCCATTATACATACACCTTATGAGCTTGCTTATGGAAAGCGAGTTCTAATTCCTATAAAATTCCAAGTAAAGACATTCAGAACAACAAAAAAATTGGGGCTAGATATCTCTAGAGCCCAAAATCAAAGGTTGGAAGAGTTTAATGAATTTGATGAAATCAAACAATATTCCATTCAAAAATGAACATCATCTAGCAACAAAGAACAAGATGGCAAAAAAAATTCACAAAATTGAAGAAGTTCAAACTAGGTGATTGGGCTCTAAATTTAAATTTATTCAAAGAAAAATTTGAGGTTAAGCCCCTATGAAATAGAAGTTGTCTTTCACAATGGATCAATAAGAATTAAAACCATTGATCAAGAAGGAGTGACTTTTATTTTTATTGGGCATAGATTAAAATTGCATCACAAGCCTCTAACAAGAGAAAAAATTATTCAATATTTGTAGCAGAATTCAGAGATGAAGGTGGTGGAAAAAGGAGATCATAATCCCCTTCCACAAAATCCAATTTAATTTATTTTTCTTCCAATAAATAAATAAAATAATAAAAAAATGAAGTGTAGCTATGAAAACCAGGATGTTGGCATAACTATACAAAAATCCTAATTGAAAATCAAGTATTTGGTGATCACGATTTTCCCTTTTTCCCTTAAAAAATTGCAAAAGTTTGATTTATATTTTTTGCATAAAGACCTTGTTTTTCCTTGAAGAAGATCATAAGAGTTATTATCATCAACATTATTAGCTTATCTTCCAGATATCTATATCAAGTTTTCAGTATAAGTTTGTCGTAGGGAAAACCCAACACCACCCCCGCCCCCACATTATTGACTCAAATAATGGGGACCCTTTCCATTAAGTTTTGGAAAAACACTTTTTATGATTTTCATTAAGTTAATTATCCTAAAAAAAATTATTTTTTTTTTCATGGGGTTTCTATTTTTATTGTTTCATTAAATTCAAGTTTTCACTAGCTTTCAATCAATATTTGTTTTGCCTCATTTGGTCAACCGGTTTGTAAATGGCACTACTTTGAAGTTTGATCATTTTCGCCCCTAGACTAAAGAACGTAAATCAGCCTCCATTACCACTCATTCGTTAATCCATACATTTGATTTTGAAATGTTTTATAACTTGTTTTATATATTAAAATATTAAAACATGATATTATTATTATTATTATTATTATTATTATTATTATATTTTAATATAAATATAACAATATTTTAATTAATTAGTAAATTATTTTATTTTTGTTTTTTAATTAATCTCTTATTAATTAATTAATTTAGTTTTTAATTATTATTAATTAAATAAAAATTGTAATTTAATTTAGAATTAGATTTTATTTAAAAAAAAATTGATTTTTAGTCTACGCAACAGATATTTCAGAACTTTGGCAATTTTAATACACCAACTTTGGAAACTCATAATGGAATTTTACTTGGCCAAGTGGGGCCCATGACAGCGCATTAGAAAGATAAAATGATGGAGAATATTTCTGAAGTAGTTTAAATTCCGAATTTGATCATTTAAAGGATCTAAAATTCAGCAAAAGTTCAAGCTCCAAATTTTTAAAACAAAACTAATTTTCTGAGTTTAATTTTCTACATTCTCATTTGCTCACAGCTTTTTCTGAGTGCAGATCCATTCGTCTATGTTCCCTTTCACCAATTAAATCTTCACAAGCATCAATAGAAAGCTCATATTTCTTTTATTTTAATTACGTAATTAAGTTTTGATTGGATTTGTTTGAATTCCAGATTTTGTATTTTGATTTTATTTTTCTATTTTAATTTAGTTTTGATTTGTTTTTTTTTTGCAAGAAAAAAGTTGAAGAGATGGGAGAACAAGATCTCAATCAATGAGAATGTGCTAGCAATAAAAGAATGAAATTTTGAGCCAATGAAAGTTGGACCAGATTTATTCTTCAACAAACTTTCTTGTTGAAAATTCTTTTGTAAATATTATAAATTGTAGATTGTAGAATGTGTTGTAGCATTTTTTGGTTTTGATAAATTATAATACATTAGACAAAAAATGAAAATGTATTTACAAAATGTTAAGATAGAAAATGGACAAAAAGAATATTGAATAAAAAAATGTTAGGAAAATATTTTGATAAATATGTCCATATCAAAGAAAATGTTATGGTAAATGCCCTAAAAAATAAAGGCAAAATAAAATGTTAGGTTAGACAGAAAATAAAAAGAAATAAACTCTGAAAGTGTTGCAAATCTAAATACCACTACTTTGTTCTAAATTCAGTTTGAAAAATAATAGTTGTGTGCAACTTGTTTAGATGTCACACTAGGTTATTTTATCCAATTATACAGTTACATCATAATTGGATTTGTTTTAGATTAATTCTCATAGGTAAAAAATGTTAGAAAATTATATATTACGGAGCAATGGAACACATAAAATATTGCAGAAATATAAACACAGAAGACGCACAAAACAAGAGAGACACAGATATACGTGGTTCACCCAGTTTGGGCTACGTCCACCCCGAACAGCCAATCCTTCCTTTCTATTATCCAGCAAAATGAAGAGACACAACCTACAGCAAATCCACTGTAATATCCTTTGTTTTCTCTCACAGTCTCACCTCTATGTTTCTCGCTCACAGAATACACATCTATATCTCAGCCTCAAATACAATGCCCTCATACCAAGAGAGGGGTTGCCTTCTAGGGCAAAAAACCCTAAACTAAACATAAGTTCTACTATCAGATCATCTGCCTAATGAACAGCCTAGATTGACTAGAAATTACTATACTTTTACAAGGCAATTTTACATTTGTTTTTAGCTTCGGGGGCGCTGCCCCCGAGGGACCACTGGCCCCCGGACCCCCCAGCTGGGGGGGATCGGCCCCCCCGGACCCCCACGGGGGGAGACAAGTCCCCCCCGCACCCCACCGCGTGGAGGGGTGTACAAACTTCCTGGGGTATACATCCGGCTGAAACAAAGACCTCTGAACAATCATGCTCCACACACAACAATCTCCCACTTGGAGAATGATTGTAGAAACTCCACCGCTGCTTCATTTGCTGGACAATGGCTCCTCTTTTGACCTGGTTGTTTCTCATCTTCATCGTCATCCTTGAAGACCAATTGAAACTGAGCATATTCTCAGTTTCTCCCTGGTTACAACTTTTGTTAGCATATCTGCAAGATTCTGGCTAGTGTGTATCTTTTCCAACTTCAACTCTCCATCTTCCAACACTGATCGTATGAAATGGTACTTGAGTTGTATGTGTTTAGTCCTAGAATGAAATGTTGAGTTCTTTGCAAGATGAATGGCACTTTGGCTATCACTGTATAACGTGCCCATATCATGCTCCTTACCCAATTCACCCATAAACCTTTGTAACCAAATCATTTCTTTACTAGCCTCTGTAGCAGCAACATACTCTGCTTCTGTTGTTGAAAGTGCAACAACACTTTGGATTTTTGAAACCCAACTGACAGTTGTTCCTCCAACAGTAAATACATATCCTATAGTGCTCCTCCTGTTATCTCTGTCACCTACCATATCTGCATCAACGTATCCCTGTAGAGAAATGTTTGCACCACCAAAGCATAATGCTTGATTTGTGGTACCTTTCAAATATCTGAGAATCCATTTCACTGCCATCCAATGTTCCTTTCCTGGATTGTTCATGTACCTGCTTACAACTCCCACTGCATGTGCAATATCAGGCCTTGTGCAGACCATTCCATACATTAAGCTTCCAACTGCTGATGCATATGGAACTTTAGACATATAATCCATGTCTTCTTGGGTCTTTGGGAACATTTCCTTACTAAGTTTGAAATGGCTAGCAAAAGGTGTACTAACTAGTTTTGCATTGTGCATTTTAAATCTTTTCAACACCTTTTGTATGTACTCATTCTGAGACAATGTTAATTTGCGATTTTTCCTGTCTCTAGTGATTCTCATACCAAGGATTTGTTTTGCAGCTCCCAAATCCTTCATTGCAAATGAATTTGCCAATTTTCTTTTGAGTACATTTATTTCCTACATGTTAGATCCTACAACAAGCATGTCATCCACATACAATAACAATATAATATAGCTGCCATCATTTTGCTTTTTTAGATAAACACAATGATCAGAGTGACATCTAGTATAACCTTGTTCAGACATAAACTTGTCAAATTTTAGATACCACTGCCTTGGAGCCTGTTTTAAGCCATACAAGCTCTTCTCCAACCTGCACACTAGTTTCTCCTTCCCTTTCACCTCATATCCTTGTGGCTGCTGCATATATATCTCTTCCTCCAAATCCCCATGGAGAAAGGCTGTCTTTACATCTAACTGCTCAAGATGCAAATCTTCAGCTGCTACAAGACTTAAAATAGTTCTTATTGAAGTCATTTTAACAACAGGAGAAAATATTTCATCAAAATCAATACCTTTCTTCTGTGCAAACCCCTTCACCACAAGTCTAGCTTTGTACCTCTGTTTTCCTCCATCTTCCTCCTTCGGTTTGTAAACCCATTTATTCTTCAATGTAGTTTTTCCTGCAGGCAACCTGACTAAATCCCAAGTTTGGTTATGCATTAAGGAGTCCATCTCTTCTTCCATGGCTACCTCCCACTTCTTCCTGCTTTCAACCTGCATTGCTTCTTCATAACATTCGGGTTCACCAGAATCAGTCAACAATAAATAATATAATGAAGGAGAGTATCGTTCAGGGGGTCTACTTATCCTGGTAGATCTTCTAACACCACTTTCAGGTGTTTGGGGTGCCTGTTGTTGTTGTGGTGGTTGCTGTTGTTGATTATTATTATTTTCAGGCACCTTTACCTTTTCAATGATTTCATCAAGAACTGTGTATTCCTTGTTTTCTTTTTCCTGTTTCTTTTCCTGCAACTGATTCTTATACAAGATCTTTTCATTGAATATTACATCTCTGATCCTAATGATTTTGTGATTTTCATAATCATATAAGTGATAACCAAAATCATTAACACCATATCCAATAAAGGTACATTTCTTTGACTTTGCCTCAAGCTTTGTTCTATTTTCTTTATCAATATGGACAAAGGCCTCACAACCAAAAGGCTTTAAAAAAGAGTAGTTTACCTTTTTACCTGTCCATGCTTCCTCCGTAACACCACCATCCAAGGAACTTGAAGGCCCTCTGTTTATTAGATAAATAGCAGTATCTACAGCATCTGCCCAAAACTGTAAAGGCAATCCTGCATGCAATCTCATGCACCTTGCACGCTCCATGATTGTTCTGTTCATCCTTTCTGACACACCATTTTCTTGTGGTGTTCTTGGAACTGTCTTCTCTCTGCGAATTCCATGTTCTGAACAGTACCTATCAAACTCTTTGCTGCAATATTCACCTCCATTGTCTAATCTAAAACACTTCAATTTCTTTCCTATCTCAATCTCAACCAAAGCTTTCCATTTCTTGAAAGTATCAAATACATCAGATTTATTCTTAATACAATAAATCCAAGTTTTTCTAGTTGCATCATCAATAAAAGTAACATAATAACGAGAGCCACCGAGAGATGATACCTGAGCAGGTCCCCATACATCTGTATGCACAAGCTCTAATTTTTCGCTTTTCTTTTCTTTCGCAACTCTAAGAAATCTGACTCTCTTCTATTTTCCATAAATGCAATTCTCACAGAAGTCCAAATCAACATTCTTCAAATCCGGCAACAAATTCCTTGAGTGAAGAATATTCATCCCCTTTTCACTCATGTGCCCGAGCCTATGATGCCATAATGCTGCATTTGCTCCTTTGGAAGTTAAAGCATTAACAGAGTTAGAAATACCATTGCATAAATACAATGTACCAACCTTTTCGCCTTTTGCTATTACCGGGGCTCCTTTGGTGACCTTCCAAGCTTTATCTGTGAAAGTTGTCACGCAACCTTCACCACCTAACTTCCCTGTTGAAATCAGATTTTTCTTTAGATCTGGAACATGCCTTACCTCCTTTAATAGCCATTGGTTTCCATTCTGTTGTTTTACAATAACCTTACCCATTCCAACGATTTTATAGGGTTTATCATCACCCAGACGAACTTGTCCAAAATCTCCTTGAACATAGTCATGAAAGTATTTCTTATCAGGTGTGGCATGGAATGAAGCCCCTGAATCTACCACCCAGGAATCAGTAATATTTTCGAAAGAAAGAATCAAAGCATCTTGTAACACCTCACCTGTCACATTTGCTTCATGATTGTTTTCTTGTTGTGCATCTCCTTCTTTTCCCTTCCGAGATCTACAGTCTTTCTTTAGGTGTCCTTTCTTTCCACATTTCCAGCACACTATCCCCGATCTGGACTTGGATCTGCCTTTCCTTGATTTACTGCGATATCCTGAGCTCTTTCCTCTTTCCATTTTTCTTCCTCTAGACTTTGCACTCAAAGCATTTCCCGATGTCTCACCAGAGCTTTTTCGTCGCATTTCCTCGCTAAGGATAGCACCGACAACTAGATCCAGAAACGGAGTTACTAATGGCCATTACCAAACCATTCCAACTTTCTGGTAATGAGCACAAGAATAACAGAGCTCTAACTTCATCATCAAAGTTTACCCCTATAGAACTTAACTGACTTGTAACTGTATTAAAATCATTTAAATGGTTTGCAACAGATCCACCTTCCGACATATTCATATTAAATAACTGTTTCATAAGAAATACCTTGTTTGAGGCGGAGGGTTTTTCATATAGTTTCGACAACGTCTGCATCAAACCCTCTGTCGTGGTTTCCTTCAAAATGTTGAAGGCGACTGACGCAGCGAGGCACAACCGTATTGTTCCGAGTGCCTTTCTATCGAGAAGGTTCCATTCTTCGTCTTTCATACCCGTCGGCATCTTTGTTTTTCCGCCCAATGGTAGGTATAGATCTTTCTGATACAGATAATCTTCCATCTGCATCTTCCACGGCGAGAAGTTTTGGCCGTTAAATTTCTCGACCCTAAACTTACCATCTTCTGCCATTGCTCCCCCTCGAACCAGGAACCCTTCTTTCCTGCGAGTTTATCAGCCAAATAGACCTTCGGCTCTGATACCAGTTGTTAGAAAATTATATATTACGGAGCAATGGAACACATAAAATATTGCAGAAATATAAACACAGAAAACGCACAAAACAAGAGAGACACAGATATACGTGGTTCACCCAGTTTGGGCTACGTCCACCCCGAAAAGCCAGTCCTTCCTTTCTATTATCCAGCAAAATGAAGAGACACAACCTACAGCAAATCCACTGTAATATCCTCTGTTTTCTCTCACAGTCTCACCTCTCTGTTTCTCGCTCACAGAATACACATCTATATCTTAGCCTCAAATACAATGCCCTCATACCAAGAGAGGGGTTGCCTTCTAGGGCAAAAAACCCTAAACTAAACATAAGTTCTACCGTTAGATCATCTGCCTAATGAACGGCCCAGATTGGCTAGAAATTACTATACTTTTACAAGGCAATTTTACATTTATTTTTAGCTTCGGGGGCGCTACCCCCGAGCCCTTGCTGGGGGACCGCTAGCCCCCGGACCCCCCAGCCGGGGGGGATCGGCCCCCCCGGACCCCCGCAGGGGGGACAAGTTCCCCCCGCACCCCCCCGCGTGGAGGGGTGTACAAACTTCCTGGGCTATACATCCGGCTGAAACAAAGACCTCTGAACAATCATGCTCCACACACAACAGAAAATAAATTGGTTCAACAGTTTAATTTAAGTCAATGGAAGAAATAAGGTATAGAGATAGATTGTTCATAAAAAGAAAATATTGGGTTGCTAGTACAAATGCACTCGGGAATGATAAGTAAAAATGTGAGGAATAGAAGGGTAGGTAGAAATGTGAAAGTTTGAGATGCTGGAATTGTTTTTTTTCCTAAAGATCAATATCGCATCGCATCATTCATGAGTGAATGAACCTTGGGTGAAAGAAAGTGCGATTTGTGATTCATATGCTATCACTTCATTCATTAAAACACCCGGACCCACAGCCACCGCGTCTGCCTATCATATCGTGACCCCATCGTTCATTTCTCGCTCACACATTAAATTCCCTCCACCTCACCTCTCATCCCGAACACTCCTCCACAATCATACTGACCACACTCCCTTTCGACCCTCATTCACCGTCCGAAGTTTATCAATGGGGGAGGGGTCAGAGGAACCGAAATGGGCAGTCTTTGATACCACCTAAATAAACCATAAAAGTTACATTTCAGTCTTTCGAGACTATAAATTCCAAAACCACAAACCACTCTGTCTTACCCCCAAACGCGGTATCCTTCATACTCGTTTATCGCCACCCCACGTCACATTCACTTCATATTTCTCGTCCAATCATATGTTGCCTATCCGTAGCCCATGCTTTATCTCCCGCTCGCTTTCCTCGCCCGATTACCATTAGATCAAATTCCACCTAATCCAATGCTTCACATCCATATCGGTCGTGCCCGATGGCCGAACGATACCCATCCGATAAAGTGGTTTCCCCCAACCCCCCTGAGGCTACGTGTCAAGCTATGGACTATATCTGGTGACCCTCCTGAAAATCGCCTTCCCCTCATAAGTGGTGCGACGACCCTTAATACCGCCTCCCCGCCAACCCGATAAACTGCTTATTATCTGTAAACATGAATTTTCATGCCATATTTGAAAAGTTACCAGTTAAACCTTATAACCATAAAAACCTTCGTTTTCGTGCCTTTCGCCCATTGCACAGATAAAACCTATTAAACCCTTCAGCGCCACCCTGAACCTCTGCAACGAAATTTCACCTCCATTTATGTTCAAAACACTGCCACAACCCCTTCCCTAGGCATCCTTGTCCCAGAAAGCCATCAGTTGTTTTTCGTACCAAACCTATGTTTTCTTGATTATTGTTGTGTTTTGCAGGTAATTAGCATAAGACCAGAGCTTGGATAAACAGTTTTGATACTAGTCACAAAAATTGTTTACTCCAAGACTCGAAAGGAAATTTATTCAAAAGCCTATATTAAGAAAAAGAAGACAATTATACACAGAACAGAGAAGAAAAATCATTCACTTAGAGACATTGACTGTCAAAACAGAGGAACCAAACAAAGTATACAGCATTAAATAAATAGTTGAAACTACAAGCATTTGAGGATCCAATGACCAAATAAATCAAGGATTACATTAAGAATTTAACAGAGGTGGGCACCCATGCAGCTTCTATCGCCAATATCAAAGGATCAGTAACACCAGCTCTCATAGTAAAAACACTCAGGGATTCTTTCTTCATCTTGGATGAAATCAAGCATATATTTTTTGTAAAACCCACTTTTACTAAATACACCGAGATGGATGAAATTTACAGGAGGTTAACAAAGATTTCTATCCCAAATCAGAAACGCTGGGAAGAATTAACAGATTTACTTGATTAATGATAATTGAACAGCATTCAGTTTTTTAGGGAACAGTCAGCCAACTTCAACCAATTTTCAACTTTTTCAGTAATAGTCATCAAATAGTGCAGCACCAAAGCAGTGCCATATCATTAGACAGTTTTATTTTTGATTGTGTAAATAATATGTTTTTGTAAAAGCATTTTAGGATATTTTTCGTCCTATTGTTTTATAAATAGCTCTCTTCACGAGTTACCATGGGTTGCATCCTTGAAGAATCATTTCTAGACATCTGATGTAATTAATCTTTCTGGATCATTAATACGAAGCAAGGGATTCTGAATTCTGTTTTGCACAGTTTGTGTTTCCTGTAAGTGTTTCCAGTGTCATTCATTATGTTTTTCTTCATATACTTATGTCTTGCAGAGATAACTAGGTAGGAGTAATTGTATTTCAATATATTCTTATAAGGTTTCTAAAGTGATAATCTATAAAGATAATGAATTAATGGACTGTTTGTTTAATTAATTCCCTCAAAATTAATAAATCATCAACATCTTTTGTAAGCTCATGTGTATTTTCTCAAACTTGTAAACATAGTTTAAAGGTTTTCATACTTATGATTATCTAGCTTTAAATTCGAATATTGTGGCAATCATATTATTTTTCTGTTTCTGCTCATCATCATAAAAGCTATTTCACTGTGTAAATATTTATAGCAGCCCTCTACTGAGACGACATATTGATATTATTTAAGAGGTTAGGCACATCAATTCTATATCTGTTTCATCCATTGGTCTCCCAAATTAAAACAAAACCCCGAAAACATTTATCTTAGATGCTTTGGCATAATAGCTGACCATTATTATCTCAGAGGTACAACATCAAACTGGCGTCATTGTTGGGGACTCGAATTTCATTAAGTTTTCCTGGGGCAAAGATATGTATTCTATTCCTTTAAAGTGATTAAAGGTCTAGAAAGGTTAAAATCCTTCACCTGGAGACTCCACTCTCTAAACTGACACCTTTTAAGCACACCAGATCTCGTTCAGTGGCTAACTTAGTTGATCCTCTGTCAGACCCTGAAAAAATTCTGAGAAAATCCAGTTCTAAAAGGGGACATCAACCCTCTTCTTCTTCTTCTTCAGTCTTGCAGTCTGAAGATTTAGCATCATTTGATCCTTATAGTAATATTCTATCCAATCCAAATTACTCCCACCTATCACCTAGGGTTGCTGAACTTTTAAACATGGGAGTTGATTTTAAATAAACATTCCTCATTCATTCATTTGAATCTCATCCAAAGCCCTCACTACCACCAGGATCACCTAAAACTGAGTCTAACTTGGGTGTTAATTTACCAAAATGTAAACCAATAGATTTCATATCCCCTACCACTTATTCGTTTCCTCCCACTTTTGGACAACCTGAAGCTTCTACTTATGAACAACCCAAAGAGACCTTCTATGTGTATTTAAATCCACTCTTTGAAACAAAGGAAGGTATTCATCCATAGGTCTAGAAGTTAGTTCTTAAGACTCCTTTGAAATCATTCAGGAGATCCCCTCCTTCTTCACCTCCAACTAGTTCTTCACCCCCTCAATCACCTTCTTTGGCTCCTTCTTCATCTTCTTCAACTTCTTCATCCACACAAACACCTCATACACCACCTCTCATTATGGCTTTCCAACCTATTGTACAGGCTATATATGCAGCTTTAGTCTTACCTCCTAATCTCAATGCATTCCTAGCTGGATACTTGAAATACCTTCCCAGGTATAAAGGAGAAACCGGTCCTTCTATTGAATACCATCATCAAGCCTTTTTAAACTTTGCAGATAACATGAATATTGAACAAGAAAACATTTACATGAGGCTGTTTTTACAATCACTTGAAGGAAATGTAAGAATTTGGTTTAGGAAATTACCTGCAAATACCATTAGAAATTGGGAATAACTTACAAATATATTTAAAAACCAATGGGGTGTGAAAAAAGATCCTCTTTACTTTCTTGTTGAGTTTGATGAACTTAAACGAAATTTTGGTGAACCTGTATCAGACTTTATCAAAATATTAAATAAGATTTATCATAAAATGCCCCCTGATTGTAGACCCCCTGTAGCAGCAGCAAAGTCTAGATTTTCTAAATCCTTTGATGATGATTTTGATGTTATGCTAAGAGAGAGAACTTCAAGAAATCTTGAAGATATGCAAAAAAATGCTATTGAGGTAGAAGCAAACAGGGCTGCTTCAACTTCTTTGGAAGCTAAAGAGGAAAAGGCCCAAATAAAACTCAAGTCGACACCAGAGGCTTCTAGTTCCTCTAAGGCTAAAACTGAAGGTTCTAAAATAGATGAAATAACTTCTCTTCTTAGAAATATATCTAATAGACTTTCCAAGATTGAGACTCAACCTAGGACAATTCAACAAACAGTTTCCAGACCCCAAAATCAAAATCAAGGTCAGTATAAAAGAAATCCACAATTACAAATTCTTCAAAGACTAGTAATGATTAGCATATTCCTACTCCTTTGTTGATAGATGATCAGCAGCCTGATGATAATGCTATGACCATCATTGAAGATACAAATAATATGGATACTTCCTCTGAGCAAACAGTTATTATTCCTCTTACACAACAAAATCAGGTTCAAGAAGATCAAGAATCTTCACAGGTTTCTAAATACCATGCCTTCACTGAATTTTTAATTGTGGAGTTGAACAAAAGATATGACCTTAGGCCTACGCCTGGCCTTGGAAGACCTCATAAGGAAACTCCAGTAATTGAACCACGTGCCAAAATTTCTCAAACTCAAACGACTTTTATTCGACCATTAGAATAGCCAATTGATATTCCTCAAAATGACAAAAATGCATTTACTACATTTAATGTTGAAAAAGAGTTAGAAAGAGTTAAAATCCCAATTCCTCTTTTAGAACTTTCTAAAAACCCTGGGTATAAAAATCAGGTCTCCAAATGGATACAAAATACCTCAGTTGATGATGAAGGTGATATCATCAGTCTGCAAGATGAAAAACCAGCAATTGTTTTTGGCCCAAGCTTAGATATGATAGATGAAGTAGTCCCTCCTTTCTATGTAACTCTTAAGACAAACGATTCCATGTTGTATAATTGTATGCTTGATTATGGAGCATCACATAACCTAATGCCAAAAACTATCATGGATCATTCGAAGCTTGACATAACTAGATCCTATCATGACATGTACACCTTTGATTCTAAAAGGGTGCCTTGCTTAGGATTGATTAAGGATTTAGTAGTCACCCTTACCAAAATTCCAGTGAAAAGTGTAGTACCTGATATAGTTGTCACATGTATCCCTCCCAAATTTGGAATGATCCTTTCAAGGTCTTGTTGTGCCAAATTAGGGGGAACTCTTCATATGGATATGTCTTATGCTAAGATTATATAGGGAGGTGAGATTTATGCACACTGTTTGCAAAACAGACCAGCCAAGGAACCATCCCATTTATGCACTTGACCAAGATTTTGGTTGCTTTCAACTCTCTTCAAATCAAGTGCATGAAACTCAAGTTAAAATTGAAGATGTAATTGAAAGTCCATTACCAAATCAAATTGATATATGGAAACTATTATTTGATGGCTCCTTTACAAAAGATGGATCAGGAGCTGGAGTAGTTTTAATATCACAAAAAAAAAACAAAAAACAAAAAACAAAACAAAACGAAACAAAACATTACCCAATCATGTAAGCTTGACTTCGAAGTTACAAATAATGTGGCTAAATATGAAGCTTTCCTTTTGGGATTGCAATTAGCCAAAATCTTAAAGGTTCAAAACTTAAGTGTTTTTACTGATTCAGAACTTATTATCAAACAAGTGAGAAATATTTTCCAGACTAAACACCCTAAACTTAGGTCTTACCGAAATGAAGTATGGGATTCAGTTGAAAACTCCTTTGATGCTTTTAATTTGACTTATATTCCAAGAGATCAAAATATTCATGGAGATGCCTTAGCTGTTTCTATTAGTTCATTTAAAATTCCTAATCAGACTAATTTACTCTACCAAATACAAGTCAAGTATAGACCATCTATCCCAGACAATCTGAAACATTGGCAGATATTTGAAGATGATGAACCCTTGAATATTTTCTGCAAGTTGTAGATCAATTTTTTGTTCTACAAATTGATGAAGATAGATCCGAAATAAATGAAAATGCAAGTGAGAATGATACTTCAGATTTCAATTCAAAAATTGTTGATCATGATATTATTCAATTGTCTAACAATTTTATTCCCAAAGGCTTGATACCTTTAGAAATATTGTTTGATCAAAATGATGTCCTCCAAAATCCTCAATCCATTTCTTCGGAAGAGGACATAGAAGAAATTAACATTGGAACAAATGATGATGTCAAAAGCATCAAAATTTGTGCATCTCTAGACCCTGAGATTAAAACTCAATATCTTAAGTTACTTCAAAATTATAAGGATGTTTTTGCTTGGACCTATGCTGATCTAAAAACTTATGATACTTCATTAATACAGCATAAGATCCCTTTGAAGCCAGAAGCAGTACCTTATCAACAAAAACTTAGGAGGATTAATCTAGCCCTTCTACCAACTGTCGAAAAGGAAATTAAGAAAATTCTAGATGCCCAGATCATTCTCCCTCTTAGATATTCTAATTGGGTTGCAAATTTAGTTCCTATCAGGAAAAAGAATGGAGAAATCAGACTTTGTGTGGACTTTAGAAATTTGAACAAAGCATCATTAAAGGATAATTACCCTTTGCCCAAAATGGATCAATTACTTCAAATGGTTTTAGGAGCACAAAGACTTTCTATGCTTGATGGTTTTTTAGGTTATAATCAGGTGAATGTTGATCCAGCAGACAGGGAAAACACAGCCTTCACTACACCCTGGGGTACATTTATGTATGCTAGAATGCCATTTAGTTTATCAAATGTTGGAGCAACATTTCAGAGAGCTATGGATGTAGCTTTCATGAGTCAGGTAAACAAATTTGTGGTTATTTATCTTGATGACATTATTGTTTTTCTAAATCTCATCAGAAACATCTAAAGCACTTGATCAAGGTTTTTGACAGGTGTAGGAAATTTGGGATATCATTGAACTCTAAAAGGTCTTTGTTTGTTATCAAAGAAGGAAAACTATTGGACCATATAATTTCAAAGGAAGGAGTGGTAATTGATCCCAAGCGTGTGTCTACCATTGAAACATTGACCTTACCTAAAAACAAGAAAGGAATTCAAGCTTTTATGGGTAAGATTAATTTTTTAAGGAGATTCATCCCGAATTATGTAGAGATTGTAAAAGATATAACTAACATGCTCTGAAAGAATCATGAATTTAATTGGACTGTTTCTTCCAGGCAAGCGTTTGATCAGATCAAGAAAGCTATTTCCGAAGCTCCCACCTTGGCCAACCATGATTATACTAAACCATTCAGTATCTTTCCTTTTTCCTCGGAAACAACCCTTGTTACTGTTCTATTACAAAAGAATGAAGTTTCTCATGACCAGCCCATAGCCTTTTTCAGTAAGGTTATGAGAGATGTCGAGCTTAAGTATGACATAATCAAGAAGCAAACCTATGCCCTCATTCAAGTCCTGAAATCTTTCAGGATGTATGTCCTACATTCACCTATTAATGCTTATGTTCCTAATGGTGCTGTAAAAATCATTTTAACTCAACCTGACACTGATGGGAAAAGAGGTAGGTGGATCACTTAAATACTTGAGTTTGATCTAACTATCAAAACTACAAAGCTAGTAAAAGGCCAGGGATTAGCCAAGCTTCTATAAAAATCCAATTGCAAAGTGCTTGGAATCAATTCTATTTTAGAAGTAAAAGGGAAGAATCTACAAGAACCTTCTATCCTTGTACAAGGGAAGAATCCACAAGAACCTTCTGTCCTTGCACAAGGGAAGAATCCACAAGAACCTTTCCTAATTTTACAAGGGGAGAATCCACAAGAACCTTCTCTTCAACCTGAAGAAAATAATCCACAAGAACCTTTACCTTTAGATCAGATTATACCTTTACATATTGATGATAAATTTCTATTGTCAGATTGGTATCAAGACATTGTAAATTTTCTGCTCCATTTTGAATGCCTAGCATCATTTTCCAAAGCCCAGTGTAAAAATCTTAAACTGAAAGAAGTCAAGTACTACATCATAAATGCAAATTTGTACTGGAAAGATCCACTGAATATTTTGTTATTATGTTTAACAGAATCAGAAACTGGAGGAATCATTGATCAGTTCCATATAGGATTTCACGGAGGACATTATGCTTGGAGAGCAACAATATATAAGATTTTAAGGGGAGGATTTTATTGGCCAACATTGTTCTTACAAGTGGGGGCAAAGGTCAGAGGTTGTGTTCCTTGTTAGATGTTTGCTGATAAGCAGAAACTAGCAGCTCTTCCACTAGTACCATCAATAATCTCAGCACCTTTCCTTCAATGGGGATTAGAATTTGTTGGAGAAATCCATCCCACTTCAAGTAATCAAAATAGATGGATCCTTATATCAACATACTACTTCACTAAATGGGTAGAGGCAATTCCGATAAGAAATGCTACCGATTCGGTAGTAATTAAATTCATTGAAGAAAATATCTTATCTAGGGTTGGTTTCCCAACTCAAATTATCACAGATAATGCAGCAACATTCTCTAGTGTTAGATTTAGTTTAGGGAGAGATTTGAGAATCGATATTCTGAGAGAGCCATGGCCGGAGGTTGCGAGATTAGGTTTCCTTTCACTGCCGCCGCCGCCCCCACGGTTCTGTTCGATGCTGCAGGACCTGCCGCTGCCGCCTCCACTGATTTGGTTGACGCTGGAAAGGGTTGGAACTTGAATGAGGGATTCTCAAAGCGCGATGAAACCTCTCGGATCTGGACCGGATACATCAACGGAAAGGAGCCACTGCAAAACAGTCAGGTATTTGAGGTTTTTCCACCCGTCTTGGCTCATTTCGGCTTTCTTAGGGCGACTCTGGATCCCCCTTTTCAGTGCCTGGGGTTTTATGCTTCCTATCTATCGACCCCCACACGTTTTCAGGATAAGCCGCACCCTTTCGTGGGTGGTATTCCCTGGCGAGTTCGCCCAGACTGTGTCATCGGGATACGGAGTCGACTCCCGTTTCCTCTGTCCCTGTTTGGCTTTCCGCGGGTGCATGGCACAGATCTGCCCTTCCGGGTCCGTAAAGACAGCAGATCTGGGCCGGATCGAATCGCCTCTGTGACTCAAATCGCAGCAGGTTCAGGGAGGAAAAAATTTAAGCTAGACCACACGGACCCAGATCAACAATTTTTCAACAGAACAACAGAAGGCAGACATTTTTGTCTTAGGCAACAGTCAGATGAAAGCCAGCCAGATCCAAAACACAAACCAGTAAAATGGAACCTGAACAAGGTAGACATTGCAGATCTGAAACAAATTTTTATCAGATCAACAGAAGGAAGACACGTTTGTGTGCAGATCTGGGAATGGATGACTGTACTGGATTTAAAAAAAGAGATACAGGTCAAATTGGGCACCCCAGTTGCATTACAAAATCTTTTATTTTCAGGGCTATGCATGCAGGATCAACACAACCTCCAGCATTACAGGGTTGCAAAAGATTCAACTGTTATCCTCAATCTCCGGCTGCGAGGTGGATCTAAGGGATCCACATCAAAATCTACAGGATCCTACAGAGACGCAGCAAAAGGGACAGAAATCCCAAAGGGGAAAGAACATGCAACTGTTAATATCCCTCCAGAGCAGTATATCGTGGATGAAGTACCAGAGAGCCCCACCATTCCGTTGGATATCCCAGAGGTAAAGGGCATATTCACAGATCTACAAAAAAATGCCGTTATTTGTAGATTTAACGGCTTCTGGCCTAGATCGGATGCTTTGTATCAATGGATACACACGGCATGGACAAAAAACTGCCGGATTCACCTATGCTCGAAAGGATTCTTCATAGTAGTCTTTCGCGTTGAAGAAGAGAAGGAAAAAGCTCTTACCGAAGGACCATGGTTTTGGGGCAGTGCGGGACTATTTGTTACCCCCTGGTTCCCGGAGTTTGATCCAAACACCATGGTGGTGTCAAAAATGTCGGTATGGGTAAGGTTACATAATCTTCCGATGCATTTTTGGCACTTTTCAGCCTTAGCAGCAATAGGGAATACCCTCGGAAGAATGGTAAAGATTGATATAGAGAGACATTTAAAAGGTATCTTTACCTTTGCTAGAATTTGCGTCGAGGTAGATCTCAGTCAGGGGTTACCAGAAAGCATCATCCTGAACTTCAACAATACTCAATGGAAACAACCTCTGGATTATGAGAACACAGCATTCAGATGCAGGGGATGTCAACAAACAGGTCACCTGTTCAATGCATGCAAAAGCCTTAACAAGAGCAAGCCACAACAAAGGAAGCACAAAGGATGGCAGAATATAGACAATGTCATAAAGAAGAAAACCGCGGAAAAGAAAGCCCCCACAGTATCAGAAGACGCAGAAACAGAAGCAGAGGAGGATGATACCACCATAGAGGAGGTTGATCTAGAGACCCAGAAGGAAAATACAGCAGCCAACAAGGAGCTACAGCCTCATTCATTTCAGGCAGAGACCCAGCAAAATCAGACAGAAATGAGAAGCATGGATCAAAGCATGGGAGGCATCAAACGGCAGCATCACTCAGATACTTCAGATTCAGATAAAGAAACAGGACAACAAAATGAGACAACCCAGTTAGTCATTGTCTCGACCGAGCCCACTGTGGGAGAGTGGCGCAAGGTTGAAAAGAAAAAGGGGCGAAAAACCTGAGAAGTCAGGTTTTTTCCCTTTTTTCGTTCTCTTTTCTCTTCTCCTTCTTATTCTTTAAGCACGTTAGTTTACTAACGCTGCGAGCCCGTGTGGCATAATACTGAATGCTTCATTGCATGTGCTAGTGTAACTTTTCATTAAATTTTTAATAAAAAGTTACCGTTTTTTTCCTTGGAAAAAAAAAAACATTCTCTAGTGTTAAAATGATTGAGTTTTGCCATGAATATCAGGTTATGTTACATCATTCAACTCCATACTACCCTCAAGGTAATGGCCTTGCAGAATCCTCAAATAAAAGTCTGGTAAAGGTAATCAAAAAGACCCTAGCAGATCATAAAAAGAGTTGGGACTCTCATTTAATTTATGCAGTATGGGCAAACAGAATAACTCCAAAAAGATCTACTGGGAAATCTCCTTTTCAGTTAGTCTATGGGAAAGATGTAATTTTTCCCACCAACTTGGCTTTCCCAGTTTTAAAATTCTTGCAGGACTCAACAGATGAACCTGATGATTTTTAAAGAAGGATAAATCAGATTATTGAACTAAATGAAAACAGAGATGAAGTTCAATACAAATTGAAGAAATATCAGAGATGAAAAGCCTATTTAACAGAAGAGCCAGAGAAAGGTACTTCGGGGAAGGTGACCTAGTTCTAAGATGGGACTCCAGGAAGGAGGAAAAAGGAAAGCATGTAAGTTTGATAACCTATGGTTTGGTCCTTTAGCAATTTCTGAAGTAAAGGGTAACAACACTTTTGTGCTACAAAATCTTAAGGGACTATATTCCACTTATCTTGTAAATGGAAGGTTTCTCAAACATTTCATTCAGTACTAAGAAGTTGGGATACATTTCATTGTAAAAACTCTGGTTTCTTTTACTTTTTAAGCTATCAGTGATATTTTTTACAGAAAAAGACTCCATAGCCGAAGGAGAAGGCACATGGATCTACAGGTTCTTTGCATTCTATAGGAGAAAACAGTCCCCAGTTGGAGCCAATGTTGTAGCATTTTTTAGTTTTGATAAGTTAGAATAAATTAGACAAAAAATGAAAATGTATTTACAAATTGTTAAGATAGGATATGGACAAAAAGAATATTGAATAAAAAAATGTTAGGAAAATATTTTGATAAATATATCCATATCAAAGAAAATGTTAGGGCGGATGCCCTAAAAAATAAAGGCAAAAAAAATATTAGGCTAGACATAAAAGAAAAAGAAATCAACTCTAAAAGTGTTGCAAATCTAAATGTCACTACTTTGTTCTAAATTCAGTTTGAAAAATAATAGTTGTGTGCAGCTTGTTTAGATGCCACACTAGGTTCTTTTATCCAATTATAAAGTTGCATCATAATTGGATTTGTTTTAGCTTAATTCTCATAGGTAGAAAATAAATTGGCTCAACAGTTTAATCTGAGCCAATGGAAGAAATAAGGTATAGAGATAGATTGTTCATAAAAAGAAAATATTGGGTTGCTAGTTCAAATGCACTCTAGAAGGATAAGTAAAAATGTTAGGAATAGAAGGTTAGGTAGAAATGTGAAAGATTGAGATGCTAAAATTGTTTTTTTTCCTAAATATCAATATCGCATTGCATCATTCATGAGTGAATGAACCTTGGGCCGAGGAAAGTGTGATTTGTGATTCATATGCTATCACTTCATTCATTAAAACACCCGGACCCACAGCCATCGCGTCCGCCTATCATATCGTGACTGCACCGTTCATTCCTCGCTCACACGTTAAATTCCCTCCACCTCACCTCTCATCTCGCACACTCCTCCACAATTATACGGCCCACACTCCCTTTCGGCCCTCATTCACTGTCTGAAGTTTATCAGCGAGGGGGGAACCGAAATGGGCAGTCTTTGATACTGCCTACATAAACCACAAAAGTTACCTTTTAGTCTTTCGGGAGTAGAAATTCCAAAACCACAAACCACTCCGTCTTACCCCCGAACGCAGTATCCTTCATAGCCATTTACCGCCACCCCACGTCACATTCACTTCATATTTCCCATCCAATCATCTGCCACCTATCCATAGCCCATGCTTTATCTCCCATTCGCTTCCCTCGCCCGACTACGCTAGATCAACTTCTGCCTAATCCAATGCTCCACATCCATATCAGTCGTGCCCGATGGCCGAACGATACCCACCCGATAAAGTGGTTTCCCCCGACCCCCCTGAGGCTACGTGTCAAGCTATGAACTATATCGGGTGACCCCTCCTGAAAACCACATTCGCCTCATAAGCGGTGCACAACCCTTAATACCGCCTCCCCGCCAACCCGATAAACCGCCTATTATCTGTAAACACGAATTTTTGCACCATATTTAAAAAGTTACATGTTAAACCTTATAACCATAAAAACCTTCGTTTTTGTGCCTTTCCCCTGTTTTACAGATAAAACCCATTAAACCCTTCAGTGCCACCTTGAAACTCTGCGACAAAATTTCACCTCCATTTACGTTCAGAACGCTGTCAAAACCCCTTCCCCAGGCATCCCTGTGCCAAAAATCCATCAGTTTTTTTTCCTTTCGAACCTCTGTTTTCTTAATTATTGTTGTGTTTTGTAGGTAATTAGCATAAGACTAGAGCTTGGATAAACAGTTTTTATACTAGTCACAAAACTTGTTTACTCCAAGACTCGAAAGGAAATTTATTCAAAAGCCTATATTAAGAAGAAGAAGACAATTATACACAGAACAGAGAATAGATCATTCACAGAGAGACATTGACTGTCAAAGCAGAGGAACCAGACATAGTATATAGCATTAAAGAAACAATTGAAACTACCAGCATCTGAGGATCCAATGGCCAAAGAAATCGAGGATTACATCAAGAAGTTAACAAAGGTGGCACCCATGCAACTTCAGTCGCCAATATCAAAGGATCAGCAACACCAGCTCTCATAGTAAAAACACTTAGGGATTCTTTCTTCATCCTGGATGAAATCAAGCATATATTTTTGGTAAAACCCACTTTTACTAAATACACCAAGATGAATGAAATCTACAGGAGGCTAACAAATATTTCTATCCCAGATAAAAACACTGGGAAGAATTAACAGATTTACTTGATTAAGGATAATTGAACAACATTCAGTTTTTGAGGGAATAGTCAGCCAGCTTCAACCACTTTTCAACTTTTTCATTAATAGTCATCAAATAGTGCAGCACCAAAGCAGTGCCATATCATTAGATAGTTTTATTTTTTATTGTGTAAACAATCTATTTTTGTAAAAGCACTTTAGGGTATTTTCGTCCTACTATTGTATAAATAACTCTCTTCACGAGTTATCATGGGTTGCACCCTTGAAGAAGCATTTCTAGACATCTGATGTAATTAATCTTTCTGGATCATTAATACAAAGCAAAGGATTTTGAATTCTGTTTTGCACAGTTTGTGTTTCCTGTAAGTGTTTCCAGTGTCATTCATTATGTTTTTCTTCATATACTTATGTCTTGCAGAGATAACTAGGTAGGAGTAATTGTATTTCAATCTATTCCTATAAGATTTCTGAAGTGATAATCTATAAAGAGAATGAATTAATGGACTGTTTGTTTAATTAATTCCCTCAAAATTAATAAATCATCAGCATATTTTGTAATCTCAAGTGTATTTTCTCAAACCTGTAAACATAGTTTAAAGGTTTTCATACTTATGATTATATAGCTTTCAATTTGAAAACTGTGGCAATCATATTACTTTTTTGTTTCTGCTCATCATCATAAAATCTATTTCACTGTGTAAATATTTATAGTAGCCCTCTACTGAGATATTGATATTATTCAAGAGGTTAGGCACATCAGTTCTATATGTGTTTCATCCATTGGTCTCCCAAATTAAAACAAATCCCCCAAAACATTTATCTTAGATGCTCTGGCATAATAGTTGACCATTATTATCTCAGAGGTACAACAGAATGTATTATGGGCTTCTCTGCTCTGCAATTCTGAAATTCCAAAAAGCACTATTGTAATGAGGATTTAGAGTTGTAGGTGAGAGCAATCCTAGGGGAAGAATACTATATATTGTAGTATTTTAATTTGTTTGTGGAGAAACGCTTTCTTATTATGTACTACTGTTGTAAGGAGGAGGCCATTTCTGTAAGAAGAGATCGATTGCGGGCCTATAGGATTGTGCACTACTTCCATACTGTAAGGTTTTGTAATTTAATTTTCTTTTATTAATAAATATTTGTTTCACTGATTTTAATATAACACTACTCTTTGTTGAATTCATGGATGAAAATTCTTTCTCATTTTTTAAAATTTACATTTACAGATGTATGAATTAATTGTTGTCTCCATGCACTATTATTAAGTTTTAATTCTTAATTCATTTAAAAGTCTAATTAGACTATTCTACAAACTTGATCCTAAATTTAATTTGAAAACTGCAATATACATAAGAACAAATAGTTATAATCTTAGATCAGCAAGCTATCTTACGATTTAGGGTCATAATTGTTTGTTTGCATACATGATGTCTTATTTGAACTAATTCACTAATTCATCGTGGATTTTTTTAGTTCTTATGCATATGATAAATAAGGAATTGGATATATTTTCAATAAGTTCTTATGTAACTATTTACTAAGAGTTCAATTGTTAGTATTTGTGTTAGTGAGGAATTATATCTTGTGAGCTATCTCCTTGATCTAATTCTTCCATCTCAATTCAAATTATTTAAAGTTTATTTTCCCTGTTAAGTTAATTGGCTCTCAATTGAGAGAAGGATTTCTCTTTCCTTCAATCGAGATAGGTTAGATTAATTTCATATTATATTAGATCTTTCATTTGTTATCATACCTTTTGCATTCCATAACTCCTATTTTTAGGAGGCAAAACTTTAAAGTGGTTTAGTTGTGTCGTTAAAGCATCTTAAGGTCATTTTCTTGCCTAATCAACAAGAAGAATCGATCCAATGTCCCTGCCTATTGGTAACTAAAGAAACATATTAAATCAATAGAAATAGGGAAAAGGTAACTAAACCTAGTTAAACCAGTTGGAACCACCATTCCAAACAGAGAAGGAGCTGCTTTAAGGTCTAGACCGGATGGTCTCCCTTATATTGTTGTAGGTAGATAATTTTGAGCCTTCGAAAAACTTCAATATCATCAGCGTGATAAAAAAATTATTCAGGAAGAATTTTGACAGATGTCCAATTTTAAATCTGAGTTGTCGGAAATTGCTCCACAGTAGTCATTTCTAAATGTCAATGTTTTGAGTCTACACTAAGACACGTCATCAAGACAAAGGTCAAAGGGAAGCAGAAGAGAAATGGAGCAATAAATAGAGAACGATCAATCTAATGAAACGACGGTGAGAGAATGAAATAACAATGAAGGTGAAAACTAACTATATGATACCTTAATTAAATTATATTAATTTTATAAATGATGTAGTATTTTTTATTAATTTTTAGATTGATTAAATTCTAATTTTTTATTACAATGTTTTATAAATATTAGTTTAAATACCTCAATCAATTAAATATATTAATATATTTAAATATCCACTTAAATGTGTTAATATATTTAAGTAATGATTAAATATATTTAATTTAATATGCCATTTATTCATTATAGATTGCTTAAATTATTGAAATTTATTTTGCTTTGGTTTAATAAATTAATGAAAGTATTGATTAATATGCTTTAAATATTAATTTGATTTTATATATTTATTTTTTTATTAAAAGTGTTGATTAATATGTTTAAATACTAATTTGATTATATTATTTAAATATATTTATTTAATTTTTAATTTAAATATATTAATATATTCAAATATAAATTTAAACATATTGATATATTTAAATAATAATTAAATTTCTTATTTTATTTTATGTTATTTTTAAGTTAATATGCATATGTTAATTAAGGAATAGAGATGGTTGAGGTGGTTAGGGAAGGAGGATTAGTTACGGGTTGGAGGTTGCAGTTTTGTGTGAGCAGGGGTATCCAACTCATGTTGACTTCAATCACACTGTCTTTGTTGAGATTGATGGGGTGCTTCATGATTTCCAGTGCTTCACACATCTTTCTTTTGTAATAATGGTTCTCCCTGGAGATTATTTCCACGTCTTCTAGGAACACATGATGGTTCGTCTTGGAAGAATTTTCAGCAAGTGTTGAGGATCTAATTCTCCCTTTCCTGATATCTGCAACATGCTCTTTGAGTCTGATTTTGAAGGATCTTCCTGTCTCACCAATGTAACATTTACCACAAGAGCATTTGACTTTATAAACACCTTTTTGCTGGAAGTGATCTAGGTCATCTTTTACAGATTTCATCTTATGTTGGATCATATCCATTGGTTTGAACGAGGTTGTTATTCCTTTCTTTCTCAGCACCCTGGCTAGTTTGTCGGTGACTCCCTAGATGTAAGGAAGATATGATTTTCCAATTAGGGTCTGTAAGGAACATATGCTTGACATGATAGATTTGTTGATATCTTTGTACTTGTAACCAATGTTTAAGAAACCATTTTTCATCTATTCAATTTCCTCATGTACATATTACTTGTTAGATATCTTTAAAGCTCTAGTGAAGAGTGTGTTGAGAACCCCCATCTTCTAGGACAGATGGTGATGAGAATCGGCATGGAGGTATCTATCTGTGTGAGGTAGATATCCAGTTTCATCGAAGATCTAAGCATCAGACATAGTCTAGTTCTTACATCAGAAACAACTTGAAGGAGTAGCAATTCTCAAACATCCTGTAAGTTAACGATGGTAACATATCTTAGTTTATTTTTACTAAAGTTAAACTATAATTTTTATAATAACAATGCATTTTCCTAGCTAAGAACCAAACTTTTCAAACAAATTCAAAACATATAGATATCCAATACCATTATGTAAGGAAATGAGAGATGATGGAAAGTTGATACTTGAAAATTTGACACTTTGCAAATGTTGTTGATGGATTGATGAAACCATAGATCACAAATAAATTCAAGCCGTGTTGTAATTCTATGGGTCTTGTTATCCCTAGCAATTATTTTGTAGTTTGATACTATTGGGTTGTGTTATATTCTTTCCACGACTAGCCCAGTAGTGAAGCAGGGGGGCTAGAGGGGGGTAGGTGAACATTTCCTTCATTTTGCCGAGAGCAGTGGGGGGGTCACAGGGGGGTGGAAGCCCCCCCATCGGGGGTGTTTGAGGGGCGTGGTAGCCCCCCTATACGGGGTTCGAGGCAGCGCCCCGGGAAAAAAAAAATTGGACCCTATATTAGGTGGGTAGACCTACTTATGGTTTTATGCATGGATTTCGCACATGGTTTTGGGCGTGATAATTTTTTATCCATGATATTTTGTAGATCTGGTCAAGGGAACTATGGTTATGTTCTAATCTAGGGTTAATGGATACTTTGACATGTATATATATGTATTGTAACATTGAAAGGAATATAATGAAAAATCAATCTAGTAGTCTCGGTTTTGGGATCAAGGGGAAAATATTTGTGTATATTTGTTTTATGTGTTATGCTCTAGCCATTGTTTATTTTATGTTTTTAGAATTTTTATGCAGGTAATTATTGTACGAGGTTAAAACCTACATTTATAATAAGATATGTTTTAGCTTCAAGGAGACGCCTTTGTGCTGAGGGATTTCGCTCGGGCCTGTGGTAGACCTTGTTTAGTGGGAGAACTGGGGGATCGATTCTTCTGGTGAAAGAAGATGGCGAGCAGTGGAAAGATAGAGATTCAGAAATTTAATGGTCAAAGTTTTGAGTTGTGGAAACTCAAGATGGAGGATCTGTAGGTGGAAAAAGATCAGTGGATCACGGTAGATCCAGGTACTAAACCAACGGCAGTGTCCGATGAAGAATGGAAGAAGTTGGATCAGAAGGCAAAGAGCACAATATTATTAAGTGTCTTAGGCTCAGTGTTTTTTAATGTATCAAGGGAAGCTACGACGAAGGCTTTGTGAGACAAGTTAGGGACTTTGTACCAATCTAATTCTCTAGTGAATAAATTGTTCATATGGAAAAAGTTGTATAACCTGAGGATGAAATATGGAGACTCGGTGACAGAGCATCTGAACGCATTTAATACTATGGTAAGACTATTATTATCTATTGATATTTAAATTTTAAATGAAGATAAGTGCATCAGTTCTTTGTGTTCTCTACTAGATTCGTGGGATAGTCTAGTTTTTGCAATAGGTAGCAATGCAACTTCCTTGCAGTTTGATGAAATAGTCTCATCCTTGCTGACGGAGGAGATTAGGCAAAAAAATGTGGAGATCCAGAATGGTGATGCCTTGTCTGTACGAGGACGGTCCCAAAAAAAAAATCATCAAGTGGCAGATCTAAATCTAAAGGGAGATCTAAATCACCAGGACTACATGTAAAGGTGTGCTAGAAATGTGGAAAGGAAGGGAACTACAAAAGGGATTGTAAATCTAAAGCTCATGAGAAAGGAAAGGGATGTGATGATGCTCCTTCTGCAGAGGTGAAAACCACCTCGAATGAAGGTGGGGATGTATACTTGGCTTCTTATTCAAGTACACATGTAGATCATGAGACATTGTTGATTGACTAAGGTGCATCCTTTCACTTCACTCCCTATAGAGAGTGGTTCTGCGAGTACGAGAAATATGATGGTGGTGATGTCTTCTTAAGGGATGACAGGAAGGCTAGAATCATTGGTCGCGGAATTGTCAAGTTGAAGTTGAAAGGTGGAAGGATTAGAACACTTTTGGGTGTTCTGCATGTTCCTGCATTAGCTAGAAATCTGATTTTTGTAAGAAAGTTGGATGATGTAGGTGTAAAAATAGTGTTCGAAAAAGATACATGCAAGATGGTTCGGGGAGCACTGGTATTGATGCGGGGAGTTCGGATTGGAACTCTGTACAAGTTGAAAGGTAGCATTGTTATTGATGGGTGCAACAGTTCTATGGTTCCTGAAAGTGGAGCATAAAATCTAGTGGTCTCTAGAGAAAATACCATGTTATGGCATCAAAGGCTTGGACGTATTGGAGACAAGGGCCTTTGAATACTTCATGGTAAAGGTATGGTAGAAGGTATGTCTAATAGCTCTCTGGATTTTGATTTCTGTAAAAATTGTGTATATGGGAAGCAGCATCAAGTGAGTTTCCCCTCTGGTGGTAAGAGGGTGAAACAGATATTAAAGCTTGTGCACAACGATGTGTTTGGACCTATGTCAGTTCCATCACTGGGTAACTCTGTGTACTATGTATCATTTATAGATGACTTCTCAAGGAATACATGGATACATTTCCTCAAGAAAAAATCTGAAGTCTTTGACAGTTTTAAAGAATTTAAGGCTCTGGTGGAAAACCAGATAGAGAAGAAGATAAAGGTGTTGAGGACAGATAACGGTGGAGAGTTTTTTAAGAAGGAATTTGAAGAGTTCTGTAATAAGTGTGGTATAGCATGGCAGAAGACTACTCCATACACTCCTAAGAAAAATGGAGTCGCAGAAAGAATGAAAAAAAACATTGATGGAAAGGGAAAGAAGCATGCTTAGTGGTGTCGGGTTAGGACAGGAATTCTGGGCAGAGGCAGTGGAGACTGCATGTTACCTGGTCAACAGATCACCTTCATCAGCATTGGAGGATAAGACTCCACAAGAGGTATGGACTGGTAAGAAACCATCTTTTTCACATCTAAGGGCATTTGGGTGTGATGCATATGTACACGTTCCAAAGGAGAAAAGAACAAAGTTGGATAGTAAATCTGAAAAGTGCATCTTTATTGGGTATAAGGATGGTTTAAAAGGTTATAAGCTTTGGAATCCAGTAACAAGGAAGGTTGTGTACAGTCGAGATGTGGTGTTTAGAGAGGTGAAAGATGTTATTAAACATGAAGTGCTACCAAAGGAACCTGAGAAGATAGAGTTTGAGCTAAAGGAAGAAGAATCAGACTCTACAACAAAAGAGGAAACAGAATATGAAGAACCACAAACTCTGATTGTGAGAAGATCAGTTCGAGAAAGAAGGCAGTAAAAAAGGTGTAGTCCGTTTGCTTTTTGTTCAAATTTTTATTTATCTATTACTAAGGCTTGTGATCTGGAGGAGTTTACGGCTGGAAGGAAACCCATTGGTAGCAAATGGGTGTTCAAGAAGAAGATGAATGCAAAAGGAAAGGTGGAGAAATAAAAAGCTCAGTTGGTAGCAAAAGGTTATTCCCAGGTGTAGGGAATTGATTTTGGTGATATTCTTTCTCCTATTACCAAGGTAGCTTCTATTAGATTAATTTTATCTATTGTTGTTGCTTTTGATTTTGAGGTAGAATAGATGGATGTGAAGACAAAATTTCTTCACAGGGATCTGGAAGAAGAGATCTACATGAAGCAACCTGAAGGCTTTGCAGTGAAGGGTAATAAAGCACTGGTATGCAAGTTAAAAAGTCTTTGTATGGGTTAAAACAATCACCAAGGATGTGGTATCAAAAATTTGAAACATTTATATGGGGACTTGGCTTCACTAGAAGCAAAGCAGATCATTGTGTGTATTTTAAATTAATTGGTGACCATGTTATTTATCTGGTCTTGCATGTGGATGATATGTTGGTGGTTGGAAATGACAACGAAATTATCCAAGAATTGAAGACCAAATTGTCCTCCAAATTCGACATGAAAGATATTGGTGTTGAAAACTATATTTTGGGCATGGAAATTAAACGATATCGGGCACAAAGGAAGTTCTGGTTAAACTAGAGGAAGTATGTCGAGATAATATTGCAGAGGTTTAATATGCAAGATAGTAAACCAGTGAAGGTTCCTATTCCTGTAGGTGTAAAGTTATATGTTGAACATGTCCCAAGACGAAAAGGACATGTCCCATGTTCCATATGAAAGTGCAGTCGGTAGCCTGATGTATGCAATGGTCTGTACTAGACCAAACATTGCACATGCAGTGGCAGTATTAAGCAGGTTTATGTCAAAACGAGGGAAGGAGCATTGGACAGCAATGAAGCAAGTTTTCAAGTGTTTGCGTGGCACTAGTGATGGTGGTTCGTGCTACCAAGGAAGACCAGGATTGGACAGAGTTTTGGACATCCATGGCTTTGTTGATGCATACTGGGCTAGAGATCTGGATCAGAGAATATCTACAAGTGGATATGTGTTTAACCTATTTGGAGACAATCTGTAGTGGCACTTTCAACTACAGAGGCAGAAAACATGGTAGCCACTCATGCAAGCAAGGAAGCAGTTTGGTTGCAGAGATTGTGTTCAAGTATGGGGTTAGTACAGCAAGCTATAAGGATAGACTGTGACAGCCAAAGTGCAATCTTCTTGGCAAAGAACCATGCTTATCATTCACAGACAAAGCACATTGATGTATAGTATCACTTTGTGAGGGATATGGTAGAAGACAAAAAGGTGTTGTTGGTAAAGGTGGACACTTTGAAGAATATTGTAGATGCATTGACAAAGTTTGTGAGCGTTGAGAAGTTCTCTTGGTGTAGAGAAACAATGGGCATTGTAAGGCTGGATCAATGACTAAGCTATCCTGTGGCCCCCTATGGAAAGAAGACAACAAGTGGGACAAATTGGGTTGTGTTATATTCTTTCCACAGCTAACAACCCCTTAATTGCATCAAGTGCAGCAGGGGGGTCACAGCTGGGGCGGTAGCCCCCCTCTACGGGGTCTAGGGCAGCGCCTCGGGAAAAAAAATTGGACCCTATATTAGGTGGGCAGACCTACCTATGGTTTTGTGCATGGATTTCGCACATGTATTTGCGTGCGATGGTTTTCAGTCCATTGTATTTTGTAGATCTGATCAAGGGAACTAGGGTTATGTTCTAATCTAGGGTTAATGGATTAGGGTTTATGGATGCTTCAGCATGTATATATATTTATTGTAACATTGAAAGGAATATAATGAAAAATCAATCTAGTAGTCCTAGTTTTGGGATCCAGGGGAAAATCTCTATGAATATTTGTTTTATGTGTTATGCTCTCGCCATTGTTTATTTTCTATTTTTAGAATTAATAAGTAATTAATTTTTGTACGGGGTTAAAACCTACATATGCATTCTCCTCTTTACCCTTAGCAAGGTATATTATTAGTGGGAGGATGTCGGGGTAGGTGTCATGCACCTTGCAGTGTTGCAAAGAAACTCTACAGTATTGTTGAGAACATTGTAGTACTACATAAATGTTATGTAGTGCTACAAATAATTTATGTAATGCCATGAAGAACTTCTACGGAGAATGCATATGCCATTGTTAGAATTCTACAGTGCTGCAAAGAACTTCTACAACACTACTGAGAAAATTTGCAATATTGTGCAAAGAATATTTCAACATTGTTTAAGAGAGTATTTCAAAATTGTTGAAGGAAATATTTCGATACTATTGTGGGAAATATTTCAGCACTGTTGTAAAAATTTATTTTAGCATTGTGGAAGGGAATATTTCAGTATTGATAAAGAGAATGTTACAGGATTATTGAAAGGGATAATTCAATGTTATTGCAGTGAATATGTCAATAAAAATTGCATTGAGCAATGACAAAGAATAACATGTTAGTAGTTTCCAATACACAAAAATGGTAATGCATAAATCATTTATGATTTTACTATGAATTATAAACTAATTGATATAGAGGAGAAAAGTGTGAGAATATTTTTTAACTTACTATTATGCTATTGTTGTTGGGAAAAGTATCCGACACGGAATGACCCTATCCCACTCTAAGGGTGATAGTACCTCAGCAACAACTGAAAGCAAAGCTATCTAATATTTCTTCTTTATGAAAGTAAAGAGGGGAGAGAGAGATCCACCAACCGATGTCTTTCGCTAATGATTGATCCAATCTTCTCTCCTTGCTGCTTGCTCCCAGCTCCTTGCTCTTTCACTGGCCCAGCTACACAAAGATCCTGCAAAAAGGCAAGAGAGGGAAACTACAAGAAGCATACATTCATAACTGATTCAAGGATTAGAATAAATCAAATACACAAGTACAACAATACATCATTGTAACACATGCATATAGAAGAACCTCAAATGCTTTATTAATGGAAGAAGTAAAGTTTTGAGAGTGTTACAACCATAAAAGGCCCAATCCAGCAACACCTCCCAGCAGAAAGAAATCTCCTCTTCACCTCCTTCAAAGCAATCACCCAATAGCTCTAAACTCAAACCAACAGCACTTCCTTGCTTTCACAAAATTCCAGTCTCCCTAGACCTCATGAGAGAGCTCTATATATAGGAGATTTGGAGAAAGGATGAGTCAGCTTGAGACTGACATGAAGCTGCTAGTGTCCTCTCCCACTTCAGTTATACTTCAGTTCTTGAGTCCACTTGGAGATCCTTGCTTCCACTTGGAGTTTAAGAACCTCTTACTCATCATAGGGCGAATTCCTTGATCCAAGTGTCATTTTAGAAGCTTCATGGGCATTTGACACCTTGCAGAATGACTGTGCCACTTGGCCAATCTCGCCCAGCGCAGGTAGCCTTCATTACTGTTGACATTCAGTGCAGATGCTCAGTGGAGCAGTTGACATGATCCCGAAATTGCTTGTTTTTGAGTGTTTTCAGGTGGAGAACTGATTTGAAGTGCTGTGGTTTGCTGACCTTGTTCCTCTAGGGGTAAGAACAACATGTTTAGGGACTTTGGATCCCTTTAATTATGGACATTTCATGCTTCATGCTGTAAGGCACAAAAATGTCTATAACAGTTGCCCCCTAAAGTATGAGGTCGTTTATCGGGTGAAATGCTTTATCCAGAGGATCCGAAGTTCATTCAATCGCTGAGAGGTGACCTGTAATAGAATACAATACAATACATTATTTTTTCATTCTTCTTTCATGATCTAGCTGAGGCGGGCATTCCCATGCTCAGCTTTATAAATACATTTTGGTACATAGAACAGACGATCGTCTGATGGTAGACTGATAATTCTCTGCTGAAATTATCATCCTTTGAATAGGATGATCATCTGCTGCAATGATGTACATGACAAATGCTTTTATATTTCCTGAATATATATCGCAGCCCGGATGGATGAAACTAGATCCGGGGTCTTCAAACTCGTTCGATCTTCACTCTAAGTACAAGTCGATCCATGTGAGAATTGCGCTGAAGTCGAACATGGAAAGACATCACTTGATTACCGGTCAATAATGAAAACCGTTAACAAGCGCGAGAGGAATCACCGATAATGATAATGACCCTCAAGGTACTGCAGTACAATTTACGTGGCGTGAATAAAGGACTTGGCGTCGAACGCCACGCAAAATCTTCTGGTCGAAGGTCATTGATGTATACCTGTCGCCGGAAGTGAGAAACTTGCCATTGAGGCATGCAAGCTTCAAAGTACTGAAGGGGTTGTTCCTAGATCAACTTCTTGGATAATGAGTTGAAGTCGACAAGAAGCGATCCGTCAAAGGAGGGCCTTAATGAGTCCCACATCAATGACATGGAACGGAGCTAATGATTTTAGTGGAGGTGAAAACAAACTGTGACATATGACTCAGGGTGGCGATCATGAATGGATGAAGGATAATGTATGGTAGTGGATGGGACACGGTTGACTCTTTCTGAACGACATCTCTTGAACATATAATGACACTGATGCGATGGATCAGTAGCATTACCCCAAATGTGGATGGTTTGGCGAGGACCATGGTGATGAGACCGGTGAATGAAACAACCCAACCCGATGTGGTACGGAGGAAAAGTGTCATGTTCAAGAGCGACTTGCTACCATTAAAGCTTTGAGGTTCTCCCAATTTTTCCCCAGTCATTTCTGACCAGTACCTCTTTATTTTTGTCAAGCTTGAGGAGGATAACATATGCTTGTTCTATAACATGCCCTTCGGGCAAGCCCATCGCTATGCTTTAACGAGCCTAGCGATAGGGAAACTCGTTCTCGTCTAAAGACAAGTTTGTCGCTATTTAATCATTTTAACGAGTCTAATGACAAGGAAAACTCGGTCCTTTTCATTTTTAGAGAGTCTGAAAAGGTACAGAAAGTTAACTCCAAAATTCCTTTTTCGTTATCTAATCCCTTACGTCCGAAAAAGTATAAAACAATACAGAAGGGATGAGCGTTCGGTACTTTTAACGAGCCGAACAAAACAAGCGCTCGATATTTTTGTGCAATAATCCCTCAGGTCCAAAAAGATTAAAATCTAGAGGAGGGATAGCTCTTTCGGTCACTTTAATGAGCTGGAAGGCCAAAACTCGGCAAACTTTTCATATTTTACGAGTCAGAAAAGAGCTCAAAGAAGACTCGTCTTTTGAGGAATGAGTGATAAATAGGGATACCAACTGATTCCAGGTACAGGTTGGAATTTTCCAATCACGGCAGTGTCACAAGGATGGCTAGGTAAAATCACTCTTCGCAGCTGTTCCTCAAAATGGGTAAACAATCATATGGGGGTGAACGATCGGCCAAATGAAATGGAGGCGGCGGGCGCAAACACGACCAAGGCTTTTTATGGCTAATAAATTTACGATCGCAATGGTTATTTACCGGGATAGGTTCATTTTTTAATGAGCTTGAACTCTGGAGGAAACTCTTGCTCATGCTTTTCTATTTTTTAACGAGCATAAATTCCGCGGTAAAACTGCTCGGATCTCGCGTTTATTTTTTAACGAGCATGAACTTTATGCTAAAACTGCTCGATATACCAGTCATAAAATAAGAAATGTCTCCTGTGAGATCTCTATTTTTTAAGGAGTTTCATCTTCACTAAGCTTTACTCCATATTTGGCAAATTTTGACTTTTGCCCCACATCCTTTCTTTATGCAAGGTCGGAAACGACTAATCCAAAAAACAGATAAATAACCGCTCTTTGCTTGCACTCCAAAAGGTTTGCATGCCCCCAGGTATAAAGTACAATTTCAAGGCTGCCCCTACTTATCCGATAAAACATTTGTTTTAAAGGGTGAGGCTTGCCTCTTTCTGGTTACCCAAAGATGGTTCTATTTGCTGCCGCAAATGAATCTCTTTCTTCGGCACTGTCTCCCATAGTAGACAATGGTGAATGACTAAAACTCGTCAAACACATAACCTTGACAAAAGAATCTTATTCTAGAACAACCCCTCTTCCAACCACGGACGGGGTACGGACTAGTCATATTCTCCCGCGGAAATTCTACCTTATACCCAGGGTTTCTTCTGCCCGAAGCAGACCAGGATGCATGCCCCCTGGGTTCCAGTCCCATCTTTCCGAATCACTCGCGCTCATCGGGAAGGAGGACTGGTGGTGGAGACATTTCTTGAGTGAATAGACCATTCAGGGTTGGTATTTGACTATTTGCTATGCGTGATCCCGGAAATGAAAGTTGGTCTACGAGCTTGACCACTCTTCCTTCGTGTGGAAAGCGCATTACTCTAAAGAGTGAGGAGACTATCGCTCCCATGCAATATATATAGTCTCATCCAAGGAGTAGGTTATAATCCAAGGGTCCTTGAACGACCATCACGTTCATTTGAACGGTCTTCCCTTTCAATGTAACAGGCACATTGGGGAGGATCCCTAATGGTCGACTGGTTCCTTTATCAAAACCCGAGAGATTTCTTATCTCAGGTAAAAGCGCCGGGGAACCCAGTGCTTTCCAAGCAACAGAGGAAAGGATACTCACAGATGCCCCTTCATCAATGATAGTGCCAGCCATAATCATTCTGTAGATTTGGACAATAATTCTGAATGGTATACTGGCTGGCAACCGGGGTCTGCCTAGTTGATTCCAATCAAAGGATACAACCAGGTTGCTTGGCGGTGGGACTGAATATACGGCCGGATATGACCCTGACAATGTTCCTTCCTGCGATAAAGGAATAGGCGCATTGCCTTGACGCTCATCAGAGTCTGTGCTGATGAAAAGAATCTGGATGGTGTCATCCTTATTCTCTTCAGTGAGGGTGTCATTTGAAGATGAATCTTCAGTGACGGTGTCATTTGAAGATGAAACTTCTGAAGGTAGAACCGGGTCAACTGCCGTATCGACCTTTGGACTTTCGTCCGGTCTGGATTCAGTAGGTTCATTTTCAGTGACTGACGCTTCAGCCGACCACTTGAGCGGGCCAGCTGTATTTTCAACCAACGAAGGACTTGGCATGAGTTTTTTGTATCCAGGAGGAAGTCTTACCAGTGAAACCGGACGATCTTCCAAAACTCTCTTCGCTTCGTCTAAGAAGGGACAACGGTGGATGGCGTGATCGCCTTCACACAGTCTGCAGGGGAACTTTACTCCCCCTCTTTGTCTTGAACCTTCACTTTCGCTGGTTGACGGTAAGCATTCAACCTGACTGTCAGAGGTTGATGCTCCCGAATTGTGCAAACGAGGGGACCAGTCCCTTAGTATCCGGGGAATACAGGGACAATCTCTATGGAAATGGTCTCCTCTACATACAACACATGGCGATTTAGGCCCGGTCTGTGCTGTGTGTGGATTTTTGTCAGATGTCTTTTGCTTGCCCCCAGTCGCCTTAGGCTCCTTCTTCTTCTTCTCTCTCTTCTTCTTCTCCTTCTTCTCCATGGGAGCTTGGCTTTTTCCGGCTCTACCTTGCGAAGACGAAGGATTGGTGGAAGAGTTTTTGGAAGTAGAAGGCTGGTGGGCAGCTCTAGACTGATCTAACTGTTGACTCGACTGCTCAGGAACCATGGTGTTCTGAACTACATTAGTTGAGAAAAGCCAAATTGGCAGGCCGATTGTCAATCCTGGAAGTGACAATGTGGCCATATGGGGCGCACCAACTTCTCCCCAAGAGGAGAAAGGACTAGGATTTCCATCCTGTGGAATTCCTTGGTTGGGGCGTTCCATGTTCTCAACCTACAGATCAACGCGGGAATAAGAGGTGATTTATGTTCCGTTTAAAATGAATTTTATAACGACGCTTTAGACACAACTTGCTTTTTCACTTTTTAAGAGTCGAGAAAAAGCTAAAGATGACTCTAGTCTCCTTCGATGTTTTAACGAGCCCGAAGTGACAAATGCTCGGTTGGACTTTTTCAGTTATAGAGTTTGAAAAAGGCCAAAAGAAACTGCTCTGGAGATCTAGGCAGAGGGTGTGCCAAACCTTTCGTGAAACCACAGAATATGTTTTACGGTACGGGTGGTCGATCTTCGTGAATGCTGTGTTCACTGCATCGCGATCAGTAGGGCGGCTGACACGGCTTCCTAAGGATAAAGGCTTTGTTCCTATAGGGGTCTCCCAATATACGCGACGGTACGCGGGAGCACAAGTCTGTATTGATACTTATCGCTTCACCGTGGAGGAATCACCCAACCACTCAACGCTAAGATATCACGTTTAACGACGCCGGAAAACGTCTCTACCTAGACCTCTACTGTGAGCGTTATGTTACAAAGCGTTGTTAGGTTCATTCAATATATTTTAAGTTGATCTTGTTTAGCAGTTTGTCTTTCAGGATCACCACGAGATGTATTGGTACAAATTCCTAAATGCAGTTTAAGATGATAAGCAAGCTTTACAATCTTTTAACTTTGAAAATCCTAACTACTGAGGGAAAAGAAAGACATCATCTTTTCACACAGATCACAAAGCACACACTAATGCACTTTCTCCTAGATCAATCATGCAAACTTATCAAAAATGCAAATGCAAAATGCAGGTATTTCTTTTCTCTTCCTTAATGTTGATGTATTACAAAAAGAAAGCTGTTGTATAATTTCGAATTCAATTTCAAGCGAAAGCAAACAAGCTTGTCCAAAATCAAAAGACACCTCAAAGGTACTTGTTTCGACACTAGAAATATATGAATTCAAACCATATGACGAAAGCAAAACTCAATCAGCTATGAACAGCAATCAAACTAACTCTTAAGATCACTACGACACTTATCACAGTTCCGGATCTAAGAGGCCACAGCAAGACTAGTTCACTTTTCGTTATGGGAAACTGTAAATGAAACAAGAAATACAAAAAGAACAATCACAGTTTCTTTATACAACCGAGGCGGAATAGTGGCAAGGACAGTTGGTTTCAGATAGGTACATTGACCAGCAACAGGCAGCAAAAACAAAGGTGAAAACAGGGCAAGAAACAGCAGGAAACCCCAGTAGCACAATGCAACACTGGTTCAGCGCAGGCTCTGCACTGTCAGTTTGACATTCAGCGCAGTTCCCGAAGGGTGTACCTGCGCTGAAATGCAAACAGCCTTTGTACAGCCTGCACTGAAGAATGAAACTTGCGTTTCTCACAGTTTCCGGGTCACAGATTGCTCAAAAATTCACAGTTTTTGGCCAAATCAGAAGCTATCAGTCAAGTACACACTAAGGGATAATTAGGAGGATGAAAAGCTATCACTAAGAGCTTCAGAGTCCTTGTGGATCAGCTCTTCAAATCATAAACATGCCTAGAAACTGAGCTAGAGTAGCTGCCCTCTACTTTGCATTTGAAAGATCCAAATGCAGTTCGATTCGGTACTCCCTTTGTTTATGAAATGAATAGCAAAAACACAAACAACCAACAAGATACGATCCCCAGTGGAGTCGCCAATTTGTTGTTGGGAAAATTATCCGACACGGAATGACCCTATCCCACTCTAAGGGTGATAGTACCTCAGCAACAACTGAAAGCAAAGCTATCTAAGATTTCTTCTTTATGAAAGTAAAGAGGGGAGAGAGAGATCCACCAACCGATGTCTTTCGCTAATGATTGATCCAATCTTCTCTCCTTGTTGCTTGCTCCCAGCTCCTTGCTCTTTCACTGGCCCAGCTACACAAAGATCCTGCAAAAAGGCAAGAGAGGGAAACTACAAGAAGCATGCATTCATAACTGATTCAAGGATTAGAATAAATCAAATACACAAGTACAACAATACATCATTGTAACACATGCATATAGAAGAACCTCAAATGCTTTATTAATGGAAGAAGTAAAGTTCTGAGAGTGTTACAACCATAAAAGGCCCAATCCAGCAACACCTCCTAGCAGAAAGAAATCTCCTCTTCACCTCCTTCAAAGAAATCACCCAATAGCTCTAAACTCAAACCAACAGCACTTCCTTGCTTTCACAAAATTCCAGCCTCCCTAGACCTCATGAGAGAGCTCTATATATAGGAGATTTGGAGAAAGGATGAGTCAGCTTGAGACTGACATGAAGCTGACTAGTGTCCTCTCCCACTTCAGTTATACTTCAATTCTTGAGTCCACTTGGAGATCCTTGCTTCCACTTGGAGTTTAAGAACCTCTTACTCATCATAGGGCGAATTCCTTGATCCAAGTGTCATTTTAGAAGCTTCCTGGGCATTTGACACCTTGCAGAATGACTGTGCCACTTGGCCAATCTCGCCCAGCGCAGGTAGCCTTCATTACTGTTGACATTTAGCACAGGTACAGAGTGGAGCAGTTGACATTCAGCGCAGATGCTCAGTGGAGCAGTTGACATGATCCCGAAATTGCTTGTTTTTGAGTGTTTTCAGGTGGAGAACTGATTTGAAGTGCTGTGGTTTGCTGACCTTGTTCCTCTAGGGGTAAGAACAACATGTTTAGGGACTTTGGATCCCTTTAATTATGGACATTTCATGCTTCATGCTGTAAGGCACAAAAATGTCTATAACAGCTATCAAAATTTATCCAAAATTAAACCACTATTAAATATTTTTATAGAGCATAGAAACTTTGAATTGTAATTTTATTTTATTTTGGGTTTTCTTCCACAAGTGTTTTCCCCAAGATATCTTCTTTTTAACGGTTTTTTGTTCATTTCATATGTTTTACTTTCAATTTTATGCACATTATCTTCTCATGGATTAGTTTAGTAAGCATATTCTATGCCTCAAATTCATTTTAATCATGAATTTATGATAGAAATTTTTTGAAAACTAGAATCTCATGAGGACCATTAAATTTGCAAGAAAACAAAAGTCGTTTTTATTTCTTGGGACATCTAATTATGTATCATTACATCTTCATCACTTACAACTCAATAAAAAATCAAAACCAGATGAAAAATCTAACCCAAATCTTTATCTGTCGGTTTTTCCCTTGCGCTGAAAGAGGAACATGAATCCAACCATGAAATACGCATGGATCTCAAAACAACATGAAAAAATGATTCAATGTCAGGTGTTCATAGACCTAGCTCGACATGTTGGTGTGAAACTTGTAGCTTTTAGGAGGAAACATCAATTTTGTAGAATTGAGAAGGTATTAACAAACAAATGCATTTTATTTAAATGGCTTTCATTGAAAAGATTTTGATTTCACAGAATTTGAACAGTGTTGAGCATGAAATAGGAGATGACATTTGAAATCTTTTTAAACAATTTGAGTCAATATGTGTGATCTCAAAATGGGGTGCTAAAGGCTTCTTGTGAACTTACAAGAACCTCTCCCACTTCCAAAGCTTAAATATTCCCAAGATATTATGATTAACCAATGCGGAATTAATAATGTGCTTGAAAATAAGGTGTATGCTGGTGTTTATTTTTTACTATTTATGTGCTTTAAAATTTTGTTGTTTATGCTGATATAACATGCATATAACAGTAAAATAGTGCAGCAAATAACAAACACATAAGACAGCAATTTAATTAGGAGTTCACCCAAAACTCTTGGGCTATGTCTCCGTGAGCTCTAGTCAACTCGACTAGGCTCTCTGGGATTATGGCAACAGTCCTTTTACAAGCTCCTCACTCAACTCCATTGGTTTACACAGAACACAATGGGTTTAGACACCATCTTATCCCTGGCTCTGAAGCTCTCGGCTTTCTGGCTTTGCGCTCTCACTCTGGCTCTTGGCTTTGGCTCTGGCTCTGGCTCTGGCTCTTGGCTCTAGCTCGTGGCTCTAGCTCGTGGCTCTGGCTCTGGATCTTGGCTCTCAGCTCTGGCTTCTCTGAGCTCTCTCTTGGCCTCTGTGTGCATCAGTGGTTCGCTAGACCTCCTAGCGACCTTTAACAACCTTCCAGTGACCTTTTGCAGCTTTGCTACCTGTCAATCATGCTCTCTGGTTCACTTGACCTCCAAGTGACTCCAAAAACTCTCTCAGCTCTCTGCGCTGCCTGCTTTTGCTAGCTTATTCCCTCAATTGTGCTCTTTGGCTCCTTTGAGGTACTTTTCCAGCTCTTCGGCTTCCCCCAGTCGTTTCTCTGCGTATAATCATCCCTCTATGGCCCTGCGGCTTCTCTGCGCATTGTCTGTTTGACTAGCCATCTAGCTCTGTGGCTCTGTGGCTTCAAACACATCATTGTCTGCCAAAAACGCCCGCTTGCAGCGTGGCATGATGATCAGGGGCCGTTACAAGGGATTCGGGGCCTTTTTCCAGGCAAAAACCCGAAAATGGGACAAAATCCCAATACACAACATTTTACCGGAAATAGACAGGAAAACACTATCAGGCGCGAAATCCGGACTTGAAATTCCATTAAATCATCCCTATAAACCCATCGGGTCTGCCATTTTATCGTAATTCGCTATCGCATGGCAAAATGATCAAAAATCCCAATACACAGGAAATACAAAGAAATCTTGTGTTTCCAGACTTCAAATTTTATGCAATCGGGTCCATAATCCCATTGGGTCCGGCCCTTATCACTTATCGCAATCGCAAATCGTATAGGCCTGCTATCGGGGATTGCCCATCGCCGATTTAATCTAGACCATTGATCTGATCCCCGATCGGACGGTCTAGATCACATCGCATATCGCTTTCGCATCGGCCCTGTGTGTCGGGGATAGCCGATCTCCCGACCACCGATTTAATCATGGCCATTGATCTCATTTCCAATTCGACGACTGAGATCGCACGCCACAGATCAACATATCGCATTATCGCATATCGCATTTCTAACGGCCTGGGGGTTTTGTCTATTGACTACATTGATCGCCAACGTCGACCCGCCGACGCTGATATCGGCGATCACAATATCACATCGACCCGAGGTCCCTTCCTTACGTTATTTACATATGTCTGCCTCTGACCCAATATGTCGGGGATCAGCAATTGGGGTCTCTTCCGCCTCCGCTTAAGTCCGCCTCTTGGACCATCTCCAATTTGATTTCCCTTTATAAGGGCTTTTTGCCATTTTTTTTTAAGATTTTGCCTCTTTTTCAAAGGATAAAGGGCAACTTCTTTTTGTGATAACTTCTGCATCCGAAGTCCATTTTAGCCCATTCAAGTTGCAGTAGATTCAGAATGAAACGATCTCTACAATGGGGCTATTTCCAGGAACATCCTTGGACTTTCATTTTCCCCTGTGAGGAACACTTAGACTTAGAAGTCTATCCAAAATCCATTTTGGATCAATGTGGAGCTAATAAAATCATGTGGGACAAACTACTCTTGAAATAAGGATTCCATAAGAGTATTTTTAAATAGTTTTAATACATCGAGAGAATAATTTGGAAAGAAATTTGAATCCATGATAAGGAAGTATTTCACAATGCTCTTCACAAGAAGTATGAATTTTGAAGTAATGAAATTGATTTTACACCAAAACCAACACAAAAAGGAGCACATCTTTCTCTAAACAATTAAGCTTCACATGTCAAGCATGAGAAAGAAGGCTATATGCTAGTCCATCAAGACTTGTGAAGTCTGGAGTTCGAATGTTTGAGTAGATATGAGGAGGCAAAGGTTGACGTAACACCCCTTTCTAACCCCCAATTTTTGTTATCTGTAAATAATATTAATAATGTTGGAACGACCAATATGGATAGCTTGACAAACTTTACTTTAGGCAATGTGAATTTTTATTTAATACATTGTTAAAGATGAAGAAGAGAGTAGCCAACATGGATCCCAATTACTAATCAAAATTTGTGAGGGGGATTTAAGAAGTTTCATATCTTACATGGATTAAATGTCTATATTTTTTATTTGGTAATTGAACTACCTAACTACCAATAGGTATGAGAAAAGAATGGGGAGTGGTACCAAACTACTCTAAAGTTATGGGATACATACCATCTGGAACCTTCTAAGTTGACCTTGAAACCTCTTGTGTTGTGCAACAGCCCCCCATTTATTTGTCTTAAAACTTAGGTGATTATTGTACAAATAAACGGGGACCCTTAAAAAATTTAAAAAAGAAACATAATAATACAAGTCTAATTTGAAGATTTTCTTAGAAATAAATTTGATTTTTTTAATAAAACCTCATTAAAACTTGAATGACCAAAGAATGTCACTTTAAAGAAAAATCCGACAATATCGCATACGCAAAGTCTTGAGAGTATTAAATTTTATCTACCGAATCGAGACTTTTGATTGCAATAAAGGATAGCCCCCGAGAACCCAAACATTTCACTCTTTGTAAAAAGCTTGAAGTATTAATAAGAATTCCTTATGGTGGAAGCTTCTCGCATCGCAATCCCACGAAAAACAAGTAAGAAATACAAAAGGCCTCCTTCCTGCGAAATGTGATAAGTCATTCGGACGCGAAAAAACATTAAACTATATCAATAAATACAATCTCATTTGGATATATCACAAAAATTCCAATAATCTCCTCTCATATCACTCCAAATAGTTTTGATTGCGATAAAGCCATTCGTTAAAGAAAAATGCCCAAGGAAATCATAAAGCTTAAACAAAAGCTCCACTTAAATATAAACCTAACAGCCCGCTACACTGCCACGTCACTTATCGCAAATCTTTAAAAGATTTTGGAAATATCTATTCTCTGTTGTTCCGAAATCGCCAATTGCGATAATGTGATTATCGCAATCGCAAATTTCCCATACTTAGCACACCGATACGTTGATATTGCTATCGCATATTGGCACTGCACTTAAAGAATGAACTTGTTTTACCATCCGAAGAAGTCTTCAGATGTGATATATTAATGAATAATAAATAAACCACATGGAGCAATTATTTCAATTAATTAATGGGTTCTAACATTATTAATGGTTTCAGGGCCCAAGGAGATTTGGTGACCTATTTATACTAATTTGCATTAAAACCTCCATTCCCGTCATTTCAAAAGTTTTATGTGTTCGCATGATTTTACATTTAACTCCTATTTTTTCCTCATTTGCTCTGTATTCTCTAAATTGTAGGATTTCCTCTGAAATAGAATTGTGCAGCAAAATGACTAAGTCTAAGAAGGGAAAGAAGTTTGGTGAAGCCACTCAATATTCTACGTCTGATGTAACTGAAATTCCTCCATTATTCTCAGACACAACATGCACTACTGATAGTGTCACTTCCTCATGGGAAGCTATGTACAATCTGTTGGAAAATGAGGGTCCAAGAATAATCGAAACCAAAGCAATAGTAGACGCTACCACTTCTTCAGAGGCTTCTTACTTTGAAGTTGAAAATTCTTTCCTGCACAGAATTGTTGTTAAAATGAAGATTTTACCATACACTAATATGGTGAAATGGATTATAGACAACATCAACATTTCAGATCATGCATTCCAGACTTCAAGACAAGAGGTTATTGGTTCCTTCACAGCAGAAGACCTGAAGAGAATGTATCCTATACCAAACCCACAAAATATATATTATAAATCCTTCCTCAAGCATTTCGTGAAGGAAAATGAGGAACCATTCAACCCAATTCATCAATGAAGGTCTAGTTCAAGAAAATTCAAACAAGATAAATGTTATGAAACCAGCTCAAGAAAAGATAGAAAAGATAGATCAACGCCTTAGAATTCAGCCTTTTCGAGGGGGCAACCTCCTTTACATTACATAAATGAACAATTCTTGGATGATTCAAATGACAAAACCTCCTTTCTATATATAGGAGTCTAAGGTGTCACAATATAATCCAGCCGACCTAACAATAATAATATAAAGCCACAAAAATAACAATAATGGGATTCTATTAGGCACAGTAATAACAATATGGGGGCAATAGGGGCACAACAATATTAATAAGGGTTATAAATACAATAGTAATGGGGTAATCACTAGTATTATAGGGACCCAACATGCCCCTCTCCTTCAAAAAAGTGTTGTCCTCAACGCTTGAGTAGTTCTAGATACTTCTGCATAAAATTTTCATCCTCCCATATGGAATCTGCAGCGGATAAGTTCTTCCACTTGATAAGATACTCTGAAATTGATCGATTTCATAGATGTCGAGTTCTTGTTACTATGAGTGCTTCCAGTTCCAATATAATTTTTCCTTCCTCGTCAAGTTCTAGCAATATTGTTTGAACTGGGAGCTTGCCGCCTATAACCTTCTTTAAACATGAAACATGGAAAATTGGGTGCAATCGAGAAGCTGCAGGAAGCTCCAATTTGGATGCCATAGTACCCATCTTTTGCAACACCTTGTACAGACCATAATACTTTGGTGATAATTTATTATCCTTCTTAGCTTGCTTGAGGGACATTTGCTTATATGGTTGTAGCCGTAGGAATACCCAATCACCTACATCAAAACTTCTTTCACTGCGATGTTGATCTGCCTATTGTTTCATTCTATTCTGTGCCAACACGAGGTTATCCTTTAAGAGTTGCAGGACTTGTTTTTGATGTTCAATGTGATGTTCCACTGCCTGAACCTTAGAATTTTCTCTTAAATATGATGTGATGGATGGTGGTTGATACCCATAAAGTGCCATAAATGGGGTCATTTTTGTTGTTGTATGGAAGGAAGTGTTATACCACCATTCAGCTAGAGGCAACCATTTGACCCATTGTGTCCGTTTATCAGATACAAAGCAACGAAGATATCCTTCCAAACATTTGTTTACTATCTCAGTTTGCCCATCAGATTGAGGATGATAAGATGAGCTATGAGCTAACTGAGTACCAAGACAAGAAAATAATTTTGTCCAAAAATTTCCAGTGAAAATGGGATCTTTGTCACTTATAATAATCTTTGGGTTTCCATGTAGCTTTTGAATTGTTTCCATAAATGCAGTAGAAACTGTACTGGATTTAAATGGATGTGATAATGCACAAAAGTGTGCATACTTGGTAAGTCTGTCAACTACCACCATGATGACACTCTTTCCCTCAGACTTGGGTAAACCTGTGATAAAATCCATTGAAACCTCCTCCCAACATTGGCTTGGAATGGATAAAGGTTGTAATAGACCCAGTGTCTTAATTGTTTCAACTTTATTTTGTTGGCAAACCAAACATTCCGCCACAAACTTTTGAATATCTGATTTAAGGCCATCCCAAAAAAATTCCTTCTTAACCCTGTGGTAAGTTTTTAGAAATCCTGAGTGCCCTCCTAAGGGAGAAGTGTGCAATTCCATAAGAATCGTTTGTTTTAGCTGGGAATTCTTACAGAGGTATAAGCGATCTTTGTACCATAACGAATCATCTTTCCAGCTAAATGTATCAGACGTACTGGAATCTTGTTGTAATTTTCGAATAAGTGCCCACACTTCTTCGTCATTCTTCCATTCCTCCCTTGCTTCATTTATCCAATCTGGTTGGATAATAGAAATGGCGCACAACAATGCTTCCACATCCTCATCCTTTCTTGAGAGTGCATCTGCCACCACATTTTGCTTCCCATTTTTGTAGATGATTTCAAAGTCATAACCCAACATCTTTGTGACCCACTTTTGTTTCTCTTCAGAGGATAATCTTTGTTCTAAAAAGTATTTAAGGTTATCATGATCCGTTTTTACCTTGAAGTGTCTTCCCATTAGGTAAGGTCGCCATTTCTTAAGTGCATGGAGTATTGCCAACATTTCCTTCTCATAAATAGCTTTGCTTAAAAACTTTCCCTTGATTGGACGACTTTCAAAAGCAATGGGTCTTTCATCTTGCATTAGAACAGCACCATTTCCATTTCCTGAAGCATCACATTCCACAATAAAGGTTTTTGTGAAGTCCGGTGTAGCTAAGACTGGTGCTTGGCACATTGCCTCTTTAAGATGTTCAAAGGCCTTTGTTGCTTCCGGAGTCCATGAAAATGCATCTTTCTTCAATAATGTTGTTAGAGGTGTTGCTATTCTCCCATAATTCTTAACAAACTTGCGATAATACCCTGTCAACCCGAGAAATCCTCGCAGATGCTTTATGGATGTGGGGATTTTCCATTCCTTAATGGCTTTAATTTTGCTAGGGTCTACCTTAACTCCTTCATGAGATATAATATGACCCAGATATTCCACCTCCTGGACTCCAAAGAGACATTTAGATCTTTTGCATATAATTGTTTCTCCTCCAATAGTTGTAGCACCCTGTCAACATGTTCAACATGATCCTTCCAAGACTTGTTGTAGATTAGTATATCATCAAAAAATACTAACACAAATTTTCTAAGGAATGGTTTGAAAATTGAATTCATCAAACCTTGAAATGTTGAAGGTGCATTGGTAAGGCCAAAAGGCATGACCAAAAATTCATAATGACCCTCATGAGTTCTAAATGTTGTTTTCGGAATGTCTTCAGTCTTCATTCTGATTTGATGATATCCTGAACGAAGATCCAACTTGGTTAAGTAAATTGATCCATGCAATTCATCCAGTAATTCATCAATGACAGGAATGGGGAACTTATCTTTAATAGTGAGCTTGTTGAGCTCCCTATAATCCGGACACATGCACCATGATCCATCCTTCTTGTGCACCAATACTACTGGAGTAGAGAAAGAACTTTGACTCGGTTTAATTATACCAACCTCTAGCATTTCTGCAACCATACATTCAATTTAACTCTTTTGGACATAGGGATATTTGTACGGCCTGATGTTTGGAGGAACACTTCCTGGAATCAGATGAATAGCATGATCATGATTACGCATAGGTGGGAGACCTTTGGGAGTCTCAAATACCTTGGAATGATTGTCCAGGACTTTTTGGAGATCTGGAGAAATAGATGATTCTGATGTGGAAACATCTAGCGAACATAATTGTGCAATTACACCTCTTTGTTCCTTTTTTAGAAGCTTTGTCATACCATTAGAGCTGATTATCTTTCCTAGTTTCCCTGCAATACCCCTTAATTCAACTTCCTTTCCTTCCATAGAAAATTTGATGAAAAGTTCTTGAAAATTAAAAGCTATTGTACCCAAGGATTGTAGCCATTGGACTCCTAGTACAACATCAACACCTCCCATTGGAATGGAAAGCATTGGGCTAGTCAATACATATTCTCCCATGGATAGCTTGATATTATGGCACTTTATAGAGCAATTTATTGTTCCTCCATTTGCAATCATCACTTGACACTCTGGTGCTGGATATAGGAAGCAATTAAATTCTTTTGCTACCTTACAATGAATAAAATTGTGGGTGCTTCCTGAATCAATCAACACTATTACCTTTTTCTTCTTGATTTGTCCTTCTATCTGGATGGTTTGAGGAGTGGTAATTCCCGCCAATGCATTACAAGATATGGTTGGATTTATTTGTTCTTCATCTAGGCTTTGTTCCTGGAGTATATCCTCTTCTTTTGACCTTTCTTGCTCCTTTTCTTCTTCCTCTTCACAATCTATGTAGAATAATTTCTTCTCAGCACACTTATGACCTTTAGTGTATTTGCTATCACAACTGTAACAAAGCCCTTTTGCTCTTTTTCTTCCAATTGTTGTGGTGTCAACCTTATAGGTTGTGGAAGACTAGGGGCAACAACACTTCCGTCTTTATAGTTGTGAGTGGTATGCTTCCTGGTTGCCATAATTTTGCTTTCCATTTTTCTTGCTAACCTGAATGCCTTCTCTAATGAATCAGGTTCCCAAAGCCGAACATCATGTTGGATATTATCCTTTAAAGACCCTATGAACACATCAATCCTATGCTCCTCTGGAATATCTTTTACCCTTATGTTCAATTTTTGGAACTCCTCAATGTGCTCCATTATTGAACCCTTTTGTTTGAGACTTATCAATTGGCTAAAAAAAGTGTTGCTTTTTGTATCCTCATAATGTGCTATCAATTCTTCCATAAAAATTGCCCAAGTGATAAATTGTTTATGAGAGAAAAGCCATTGATACCATACAAACTGATTTGGTTCCAAATATAAAGTTGCCATACGTACATTTTGTGTGTTTTGCACATTATTGAGATTGAAGAATTGCTCCATCTGTAATATCCATGTTGCGGGATCCTTGCCATCAAACTTCCTCATATCGATTTTTGGAATATGGTGGGTCTTCGATCCAACATTATAGTCTATGGAATCATGATTAACATTTCTTTTGTTCTCATCATGAGTTTCCTTTACTACCCTTTCACCATTAGTGACCCTTTCTTGTAGCAACTTCTTCAATTCTTCCATGTTTGTCTTCAAATCTCTCTTCAAATCGTCCATCTTAGCTTCTACGCCTTTCTTTAAAAAATCCATCTTAGCTTCTACGCCTTTCTTTAAACCATCCATCTTAGCTTCTACATCTTTCTTTAAACCATCCATCTTAGATTCTGTTCCTTTTTGTGCAAGTGACACTTGTTGCACTTGGTCTCGTAATTTTGCTATATCATGTTGCATTTCTTCCTCTTCTTCATAAGTCATGCTAGAGCTTTCAGGTTGCTTACTAGGTGTTTGCATTTTCTTTCCTCGGGGCATCAATTACCGATAATAATGCTTTACTATGCCCTTTTAATTCCTTCAAACCAAGCTTACGCAAAAATTTAAAAAAAAAACTACACACCTTTTTTCACTTTGTAGAAGCCTGATATTGAATCTGATGTATCTCTATAATTTCGAATCATCAAATTCTGAAATTGTGATCTGTAGTAGCCTTCTGCGTCCTCTTTCCAATTCCACTATTCTGATTCAAATTGGATTCTCCAAGAAAGAGTTATGCACAATCTCCCACAGTGACCTGATTATAGACTAGTTCAGCAGAGCAAACTTGTATGAAGTTCCACGTGTCACTGTTTTGACCTTTCACTCTAAAAAATATATACAAGAAAACTACAGTCCATCCTATTTCTGTAACTTCTTACGAACTTTCAATCCGATGCTCAAAAAGACAGTTATGACGATTTTCCCCAGGTCACTTGTTTGGAATGTAATTCAGGAGTCTGCAAAAATACCAACTTCCTCAGATCATATCTCTACAAATATAGTGCAAAAAGCTCTGAAATCTGGACCCAAGGTTCAAAACGATTTCTTCTCAAATGGGTTTTTTTTGCAACTTCTAAAACGTCGCAGAAAAAAAGTTATAAAGAAAATGCCACGATGACCTGTTTGGAGCAGCAAAACCCTAGAATCCAAAGGTCTAATACCAAATGTTATGAAACCAGCTCAAGAAAAGATAGAAAAGATAGATCAACACCTTAGAATTCAGCCTCTTCGACGGGGAAACCTCCTTTACATTACATAAATGAACAATTCTTGGATGATTCAAATAACAAAACCTTCTTTCTATATATAGGAGTCTAAGGAGTCACAATATAATCCAGCCGACCTAACAATAATAATATAAAGCCACAAAAATAACAATAGAGGGATTCTATTAGGCACATTAATAACAATATGGGGGCAATAGGGGCACAACAATATTAATAAGGGGTATAACTACAATAGTAATGGGGTAATCACTAGTATTATAGGGACCCAACAATAAATCGGGTATGTATCCTATAGCATCTCTTGTTGCTCCCTACTCTTGTGTCGCAGCTATGATGTGTAGATTATTTGGACATGACAATACAACCAAGTTTTCAGTTCAGTGTGTTCCCCTAATAGATTCAGCAGTAAACTCTTTTATAATGGATTGGGGTACAATTTTTTATAACAACCTGGCTATGAAAATTAGGGAATATAGGCAAAAGTGATTTGTCTCTACTAGAAAAATCCCTCCATTTTTTATGAGTGCCTATATTATGAATGTAGTCTATTTCACCACTAGTTTTCCAACTATGGGGTGGAAATGGGCTATTCAAGACCATATCCCCATTCACATATATCACAAAGTTTTGTGGGATTCTAATTACCAAGCCCATTTCTACAAAATCTGCCAAGGAATTATGTTACCCATCCACCAAGCAGTTTTTGAAAAGAAGGCCCCAAGGTTATCCAATGAGGCCAAGATTGATATTTTACCAATAGGTAGGTGGTTTGGGGAAGATTTGTTTACTTATGTCCGGGTTTTTAGAAGCATAGCACCCCCTCATGTCCTCCCTTGGTATGTACCTGATACGCTTCTTTCTTTGGAGATTGCTTACCAGACTGTAGGGGATGGGATAACCAAAACCTTGAAAGAATTCAAAAAATCCCTTTGGCCTTATTTTCCCCTCCAATTTGGTGTCTATGAATTACACGATTTCAAGCATGTTGTGCTTGAAATCAAACACATTTTAAGTTTGAAACTAGCTACCATTCCTGGCAGGCAGTATGACCCCAATAATGTAGCACATGACTTCATTACTTCAGTCAAAATAAGGCAATTCAGCCATGAGGAAGATGATTTTGATGATCTATTTGATTTAGTTGAGCTATTTTCACAAGTCCAGCATTTGGCTACTCTAAGACTCAATCCACCAGATTTGGCTTGTTTCCACCAGTACAGGAGGAAAATGTTACTAAAGGTCCTTGTGGAACTATTAGAAATACCTAAGAAAAATACTCAAAAGGAACAAACCCTAAGCCACAGCTTGGAAAAAGGCTTAGAACATGATTCTAAGTGTGATTCAGAGAAAGGGACAGAACACGATTCAGAAGAGAAATCAGAACAGGGTTCTGAACAGACTTCAAAGCTGAGATCAGCCCATAATTCAAAACAAGGATCACAACATGATTCAGACCATGACTCAGAGCATGACTCAGAGAAAATTTCACAGAAAATCCAAAAAAGAGTCATGAAAAGGACACTGAGAAGGAATTTGAAAAATCCTCAACAGAGAAAGAAGTGGAAGATGTGCCACTAAAATACACACAAAGAAGACCCCCTTGAAAAACTAAGTGGATGAGGCATGGAAACAATTTGATCGATAAATCAGAGGACAACAAGGGGAGGAAAATGTTGAGACAAATAAAATATTCAACACACCCCAGAATATTGAATAGAGCTCGCTTACTGACAGAGCTACTGACAAAGTTTTTGCCATTGAAGAGATTGAAATCATCTCGACCTTCCCCTCAATAGAAATTATTCTCATAGTAGACAAAATTTCTCCTCTTGATGTCTTTTACACTCCAAAGCATCAATTTATGGTAAAACAATAGAGGAAGAAAAGAAAAATAGAACAGTCCTCAGTGCTAAGTCCTGCAATGAGTCAATGGATGTCGTATGGAAGGATACTCCTATGGATCCTTTAGATAACTTGACCAAATTGTCATAGTTTGCAAGTGCTTATGTATCTGCCACTATTGATAAAGCAATGGAGGTCAAACAACTAATAAGGGAGAAAGATGATAGGATACAACAATTAGAACAATAATTGGCCGAAGAAAAATAGAATGTAAATCATCAAATAGAAGCACAAATAGCACAACTACAGCAGAGCTTTGATCAATTAAATATCCAATATCAACCAGAGACAAGTACCAAAGATAATCAGATACAATAGCTGCAATTATTTGTGGAACAACTGAAAGATAATCCTAAATTTGAGGATTTTTTCAAAGAAGCACTTGAACTAAACTCTTTGTTGTCAAAGCAACAAGCAACATTTTGTCAGAGACTATCGGTCATCAATCCGATGTGCAAGAAAAAAATTCACTGACGAATCGAATATCCGATATGATGGTCATTTTCAACGAGATTGATGAGAAAATTTGAGGATACATTTCATGGCAAGACACTCCAGAAGGAAGGGTAGCAGATCTCCCCAGGATAGAGGAATCTCACAACAATATCCTCTTCACTGATTGGGATATTCAGCTAAAGCAGGCAAAAAGGGCAGTGGCAAGATAAATTGATGTTGCAAGCAACATCATTTAGACCATCAATGACAATTTACATAATGCCAATATGATACAGGAATTCCCACCTGGGATTCTCCCCAATATCAAAGCCTTAGAAGAAAAATGGCAGGAAATTTCCACAACAATAGAAGAAGTGATCAAAAATCTTACAAAACTAGACTAGGAAGAGTATTGGAGGTATCTGGTAAAGCCACACAGTCAGTGGCTAGTACTATGTTGTCTTGCTGACTCGGCCATGCACATGATGTCTTCCCTTTCAGATGCAATGTATAATGGCCAGATGTGTACAAGGATGAAACAGCCTCCTGAACTCAAGACGATGAAGGATATATATCATTTCAGACAACAAATAAAAGAGTAGATATCGTTGCATGCTAGAACTAGTCATTTCAATAATTTGTCTTTTATGTCATTATGTCACTTATTTTAGGAGAGTTGTTTAAACCTCCTCAGAACTTCATGCAATGCCTATTTTTGTACTTATATTTTATTATATAAACCATTTCATGTCTTTTAGGAAAGGGTCTAGAATTTTATAAATAAACTCTTTATTTGCTTGCACTTTTGTACTTTAAAGTTTCTCTTGGTAGAATCCTTGGATCAGAGTCCAGAAATTCTGTGAAGAAGGATTATAGAAGCTTGCACTTTTGTACTTTTTCAAACCATCTTAATAAGACAGACTAGACTGAAGCTACTTACTTTATGAGAAGACTAATATGCATTGGGTACTTCTATCTTTGTGTATTTATTCATTAATCATGAATTAACAACCATTATATTATATTGTTTATCACATGTATCGTTTTCCTAAAGTGTTGTATCCATTCACTTTTGAAAATAGTAGGACTTTTATTTTTAATGCATTGATGAGAAAGTGTTCAAATGATATTTGATGTGATATATGTTTATAAATTAGTTTTATTAACTATTTAATCAAAATAATTACTTCAAAATCTGTTTCATTTTTGTTAGTATTTGTGTTAATGGATGAATTCCCCAGGGGTCTTGGGTTGATACCCTAGCAGATCAGAGGTTATCTATACAGAGAAACACACATTCAATACAGCCATAATGCTAATATAAGCAAACTATATGATAAGGGGCGTACCTGGGGGTCCTTCATTTGGGAAGATCCTACTAGGGTCCAAACCCTCTTGGAGTTCCTTTTGCTCCTTCAACCTGCAAAACAATCAATTCAAGAAAGTACAGCAATATATGGACTAAACATCATAAAGAAATCATCTTCATAATATATTGAAAGGTAGTTAGTTATGCAATTAAACAACCATTCATATATGAATCATAACACGGATATCATAAACATGAAGAAGATTTATATCAGGAACAAAGACAAGTGTTTCTTTTATTATAGACAAATAAAGTACAGAAAGGAATAATTTCACCTGATTCGTCCTTTCGCAAGCTCCAAGCAGAACCGTCCTTCGGATTCTTCCAGTCTCCATCCTTTAACAAACTCCTTCCATGACTTACTCCATGATATCTCAATTAGTAGATAGACATCATCACACAAGAAAACAAGGGTTTCCTGTAAATGGGGGAAGTGCGGGAGGCACTAGGATCTTTAGACCTAGTCAGGGAAATCTCAACATAGTAACCTTTCTCTCTTTTCTCTCCTCCTTTAGGCCTTCCCATTGAAGCCTTTTTATACTTCTCCCAAAGTAGTTTTTTAGTTGGGAATTCATTGGGAACAGTTGGGCCACGGGCACTAATAGGTAATCAGCAGGTAAAACCCGCAATCTCCGCCCGAAATTAAGGAGATGTATTTTTTTTAAGTGTTTTAAGACATATAGCGGGTTGGGTATACACAGACCCGCATACACACGTGTTTAGCTCAGGAAATGTCGTGTATAGGGAATAAAACATTGTTTTTTAAATTTTGGACCAGGTCTGGAAGGAGGGGTTGCCCTAGGCCATGAGTGCAACATTAAAAACCTCAAGAGTGAGATTTGGAGTTGTAACAGATGACCCCTAATATATGAGGTCAGAAGGGGTACATGATGGCTGAAATGTATTAAGCAAGTACATGGAAAGGAAATCTGCCAAAAACTGAGAAGGACTTCACCAGAGTTCAGCCTGTCAAGCCACAAAAGGAGATCAGAAAGAAACATTGTCTGAGGCGGGCATACCCATGCTCAGAGAATGTAAAGCATGTCCGCATATCAATTACAAGTGGATCCACTAAGTATATAAGTATACAGAAATGGAAAATACATAATGGATCATCTAATCACGATCGAACAAGTACATGTCTGAAAATCACATATAAGAATGTCAATGATGTTGAAGAATGAACCGGATCCCTAACATAAAAGACTGATCACAAAAGGTACCAAATGAACATGAAGGAATAGGATGGTACTACACTGCAAACTCGGGTGCCAGCATATAGAATGTCGCCATGAATGACTGCAACATATAAGGTGGGGTGGTATCAACTAACAGCAACAAGAGCAACTGTCAAGTGAACCAATGAATGCTGATGCAACCTGAGGTCTTCACCGACTGCCGTGGTACGTTTCTGCACTATGGGAATAAATGATCTGGAGTCGAGCATGTGAGAAATCGTTTAATTACCGGTCATTGATCTATACCGTTAACAAACGCAAGACTACTCACCAATAATGATAATGAGCGTCAAGGTGTTCCATTTCTCCGTAATAAATAATTCACTAACAACTGGTATCGGAGTCGAAGATCTATTTGGCTGATAAACTCGCAAGAAAGAAGGGTTCCTCATTCGAGTGGGAGCAATGGCGGAAGATGGTAAGTTTAGGGTCGAGAAATTTAATGGCCAAAACTTCTCGCTATGGAAGATGCAGATGGAAGATTATCTGTATCAGAAAGATCTGTACCTACCATTGAGCGGAAAAACAAAGAATTCGATGGCTATGACAGATGAAGAATGGAACCTTCTCGATAGAAAGGCACTCGGAACAATACGGTTGTGCCTTGTTGCATCAGTCGCCTTCAACATTTCGAAGGAAACAACGACAGAGGGTTTAATTCAGGCGTTGTCAAAACTATATGAAAAACCCTCGGCCTCAAACAAGGTATTTCTTATGAAACGGTTATTTAATATGAAGATGTCGGAAGGTGGATCTATTGCAGATCATTTAAATGATTTTAATACAGTTACAAGTCAGTTAAGTTCTGTAGGGGTAAACTTTGAAGATGAAGTTAGAGCTCTGTCATTCTCGTGCTCATTGCCAGAAAGTTGGAATGGTTTAGTAATGGCCATTAGTAACTCTCTCTCTGGATCTAGTACTTTAAAGTTTGATGATGTTGTCAGTGCTATCCTTAGCGAAGAAATGCGATGGAAAAGCTCTGGTGAGACATCGGGTAATGCTTTGAGTGCAGAGTCTGGGGGAAGAAAAATGGAAAGAGGAAAGAGCTCATGGAAGCACATAAAATATTGTAGAAATATAAACATAGAAAGCGCATAAAACAAGAGAGACACAGATATACGTGGTTCACCCAGTTTGGCCTACATCCACCCCGAACAGCCAGTCCTTTCTTTCTATTATCCAGCAAAATGAAGAGACACAACCTACAGCAAATCCGTTGTAATATCCTATGTTTTCCCTCACAGTCTCACCTCTCTGTTTCTCGCTCAGAGAATACACATCTATGTCACAGCCTCAAATACAATGCCCTCATACAAAGAGAGGGGTTGTCTTCTAGGGCAAAAAACCCTAAACTAAACATAAGTTCTACCGTCAGATCATCCGCCTAATGAACGGCCCAGATTGACTAGAAATTACTATACTTTTACAAGGCAATTTTACATCTATTTTTGGCTTCGAGGGCACTGCCCCCGAACCCCCCAACTGGGGGGGATCAAGTCCCCCCCGACCCCCCAGCCGGGAGGGAACGGCCCCCCCACATGGAGGGGTGTACAAACTTCCTGGGGTATACATCTCGCTGAAACAAAGACCTCTGAACAATCATTCTCCACACAGAACAATCTCCCACTTGGAGAATGATTGTAGAAACTCCACCGTTGCTTCATTTGTTGAACAATGACTCCCCCTTTGGACCTGGTTGTTTCTCATCTTCATCGTCATCCTTGAAGACCAATTGAAACTAAGCATGTTCTCAGTTTCTCCCTAGTTACAACTTTTGTTAGCATGTCTGCAGGATTTTGTCTAGTGTGTATCTTTTCCAGCTTCAACTCTCCATCTTCCAACACTGATCATATGAAATGGTACTTGAGCTGTATGTGTTTAGTCCTGGAATGAAATGCTGAGTTCTTTGCAAGATGAATGGCACTTTGGCTATCACTGTATAATGTGCCCATATCATGCTCCTTACCCAATTCACCCATAAACCTTTGTAACCAAATCATTTCTTTACTAGCCTCTGTAGCAGCAACATACTCTGCTTCTGTTGTTGAAAGCGCAACAACACTTTGGATTTTTGAAACCCAACTGACAGCTGTTCCACCAACAGTAAATACATATCCTGTAGTGCTCCTCTTGTTATCTCTGTCACTTGCCATATCTGCATCAACATATCCCTGTAGAGAAATGTTTGAACCACCAAAGCATAATGCTTGATTTGTGGTACCTTTCAAATATCTGAGGATCCATTTCACTGCCATCCAATGTTCCTTTCCTGGATTGTTCATGTACTTGCTTAAAACTCCCACTGCATGTGCAATATCAGGCCTTGTGCAAACCATTGCATACATTAAGCTTCCAACTGCTGATGCATATGGAACTTTAGACATATAATCCATGTCTTCTTGGTTCTTTGGGCACATTTCCTTACTAAGTTTGAAATGGCTAGCAAAAGGTGTACTAATTGGTTTTGCATTGTGCATATTAATCTTTTCAACACCTTTTGTATGTACTCATTCTGAGACAATGTTAATTTGTGATTTCTCCTATTTCTAGTGATTCTCATACCAAGGATTTGTTTTGCAGCTCCCAAATCGTTCATTGCAAATGAATTTGCCAATTTTATTTTGAGCACATTTATTTCCTGCATGTTAGACCCTGCAACAAGCATGTCATCTACATATAATAACAATATAATATAGTTGCCATCATTTTGCTTTTTCAGATAAACAAAATGATCAGAGTGACATCTAGTATAACCTTGTTCAGACATAAACTTGTCAAATTTTAGATATCACTGCCTTGGAGCCTGTTTTAAGCCATACAAGCTCTTCTTCAACCTGCACACTGGTTTCTCCTTCCCTTTCACCTCATATCCTTGTGGTTGCTGCATATATATCTCTTCCTCCAAATCCCCATGGAGAAAGGTTGTCTTTACATCTAACTACTCAAGATGCAAATCTTCAGCTGCTACTAGACTTAAAATAGTTCTGATTGAAGTCATTTTAACAACATGAGAAAATATTTCATCAAAATCAATACCTTTCTTCTGTGCAAACCCCTTCACCACAAGTCTAGCTTTGTACCTCTATTTTCCTCCATCTTCTTCCTTCAGCCTGTAAACCCATTTATTCTTCAATGTAGTTTTTCCTGCAGGCAACCTTACTAAGTCCCAAGTCTGGTTATGCATTAAGGAGTCCATCTCTTCTTCCATGGCTCCAATACCAATCTCCCACTTCTTCCTGCTTTCAACCTGCATTGCTTCTTCATAACATTCGGGTTCACCAGAATCAGTCAACAATAAATAATATAATGAGGGAGAGTATCGTTCAGGGGGTCTACTTATCTTGGTAGATCTTCTAACACCACTTTCAGGTGCTTTGGGTGCTTGTTGTTGTTGTGGTGGTTGTTGTTGTTGTGGTAGTTGATTATTATTATTTTCGGGCACCTTTACTTTTTCAGTGATTTCGTCAAGAACTGCATATTCCTTGTTTTCTTTTTCTTGCTTCTTTTCTTGCAACTGATTCTTATACAAGACATTTTCGTTGAATATTACATCTCTGCTCCTAATGATTTTGTGATTTTCGTAATCATATAATCGATAACCAAAATCATTAACACCATATCCAATAAAGGTACATTTCTTTGACTTTGCCTCAATCTTTGTTCTATTTTCTTTATCAATATGGACAAATGCCTCACAACCAAAAGGCTTTAAAAAGGAGTAGTTTACCTTTTTACCTATCTATGCTTCCTCTAGAACACCTCCATCCAAGGAACTTGAAGGCCCTCTGTTTATTAGATAAACAACAATAACTACAGCATATGCACAAAACTGTAAAGGCAATCCTGCATGCAATCTCATGCACCTTGCACGCTCCATGATTGTTCTGCTCATCCTTTCTGACACACCATTTTCTTGTGGTGTTCTTGGAACTATCTTCTGTCTGTGAATTCCATGCTCTAAACAGTACCTATCAAACTCTTTGCTGCAATATTCACCTCCATTGTCTGATCTAAGACACTTCAATTTCTTTCCTGTCTCAATCTCAACCAAAGCTTTCCATTTCTTGAAAGTATCAAATACATAAAATTTATTCTAAATACAATAAATCCAAGTTTTTCTAATTGCATCATCAATAAAGGTAACATAATAACGAGAGCCACCGAGAGATGATACCTGAGAAGGTCACCATACATCTATATGCACAAGCTCTGATTTTTCTCTCTTCTTTTCTTTCCCAACTCTGGGAAATCTGACTCTCTTCTGTTTTCCATAAATGAAATTTTCACAGAAGTCCAAATCAACATTCTTCAAAACTGGCAACAAATTCCTTGAGTGAAGAATCTTCATCCCCTTTTCACTCATGTATCCGAGCCTATGATGCCATAATGTTGCATCTGCTCCTTTGGAAGTTAAAGCATTAACAGAGTTAGAAATACCATTGCATAAATACAATGTACCAACCTTTTCGCCTTTTTCTATTACCAGGGCTCCTTTGGTGACCTTCCAAGATTTATCATTGAAAGTTTTCACACAACCTTCACTGCCTAACTGCCCTGTTGAATTCAGATTTTTCTTTAGATCTGGAACATGCCTTACCTCCTTTAGTAGCCATTTGTTTCCATTCTGCTGTTTTACAAGAACCTTACCCATTCCAACAATTTTACAGGGTTTATCATCACCCAAATGAACTTGTCCAAAATCTCCTTGAACATAGTCATGAAATTATTTCTTATCAGGTGTGGCATGGAATGAGGCCCCTGAATCTACCACCCAGGAATCAGTAATATTTTCGAAAGAAAGAATCAAAGCATCTTGTAACACCTCACCTGTCACATTTGCTTCATGATTGTTTTCTTGTTGTGCATCTCCTTCTTTTCCCTTCCGAGATCTACAGTCTTTCTTTAGGTGTCCTTTCTTTCCACATTTCCAGCACACTATCCCCGATCTGGACTTGGATCTGCCTTTCCTTGATTTACTGTGATATCCTGATCTCTTTCCTCTTTCCATTTTTCTTCCCCTAGACTCTGCACTCAAAGAATTACCCGATGTCTCACCGGAGATTTTCCATCACATTTCCTCGCTAAGGATAGCACGAACAACATCATCAAACTTTAAAGTACTAGATCCAAAGACAGAGTTACTAATGGCCATTACTAAACAATTCCAACTTTCTGGCAATGAGCACAAGAATAACAAAGCTCTAACTTCATCTTCAAATTTTACCCCTACAGAACTTAACTGACTTGTAACTGTATTAAAATCATTTAAATGATCTGCAACAGATCCACCTTCCGACATCTTCATATTAAATAACTGTTTCATAAGAAATACCTTGTTTGAGGCCAAGGGTTTTTCATATAGTTTTGACAACGCCTGAATCAAACCCTCTGTCGTTGTTTCCTTAGAAATTTTGAAGGCGACTCACGCAGCGAGGCACAACTGTATTGTTTCAAGTGCCTTTCTATCGAGAAGGTTCCATTCTTCATTTGTCATAGCCGTCAGCTTCTTTATTTTTCCGCTCAATGGTAGGTACAGATCTTTCTGATATAGATAATCTTCCATCTGCATCTTCCATAGCGAGAATTTTTGGCCATTAAATTTCTCGACTCTAAACTTACCATCTTCCGCCATTTCTCCCACTCGAACGAGGAACCCTTCTTTCCTGCGAGTTTATCAGCCAAATAGACCTTCGGCTCCGATACCAGTTGTTAGTGAATTATTTATTACGGAGCAATGGAACACATAAAATACTGCAGAAATATAAACGCATAAAACAAGAGAGACACAGATATACGTGGTTCACCCATTTTGGGCTACGTCCACCCCAATTAGCCAGTCCTTCCTTTCTATTATCCAGCAAAATGAAGAGACACAACCTACAGCAAAATCTGTTGTAATATCCTATGTTTTCTCTCACAGTCTCACCTCTTTGTTTCTCGCTCAGAGAATACACATCTATGTCACAGCCTCAAATACAATGCCCTCATACAAAGAGAGGGGTTTCCTTCTAGTGAAAAAAACCTTAAACTAAACATAATTTCTACCGTCAGATCATCCGCCTAATGAATGGCCTAGATTGACTAGAAATTACTATACTTTTACAAGGCAATTTTACATCTATTTTTGGCTTCGGGGGCACAGCCCCCGAACCCCTATGGGGGGGACAAGTCCCCCCCGCGTGGAGGGGTGTACAAATTTCCTGGGGTATACATTTGGCTGAAACAAAGACCTTTGAACAATCATTCTCCACACACAACACAAGGTACCTAGTACAATCTAACAAGTGTGAATGGATGAGCTGGAGTTGAACACCTATAAGAATCTATCAATCAGGAGACGATGATGGTTTCCCACT